>CM065599.1:32935049-33544050 GCA_033119425.1 Bufotes viridis | reverse complement strand
CATGTGGAGGACACTAAGGTGTATGAGAGCACATGTGGGGGCCTTATGCTGTATGGGGGAACATGTAGGGGCATTATGCTGTATGAGGGGCACATGTGGGGGCCCTATGCTGTATGAGGGGCACATTTAGAGGCTTTATGCTGTATGAGGGGCACATGTGGGGCCCTTATGCTGTATGAGGGACACATTTAGGGGCATTATGCTGTATGAGGAACACGTAAGGGCATGTGGAGGCATTATGCTGTATGAGGGGCAGATGTGGGCCATTATGCTGAATGAGGGGCATGTGGAGGACCTTAAGGTGTATGAGAGCACATGTGAGGGCCTTATGCTGTATGAGGGAAATTTAGGGGCATTATGCTGTATCAAAGGCACATGGGAGGCCATCATGCTGTATGAGGGGCATGTGGAGGCATTATGCTGTATGAGAGCACATGTGGAGGCATTATGCTGTATGAGGGACACATGTAGGGGCCATTATGCTGTATGAGGGGCATGTGGAGGCATTATGCTGTATGAGGGCACATGTAGGGGCATTATGCTGTATGAGGGACACATTTAGGGGCATTATGCTGTATGAGGGGCACATGTAGAGGCATTATGCTGTATGAGGGGCACATTTAGGGGTATTATTGCTGTATGAGGGACACATGTAGGGACATTATGCTGTATGAGGGACACATTTAGGGGCATTATTGCTGTATGAGGGGCATGTGGAGGCATTATGCTGTATGAGGGACACATTTAGGGGCATTATTGCTGTATGAGGGGACATGTGGAGGCATTATGCTGTATGAGGGACACATTTAGGGGCATTATTGCTGTATGAGGGGCACATGTAGAGGCATTATGCTGTATGAGGGACACATTTAGAGGCATTATGCTGTATGAGGGACATGTGGAGGACATTATGCTGTATGAGAGCACATGTGGGGGCATTATGCTGTATGAGGGACACATTTAGGGGCATTATGCTGTATGAGGGACACATTTAGGGGCATTATTGCTGTATGAGGGGCATGTGGAGGCATTATGCTGTATGAGAGGCACATGTAGGGGCATTATTGCTGTATGAGGGGCACATGTAGGGCATTATGCTGTATGAGAGGCACATTTAGGGGCATTATTGCTGTATGAGGGACACATGTAGGGGCATTATGCTGTATGAGGGGCACTGTGGGGCATTATGCTGTATGAGGGACACATGTAGGGGCATTATGCTGTATGAGGGGCACATTTAGGGGCATTATGCTGTATGAGAGGCACATGTAGGGGCATTATTGCTGTATGAGGGACACATGTAGGGGCATTATGCTGTATGAGGGACACATGTAGGGCATTATGCTGTATGAGGGGCATGTGGAGGCATTATGCTGTATGAGGGGCACATGGGCATTATGCTGTATGAGGGACACATTTAGGGGCATTATTGCTGTATGAGGTGCATGTGGAGGCATTATGCTGTATGAGAGCACATGTGGGGGCCTAATGCTGTATCAGGGGCACATTAAGATGCATTATCCTGTATGAGGGGCACATTTAGGGGCATTATTGCTGTATGATGGGCATGTGGAGGCATTATGCTGTATGAGGGACACATTTAGGGGCATTATTGCTGTTTGAGAGGCACATTTAGAGGCAATATTGCTGTATAAGGGGCATGTGGAGGCATGCTGTTTGAGGGACACGTGGGGGCATTGTGCTGTATAAGGGACACATTTGGGGGCATTATCCTGTATGAGGGACACATTTAGAGGCATTATACTGTATGAGGGGCATGTGGAGGACATTAAAGTGTATGAGAGCACATGTGGGGGCCTTATGCTGTATGAGGGGCACATGTGGGGGCCATTATGCTGAATGAGGGACATGCGGAGGACCTTATGGTGTATGAGAGCACATGTGGGGGCCTTATGCTGTATGAGGGGCACATTTAGGGGCATTATTGCTGTATGAGGGGCATGTGGAGGCATTATGCTGTTTGAGGGACACGTGGGGGCATTGTGCTGTATGAGGGACACATTTAGGGGCATTATCCTGTATGAGGGACACATTTAGAGGCATTATGCTGTATGAGGGGCATGTGGAGGACCTTAAGGTGTATGAGAGCACATGTGGGGGCCTTATACTGTATGGGGGCACATATAGGGGCAATATGCTTTATGAGGGACACATTTAGGAGCATGATTGCTTTATGAGGGGCATGTGGAGGCATTAAGCTGTATGAGAGGCACATGTGGGGGCCTTATGCTGTATGAGGGGCACATTTAGGGGCATTGTGCTGTATGAGAGGCACATATAAAGGCATTATGCTGTATGAGGGGCACATTTAGGGGCATTATTGCTGCATGAGGGGCATGTGGATGCATTATGCTGTATGAGGGACACATTTAGAGGCATTATTGCTGTATGAGGGGCACATTTAGGGGCATTATTGCTGTATGAGGGGCATGTGGAGGCATTATGCTGTTTGAGGGACACGTGGGGGCATTGTGCTGTATGAGGGACACATTTAGAGGCATTATGCTGTATGAGGGGCATGTGGAGGACCTTAAGGTGTATGAGAGCACATGTGGGGGCCTTATGCTGTATGGGGGCACATATAGGGGCAATATGCTTTATGAGGGGCACATGTGGGGGCCTTATGCTGTATGAGGGGCACATGTGTGCGCCATTATGCTGAATGAGGGACATGCGGAGGACCTTATGGTGTATGAGAGCACATGTGGGGGCCTTATGCTGTATGAGGGGCACATGTGGGGGCATTATGCTGTATGAGGGTCACATGTGGGGGCATTATGCTGTATGAGGGGCACACTTAAGTTAGGTGCATTTTTGCTGTATGAGGGACACATATAAGGGCATTCTGCTGTATGAGAGGCACATTTAGGGGCAATTTTTGCTGTATGAGCGGCATGTGGAGGCATTATGCTGTATGAGAGGCACATGTGGGGGCCTTATGCTGTATGAGGGGCACTGTGCTGTATGAGAGGCACATTTAGGTTCATTATTGCTGTATGAGGGACATGTGGAAGGGCATTATGCTGTATGAGGGGCACTATTATGTATGAGGGACACATTTAGGGGCATGGTTGCTGTATGAGGGGCACATTTAGGGGCATTGTGCTGTATGAGAGGCACATTTAGGGGCATTATTGCTGTATGAGGGACACATGTAAGGGCATTATGCTGTATGAGGGATACTTGGGGGCCATTATGCTGTATGAGGGACATGTGGAGGCATTATGCTGTATGATGGGCACTATTCTGTATGAGGGACACATTTAGGGGCATGGTTGCTGTATGAGGTGCATGTGGAGGCATTATGCTGTATGAGAGCACATGTGGGGGCCTAATGCTGTATCAGGGGCACATTAAGATGCATTATCCTGTATGAGGGGCACATTTAGGGGCATTATTGCTGTATGATGGGCATGTGGAGGCATTATGCTGTATGAGATACTTATGTGGAGGCATTATGCTGTATGAGAGGCACATTTAGGGGCATTATACTGTATGAGGGGCATGTGGAGGACATTAAAGTGTATGAGAGCACATGTGGGGGCCTTATGCTGTATGAGGGGCACATGTGGGGGCCATTATGCTGAATGAGGGACATGCGGAGGACCTTATGGTGTATGAGAGCACATGTGGGGGCCTTATGCTGTATGAGGGGCACATGTGGGGGCATTCTGCTGTATGAGAGGCACATTTAGGGGCAATTTTTGCTGTATGAGGGGCATGTGGAGGCATTATTCTGTATGAGGGGCATGTGGAGGCATTGTGCTGTATGAGAGGCACATTTCGGGGCATGGTTGCTGTATGAGGGGCACATTTAGGGGCATTATTGCTGTATTAGGGACACATGTAAGGGCATTATGCTGTATGAGGGGCACTATTCTGTATGAGGGACACATTTAGGGGCATGATTGCTGTATGAGGTGCATGTGGAGGCATTATGCTGTATGAGAGCACATGTGGGGGCCTAATGCTGTATCAGGGGCACATTTAGATGCATTTTGCTGTATCAGGGGCACATTTAGGGGCATCATGCTGTATGACAGACACGTGTAGGGGCATTATGCTGTATGAAGTGCACATATAGGGGCATTATTGCTGTATGAGGGGCATGTGGTGCCGTTATGCTGTATGAGGGACACAAGAGGAGGCATAATGCTGTATAAGGGACACATTTAGGGGCACAATTGCTGTATAAGGGGCATGTGGATGCATTATGCTGTATGAGGGACACATTTAGAGGCATTTTTGCTGTATGAGGGGCACGTTTAGGGGCATTATTGCTGTATGAGGGGCATGTGGAGGCATTATGCTGTATGAGATACACATGTGGAGGCATTATGCTGTATGAGGGACACATTTAGGGGCATTATTGCTGTTTGAGAGGCACATTTAGAGGCAATATTGCTGTATAAGGGGCATGTGGAGACATTATGCTGTTTGAGGGACACGTGGGGGCATTGTGCTGTATGAGGGACAAATTTAGGGGCATTATGCTGTATGAGGGGCACATTTAGGGGCATTATGCTGTATGAAAGGCACATTTGGGGGCATTATTGCTGTATGAGGGACACATATAAGGGCATTATGCTGTATGAGGGGCACATATAAGGGCATTATGCTGTATGAGGGACAAATTTAGGGGCATTATGCTGTATGAGGGGCACATTTAGGGGCATTATGCTGTATGAAAGGCACATTTGGGGGCATTATTGCTGTATGAGGGACACATATAAGGGCATTATGCTGTATGAGGGACACATTTAGGGGCATTATTGCTGTTTGAGAGGCACATTTAGAGGCAATATTGCTGTATAAGGGGCATGTGGAGACATTATGCTGTTTGAGGGACACGTGGGGGCATTGTGCTGTATGAGGGATAAATTTAGGGGCATTGTGCTGTATGAGGGATAAATTTAGGGGCATTATGCTGTATGAGGGGCACATGTGGGGGCATTATGCTGTATGAGGGTCACATATGGGGGCATTATGCTGTATGAGGGGCACATTTAGGGGCAATATGCTGTATGAGGGGCAGATGTGGGGGCCATTATGCTGTATGAGGGGCACATTTAGGGACATTATGCTGTATCAGGGACACATTTAGGGGCATTATTGCTATATAAGGGGCATGTGGAGGCATTATGGTGTATGAGGGAGACATGTGGGGGCTATCCTTAGGATAGTTAATCAATATAAAAAAAGCAGAGATCCCCTTTAAAGAGGTTGTCCAGGGTCTTTAGGATAGACTATCAATATCTGATCAGTGCTGAACGAACTTCTGTTTTCAAGTTTGGCTTATGAGGTTCGGATTAGGGTTATCTACGAATTCTGTTATTGATTTCACTATCACAGACCATAAGTTATGGTCCGTGGTAACAGAATTTTTAGATAACCGAAACCTTGTATGCCGAACTTGAAAACAGACGTTCGCTCATCCCTAGTGCTGATCCAGCACCCAGTACCCCTGCCAATCATCTGTTACCATTTGCCAGAGCTACAGAGCTTTGCCCACTGTTTAGTTGACGGAGATGTTTACTGCAGTGCTGCTCCCTTGCACTTCAATCGTCGATCGAACCCGCTGACCATCTAATGTGTATGGGTGCCACATGGCTCTCCCTTGATCGTTGGGGAGACAAGGATCGGTATGGATCCTTCAAATACTGGATGCTTTCGTTCACATGGAGATCAGACTCTGCCTAAGGAGTCTGATAGCGACTTCCTCCTCCTCTAACTACTTAGAAGATATGCTTTCTCAGGCAAGCAGAAAGGGCGAGGGGAGCAAGAGTGACAAATGTGTGCCTGGCATTAGACTTATTTAACCCCTTCAGGACCCCATTGAAAGTTTTGCTATGGGGCCCCACGGTTGCTTGTTACGCCCCCTGTGGCACATATTTATAACCAGTATATCTGGTCCCAGCTGCCAGAAAAAATGGTGGCTGTGGCCCCGTGCTGGATTCCAGATTCCTAATGGCTCATAGACAAAAATGTATCTGTAAACCAGAAAAAAAACAGAGCAGTACATTTTGGAATGGAATTAACAGGGTCTTCTCGCCTCTGTGCTGCTCACACCTCACACACAGGCGGTGGTTGTAAGGTATTTACAGGGATTAAAGGCTCTGGGGACTGCTCCTGTAGTCACGAGCCAGACTGCAGCATATCTTTCCAGGAGTGTCGCCAAACAATAAAAGCTCTATAGAAATGTCCAACACCAAACAAGGACAGTGTTACCTCCAGGGCCACTCGCTAATTTTCCATAAATCCCCCCCCCCCCGCTGTCCAGATTTAATATCCCGCAGACTGTGCTTCTGGTTTCCCTAGAATGGGAAGGGCCTGCACACATGCTTGCAGCAGCCTCCTGTATGCATTTATTTCAGTCCCTGGATCCCATCATGAAACATGCGATGGGCCTTCACAATTCACTCATGGCATCAATCATGAAGACCAGCCAGGAGCCATACTTGGTCAGCACTAGGCATCTGAACACCTTCTTTAGTCTAATTTCACACGAGTGAGTTTTTTCGTCCGTATGCGTTTCGTGTTGCGAACAACAGCATCCGGACTGAATCCTGACCCATTCCTATTCCGGGGTATATGCAAATGAGCATTATTTATCACTGACCATCTCTGCGTTCAGGAAAAACCGCAGCATGATCTACATAGTCTGTTTTTCACTAAACCCTCACCCCATGGAAATGAATGGGTCTGCGTGAGAAATGGAAGGCATCCAGATGCAATGCATTTTTCATTGAAGGTTGATAGGAGGTATTGAATGTTATTCCTCAGTTTTTCTTTTGAAGTCAAGTTCCTCTTGAATTTTTTCCCCCTAATTGCTATGCCATCGCTCGTCCCCATGCTGTACCGTGGTTTGCCAGCGCCAGATCGTAATTAGACAGCGCGATCTGTCACCGTCAAATCAGGATCTTTCAGCATGATGAAAGATCTGGATTGGCCGATGAATGGCTGTTTGCATGTTTATCGGACAATCTGCGGCAGTATGACACTACAAGATGATCGCCAACGAGCGAACTCTGTGATCATCAGGCAGAAAATCTGCCCATCTAATATACCCTTTACTGTACCATGGTGCCTCCAGAATAAATGTAAAACCAAGGCCTAACTAACATGATTAAACACTGTGCTATTTTCTACTATACTTTGTCAACTCTGCATCATTTCAAGGTCTCTGTTTGGGGTCAGTGAATGGAATGCTATACATATCCAATAAATCTCACACGTAACGCTATGCAATTCAGACAACACTCCAGAATCTGCACAAAACTCACTCCTGTCCAGGCTGATAGATGTTTCTACACTGACGCATTTTAACAAATCATTCAGATGTCAGAGTATGACTGGGTCAGAATGGGTTAATAGCCTCTGAATGGTAAAAGAAAAAAAAATTATGACATTGCCGAAAACAGGTAAAGTTTATAGCAGCCTGTATTCTGCAAACAGAATGCTAAAACTGTTACTATACTGAAAGAGTCTGGACAAGGTACTGTGTTTGGGAGCATGTGCATGAGCACAGATCCACATTGTACATGCTGCTACTTCTCGGGCCTCCTTGCACTTCTTTAGACCACAGTATGATGTGGAAACGGTCCACAATATGGAATGCTTTGGAGCAAAGGGGTTGCGACCAAAAAAAAACTTGGCTGCTTTCTTCAAAAAACAGCACCACACCTGTCCACAGTATTAAAGCTCAGTCCCATTCACTTCAATGGAGCTGCGCGATATCAGGCACAACCCATAGACAGGAAAGGGGGCCATTTTTGGAATAAAGCAGCCATGTTTTTCTAATCCTGGACAACCTGTAAGAATACACCTCTGTGCAGAATACTATGGGCAGCGTATTTCGGACCAGTATGATATTAGGTCATGCGCTGATTCACGTATGGATAAATAGAATTATTAACTGGTCTTTTCCACTGGTTCATCAGTCATATGAACCATTGATATCCGAGAAGAGGAATCATAGGGGGCGATTTATCAAAGACCAGAATTTTACGCCAGTCTTTGAGATCTCTTGCGCTGTCGGAAGCTGCAACTAATTTACGACAAAGCGCAGGCCTTTGGCCGTCAGTGTAAAATCTACAGAAGGTCTGAGCTGCCTGAAAATGATGATAAATGTGGCAAAAATGCTGTCCCCAACCAATCGTTCCTACACCTCCCTTTCAGAAAGTGGTGAAGACAGCGCAGAAATGGCAAATTTTGTTGCAAATGGCGTTCAAAAAGTCGTAAATACGTGAGATGATCAACCTCTCCCATGGTGTTTTATGGTTATTAATGGATATGCCACTGTGAGAACAGAGGCCAAGGGTTTCCTGTTGTCCCAAACGCCCATATGACCAGTAGGAGATGTGATAGTACTGTGAGAAATATACTGCGTAAAGAAAATATTTTATTATGTCAAGAATATTAGGCAGACCAGAAACTAGTCAGACAAGACGGGAACCTCTGGACTAAACAGGGGTCAACATATCATGCGAGCCGCTGAGAAGCTGTACATGAGCCAACTTGGAAGTGATGATACTGATGAGACGAACGCTCCCTATTTTATCTACATATGTTTCCCAGTAATATGTGGCAGATGGAAGGAGGGGGGAGACAGGAGGATATTATGGATGCAAAACGGAAATACTGCAGGGATGAAAAAGCAGCTGATGACTATTAGGTCATGGCAGGCTGGTGAAAATCTAAAGGGGGGGGGGGGGGTGGATTTCACAACATACCCTAAGGTATCGTAAGGGTTGCAAGTATGGGATCAATAAAAAAATAAATCAAACCCGCAGGATGTCTCAGTTACATAGAAAATATTACAATATATGTGAAACTTAAATTAACATAGAAACTCTTAAAGGGTTGTCCCATCTAAGACAATGGGGGCATATCGCTAGGATATGCCCCCATTTGTCTGATAGGTGCGGGTCCCACCGCTAGGACCCGCACCCATATCGATAAGGGAGCCCTGAAAGTGAAGGAGGGCGCACTGCGCATGTGCAGCCGTCCTCCATTCATTTTCTATGGGGCAGGCGAATGTAGCCGAGCGATGGCCTTGCTATTTCCGTCGGCCCCATAGAAATGAATGAGAGCATGGGCCATCCATGCGTGGCGCGCTTCGATTCACTTCCACGGGAGAGGCGGGGAGCAGCGCTTGGTGGTGGACGGACCCGGAAAATCTGGGGTCCTCCAGCCACAGCTCTCCCCGCTCCATTCTCAATATAGGTGCGGGTCCCAGCAGTGGGACCCACACCTATCAGACAATGGGGGCATATCCTAGCGATATGCCCCCATTGTCTGAGATGGGAATACCCCTTTAAATGGGTTGTGCACCTCTGGGGGGGGGGGGGTGTGTGTGTGTGTGAAGAGAAGCATACTTACCTGCTTCTTTGCTCTGCAACCTTGGCTGCTCCACTGGGTTCTCTGGATGTAAGCTTCCTGTTTGATGCCGATGCAGCCAATTACTAGCCAATGCAGCGACCTGCTCCACTTGCTTCATGACAAATGGTGACGTGATGTAAGGGGAGCAGGCGTCATACTGGAAGTTAACATCCAGAGAACAGGGAGCCTGCTCTGCAAAAGAAGTAAGTATGCTTCTTTTCGTAGGTCTCCTCCAAAGGTGCACAACCCCTTTAAGAATACAACTGTATTGCATTAGGACTCTTATACTAGTGCATTAGTATAGTGGGTTTCATAAATGGTATTATATCCAGCAGCAGAAGTGCCATGACATTTCTTTACAATTGTCAGTTATCTATTACTTTTTTATGACTTTAAAGAGACTGTCAGAATTATCAACCCTAATAAACCAGGCATACTGCCTGGTAGAGTTGATCATGCTGATTAAAATGATATGTTTCTTTTGTCTGTATGTTAAACAGCTGCAAAATATCTGTGTTTTTATTCCTATGCAAATTAGCATATTGGGGCACCAGAGGGCAGGGCTGAATCCTTAGGGAACTGCTTTTGTACCACTCTGTATACTCCCCCTTCCCTTGATTGATAGGGTTAGACATCATCATGCTGAGGGCAGATCTGTGTCCTAACTTGTACATATCATATACACTACTCACAATAGCCTTACCATGTTGAGAATTTCTATACTTAGAAAGCGAATATGCATATTACTGGTTTATTCACAGACACAGTATATTATTATAAAGAAACTAGTAATATGCATTCACTTTCTATGTATAGAAAACCACTTTTCTCAATATTATAAAGCTGTAGCCTGGAGATAAGTGGTCAGCCTTGCATGTGGATGTCCCTGGTTTAAATCCTAGCAGAGACTTCAGTCTGTCAGTTGACTTTTGCTGCCCTTTCTGAGAGAAGGATATAAAAGACTTACAGAAGCTAAGCTCTGTGATATAAAGTTTTATGAAATCTGGAGAAGAATTTCTGAGCAAGCTGAAACACAAATTTTACTGTAGCCTGCTGCAGCAGCATTTCTCTGGGTGGGTGCCACTGTCTCCCTCTAGCAGCTCCCTCCTCTTCCAGCCCTCTCCATAGACTTCTATAGGCAGCATGTAATCTAACCCCTCAAAGAGCAGATAGTCCGTCTCATCTCTTTCAAAAAAGACTTTAGCAGTGACCAAGAACTAGACAGATAATCTCTAACAAGCATTCATAGGAACGCCCACTGGCAATTCTCTGCCTCTGTAAAGATGCCACAGATTAACAGAATCGCATCATTCATGCGGCCACCTAAATCAGCAGATTGTGCTGTCTAAACAGCATCTTCTCCCCATACTGTGGAGGCGATCGCTGCATGTAACTGCAGAGGTCTCCTTCAATGACGAACAGGCGCTTGCTAGGAAAGAATGCTTTTTTCCTGACAACTGCCTGCTAAATTGTCCCATGTAAAGGGACCTTTAAAAATGAATGATTAACCCAGGAAGAAAGGAAGTGGCTGATATGTGGAGAAAAAGGCATTTTCCCTAAGGTATATTACAGCATTTCCTATATTCACCTGTACTATTGATTTGTGCACAGTTTGTTGAAAGTGCAGTCCCTATTTGAATAGTGCCGCAGATTATGGTAACAGATCTGCTTTAGTGCTATAGCTGGGGGCTCGAATTTAAATATTGGAATTAGTACACTTGGCCTATACCAGCTTTCCATCAATTTCCTTTCAAAAAATTCCTCCTCTTTTGAGACAAGCAGAACAATAATAGGGGCAGGTGGGCTGTATGGTAAGTCTACACCCCTTATCTACAAAGCAAACACTGCAGAAACAAAGAGAGAACTCTGTGCAGCCCAAACGACATAGGCACATTTGTGTAAGTGTCCAGTGATTGGTGACCCTCCAGCTGGTGTGAGAGCAAATATATATCTGGCTATTGCACAACTATCCAGCACGGATAAGCAAATCTTTTATGCCTTGATAGTACTAACCACTGACTCTGCATTACACATACTGGTAATATCGGTCTAAAACAGAAATAATGCAGGTGTAATACTGTCATGCTTTGGTGTGGGAGGGAAACACCCCACCGAGCATAGGAGGAAATAGAGAATCAGGACTAAGAACTAGGGAAAGAAGATGGATACCTCCTAGTGAAAACCCTAACCAAAATCCTGACTAACTACCAGTATGAAAAGACCCCAAAGGTAGGTGAGTTTATACGCAGAAATACCTAGAGTCCTATCTAGCCCTATAGGACCCTGGTACTAATGGCAGGGACGAGACTACCTGTTCCTGCAAAAGGAAGGACGAACAGAAGTCTACTTTAGGCCTAATACAAACAATAGGGAAATGCAACACACAGAGCCCAAACAAAATACAAAAGGGAAAGGAAAGACTTAACTTCAAAGAGGCTATGGAAGCACCAGGAACTCAGCCGAGATCCAACCACAAACAATCCTCAGGCACAGAAGCTATAAAACCCCACAGCATAGTGGGAGAAGCAACTATAAATAAGGAAGGTTAAATGACCACATAAGCAACACCTAGAGGCAAGGGGTGTGGCCATTACCAGAAACAACACAGACACCTATTAATCCACAAGGAAAATCCGTCAAATCAAACCACATGTTGCCAGTCTCACAGATCTCCTGCCACTCACTGTCACTGGGACAGCCGTATGTCTCAGTACGTCCGTGAAAAATACCTTCTCACTTAGGGCTGTATTACACCAACAGATTATCTGACCAATTTCTGTCCATCAGACCAATAGTTGGTGAGTATAATAAATAATCTGAGTGTGTAAACGGCCATCTGACTAATGATTGATCAGAAAATCAGATAATCTGTTAGTGTAATACAGCACTAAAGAGTCTTAAAGTCAAATGCAGCGCTCACCTGTGTGTAATCCTGGGAGGCACGGACACAGTCTGGACTTGGCTGTAAAACAACTCAATTGGAAAAAGTAGCGTTGAAGTCCAGCTTCCCATAAAACAGAGACGCTTCATTTTGTTGCGGTAAAATCCAAGTACAAGATTTGGGGGTCCGAAATGCGTAGATTTCGAATGTAATCTTGTACTTGGATTTTCCAATTGAGCACTAAAGAGTGTATTAGATGGGCAGATTTTCTGCCCGATAATCGCTAATGAGCGTTCATACTAACACTCTTTAGCAATTATCTGGCAGTCTAATATTGATGCCAATTGCACGATGACAGCACAAACGCTCATTCATTGGGCAATCCACATCTTTCAACATGTTGAAAGATCAGGATTTGCTGGTGGCAGATCGCGATGTCTAATTACGATCTGCTGCCGGCAAACCACTGTACAGCATGGGGACGAGAGATGGCATAGCGATCACTCCTCCTCGTGTTGCTGAGGAGATCGCTGTATGTTATAGCAGCGGTCTCCTCAGTAAGCGAACAGGCGATTGCCAGGAGTGAACGCTTCCCTCCCAACAATCATCTGTATGATCTGTATGATCGGGCGTGTCTAATACACCCTTAAGGATGCATCCACACACAACCTTAAAGGGGTTCTGCACTTTGTTTAAACCGATGATCTATCCTCTGGATGATCTATCCTCAGCATCTGATCAGCAGGGGTCCGACAGCCGGGACCCCCGCCGATCAGCTGTTTGAGAAGGCAGCGGTGCTCCAGGAGCGCCACGGCCTTCTTACTGTTTACCGCCGGCCCAGTGACGACATGACTAGTATCAATTGGCCTTAGGCAGGGCTAAGCTCCATTGAAGTGAACAGAGCTTAGCCGCGCCCAGGCCAGTTGATACTAGTGGTGACGTCACTGGGCCGGCAGTAAACAGTGAGAAGGCCGTGGCGCTCCTGGAGCACGGCTACCTTCTCAAACAGCTGACCCCTGCCGATCAGATGCTGATGATCTATCAAGAGGATAGATCATCAGTAGAGATGAGCGAACTTTAAAAAATAGTTCGGCGTTCGGGTTGTGGTAATCGCCGCATCCCGTTATGGATTCCACTACCGCGGACTATCCCGGCATATGGAATCCATAAGGGGCGGCTTCCACGAACCCGAACTGTTGAAAAGCCGAAGGACCTGGGGTGACGTCACAGTCATGTGATCAGTGCAGGGGGCGTGGCTCAGCATGGGATCTCCAGTGCTGAGCCACGCCCTGCACTGATCACATGATGGTGACGTCACCCCAGGTCCTTCGGCATTTCAACAGTTCGGGTTCGTGGAAGCCGCCCCTTATGGATTCCATATGCCGGGATAGTCCGCAGGTAGTGGAATCCATAACGGGATGCGGCGATTACCACAACCCGAACGCCGAACTATTTTTTAAAGTTCGCTCATCTCTAATCATCAGTTTAAACAAAGTGCGGAACCCCTTTTAGTGTTTTGCTGTCTGCAAACTACGGATCCGCAAAACACAGATACCGCTTGTTAGCGGTAGCGTTGCAGACCCATTGACTTCTATGGTTCCTTGGTGCACATGTTGAGGCGAAGTACAGGACATGTCCTACCTCTTGTGGAGCAGGCGCACAGATGCGGAATCCTTTTAGTGTGATTCTGCCTCCGTGGAGCAATTCCGCAAAATCTCTTCCTTTTGAAGTCAATGGGTCTGCACTGTGATGCAGCTTGCACACGGCCAGTATCCGTAGCTTGCGGATCCGCAATTTACGGACTGGAAAACAGAGTGCCTAAAGGGTATGTCAACCGCTTCTGAGAGTGAAGAAACCACAGTTGATTGCTGCAAGAAGTTGTGGCTAGCCACGTAGTTCCCTATAGCGTCCACTGAAATGAATGGCTGTCTGTAAAGACAGACCAGTTCTGTTTTAGTCGCTGTACTCTGGCTCATAGAGGGGTATCATAAGTGGGAGATCCTTCTCTATGATGGGCATATGCCCTAACAGAGGGTCTTACCCAACATAAAGCTTTATCCCATATCCACAGTATCTGATCGATGGGGTCTGATCACTTACAAGAACGAAGTACTGAAGGCAATGAGTCAATGGAGCGGCAGCTGCATTCAGCTGTATGGAACTGCCACATAGAAGCGCAGTACAGTGGTTGACTGTTGCTGGCAATCCCACAGAAGAAGACACCTTACCGAAGGTCCCAGCCGCTGGACCCCCACAGATCAGATACTTATCTTCTATCCTGTGGATAGGGGATTAGTTCTTATGGTAGGATAACTCTTTTAAACACAAAAATTGTTTTTCAAAGGATCCATTAAAGGAATAAAAAATACACAAACAAATGCCATATAAAAGGGAAGTATGTGTACACAAGTTTGATGTGAAGAACACCGAATACTGAAAAACGTGAGTAAAGCATACAAATGAAACACAAAAGGGTCTACTTTGACATCTGGTCATTTAAGGGAGGCCTACAGGAATGTAAACGCAACCATTTACACAACACCCATAAGCTACACTGGAGAACGCGGTGCACACGCGCAGACAGCTCTGCAATGTACAGTATATACCTGCAACCAGCGGCTTTGGATTACTGAAAGAGATGTAAAGGAACCTCTGTTCTCCCAACGGAGGAGACCCCACCATTCAGACATTTATATCATCCTATGGATACACCATACCCAATTGATGGAACTTCCCCTTTATTATGAGGTAAGTCACCAAACAAAGTTCTGGTCTGCAGTTACCATATGTCTACAGACACCTTAAAGCGCTACGTGCAGTGAAAGGCAGCAGAATAAGCTGCAAAAAACATGGACTACATAAATATGAAATATCACAGCTCTAGATGTCCTCTAATTTCTTGATCCACCTGAAGGAGGTCATAGGAACTGATCAGATCTTTGCAATATTTTTTCTTTTAGTGCAAAAAAGAAAAAGAAAGTAGTGATCTTATTGGCTGTTTTTGACAGCTGCCCCACAGGTTGCCGGTCTTTATATACAGCCTACGATCTCTCTACAGGCTGCTTACACAGGCCAGGAAGGAACCTGACCGGTTTCGAATCCCTCCATGATGTTCACCTTGTACAATTCTGCAGTATAACAACATTTCTACCCATCATCAATAGCTAACCAGTGTGACATAAAGTGACATCACCCGAGAAGATGACGAGTGCTTAATAATAGATCAAGTCCCTGGTCTCAGTGTCAGCTCTGCCCGCAGAGCAGCTGCTGTGTAGGACGGACCAAGGCCAGATACCTGCGGTCTATAGGTACATTCTACAGCTGGCTGCGGCCGGATACCTGCAGTCTATAGGTATATAAGACAGCTGGCTGGGGCCGGATACCTGCAGTCTATAGGCATACACTACAGCCCGATACCTGCGGTCTATAGGTATATACTACAGCCCGATACCTGCGGTCTATAGGTATACACTACAGCCCGATACCTGCGGTCTATAGGTATACACTACAGCCCGATACCTGCGGTCTATAGGTATACACTACAGCCCGATACCTGCGGTCTATAGGTATACACTACAGCCCGATACCTGCGGTCTATAGGTATACACTACAGCCAGATACCTGCGGTCTATAGGTATACACTACAGCCAGATACCTGCGGTCTATAGGTATACACTACAGCCAGATACCTGGGGTCTATAGGTATATACTACAGCGGGCTGCGGCCGGATACCTGCATTCTATAGGTATATACTACAGCAGGCTGTGGCCGGATACCGGGGGTCTATAGGTATATACTACAGCGGGCTGTGGCCAGATACCTGCATTCTATAGGTATATAAGACAGCTGGCTGGGGCCGGATACCTGCAGTCTATAGGCATACACTACAGCCCGATACCTGCGGTCTATAGGTATACACAACAGCCCGATACCTGCAGTCTATAGGTATACACTACAGCCCGATACCTGCGGTCTATAGGTATACACTACAGCCCGATACCTGCGGTCTATAGGTATACACTACAGCCCGATACCTGCGGTCTATAGGTATACACTACAGCCCGATACCTGCGGTCTATAGGTATACACTACAGCCCGATACCTGCGGTCTATAGGTATACACTACAGCGCCGATACCTGCGGTCTATAGGTATACACTACAGCCCGATACCTGCGGTCTATAGGTATACACTACAGCCCGATACCTGCGGTCTATAGGTATACACTACAGCCCGATACCTGCGGTCTATAGGTATACACTACAGCCCGATACCTGCGGTCTATAGGTATACACTACAGCCCGATACCTGCAGTCTATAGGTATACACTACAGCCCGATACCTGTGGTCTATAGGTATACACTACAGCCCGATACCTGCGGTCTATAGGTATATAAGACAGCTGGCTGGGGCCGGATACCTGCAGTCTATAGGTATACACTACAGCCCGATACCTGCGGTCTATAGGTATACACTACAGCCCGATACCTGCGGTCTATAGGTATACACTACAGCCAGATACCTGCGGTCTATAGGTATACACTACAGCCAGATACCTGCGGTCTATAGGTATACACTACAGCCAGATACCTGCGGTCTATAGGTATACACTACAGCCAGATACCTGCGGTCTATAGGTATACACTACAGCCAGATAACTGCAGTCTATAGGTATACACTACAGCCCGATACCTGCGGTCTATAGGTATACACTACAGCCCGATACCTGCGGTCTATAGGTATATACTACAGCCAGATACCTGCGGTCTATAGGTATATACTACAGCGGGCTGCGGCCGGATACCTGCGGTCTATAGGTATATACTACAGCAGGCTGTGGCCGGATACCGGGGGTCTATAGGTATATACTACAGCGGGCTGTGGCCAGATACCTGCATTCTATAGGTATATACTACAGCGGGCTGCGGCCGGATACCTGCGGTCTATAGGTACACACTACAGCCAGATACCTGCGGTCTATAGGTATATAAGACAGCTGGCTGCGGCCGGATACCTGCAGTTTATAGATATATACTACAGCCAGATACCTGCAGTCTATAGATATATACTACAGCCAGATACCTGGGGTCTATAGATATATACTACAGCCAGATACCTGGGGTCTATAGATATATACTACAGCCAGATACCTGGGGTCTATAGGTATATAAGACAGCTGGCTGGGGCCAGATACCGGGTGTCTATAGGTATATACTACAGCGGGCTGCAGACGGATACCTGCGGTCTATAGGTATATACTACAGTGGGCTGCGGCTGAATACCTGCATTCTATAGGTATATACTACAGCGGGCTGCGGCCTACAGGTATATACTACAGCGGGCTGCGGCCGGATACCTGCGGTCTATAGGTATATACTACAGCGGGCTGCAGACGGATACCTGCGGTCTATAGGTATATACTACGGCGGGCTGCAGCTGGATACCTGCGGTCTATAGGTATACACTACAGCGGGCTGCGGCCGGATACCTGCATTCTATAGGTATATACTACAGCGGGCTGCGGCCGGATACCTGCATTCTATAGGTATATACTACAGCGGGCTGCGGCCGGATACCTGCAGTCTATAGGTATATACTACAGCGGGCTGCGGCCGGATACCTGCAGTCTATAGGTATATACTACAGCGGGCTGCGGCCGGATACCTGCAGTCTATAGGTATATACTACAGCGGGCTGCGGCCGGATACCTGCAGTCTATAGGTATATACTACAGCGGGCTGCGGCCGGATACCTGCAGTCTATAGGTATATACTACGGCGGGCTGCAGCCGGATATCTGCGGTCTATAGGTATACACTACAGCGGGCTGCAGCCGGATACCTGCGGTCTATAGGTATACACTACAGCGGGCTGCGGCCGGATACTTGCGGTCTACAGGTATATACTACAGCAGGCTGCGGCCAGATACCTGCAGTCTATAGGTATATACTATAGAGGGCTGCAGCTGGATACCTGCATTCTATAGGTATACACTACAGCGGGCTGCGGCCGGATACCTGCATTCTATAGGTAAATACTACAGCGGGCTGCGGCCGAATACCTGCATTCTATAGGTATATACTACCGCGGGCTGCGGCTGGATACCTGCATTCTATAGGTATATACTACAGCGGGCTGCGGCCGGATACCTGCAGTCTATAGGTATACACTACAGCGGGCTGTGGCCGGATACCTGCGGTCTATAGGTATATGCTACAGCGGGCTGCGGTCTACAGGTATATACTACAGCGAGCTGTGGCCGGAAACCTGCGGTCTATAGGTATATACCACAGCGGGCTGCGGCCAGATACCTGTGGTCTACAGGCATATATTACAGCAGGCTGTGGCCGGATACCGGGGGTCTACAGGCATATACTACAGCAGGCTGTGGCCGGATACCAGGGGTCTATAGGTATATACTACAGCGGGCTGCGTCCGAAAACCTGCGGTCTACAGGTATATACTACAGCGGGCTGCGCCTGGGCTACTATGCTCCTAATAACTGCAATTATCTCCTAGGACCATAGTGTCATCTTATTGGCATCAGACGTCTTGTATCCGCCCCACGAATGGAAGGGACCACTGAACGAGAATGGATTGCTGACGGATACGCCATTGGATCAGTTTGATCTAACCAATCGGATACATTGTAGGAAGGCTGACCATAGCTACGGCGAGTGTCTGCAGAACAGACAATGGTAAATTATCACTCATCGGCCACCCTTCTGTCAAACTTGTCACAAGTGCTAAAAACAATAAGAAAACTTTAAAGCTAGGTTCACAGTTTTTATGGCATTTTATATATAAACCATTAGGTGCATTTGTTTGTGAGAAGAAAAAAAAATCAACTCCAGATGTTAGGTGAAAAGTCTATGTCAATCACAGCACGCACATGCTAGTAGTGGTTTTCTTTTAATTGTGGTGCGTTTTTATGCGTCGCACCCTTCACTAAAGGGGGGACGCATTTCACATGTGCGAAGAAAAAAATAACAAGGGGAAAAAAACATAAAAAAGGGATTGTGACGAGGAAAGAAAGCGCACAGGGTCTCCTCCAAGGATCTGAGCTGATCGCTTCGGCAGCCGTAGGTGGGACGATTTTAGCTGTTGCATCTGGACCGGACCAGATGATCCCAAAAAGTTTACCGCCACAGACGTCCACCTACAGGATCAGATTCTGGCTTGATGCAGTAAATGACCCCCGACTGCACGGTAGGGGATCGCTCTGCGCCATACCCAGCGTTACAGCAGATGACAGGGCTAGGTGTGCAGGAGGAAGCACTGCTGACATCAGCCTGGGTTCCGGTGTGGTAGAGGGAACACCCTGCCATCTACCTGAACTATACAGCACACTGCTAGATTAGCACTGGATTACTGGAACTGCTGCCCTCTAAACTGGGAAAGCGTTAACCCCTTCCTAGCCCTGTAATAGAATAGTCCCTGGACTGCAGGCCTGACCACTGGTTGGCATGTTATAATGTAATATGTGACTGGCATCCCTGGCACTGGTGAAAACTTCTAACAGACTGGAGAGAATCCCTCCTGAGTAACCTGCATTCAGCAATAATCTATCAGGACATGATGGGGGTGGTGGTGGTAGTAGTAGTAGTAGTAGAAGAAGGAGGCCAGTGAGTGGCATGGCAAGGCTCACCTTCCTCTGCTGCTTCTCCCAGGCTGGATCTAATAGGAGGTCCCTGTCCCAGTCGTCCTCCGGGTGCATATAGTCATTCTGAGGAGAGTCATAAGGATCCATCCCTGGCGGCTGTCACCACTGAGCGATGCTTGGACTTGTAGTGCTCCCGGGGTCCCCCCTGTACAGCAGCGGATCCGAGCGTGCAGCCAGCGCTACAATGTAACCGAGAGCGGAGTGCCTGCCCGGGAGAGGGGAGGGGGCACGGCCAGCACCCGCCTCCACCAAGCGGATTGGTCTCTACCCCTGCCCGAGGCTGGGAGTTCTGCTACTGGAGGCAGGGCCCATCAATCAGGGCGGGGGTGCACGGCGAGTGAGCGCAGGAGGCAGATGTAGCAGTGACCAGGCGGTTGTGTGCAGCAGAGAGACAGGCACAGCCTCCCAGGAAAGGCTTCACATTGCTTTTTTTATTTCCAGTTTCTTTTTCTGGACTGTCACCATTTACATCCACCCATCAGTGCTGCTCACAGGCCAAATTCCCATAGGGGTGTAGGAAATTGAGATTGCCTACTACACCAGTATCTTGGGATATTTTTTTTTCCACCATAAATACATGCAGATTGCAGTCCATGGCGCTTTCAGACAAGAAATATGGGCAGTTGAAAATCTGCAATGTTTCTGGAATTATAAGGGCCCGTTCACACGGCGGGTTTTAAGGCGGAATTTTAGTGCGGACGTGGTGTCCTCTCTGTCTCCCATTCAGTTCAATGAGAGGCAGCGCTGAGGATTGGGGAGCGGCGGCTTAAAGCCCCAATAACGGACTTGTCCCTTATCAGTTTTTGCTGTCCGCACCAAAATTCCGTAATAAAACCCACCATGTGAAAGGGCCCTTACCAGGGGTGTAGCTATAGGGGGTGCAGAGGTAGCAGTCGCTACTGGGCCCAGGAGCCTGAGGGGTCCAAAGACACTAAGGCTAGGTTGACGCGACAAAAAGTCTCACTATTGTCGCGCGACAATTTTTTAATGGGAGTCTATGGTGTCGCATTGCGACAAGCTGCGACTGCGACACGACAGTCGGAAAAAATCCATCCATGGATTTTTGGCGACTGTTGTGTCGCAGTCGCAACATGTCGCATGTTGCACGTGCGACACCACCATAGACTCCCATTATAAAAATTGTCGCGCGACATTAATGTGACATCAATGCCGCGCTACAAATGTTGCAGTGTAGTGGTTCCCGATGCGACAATTGTCGTCGTGTGAACGTAGCTTTATGCTACATAAGAGGACAACGGTATTATAGAAAATGCATGCTGGTACACCTCTGGCTGGAGGGAAGGGGTTAGGTCAAAAATTTGGCATTGGGAAGGGGGGGGGGTTTGCCCCAGGCAGCATGCAGGCTAGGTCGTTCCCTGCCCCTGGCCAGAAAGCACTGAGGGAAGGGGGGCCCAAGCTCAACTCTTGCACCAGGGCCCATGAGCCTTTAGTTTTGCCCTTGGCCCTTATGGTACAACCACACAACGCGGCCACGTTGCAGCTGAATATCGTGCAGCCATACGAGCCGGTGAATGAATTAGGACCGCATGGCCGTGCAGCACCAGCAAAACTGCGAGACCATTACTACAATAGCGGGAAATGAAAAAAGAACACCTGGTTGTCCGGTTTTCGATATTGATGACTTGTCCGATAGTTTGAAGAGACTGCGGTGCTTGTATGAGCGTTGCGTTCACTTAACTGTTTACCCGCTTGCCGTCGACAATGCAGCGGCCGTACAGTGTAATTATAGCTCCTCCGTCCCATTCACTTTAAGTGCAATGTCGACGGCGAGCAGGTGAACGCCTGTGATATGTCATTCCAAGCTTGGAGTCATGGTGGTTGTTGGCCTCTGTCCATGGGACATCGCCCCATCCAGTCCCAGACATTCTTCATGGGGGAGAAATCTGGTGACGGAGCTGCTGCATGGCTCCAGCAGTGTGTGTTGGAACACCATGTCAGAAAAGGTAGTAAGTAGGACTGGCTTCACAATGTCCTGGACATACCGAAAGCTGGTCAATGTTCCCTCCATGAATACCAGATGGGAACAGGCATGGTAGTTAAAGGGGTTGTCCGGGTTCAGAGCTGAACCCGGACATACCAATAATTTCACCCAGGCAGCCCACCTGATGTTAGCACCAGAGCATTTCATGCTCCGATGCTCTCCCTTGCCCTGCACTGGATAGCGCAGGGCAAGGGCTCTTTTATTTACAATAACACACTGGCGGGGCTGAAGCTTCCGCCCAGCAACGTGTTCAGTGACGTCACCGGCTCTGATAGGCGGGCCTTAGCGCTGCCCTAACCGTTTTACACCTGGCAGCCCTATAGAGAGCCCGGTACGTCACCGGATCTCCTAAAAATGAATTTGCCCAGGGCAAAGAAGAGCATCGGAGCATGAACTGCTCCAATGCTCAAATCAGGGGGCTGCCTGGGTGAAAATGGGGATATGTCCGGATTCAGCTCTGAACCCCGACAACCCCTTTAATGGTGCCTTTAATGACTCTGTGTGGCTGTCCCGCAAAAATATAGAACATGTCTGCATTACGGACAAGGGTAGGACTATTCTATTAAGGGCCGACCCTTCCATTCCGCACGACCGCAAAACCCCTACGCTCGTGATCATGAGTCCTTTTTCTGAGATTTCGTCCTTTTTCAAATGCTGTTCTAAAAGAGAAGAAGATAAACAGTTCTCTGTAAGTGCAGGTTACACATCAGCACATTACGGATACAACATAAAAAAAAAATCGTTCATTGCAATACAGGCAAAAAGGCACAGTCCACAGTTCCCAAATGATAAATGCTATACGAATACACCTGTAGCTGTTACCCCATACACATACATGCTTGTTCACACGACCAACCGATCAAGCGGAATTTACTCCATGTGCATTACTTTTCCGTATGTCCACATGGGCGTTCCGAAAAAATAGAATATGCCCTATTATTGTCTGTATTACTGTATTACAGACAAGGATAGGACTGTTCTATTATGGGCCGGATGTTCTATTCCGCAAAATGAGCCTTATCTTGGTGACCAATGTAGCTGATTTGTAGCACAACAGAACTGCGGAAAGAAAATACGTTCGAGTCCTTAAGTGGGTGGTAGCAAGAACACCAGTGACAAATCTGAGTAATCAGGTGGCGTCCCACCACCGGAGCTGGGTGTGAATACCCTGGTGGGATGTTGTCATAAGTGCATGCTGGGACAGGAGTGAGGTAGTGCCCAGCGCTGGATTTGGGACGGGTGACAAGTGTGTTCGTTTTGATGTGTACAATCATTCAGACACACTGATCCTGCCCCAGAAGAAAACCTGGGTTGAGCTGTATCAGCGCGCCACTCTATTTTAATATGTGATAAGAGCTTATGTTTTTATTAAATTGAATAACAATAATGAACACGATCACCTTGCCTCCGTTCTTTCTAGTGCTGTGGTGGGACTTCACAGTAGTGATTACAGAGCAAAGTCATAACAGGCATAAGAAGGTCCACACACCAGATACATCATCGTAAAATAATGATTAGTGACTAGCCATCATCCTCCAATCATCACCAATACCTTAACATGTGAAATAGCTGCATAGTAAACAGATATGCCCCGTGGCAAGGAAACCTGTGCCTGACTGACATCTTAATGCTTCCTGGCATTAAGCCAAAATCCACAGAACACTATAAGAGAAGATCTTATATTTCACTTTGCTTTATGATGCGTTGTGATGGATTGCAGTTTGCCCACTTGGGAGCTGTTTATTCTTGCTGTCATGTCCTCCTTTGTCTATGTATTTGGTCATACTTCCCCCTACGCTGTGCAATGACATGCAGGGGAGCTAAGCCCCGCATCACTATGCAGACAGTACAACTTGTTTCAAAGTAAAGCTGTTACATTGCTGGGTTACAATCTGGATTTTCTTGCAACATAACAATGGCTTTATACTAGAGATGCTAGATGCTGTGACAACCAGTGTCCGCACTTCACTGGGGCATGTCTAGTGTTGAAAGGCCTAGGGTGTCCATCCACCTGCCCAAAATCTTGTCAGACCTCTGTACTCAGCCCCTGTGCAAATGGCTTCATTTTTAGCTTAGTGACAGTCCATGACCGAATAGTCCATATTTACACTAATGGTTATGGGGCAATTCAAAGGTTTGTCCCGGTTCCGAGCTGAACCCTGACATATCCCCTTCTTCACCCAGAAAGCCCCTTTGAGATGAGTATCGGAGCATTTCATGCTCCGAAGCTTTCTCTTGCGCTGCACTCAGGGGCATAGCTAAAGGCTCATGGGCCCTGGTGCAAGAGTTCAGCTTGGGCCCCCCTTCCCTCAGTGCTTTGTGTGTCTTCTTATGTGGCACAAGTGTTTTTGGGCCCCTTCAGGCTCCCGCTACCTCTGCACCCCCGATAGCTACGCCCCTGCCTGCACTGAATCGCACAGGGCAAGGGCTTTTTCTGACGTCACCGGCAACACTCCTAGGTGGAAATGCCTGAAATGCTCCAATGCTCATCTTAGAGGGGCTCAGTGGATGAAGCTCTGAACCCGGATAACCCCTTTAGGCCTCATGCACACGACTGTATGGCTTTTTCAGTATTTTGCGGTCCGCAAAAAATACGGATGACGTCCATGTGCATTCCGTTTTTTGCAGAACGGAACAGCTGGTCCCTGATAGAACAGTGCTATCCTTGTCCGTTATGCGGACAATAATAGGACATGTTCTATGTTGGAACAGGAATATGGAAACGGAAGGTATACGGAGTGTAAACAAAAAAAAAAAATATTCTTGTGCATGAGCCCTTAAGTGGAGAAAATGGACTTTAAGACCTCCTGCACACAGACATATATGTTTTGCAGTCCACAAATCATGGATCCTGGCTGGGTGCATGCTGCCATTTTCTTTTTAACTTCAATAGAAATGTCCTATCCTCGTCCACAAAACGGACAAAAATACGACATGTTCTTTATTTTTTGTGGTTCCGCAAATGAGGACCGGATGCGGACCAAACATGAGGTCACATGCATCAGCCCTAAGGCCTTGTTCATATTTCCGTGTCCATTTGATGTCTGTGAAAAAAACGTCCATGTTTCATCTGTGAAGATATCTGTGTTTAGTCCATGTGTCCACTTTTTGCCCTCCGTGTGTCATCCATAATCCGTGGACAATGCTCAGCTGAAAGTTAATTTCCAGAGCATCTGACCGCCCTCAGATACACAAGAAGCATAGGGACACAGAAAACATCATAAATAATACAGAACTACATTCTACTATTAGAAATACTAGCAATGTCAAAGAATTATCCATGTCCCAACAGTTTAAAGTTGAGATGGATAAAGGCCAATGTACGTGGGTGGATAATCTGCCTATAGATGAGCGCTAATAGACGATATCGCAATATAGCATGTCAATCAACACGAACATTTAAATGGCGCAATCATTGTACTGTCATACGGTTAGCATATTGTCATTCTTGCGATGATTATGGATGACTGTATGAAGTGTGTATACAGGCAATTCCTCTATC
This sequence comes from Bufotes viridis, assembly GCA_033119425.1. Classification (NCBI taxonomy): domain Eukaryota; kingdom Metazoa; phylum Chordata; class Amphibia; order Anura; family Bufonidae; genus Bufotes; species Bufotes viridis. The sequence continues at coordinate 33,518,601 of CM065599.1, read as the reverse complement.
ATGCTGATCGTAGCCTGACATATCTAGGCTGATAACTGGAGAAGACTGTTTACATAAATCGATCACTGCATTTGGACTTGTCTGACAACATTTTATCCGGTGGTGACTTTAGGTCATGCTGTTCTACGTCCACATCTGCGTTTTAGCATTCCAGAACACAGGAGCAGAGTTCAGGTATAGCCAGACACCGCCGGACCCCTGTTCACTATAATGGGATCCACTGGGTGTATGGCAAGAATGTTTCGCATTCATCTCTTTTTTTTCTGGCAGAAAGCATTCTTCCCGGAACCTGACGCATCCGATTACAGTGAATAGTGATCTGGCTATGCCCTGGCTATGCCTATTCTCTGCTGGAACAGAGTACCCGAATACTAAAATGCAGATGTGGACGTAGCCTAAGTGAAGCAATTATAATTAGATGTGATTAAACTGAATAGTATCTTATAGGTGGGGGTCTGACATCCAGGACCCTCGTTAATCAGCTGGCGTTCCTTTGAGTGGAGTGGCACAGCGCCGTACATTATATAGCGGCTGTGATTGGCATTGCAGCTCAGCCCCTTTCACTTCAATGGCACTGAGCTGTGCCTAGGCCTCCGGTGATGGCTAACCTCCAGAACTCCAGCTGTGGTAAAACTATGACTCCCAAGATACACACTAGCTTGGCTGTTCTCAGAACTCCATAGAAATGAATGGAGCATGCTGGGAGTCGTAGTTTCACCACAGCTGGAGTGCCAGAGGTTAGCTATCACTGGCCTAGGCCATGTGACTTTTCAAACAACTGATTACGGGGGTGCTGAGTGTTGGACCCCCACCAATCAGACAAAGGACGGATCATACGATAAAGTGTTGGAAAACCCTTTAATATTGTGTTATGTCTCGATTTAATTTCCGATATTAATAGGTTACTTTCTGTTTCTTCGATACCATCTTTTGTGTATCAACAACAAGTCAGGAGATAATACCGCGAGGGTCTGGGCGCTGAATACCGCACTAATCACTAAAATGACTTTAAATGGCATTTCTAAATATGCTGTGAATTATGAATGTGATATAATAAGGGCTGAAATGTCAGCAGGAGGTTCACACAGGTTCAGCCCAAGTTCATGAAGCTGAATTAGGCGGATAATAATTGCTATCCTATAAATTAACGGAATAATGAACTGAGTTTAATTTGTTGAAACAATGGCTGGAAATGGTTTGATTTGTTGAAACCGTTATTAAGACAAAGACTGATGATTCATCAGGATCTACAGACAACATTCTTCAATCTCAACTCTCCTCCTTCTCCACCGAGATTGTAACTCATATATGATGTACTTATCTTCCTGTCAGAGAACGGAGCTGCTGTAGGACTGGGTCATTACGGGACTAGCCATAGGTCACTGCACTGATGGTTAGAAATGAAACCAACAGATCACATTGGTGGACACTCGGTCACCAGATCACCAAGGCCTTTGTCCCCCACCACTAGATGATAGATTACTGGGCAGTATCTATAGAGATTGCCCATCATGACAAGCCAACCTCTTTCTGTATGCCCTATTAGGGCACATGGACTACATAGAACAGAGGGTCACTGCAAAGTCTTTGGGACTGGAAGAAACTATACACATGCATCAGCCCGGTATGTTGTCCAATTATTTGAAGGGTGCCATCTAGGGGTTTCAGCTACTGGATTCATATCGACCGCTTTAAGGGGTTATGACATGATTGATGTAAAAAGTGATAATCAGACATCATACAGTACATGCCAATCTCTTTCTAACAAAGCTAGAACCAGCCCTGTACCTGACATGGATCCAGAGATCTCCAAATACATTGCTCCAATTGCTCTTCTAGATTATCATCGGCCTGGCAGCTCAGGGGCTGTGTCCTTTCTGCTGCAGTTCTCTCCCTGTAACTGCCACAGCTTCTAACAGAACATATAGCTGGTGGCAGCTGAAGATTTGAACTGAGCGTGTGTGACCAGCTCAGTGAGATGGACAAAAAATAAGGAAAAGAACAAACAGCAGGTGGCGCTATATATATACATTTTATTCAAAGTATTCAGATCCAGGTGCTGGTTTGTAAAATGTAGAATATGCTTTGTGAGACAACCCCTTTAAGGGCTCATGCACACGAACGTGTGACGGCCATTCCGAGAATTGGGGACCGCAATTGCTGTTGCAGACGGATCCAGACCCATTTAACTTGGATGGGTCCGTGATCCATCCGTTCTGCAAAAAACTAGTGCATGCACTACTTTTTTGTGCTGCAGAGGCACGGCCAGAAAAACCATGAAAACACAAGCATCTTCCGGGTCGCGGACCCATACAAGTGAAAGGGTCCGTGATCCGTGATTCACACGACCGGTGCCCGTGTATTGCGGACCCGCTGTATGCAGGCCGCAATACGATCACGGCCAGCACACGGTCGTGTGCATGAGCCCTTAGTATGAGGTCTGAGACATTGGGTGGCAGAGAAATTGAGCCATTTAGTAGACCTTTAAGTGAAATAAGGAGGCGTTTATCAAATCTTGTGTGCCAGGTTTTTGGCGTGGAAATGTTACAAGTGCTGTTGCATGCAAGGATTTGTCCAAAATTTTGATAGTTGAACTTCACCATGCCACTTTCCAAAGTGGAGTGAAAAGTTGGTAGGGATTTTAGAATAGAAAACTGGCCTTAAAGGTGTATTTCCATCACAGACAATGGCGGCATATCGCTAGGATATGCCCCTATTGTCTGATAGGTGTGGGGACAGCTGGGCTGGAGGACCTCGGATTTCTCAGGGTCCATCCACCACCAAGCTCTGCTCCCACAGAAGTGAATGGGAGCACACTGCGTGGCCCCTGCTCCTATTCATTTCTATGGAGCAGACGGAAATAGCCGAGCCATTTTCAGCGGCCCCATAGAAATGAAAGGAGGGCCGTTGCGCAGACGCAGTGCGCCCTCCATTCATTTCCCCACTCCGTTCTCCTTGTAGGTGCAGGTCCCAGAGGTGGGACCCGCACCTATCAGACAATGGGGGCATATACTAGCGATATGCCCCCATTGTCTCTGATGGGAATACCCCTTTAAATACACCTACAGTGATAAAACACACTCATAGGTGTTTTTTTTTTATATAATCTCAAAGTAAGTTGTGGGGTTGTATTGGCAGAATATAAATGAATGCCTGAGTACTCATTTCTTATTTTACAGATCAGATAATAAAACCTGCAAGACGTCTTACTCCGAGATAACATCGGCAGATTCCTTTTCTCAGAACATTCTCATGATATGAGAACGGCATTAGCTCTAAAGCTGAGGTAAAGCGCGGTCTGATCGCTCTCGCCTGCATTTGGATATAGAGGATTGTTGGGAATATGAGTGAGCAGGAAGGAAGCCTCAGCTCACATAGAATAATGCTCGCCAGTAAAAGTTCTCTCCAGTCAGCCTGACGGAAAGGGAAGCTAGGGATACATTTGGCTGCAAAACAAGCAGAGAGAGTTTGAAAAAGGAAAAGTATATTTTCCTCTTTAACTGCTTTCAGTGCAGATATTATTTCGCTAACATTATATAATGAAGTATTCGGACTAGGTTTGCAGGAGCTGCCCCCTGAGAAGAAGCTTAATAGGTGGTACAATAAAACTGATGGAGGGGATGCCAGCAACCTTTAGCTTGTAGTCTGATGAAGGGTGTCATGGGGGGGGGGGGTATATTTCTGGACACCTTCACAGATTTCCCATTGAGGAAGGCTGAGGCTGCTTAGGCCGGGTTCACCTCTGTGTTGTAAACTGTGGCACTGTAATCTGGTCACTGTATCCGGCGAAAAAAAATACTACACGCAGCATTTTTTGTCCGTCCGAAAGCCGCCATATATGTGAAAGGGGAACTGGCGGTGCACAGTGGTATCTAGCTATGCCGGATACAGAGAACTTTGGCAATCTGTTCCTCTGCCAGAAAAGACTGCCGTAGTTCACAGAGCAGATGTGAACCGCCCTTACATCCAAGTGCACAGGAATTGGAGATTACCGCTTCTACTCTTTGTGACAATGAGGGCCGGTGTCCATCCTTACACATGATCACAGCTCTGATCATTTACAGAGGACGCAGTTTTAGGGTATGTTCACACAGTTTAAAGGGGTTATCCAATACTATAAAAATGTCCCCCATATGCCGGGCCCCTTACACTGAATATACTTAACTTGTTCCCCGCTCACCCGAAAACATCCGGTGTCGGGGGGAGCAGCCGATGGCAGACGGGGACGAGCCTCCCTAGCATCGCGGGTGAGGTAAAATCAATGTGAGGGGCCCGGGGAAATATGGGGGACATTTAATAGTCTTGGATAACTCCTTTAAGTGATGCAGAATCCACTTCAGGATTAATTATGTTTTTTTTAGATACATTTTTTTTTATTCTGACGGTTTTTAGTGCGATTTTTGATGTGGCTTCTGATCCAACCCATTTCAGAAAATCCATTCTCATGATGGTGTACAGCTTATTGCTATATGACACACATAGAATATATTACAAGAGAAAGATGAGCTGCGGGCAGACACCTCTGACGACTATCTCCTTGGGGAACAAACTATTGGGCATATTGAAATTCAGCATGCCCACATCTTCTTTCCATTATGCCGGCCTATACATTGGAGGTTATCAGCCAATACAGGCAATTGTACGGTTCGGCCAACATTTATCCTCTGTTAGGACCATACAGCTGTGGTTTATGAAAAATTAGCAAAAACAGGGTTTAAATGGATGCCCTTTTAGCTATATATATATATTTATACTGCCTTAGGGCTCATGCACACGATTGCACGTGCGGTCCCCAATGCACGGGCAACATTTGTGCGGCTGCTGCAGACGGATCCAGACCCTTTCAACTTGAATGGGTCCGTGATCTGTCTGTTCCGCAAAAAAAGTAGTGTACTACTTTTTTGCGGTGCGGAGGCAAGGCCAGAAACACCACGGAAGCACTCTGTAGTGCTCCCGTGGGGTTCTGTTCCATCCTTCCATCACCAGTTGCAGTTCATCCTTACGGCAGAGCTGAGTGCTGGATATTTTGGGGTACACCACAGAGCTGAGTGCTGGATATGATTTTCACTCAGCTCTGCCGTAAGGATGAAGTGCAACTAATGATTTGTGCGCGCGTGCGCACTTAGGGGGTAGGGAGATCTGACGCAACACTTTGCGCTACAAAATCTCTATACCCCTAAGTGCGCAAAGTACTTCTATGGAGGCGTTGCAATGATTCTTTAGTAAGACAGTGGATGTGTGCTTGCGCCGCGCACACCCTCCACCAGCTTTATGCACGGCCGCGTCACTTCCGGTATAGACTTTTGTCTAGGTATAGAACTCCGGCAGAACACCGGCACACGGTCGTCTGCATAAGCCCTTAGGGTGAATTCACAAGGCTGTATTATATGCTCTCCAAAATACGGATGGCGTCTGTGTTGCATCTGTTCATTTTTGTGGCCCCATTGACTTCCATGGGTCTGTCAAAGTCTCACATTTTGGCCTCATGAACACAACAATATGTTTTGCGGTCCGCAAAACACGGAAGCTGCTCCCTATTCTTGTCCGCAAAATGGACAAGAATAGGACATGCTCTATTTTTTTGGCGGGGTCACAGAACAGAGCAACAGATGCAGACAACACACGGAGTGCTGTCCGCATCTTTCGCGGACCCATTGAAGTGAATGGTTCCGCGCCCGAGCCGCAACATATGCGGCTCGGACGCGGACCAAGACAACAGCCGTTTGAATGAGGCCTTTGTAGTCAAGTATAGGACATGTTCTATCTTTTGCGGAATGGACAAACGAATCCAGAAAGCACACGGATGTCTGTACAAATATATATATATTTATATAATAAAAAACAGAGGCCAGAACGTTTTTTTTTTAACATATATGCAAAAACAAAAAGATATCTTATGTACTCCAAAATTGGAACGACAAGTTGCCCCATAATATCAAGTCTTCAAATAGCATTTTTGAAAAAAAAAAAAAAAAAGTTATTGGGATACAGTGATGCCAAATAAGTTAATTAATGAGTTGTGTGTACCTTAACCTTCTCCCGACCGCCGAACGCACGGATGCGTCCAGGCGGCGGCAGGTTTATTCCTCCTGGACGCATCCGTGCGTCATCTCGCGAGAGCCGAGATCTGTTGTGAGCGCGCGCACGCGCGCGTTCACAGCAGAGCGCGGCTCTGCAGTTGTACTACAGCCTGCCAGCGATGATCAATCGCTGGCAGGCTGTAAATGTAAAATAAATTAGATCAAAGTGGTATATCAGACGCTGTGTTGCTAACAGCGTCTGATATACCTAATACCTGGTCCTCTGGTGGTCCCATTTACTGGGATCGACCACCAGAGGACCAGGTAACTAATGTAAAGTTGCACCAAACACTACACTAACCCCACCCCACCCCCTCACTTTATAACCACTATTAACCCTTTGTTAACCCCTGATCACCCCATATAGACTTCCTGATCACCCCCTGTCACTGATCACCCCCTGTAAGGCTCTATTCACATGTCCATATGTGTTTTGCGGATCCGATCAAAACACGGACACCGGCAATGTGCTTTACGCATTTTGCAGATCCGTACATTGCCAGAACTATATAGAAAATGCTTTTTCTTGTACGCAATTGCGGACAAGAATAGGACATGTTCTATATTTTTGCGGAACGGAAGTGCAGACCCGTAAGTGCGGATCCGTAATTCCGGATCCGAGCGGGACAAAGTCTGTCCCCATAGAAATGAATGGGTCCACAATTCCGTTCCGCAAACAGAATTTCGGACGTGTGAATGGAGCATAAGGGTCCCTTATCACCGCCAGTTAGCTACTTGTTAGGTAGTTAGCGCCCAGCCCACCGCAGTCACTGATTTTGGCAGAGATTTTTTCATCCACATTGATTGATGCGAATGAAAAAATCTGTGCCGTTCATTTTATTTTTTTTTTCAGCGCAGAGGCTGAACGGAAAAAAAAAATCTCATTACCCGTATGCTCAATATACGGAGAATCGCAGAAACTCCTAATGCTGGCCATACGTGTAATGATTGCGGAGACCCTCAAATGCCAGAGCAGTACAAATACCTCACATGTGACCCCATTTTAGAAAGAAGACACCCCAAGGTATTCGCTGAGGGGTATGGTGAGTTCATGCAAAATTTTATTTTTTTGTCACAAGTTAGTGGAATATGAGACTTTGTAAAAAAAAAAAAAAAATAATCAATTTCCGCTAACTTGTGCCAAATTTTTTATTTTTTCTGTGAACTCGCCATGCCCCTAATGGAATACCTTGGGGTGTCTTCTTTCCACAATGGGGTCACTTGTGGGGTATTTATACTCACCTGGCATTTTAGGGGTCCTAAAGCGTGAGAATCCAAATGCGTAAAAATGTCCTGTGAAATCCTAAAGGTACTCATTGGAATTCGGGCCCCTTTGTGCATCTTGGCTGCAAAAAAGTGTCACTCATGTGGTATCGCCGAACTCAGGAGAAGTAGGGCAATGTGTTTTGGGGTGTATTTTTACATATACCCATACTGGGTGAGAGAAATATCTCTGTAAATGACAACTTTTTAATTTTTTTTATACAAGGTTGTCAATTTACAGCGATATTTTCACACAAAGTATGGGTATATGTAAAATACACCCAAAGCACATTGCCTACTTCTCCTGAGTACGGTGATACCACATGTGTGACACTTTGCAGCCAAGATGCGCAAAGGGCCCAAATTCAACAGTACCTTTAGCTTTACATGGCTGCTCACAGTTTAGCCCCGCCCAAAATGCCAGAACAGTACAAACACCCCACAAATGACCCCATTTTGGAAAGAAGACACCCCAAGGTATTCACTGAGGGCATAGTGAGTCCGTGAAAAATTTAACTTTTTGTCAAAAGTTAGCAGAAAGGAGACTTTATGAGAAAAACTATAAAAAATCAATTTCCGCTAACTTGTGCCAAAAAAAATCTTCTATGAACTCGCCATGCCCCTCATGGAATACCTTGGGGTGTCTTCTTTCCAAAATGGGGTCACATGTGGGGTATTTATACTGCCCTGGCATTTTAGGGGCCCTAAAGCGTGAGAAGAAAAATGCGTAAAAATGCCATCCTAAAAGGTACTCATTGGAATTTGGGCCCCTTTGTGCATCTTGGCTACAAAAAAGTGTCACTCATGTGGTATCGCCGTACTCAGGAGAAGTAGGGCAATGTGTTTTGGGGTGTATTTTTACATATACCCATGCTGGGTGAGAGAAATATCTCTGTAAATTGACAACTTTGAATAAAAAAATGTAAAAAGTTGTTGTTTACAGCGATATTTCTCACACAAAGTATGGGTATTGTAACGGACCGTTGCTGCAGACAAGGGGTAAAAACCGTTTAGGCGATCGGCCCCCCTTTACAGAGATATAGGCACAGCTACTGCAGAACACCAAACTCCCGAACTGGATACAAAATAGCACTCCAACTCCCGTACTGGAACCTCCCAAATAGCTGCTAGCAGACGAACAGGAAAAGCAGACAATCAGCTTACACTCCTGGCAATCAGTCTCTAACAGCATACAGTGAATCCCCCCAAGAGCGAGACGAGGCTCCGTATTGATGGTAAACAGGAATTCTAAATTTTATTAAGGGCTACCTGCCCGGTATTTATCAGAGCTCCCACCTGGTGGACACTCCCCTAGAGGACCAGAAGGAAGACTGCGACACGGGATACAGCAGCCAATCACACACATTGGGACAATACAGACACCCCCAGCATATCCCTCCCCTCTGCCTGTGATACCATCACCCTACATGGGTAATGCAATCATCACAGGCAGACGAATACACAATGTCTTCTGTCCTGGAGACAATTGAGGAGTCATTCAATTATCTCTCAGGACAAAGGAAATCGCCAATACACATGTGGGGACAATAGGACAGACATCACTATTCAATACACAATGTCCCACCCTTTACAATACACACAGACATTTCAGAGACAAGACTCCATTATGCACATGGGGACACAGAACAAGCATTACTGTTAAAATACACCAGGTAAGACACATTACATTAAAACTATACATTTAACATATCCCCAGATAGCTCAGGTCTGAGCGCACATTATTAAGTGAATGGCGCTCAGACCACACGAATACAGTTTAATCGCCATGGAGCCAAAGTCTTTACAGTCAGTTTCATACGAATGGGCTCCATGGGATTCCTATCTGGGGTATAACACATTCAACCAAAACTACCGAACCCCAGGCAGAAAAGCACGAATTAAGCTTTTCTGCAGGTAAAAAAGATGTCTTTTAACAGGGGGCCATAGTCCAAAGGCAGCAGGCGAGCAACCAGGTTTCTCCAATGCAATGTGGCGAGATTGGTCTCGTCACAGGTATATATAAAAATACACCCCAAAACACATTGCCCTACTTCTCCTGAGTACGGCAATACCACATGTGTGACACTTTTTTGCAGCCAAGATGCGCAAAGAGGCCCAATTCCAACGAGTACCTTTAGGATTTCACAGGGCATTTTTACGCATTTTAGTTCTCACGCTTTAGGGCCCCTAAAATGCCAGGTCAGTATAAATACCCCACAAGTGACCCCATTTTGGAAGAAGACACCCCAAGGTATTCCGTGAGGGGCATGGCGAGTTCACAGAATTTTTATTTTTTTGGCACAAGTTAGCGGAAATTGTAAAAAAAAAAAAAAAAAAAAAAATATATCAAAGTCTCTTATTTCACTAACTTGTGACAAAAAATAAAATTTTACATGAACTCGCCATACCCCTCACAGAATACCTTGGGGTGTCTTCTTTCTAAAATGGGGTCACATGTAGGGTATTTATGCTGTCCTGGCATTTTAGGGGCCCCTAAAGCGTGAGAAGAAGTCTGGAATCCAAATGCTTAAAAATGCCCTGTGAAATCCTAAAGGTACTCATTGGAATTAGGCCCTTTGCGCATCATGGCTGCAAAAAGTGGCACTATGTGTATCGCCATACTCAGGAGAATAGAGCAATGTGTTTGAGGTGTATTTTATATATACCCATACTTTGTGTGAGAAATATCGCTGTAAACGACAACTTTTAAAAATTTTTATACAAAGTTGTCAGTTTACAGAGATATTTCTCTCACTAACTATGGGTATATGTAAAAATACACCCCAAAACACATTGCCCTACTTCTTCTGAGTACAGCGATACCACATGAGTGACACTTTTTGCAGCCTGGGTGCGCAAGGGGCCCAAATTCAACGAGTACCTTTAGGATTTACATGGCTGCTCACAATTTAGCCCCGCCCAAAATGCCAGAACAGTAAACACGCCCACAAATGACCCCATTTCGGAAAGTAGACACCCCAAGGTATTCACTGAGGGGCATAGTGAGTCCGTGGGAGATTTTATTTTTGTTTGCCAGAGTTAGCAGAAATGGAAACTTTATTATTTTTATTTTTTCCTCAGAAAGTGTCATTTTCCGCTAACTTGTGAAAAAAATGAAATGATACATGAACTCACCATGCCCCTCAGCGAATACTTTAGGGTGTCTTCTTTCTAAAATGGTGTGATTTGGGGGTATTTATACTATCCTGACATTCTAGCACCTGAAGAAACATGACAGGTGCTCAGAAAGTCAGAGCTGCTTCAAAATGCCGAAATTCACTTTTTGCACCATAGTTTGTAAACGCTATAACTTTTACCCAAACCAATAAATATACACTTATTGGACTTTTTTTTATCAAAGACATGTAGAACAACAAATTTAGAGAAAATGTATATAGAAATGTAGTTTTTTAAAAAATTTTACAACAGAAAGTGAAAAATGTCATTTTTTGCAAAAATGTCGTTAAATTTTTATTAATAGCAAAAAAAGTAAAAATGTCAGCAACAATGAAATACCACCAAATGAAAGCTCTATTAGTGAGAAGAAAAGGAGGTAAAATTCATTTGGGTGGTAAGTTGCATGACGGAGCAATAAACGGGTAAAGTAGTGTAGTGCGGAATTGTAAAAAGTGGCCTGGTCATTAAGGGTGTTTAAGCTAGGGGGGCTGAAGTGGTTAAATTGGTGCCAAGGGTAAACGATTACTTGGTCACTAAGGGGTTAAACATGTATTTATTGTGCAAAAGTAGTAAAAATAAAATAAAAAATAAATGTGGTACTCTCTTTATAGAAACATAGAATGTGTCGGCAGATAAGAACCATTTGGCCCATCTAGTCTGCCCAATATACTGAATACTATGGATAGCCCCAGGCCCTATCTTATATGAAGGATGGCCTTATGCCTATCCCATGCATGCTTAAACTCCTTCACTGTATTTGCAGCTACCACTTCTGCAGGAAGGCTATTCCATGCGTCCACTACTCTCTCAGTAAAGTAATTCTTCCTGATATTACTTTTAAACCTTTGCCCCTCTAATTTAAAACTATGTCCTCTTCTAGCAGTTTGTCTTCTTTTAAATATTCTCTCCTCTTTTACCGTGATGATTCCCTTTATGTATTTAAAAGTTTCTATCATATCCCCTCTGTCTCTTCTTGCTTCCAAGCTATACATGTTAAGGTCCTTTAACCTTTCCTGGTAAGTTTTGTCCTGCAATCCATGAGCTAGTTTAGTAGCTCTTCTCTGAACTCTCTCCAAAGTTTCTCTGAACTCTCTTTCAAAGTTTATCTCACTGTCCTGCAGAATAAGGCCTCCTAAACATGACCGTATCCGTTTTTGCGGTCCACAAGTCGCGGATTCTGCCTGCGTGGATCCCGCATTTTCCCTTCCGCAGGTCCCACGCTGTAGAAAATGTCTATACTTGTCCACAAAACGGACAATAGGACATGTTCGGAGGTGGACACTGCTTTACCCTGAACTCCTGCCCCTCCGGCTAAGCACGCCCCCTTTTTGAACGTGTCAGAAAACTGAAGAAACCCTAGTTGTGCCACATTGCGCCATGAGAACAGCAGCCCGGTGTTCTGCCAGATCTCTATAGTTTGCCGAAAGTCTATAGCGGAAGTCACGTGGCGCGCTGCGCAAGCGCACAAGCGTACTTCCGCGAATCACTCCTGCTGGCTCCATTGCAGTAGTCCGCGCACCGCGCGTGCGCACACTTAAGGGTATAGAGGCTTTTAAAGTGACAGTAATCCCCATTAAAATACAGCTCCGCCCCCCCCCCCCTAGCACTCATTAATCTACATTAATTTGTACCCTCGCGGGCTCGCTGCGCTCGGCATTTAGTAAAACTAACTCTATGCCGCCATTGATAGTAAAGAAGGAAATGGATGGTAAAGAATTTCTTTACCATCCATTTCCTTCTTTACTATTAATGGCAGCACAGAGTTAGTTTGACTAACTGCCGAGCGCAGCGAGGGTACAAATTAATGTAGATGCTGTATTTTACTGGAGATGACTGTCACTTTAAGACGTCTCTTGTGCGCACGCGCGGTGGGCGAAGTACTTCAGTGGAGGCTGCAGGGATGATTTGTGGAAGCGCGCTTGTGCGCGCAGCGAACCACGTGACTTCCGCTATAGACTTTCGGCAATCTATAGAGATCTGGCAGAACACCGGGACCCCCCCTCCGTTTATTTTAGGGGGGGCTGGAGGGGCATGGAGCCCTGTTCCCATGATTGGTTGGGGGCCCTCGGTAGAACCCCCACTGATCTAATAGTTATCTAGGGGTTAACTTTAAACAACCTGAATACCCCTTCAATTTTTTTTTTTCTTCAATGCATTACATGTACCCCAAAATGACATCACAAAAAAAGAAAATAACTTAAAAATGTTTAGGCTCTCCTAAAGTGAGGATGAAAAAAAAACTAAAAAAAAAAAAAATCACCGTGGGGCCAACACTGGTTGTAGCAGAAAGGGGTTACATTTTATGAAAGGACTCCCTTGATAAATTTGCCGAAAATTGCGGATTCAAAGCAAAACTGACTTGAAAAATTCACCTCATGATAAATTCCCCCCAATTACAACTATGACTGCGGGTTTACAGCCTCACAGAGAGCGGCCGCCTGCAATACCTAGCTCTGGGAGAACCGACAACGTCCAGTACGGACTGTCGGTCTACCGGGAGCCGCTAACAGAGAGAGTCTCTGAGGTAACATGGGAAGGACGGCGCCGCGCGCGCTCTCCCGGGCTCCCGCCACAAAACTATGCGGCGCGCGGGGCGGAGGCGCGGCGGGAGCGTCCCAGCCATGTAAGGTAACTTGCAGCAGCCAAAGCGCAGTATCTCCTTATATGGACATACGCCGACAGGCCGCCGGCGGATTGGCTGAGGCGCGGTGACGTCATGCACCTGGAAGGCGCTGACCGTGTCAGGACGGCGCTGTTAGATCAGTGTCGGAAGGCTCCTGGGCGCCGCCTCCATAGAGGCCTATTATATCATGGCCGGCCAGTGTAAACAGCAGCGCGCGGTGCTGTAATACAGGGCGCACTGCCAGCGACGATTCTCGCTGACCACTGTGCCAGGCAGTAGTAAAAGATTCCGGATGCGCGGATGGACTACATTTCTCATCATGCTTAATGAATTGTTTCCACACAGAAACCTGATTAATTATGTAAACATAAGATATTAACTAATATGAGGAATTGCTTTCTAAGCAAATCCCTAACAGTGTATTGGAATTGCATCACCTACTTGCAATGCTCGCTGTCACTGTTGTTTTAGAGCAGCCAGTACTCTGCATTGCATTCGCCCATGCTGTGGGCATTTCACGGACAGAATACAGGCCGCCGCGTGCTTTAGGCCCCTTGCACACGACAGTATTTTGCGGACCGTACTGGCAGTTTTTTCAGTTCAATATACTGAACCATTCACTTCAATGGGTCTGCAAAAATTACGGAAGTGTCTCCGTATGCCTTCCGTTTCCGTTTTTCTGTTCCGTTTAAATATAGACCATGTCTTATTCTTGTCCGCAAATCACGTTCAGTGGCTCCATTCAAATCAATGGGTCCGCAAAAAAAATGGAAAGCATACGGAAAGGCATTCCGTATCCGTTCCGTTTTTGCAGAACAATCTATTGAAAATTTTAAGACCAGCCCAATTTTTACTATGGAATTAATGTATACTGTATATGCCATACGGAAAAATGGAACGGAACCGAAACGGAAACAAAAAACGGAACCACGGATCCGTTATAAACGGACTGCAAAACACTGAAAAAAAAATACGTTCGTGTGCAAGAGGCCTTAGGGTTAGGCCTCGTTCACATTTCCGTGTTAGTGTCACATCGATGAATCATGATTCATCTGTGAAGGATCCGTGGTTGGTCAGTGTTTCCGTTTTTACCCTCCGTGTGTCGTCCGTAATTTACGGACGATGCTCAGCTGTAAATTAATTTCAAGAGCATTTCCTATCTGTCTTCTGTGAAAAATGGACGCACCACGGGTGACATCCGTATGGTGTACGTGATTTTCACGGCCCCATAGACTTACATGGGCGGGTATGGTCCCGGACACGGTTTAAAGTAGGACATTCTTCCGCTGTTTTTTTTGTGGATCCGCGGAACGTAAAATTTAATGGAAATGTGTACAGTCCATAGATTTCTTATGGGTCAGTATGTTGTCTTCTAAAAATTCTGACAGGCACACGTCCTTTAAAAAAACCGGAAACGTGAACAAGGCCTAAGACTACACGGTGATCTTGGTCACGGGACACCTATCACGCATAGAAATAAATGGGGTCACAGCACGACTCACAAACGTACTGCAATTGCAGAAACTGGATTTTTTTTACGATTTTGGGGTCACGGGTCATTGCGCAAGTTGTTGAACCCACGTTCATTTCTATGCTAGGACCGCGATCCTTGAGCGCAATCAAGATCGCTGTGTAGCCAATCTCTTAGGCTGGGGCCACATTCCGCGAGACCCGGAGACTGCAGTATCACAATGCTGTGTCTCAAAATAATGACCATGAATGAGGTCGCATTGCGACATTCAAGTCTTCAGAAGACCAAACCTGCTGGATTTCCGGAGACTTGTGTGTCACAGTAAGGCCTCTTGCACACGACCGTATGCCCTCTGAGATATACGGTCTGTGAGAGAGATATACGGTCTGTGAGAGAGCCATATGTCCCGGAGCGGCATTGATCGTGCGCACGGGAACGCACAGCATCATAGATTACAATGATGCTGTGGACGTTGGGCCGGCGGGATTGTTGTCCCGCACTCATATGATCTTATGAGTGCGCGACTATAGACCCGCGGGCGGCCCGACGTCCACAGCATCATTGTAATCTATGATGCTGTGCGCATGGTCAATGCCGATCCCGGACATATGGCCCACTCACGGACCGTATATCTCGGAGGGCAGACGGTCGTGTGCATGAGCCCTAACTTGCAGCTTGAGATGCGACCATATCATTGTGTGTAGAAACAATCCGTCCACCCAAAAAAAGCCCTGCATCCAATCTCTGGACTCCACAGACTGGCTGCAGCGGTACATGGAACATCACCACTGGAGCCAAACATCATTGGCTGCGGCCCAAGATGCTGGATCAGGGCAGGTTATTTATTATTTCACTTGGCCCCCTCTCATTTTAGTAAAATTAAAAAAAAAACTTGGACAACCCCTTTAATGGCAGGGACAAGGGAGCCTGCAGCCCAACAGTATTAGAAAGCACAGCTGATATTTATATAGTGCTGACATATTCCGCAGCACATTATGCACATTATCATTACTTTTTGTCCCCAGTGGAGCTCCCAATCTAAATGCTCCTTTGATCGCTCACATAATACACTATACTACTTACGTAGTATAGTGTATTAGGCTGTCAGGTAGAAAACTGACACATCTGTCGCATACACAGAAGGCAGATATGGGGACCGTCCCTACACACCCGGCTGCCAGGTAAACCCCCTGATCACTTTTGCGGAGGTGCCGGTGGCTGACAGAGATAGCCCTCTCCCTCTGAAACTACTTGAATGCTAAGATTGCTATTTACCACGGCATCTAAGGCCTTAAACAGCCAGGACTGGTGATTCTGCCAGTCCGGGCCGTTACAGCTGTCATGAGATAGCCAAGTTACTGCTCGCCCCTGCACGGGAGACCCATGCAGTGCTAAGACTAGGATGCCATAAAAAGGCGGTCGCCTAGCCTGAGGGCTCATGCACACGAGTGTGCGTGCCCCGTGCTGTGGACCACAAATGGCGGTTTGCAATGCACAGCATCGGCCGGGTGCATGCCGTTTGCTGTTATGGACCCATAGACTTGAATAGGTCCGGGATCCGCAACATACGGTCCACACTGCAAAAAAAAAAAGAACATATTTTATTTTATTGTAGTGCAAAGGCACAGACTAAAATCACATGGAAACACTTCCAATCCGTGCCTCCGCACTGCAAAAAAAATAAGTGAAGTCCTATCTTTGGTCATATCTGTGGTCCGGCTGTTTACATTCCGCAACATTGTACATAAGCCATAAGGCCCCTTAATAATTGCTGTAAAAAGGGATAATGGCGGACATTAAGGGGGTAATATTCCCTATAGGCCAGCATGTAGTATAGGGCTGCAGCATTTCTTGCTCCACCAAAAGAAAAAAAAAAAACAGTGAGAAAAGCAGAATCTTTCAAGTAAAGGCACCAAATTGCGCCTTTATGGTGCATACACACCGCTGGAAACCACGGCGGGTTTTTGCTCCCGGTACGGAAAAAAAAACGTAAAATTTTTTTTTAGACTACATTCACACTAACGTATTTTTTCATTGTCCGTTCCGTTTTTTTTGCAGGTTGGATGAGAAACTATTCATTTTAATGGGTCAGCATAAAATGCAGACAGCGCACTGTGTGCTGTCCGCATCCGTATATCCGTTCCGTGGCCCCACAAAAAAAAAATAGAACATGTCCTATTCTAGTCCGTTTTGCGGACAAGGATAGGCATTGTTACAATGGATCCGCAAAAAAAAAAAACGGATGCCATACGAACGTCATCCTTTTTTTTGCGGACCACATAACACATACGGTTGTGTAAATGTAGCCTTAATGGCATTTTTTTTAGCAGTTAAAAAGCTGCCAGGGCGAATCTGTGTATGAAGATGTACATCACATGCTGTCCGTCCACCATGGTCTCCCGCCATGCATCTCGCAGCATATAGAGCTCCAGGCAAAAGGAACATCTGATCAGCAGATGGAAGGAGCACAAAGAAACTTGTAGCTGCTTATATGGACCACATCTGTACAGCAATGTACTTAAAGAATTTCAGGAGGAAATTCCAGCAAAGTGTCTTCAACTTCTCTCTGCGGGGAGGGGGTGGTCTAGAAGTAAAAATAGCAACTTACAGGAGGCTGCAAAGCTGGAAGCAGGCGCTCCTGCTGATGACACACGGAGCTGTCACTCACATAATCCACTCCGATTATATAAACTAACACATCAGCTTCGCGCACACGCCGACAATACAGCTGTCATGTACAAGCTTTCCTTCAATCATGGTGTCACGACCCGTCACATTAACCACTATGATGGCCATTACTGATCATAATGGTGGCAATGAAGGATATACTATACACTAATCAGTGTCATACATGTTAGGGGTAGGAAATGTAATATTAATGAACTAGCTTACAAATCACTAGGGTCATAGCAATTAATATAGCAGATTATAGGGAGGGCAGACACAGTCAGTAGCGTTTACTGCGCATTTACCCACTAGTGCATCCCAGCAGCAAGATAGATGAGTGTGTCACTGTCAAAAGTGTCAGGGGTATTCCAGGCAAAACGTGATATTCATAAAAAAGTTTTTTGTAGAATTTTTGGATGTTTTTCTTTCTCATACTGTACCCTTGGAAATGAAATACAAGACGTTAACACAGACGGTAAATAATTTTGGAAAATTATAATACAGTTCGTGTCAGTTGCGCTTCTGGTTCTTCAAAGTGTTGCGGGTAAATTCACACTTGTAGTCAATTTGTATATAGTCAGAACCGCGCTGCTCTAAAACCAGACCATCCAATGTGCAGGAAAATTCCTCCGTAAATGCAGGTATTTGGCGTCTCTCCCCTGAATTTACGGAGGAATTTTCCTGCACATTGGATGGTCTGGTTTTAGAGCAGTGCGGTTCTGACTATATACAAATGGTAAACAGTTTTGAGTTAAAGATGTTATCTGCTAGTATAAAAATCCATTGTAAAGGATGACGCTATGACAGCGTTATTGTTCTCCTAATAGGCCTAGATTAAGATTTTAATAGAAGATCGTTGCACTTATTAGTGTAATGTGTGACAGTCTATACTGTGTCCCTCGTCCACTTCCCTCTCTGGCCGCAATGAACGGTTTGTGGTGCAAAAAGTCCAAAGAAAGGAGGTTATCATATATCTAAAATACACCCTCCCTCCAGTGCCCGGGCCCCTTATATGGATTATACTTACCTGCTCCCCGGCACCTGCGTCGCTCCCTGCATGGCCGCCTTTCTTCTCCCCGTTGCTTGGATCAGAACATCTGGCGATGGTGACCAGCCTCAAGGGGCTCATCCCTGTTGTGGTCTGCTATTGGCTGCTCCCCCCGTCGCCTAATGTTTTGATCTGAGCGATGGGGAGATGCAGCCGCGGCCGTGCAGGGATCTAGAATATATGAATATATGATTAAACATTTTTGGATGGTAATTAAATACTGGGTTATACCTACTGCACTTCTGAAGGGGCCATAATGCAGACCTACAAGGAATATCAGAGAGAGAATCCTCGTGTCAGAGCCGCCCTATGCTAGGCATAGCATAGTGGATTAGTCATACACTGGGGACCTATCACTAGGATCCCAGAGATGGGACCTGCACCTATTTCTAGAACAGAGCCAGCAAAGTGAAAAAGGGTGTACCACGCATTTGCGGTCACCCTCCATTTTTATGGGACTTCCAAAAAATAGTCAAGCACTGGCTCGGCTATTTCCGTCAGCCCCATAGAAGTGAATGGAGTGTTGGATACATGCATGGCGTGTATGGAGGGGTCCAGGCACAGTATTTAGCCAACAGCTGCCTGATGGTTATGGCTGGCCTTAGCCATGCACTAGAAGACTCTGATATTAGTCATATAAAGCCACCGAGGCTTTGGCGTACATCTGAGTGTCCTATTCGGGGAGTGTAGGAAGACCGTCTTACATTTTGTGACATCAATAACCATTTAAAGTCAGTACAGAGGGGGGGGAAAAGCGACCTTAATTAAATCAGTGCTTTGTGATGAAGACACAAGAACATTGTTTCCGGAAACACATCATATGAACAAAGCCCGGAGGGGGCAGGAGGAGGAAGCGGAGCACTTCTTTCTGATTACAGATCATTTACAAGTTTTGTTTTTGTTTTGTAGTTTTTCTAATTAGAAAAAAATAAATATATATAAACAGACATACACAGGAAAAAAGCCAAAAGTCATTCAGTTACAGGAAAGAGAACCTTCAAGCCGGATGCATTGTGTAAAGATGCTCCTGAACACAACATCAGTCAGCGGACTAGGATAGCAGCAGACTTACAATTAATGTAGGCTTTTGGCTTGCATGATGAAAGGTGATTTCCACTGAGGATCATGACAGTTATTGTACTGCCGATCACTTGTCTTGTGATTGCTTCTTGTATGTCCGGCGCCTCCGTCGATCAGTTGGTTGAAGAGAAGGCCGCATGCCGTTCTAGCCCAGCCTTCCTTTTATTGTTTACCTTCCCGCTGTCGACATCGCAGCAGTGAGCAGTGTACAAGAAGCCGTCCCACTTCGTTCACTTCGATAGGACGGTTCCTTCCGAGATCCATGTTGCATGAGGCCTTATTGTGAGGGTGAAAGTAATGTTCTTTACAGTAAACCTCTTTCCCCGAGTTCAGTCCCACTACCCACCTCTAAACTTATAGTTACACCTATCTGACCCAATCTCTAGATCTCTGCGGAATTTCATCCCTTGATCACCTTTCCTGAGTAGTGATAGGTCGGCCCAGAAACCGGAAAAATAAAATGTTGCACAAAAGCTTGAAACCTGGCGTACCAAAGGGTCCGGCTGATGAAGCATGTGTGGAAACAGGGCCAGCGATTGGCTGGCAAACCAATAAACACTCATTTGTCAGCTGATCGGCTTTTATGAACATAAAATTATAAATATGCGCACTGGTCGCAGAGTGTCTCCCCATGTAAACAGGGGATGTACTGCTGGTCAAAGGTTGTCGGCAGGATGGGGGATGAACAATCACAGTAAGGCCTTTTCAGTATATTGCGGTCCGCAAAAAACAGATCTGCAAAAAATACGAATGAGGTCCGTGTGCATTCCGTTTTTTGCGGAACGGAATAGCTGGCCCCTGATAGAACAGTACTATCCTTGTCCGTTATGTGGACAATAATAGGACAAGTTCTATCAATCGAATGGAGCGGAAATACGTAAACGGAAGGCATATAGAGTACCTTCTGTTTTTTTTGCGGATCCATTGATATTAATGGTTCAATATACGGTCCGCAAAAAACGGAATGAAAACAGAAAAAAAAAAAAAAAACGTTTGTGTGCAAGAGACCTAAGGGTACTTTTACACTAGCGTTATTCTTTTCCGGAATAGAGTTCCGTCGTCGGGGCTCTATGCCGGAAAAGAACTGATCAGTTTTATCCCCATGCATTCTGAATGGAGAAAAGTCCGTTCAGAATGTCTTCAGCTCAGTCTTTTTCACATTTCAGGACGGAGATAATACCGCAGCATGCTGCGGTATTATTTTCGTCCAAAATTTCGAACACATGCCGAAATGCCGGATCCGGCATTTTTTTCCCCTTTGGAATGTATTAGTGCCAGATCCGGCATTTAAAATACCGCAATACCGGAAGGGTCAATTTGAAAAAAATATATAACTGATCCGTCATGACAAGCGGAGAGACGGATCCGTTCTTACAATGCATTTGTAAGACGGATCCGTAGCCGGATCAGTCTTCAAATGCTTTCAGTTCGGATGCAGATTGACGGATCCGGCAGGCAGTTCGGTCGACAGAACTGCTTGCCGGATCACTCTGCCGCAGGTGTGAAAGTACCCTAACAATCATTCCCCACATATTATCCGTTGGCCAGCATGAACATACTTTATTCGATCGACGATTGACTTTAAATAGTTGATCAGCTTTGTAAGGCTACTTTCACACCTGCGTTTTTGCTGTCCGGCATGGGATCTCAAAACCACAGCAAAACGGTTCCGTTATTATAATACAACAGGCTGTGTCCGATCAGAACGGATCCGGTTGTATTATATCAAAAATGAAGAAGCGGATCCGGCACTAAAACCATTGTAATTTAATGGGTGTGTACGAAAAAAATGGATTTTCTCCGTTGACTTGCATGGTTTTTGGTGCTCGATCCTGCTCTTCAGTTTCCCATGCCGCACACAAAAACGCTACTTGCAGCGGTTTTGTGTCCAGCATGGGAACGCAACAAACCAGAACGGCTGTGCTGCAGTTTTGCGAGCCTGTGCCAGATCTCAAAAACCGACAGCACAATGCAGATGTGAAAGTGGCCTTACCGCCTTGCATCAGTCTCTTAGGGCATCAGGCAGATCATCGCTGACAGGCGTTTGTAGGAATGCTCGTTAGCGATAATCTGCCGGTGTACAGGGGCCGCCGGGTAATTGGATCTTTCCATGCGGTCACCTAAATCATTGTTTGCCGGCAGTAGACCGTGTTGTCTAAACAGCACACTGCTGCCGGCAAACAATGATTCAGTATGTGGACGAGCGATGGCATAGTGATCTCTCCTTCCCATACTGTGGAGGAGAGCCCTGCATGTAATTGCAGCACTCTCCTCCACTAGCACGCAGGTAATTGCCAAGAAAGAACGCTTCCCTCCCAACAATCATCTGTTAAACTGAGCAGTGTAAAGGGGCCTTTAGTCTAGGCCAAAGAACAGTAAAGATGTCACTTTGTGTCCTAGACATTGTGTGTACTATGCTAATTCCCGGGTACAGTTTTCATTTTACAGCCATTGACTCATTTACAACAGTAACAGCCAAAAGCTCATAAAATCCCACATGCCAGGTTGAGAAGAAGACACAGAATGTCCACATGTGATCATGATGATCATATAAGACTGTGTTCACACAATGCAGTTTGACATCTAAGCGATTAGTTTTAGGCCAGACTCAGACGAGCAAGTTCAAATCAAGAATTACTTTGCATGTGGCAGCGTGATTCCCCGTTCTAAACCCCTACCCCTCTGACAGAATTGCACTGCAATATAATGATTTATAATGCAGCGTGTCCCTGCCAGACCTCGGTTCTGCTGTATTTGGCCGCATTCACCAATCCGCCAAAACTACGGATTACGTTCATGTGGCGTCTGTGTTGCATCCATTTTTTTGCAGACCCATTGTAGCAATGCCTATTCTTGTCTGTAAAATGGACAAGAATAGGACACGTTCTGTCTTTTTTAGAACAGTGGAACGGACATACGAATGCGGACAGCACACTGAGAGCCGTCGTCTTTTTTTTGCGGACAAATAGAAATGAATGGGGTCCGTGTGCGATTCGCAAAAATGCTTGGTTACGGACCAAAATACGCTTGTGTGAATGGGGCTTTACAATATCAGCATTATGTCAGTACAATTCAGTAGATTCCAGGTCTGGCAGAGACACACAGCCTTATAAATCATTATAATGCTGTGCGATCCGGTCAGAGGAGCCGAGGTCAGAACAGGAAATCATGCACATGCAGCGTGCTTCTCACACTGAACTCACTTGTCTGGCTTTAGACCTCATGCACATGGCCGTATTTCGGGTTGAAGGCCGATCCACATTTTGCTAATCGCATGTGGACCCATTCATTTCTATCTGGCTGTAAAAAAATGTGGACAGAACACGCACCGCAAAACACATATGGTCATGTGCATAAAGCCTTACATAATACTTTTACACGGTTTCCATGGTGGTTGTTTAAAACGGCAGCATGTAATTTCTGACATGTTTCTAATATGTTTAATACATGTATGCAAAAACCAAAACCGCAGCTGTTATCTAGTCCTCGCATGCAGATTTACAATGTGTTACACTGTGTCTTCCATACTGTCTTCTACCACCATGTTTAGAAACTTACCCAAAGCAGCAAACATAGAAAAAATGCATTTACATGTTACGGATATATTGTGCGTTTCAACGCTATTTTCACAAACCAATGGCAATACGACCATAACAATGTGAACACTGCCGGAACGTCCACAGAATTTCTGGAGTTATTTATTTTGTGGATCAGAAAACAGGCAACGGTCGTGCGCATGGTCCCTGGCCTATGGGACTGGAGCAAGATACACTAGTCTTAGTAAATGTTGTATAAAAGGGGTATGCTGAGATTTTCATATTCACGGCCTATCCTTAGGACAGATCATCAATGTGCGAGCAGTGTTTGATAGGACGGGCAAAAGTGCACAAGAATGCTACTCCCAGGATAAAATAGGAGCGCATTCACACTTGAAGGTGCCACTCCCTCAAGCATGTACTACAATCACAGAAAAAAGATAAAAAACAAAGATAAAAACATCCTATCAAACAAGCCGCCTCGATTAGGTGGTACATATAGGTGCGTGTGCTCCTCCTCTCATTGGATGCTGGATGCACATAGAGGTGACTAGGAGCAGCACACTATATGTGCAGGGTTGGTGCTCCTGAATGCATAGCGTATAGGTAGGTTAAGCGTAGGACCTGACTGACCTGAGACCACCTTGGCGGGGGTAGGTGGGCACAGATATGTTTTGATCATAATATATTGGCTAAAAGTCTCAGATTTCATTATATTAGAATGAGGGCTTAGTCTATATAGAATGCTTGCATCTATTGTGTATTATTATTTGTTTTCTGTGATTTTTTTTCCTAAATGTAGCCATGGACATCCACATATTTATTTATCATATCGTGCAGGATGTTTTTATCTTTTCTTTCTGCGATTTTTGTTTAGCTTGCAAAGCAAAACAAATAAACAAAAACTGTGACTTTCATGGTATACATTTTTGCCATGCATTTTTCAAGTTGTTTTTTTTTGAAAAAGAGAAGCTTAGGAAAAAGGAAAAAAAAAAGCCAAAAGCATGCTGCGTTTTGAAAAACGGCCAAAAAAAAACCGCAGGTTACAAGCAAAAAATCATTAAGACGAGGTCTGGAAAGGTTTTAAAGACTCATTTTTTTTAAAATATGTATTGGACCTTTTATTTGTTGGGCTACCAAAATAAATTGTTGGCACTTTCTTTTTTTTTTTTTTTCCCTTTTACATGACGCATCAGTAATGGTTTTAGAGTTTTTTTTTTATCTAGGGAAATATCCCCAAGGAATAAAAAATGTTTTTCAAACTATAGCTTTATTGTTTAAACATGCTGATACCAAATATATTAATATGTTATATTCAGATCCCTTATATTTTATGTCAGTCATTTTTGATACATAATATACACATTTTTGCGTGAATGGGACAACTATGGTTGCAGTTTTGGGTTGCCGTGTTTTTTTTTTTTTACATTTTTCTGTGTTTTTCTTTTAATTTCATTTATACTTTTAATTTATTTTTTAAACTTATTTTTAAATATTTTGGCGCATAATATGTCCCTCAAGAGGTCATTACATGGAGCTCCAGTTACAGGCGAAAACAGCACCCAATTGGGGAGATTTTACACATGGAGAGCCAGTGGAGGATTGGCCATAGACCTTACAGGGAAATTTCCCGGTAGGCTAATGTAAGTTTTTGGGAATGTATTTTGTGCTGCTGGCAGTATTTTGTGATGGACTGTGAAGGCCCTGCCTTCCATCAATTTGGACCCAACTAGAAAACAGGGCCAGCTCTGTCTGAGGCACACAGCTGGGTCTCACAGAAGAAGTGGTGGCAGAACCGCCTCTCTTATCCACTACATGGTGCTCATTGAGCTCTACTTTACAGGAAAGGCAAAGGTAGAAGTGACTGCATCTGTCTTTTCCCCCTAGGACCCAGGCTGCCTCTCAGGGCCTAGCACCAAGCGCTACCAAGTTGAGGCCTTATACACACGACTTTTCGGTCCGCAAACTGTGGAACCTGGCCGTGTGTTCCATTTTTTTGCAGGCCAATGGAACGGACAAATGTATGCTGACAGTACACTGTGTGCTGTCCATGTCATTCACTGAAATGAATCGGTCCGCATCCTATCCGCTGACAAAAAATACAGTAGTATGCATAAGGCCTAAATGGGGTTTCCAGTCCCAAAGCCAATCTTAGTTATGGCCGGGAAAGTGTTTAACAAAGAAAAAAGGCATTCAGCGTGGTTCCAGCAGCAAGGCTCCTGTCCCCACTCCTCCTGTGAAACAAAAAATGTCCATTCTGGCCTCAGCAGTGATGAATCCCCTAGTGTCACAGACCAAGTCACCACCGAGACCAGTAAATGGTTGCAGCGTCACTCATCTGGCCAGCGGAGATGTTAACCAGTTCCTTGGCTGTATTTAAAATTGTTTTGAGCTTTAGGCCCTCTTGTAAAATGCTACAGAAAAAAGACGTTAAAAAAGCACTTGTTTTTCACAAATAAGAAAATGATCAGACTTATGGACTACTCCCGATTGTAAAAAATGATTCGGATAACAAGTCATATGCAGAAATGATATACATATGTACGTATGTATGTAAATACGTATGTTTTAAAAAAAGAAAACACCGTAACCATAGTCAAAAGGGTAGTGTAATCTATATGCATCCTTATAGAGCAAGAGGAGCTGAACAGATTGATACAGTTGTGTTTAAAATAATAACAGTGCGTTTAAAAAAGTGAATAAAGCTCAAAATCCTTCTAATAGCTTTTAGTCTATTCCAAATCAAAACATGAAGAAAAATATATCAAATTTGTGTTGTTCCTCTAAAAAAAATTGAAAATAAGTATTAGGGCTCATGTACACGACCGTATTTTGTTTCCTTGTCTGCTCCGGTTTTTTTGCTGCTAGGATGCGGACCCCATTCATTTCAAAGGGTCCGCAAAAAATGAGGACAGCACACCATGTGCTGTCCGCATCAGTATGTCCGTACCGTAGCCCCGCAAAAAAAAAAAAATAGAGCATGTCCTATTTTTTTCTAGTTTGCGGACAAGGATAGGCATTATTACAATGGATCCGCATAAAAAAACGGATGCCATACGGACATCATCTTTTTTTGGCGAATGCGCAATTTGCGGACCGCAAAACATATACGGTCGTGTGCATGAGGCCTTAGACTGTTCAAAAAAATAGCAGTGTTTGTATTGTTCTTTACAATCTCAAACATTCACTATATAAACTGAAAAATGTTTGAAGATTTTGCTTTCCTTTGAATCACTTAACTAATATTTAATTGTATAAGCGCTGTTTCTGAGAACTGCTGGACATCTGTGTTGCATGGAGTCAACCAACTTCTGGCCCCTGTGACCAGGTCTCCAGCCCAGGATGATTGGACTACATTCCACAGTTCTTCTCTATTTCTTGGTTTTGCCTCAGAAACTGCATTTTGATGTCACTCCACAAGTTTTCTATTGGATTAAGATCCGGGGATTGGGCTGGCCACTCTATAACGTCAATCTTGTTGGTCTGGAACCAAGATGTTGCACGTTTACTGGTGTGTTTGGGGTCGTTGTCTTGTTGGAACACCCATTTCAAGGGCATTTCCTCTTCAGCATAAGGCAGCATGAACTCTTCAAGTATTCTGATTAATTCAAACTGATCCATGAGCCCTGGTATGCGATAAATAGGCCCAACATCCCCAGATCATGATGCTTGCGCCACCATGCTTCATTGTCTTCAGTGTACAGTGGCGTCAATTCAGTGTTTGGGGGTGGTCTGTCAAACTGTCTCCGGCCACTAGACCCAAAAAGAACAATCTTACTTTCATCAGTCCACAAAATGTTGCGCCATTTCTCTTTAGGCCCGTCAATGTGCTCTTTGGCAAATTGTAACCTCCTCAGCACATGTCTTTTTTTCAGCAGTGGGGCTTTGCGGGGGCTTCTTGCAGATCGCTTGGCTTCACATAGGCGTCTTCTAATTGTAACAGTCCTCACAGGTAACTTTAGAACTTCTTTGATCGTCCTGGAGCTGATTGTTGGCTGAGTCCTTGCCATTTTGACTATTCTTCTATCCATTTGAATGGTAGTTTTTTGCTTTCTTCCACGTCTTTCAGGTTTTGGTTGCCATTTTAAAGCATTTGCAATCATTTTAGCTGAGCAGCCTATCATTTTCTGCACTTTTTTTTATGTTTTCCCCTCTCCAATCAACTTTTTAATCAAGGTATGCTGTTCTTCTGAACAATGTCTGGAACGACCCATTTTCCTCAGAATTTCTGAGAGAAATGCACTGTAACCAGCATGTACAACATTTGCTGCCTTCCTTCCGTAAATAAGGGCAATAATTGCCACCTGTTTTTCAAAGAATGAATGACCGCACTCATTGAACTCCACACTGCTATTATTTTGAACATGCCCCTTTCAATTAGTGATTCAATTACACAGAATCAGCAGCAGCATGTCCTGACTGTTGGGTCTGTTGGGTTTCTATTACTCCACTACACCTGCTAGTAAATTATTTGCCGTGTAGAAATACAATTTCTACAAAAAACTGTGATTGATCAGGTTAGTGATGTCTGACTGCTATTATTTTGAACACAACTGTATATAGTTTTGTTGGAAAAGAAAGTAACATTTATATCTCAGTTTTTTTTCTGATCTTAAAGATTCAACCTTTCATGAGATTTTTATATTTTTTTTAAATCTTAGTACCTTACCTAATAGTCCACCTGTTGCAGATGCTATTTTTCCCCCCAAATGGTCCCCTATGTTGCGCTGCTGTGCCCCCTGTGTGTTCTAGCTGCCATAGGCTAATTAGTGGAATCGGTACAGGGAGGAGGAGACCTCAGCTCTCTTTCGTGGGCATCTCCTACTCCCTCGCTGTGATGCTGTCCAATCGCAGCAGACTGATCCACAGCCAGGGAGACGACGAGCCAGGGAGAAGTCCTCTTTAAAGGTGTTTTCCAGGCTTTTAATATTGATGACCTATCCTCAGGACAGGTCATCAATATCAGATCGGTGGGTGGTCCGATACCCCCAACCCCTACCGATCAGCTGTATGTATCGAAGGCATACTCCATGTGGACGTGCCATCTCCTGTCTCTCGTCCTGCTTGCCATAGACATAGCAGCAGCGATTAGGAAGAGAGACAGGAAACCGTGCACGGCGAATGCCTTATTTTCATACAGCTGATCGGTAGGGGTGCTGGGTATCGGACCCCCGCCTATCTGATATTGAAAACCTATCCTGAGGACAGGCCATCAATATTAAAAGCCTGGAAAACCCCTTTAAGCTAAGGGTACTTTCACACTAGCGTTTTGGATTCCGTTTGTGAGATCCGTTTCAGGGCTCTCACAAACGGTCCAAAACGGATCAGTTCAGCCCCAATGCATTCTGAATGGATAAGGATCCGTTCAGAATGCATCAGTTCGGCTCCGTTCCGCTTCTATTCTGTTTTGAGGCGGACACCAAAACGCATCATGCAGCATTTTGGTGTCCGTCTGAAGAGGCGGAGCCTAACGGATCCGTTTTGAATTACAATGTAAGTCAATGGGGACGGATCCGTTTTCAATGACACAATATGGTGAATTTGAAAACGGATCCGTTCCCCATTGACTTTCAATGTAATTCAAAACGGATCCGTTTTTCACTTTGTCATTTTTCTTTAAAACAAATGCAAACGGATCCGTTCTGAACGGATACAAACGTTTGCATTATAGGTGCGGATCCGTCTGTGCAAATAAACAGACGGATCCGCACCAACGCAAGTGTGAAAGTACCCTAAGGCTGCATGTGTATGTTTGTTGCAATATAACTGGAAATGCTTCCAGCATACATGCAATCCTACTCATAGCCTACAGTAAACCAGACCAGTCAGGATTTTATTTTTTTTGTCAAAAGTCCGGGTGGTACATGTCTTCGGCCTTTTTTAAACCATATTGGAAAGCATAGTTAAATACGCTGATCAATACAAGTGCGTCCTGAATAAAAATACGCTTAAGGGTCCATTCACACGTCCGTTGTTTTTCTATAATCAGAAAATAGGACCGTTTTTTGCGGATCCTATTTTCCAAGAATTCTTTCCATTTATCATCCGTCTTTTGCGGATCCGCAAAAAAAAAAACGGATAGAAGAATACATTATCCTATTCCAATAAAGTTGGACGGACCGCAATTTTCGGATTAGAATAGGACATGTTTTATTTTTTTACGGACACTATGTACTGAGAAAATTATGCGGACAGCACTCTTTGTGCTGTCCGCATATTTTATAGACCCATTGAAAATCAATGGGTCCGAATTCTGTCCGCAACTATTCCGTGACTAGTCCGAAAAATCGGGATCAGATGCGGAACTAAACAACGGACGTGTGAATGGACCTTGACGCGCACACTGACCCACATTTACTAATCTGACTGCACCTAGACATTGTCGTACATTGTGGCAAATTCTGGCGCAATTTGGTGCATCAAGTTTTAGAAAAATCTATAGTACTGTATCTAGCTCAGCAAGGGGGACATGGTTTTGTGGGAAATGGAGTGTGACCTAAGATGCACCATAATTATGCCACAAATCCAGCGCAAAATTGTCGCAAACTAAGCCAACCAATAGTTGGTATGGAGTTAGACCACATTCATCATCCAGCCTGAGTCCCTGTGATAAATCTGGAGCAGGTCTAGACAGCCGGGCTAAGCTTACACCATCTACAGGATTAGTAAATGTGCCCCTATGCCTTTATTTCAATGTAAAGGCAGAAGTATGAAAGTATGTGGCATGCAGCTGAATTCATCCGGCCTATACACCTGACATATACAGCACCTAGGGAGAGTACACACCAGGGTTCAGCAACCTTCGGCACTCCAGCTGTTGTGAAACTACAACTCCCAGCGTGTACATTTTCTCAGCTGTTCTTGTAACTCCCAAAGAAGTGAAATGAGGATTCTAGGAGTTTTGGCTTCAGAACAGCTGGAGTGCCGGAGGTTGCTGATCCCTGGTATACACCAATCGAAACTTATAGTAACGTTGCATTCCCATGAAAACACGGTACATTGCCAATTGGCGTCATGCAGCGCTAAACCAAGTGCCCTAAAGTGACAAAGCTAAATACAATTTTCATGGCCTTTCATACAAATCTTCCTAGCACTCCCCCGTGACATCACTTTCGTTCCTGATCATTCATCATCAGTGGATTAGCATCCAAACGAATCGACATTTTATTACATGAGCGCATCACCCAGACGCCGGAACCAAACAAAACCACCCAAACGAGAAAAGACTGGAAAGAAGGATTTTCTTTAATTTCATGGGTCAGTCCTAAGATTTTCTTGTCACAGATATCTTGATCCGATCGATCAAGTGTTTGCTTGCTTTGGCAATATACAGAAAAAAGACCAGTTCAGATTTTTGCCGCGGCATGGTGTCACTTCCTATCCACCCACCAATGCAGGCGCCCACGTTATCACCACACCAAACCTTAACATGGGAAGGAGAGAGAAAAAATTATTTTAAAAAAACAAAAAATTGCTGAAAGGAAACACTGCTGCTTTTAGTGCAAACTCAGTCGGGGCTACATCTCCTAAAATTGACAGATATAGCCCCAGATTTTTTTTTTTTTTGTACACACTTAGGGAATCTCCTCAACCATATGAGGATACCCAAACCTAAAGTTTCCTTTTCTTTTCAGAGGAAGAATTTTCACACTCCTCTTGCCAGTGTCTTTTCAGCCCACTGGAAGGCTGTAAACCTCCATTGTCTGCATGGCATGTGGCATTCTCTTTGGTACTCCTCGTAGAGCCCACTTCTGTTAAACACATGCACCGGTGTAGCGGTGTCACCACCTGCATGGAGTTAGTGCTGTCTATACTGGAGTGTGTATGGCAACACGCCGTTACCTGCTCCACATAACTCTGTCCACTGTTGTTGGAGTCTGTGGGGTGGAGATGCAGATGACCATTGCTCTGGCGAGTACAGGTGACATCTGCGTCCTCCTCTCTTACTTCCCCCTCCTGGCTCTTTACGCTGCTGTCTGTGCTTTTACTGTCAGAACAGGGGGATTGCTGGTTTACTGTGAATTCCTGGGAGTCGGTGCTGGTTTGCACCGTGTTACCGTCGCGCAGATCACAAGAGTCCTCGGAGCAAGATGTTAATTCTTTATGGACAGAAGTTCCGTTCAGTTTTTTGGAATCGGATGAATAATCGATAGACCCTGTGTCTTGCGAAGAGTTCTCTATTTCTTCTACCCAGAAATGCTTTTCATTTTGATGCTTCTTCCGGAGGTTAAGGCTATCTAGTAAGGAGTCCTTACTGTCGGAAGCATGATCATTTTCTATAGCGAGTGGCAAGGTATTACTACTCCTTCTGCTTGTTCCTGGCCTTGTGTCGTCAGCGTCTCCACCCACAGTGGAAGATTCGCCCTCTTTACCTTTAGAGTAAGATATATACGAATACTGAAGCCATTTGTAAGCTTTGTAGATCTTCCTTTCAACAGAGTCTATGTTAGGGCAGAGTGAAGACTTCCGGTCTGCCCTAGTAGGACTTCTTCTGTCCGGTGAAGACTCGGCAGATGTAGATTGTTCATCTACTGTAATCTGGGGGTAATCGTGCATATCCTCCCCGATTATTGCAGATGTACTTTCAGAGTTCAATTTAGCCTTTTCCTCCTTCTGCATTCTCTGCTTCTGCCTTAATGCATTGCGCTGTCGTATTGAACTCCTGCGGTCATTAAGGGTGTCCTCCTCATCGCTGCTACTGCTGCTGCTGCTGCTACTGCTCGATCGATCCTCCTCAGGACTTGGGGAGCGAGGGCGAGGAAGTGCGCTGCTCTCTGCTTCCGTTTCCCCTGCATTATCCTCAGAGTCGGAATTGTTGGCAATAGCTGCTAGATATTTGTCTTGATATTTTGTAAGTGCTAATAGTCGTAATTTTTGAGATGTAGTCCTGGGTCTTCTAGAAGGAGATTCGTTTGATCTCTGTGATTCCCCAGCAGTGGCAGCCTCATCAGACTCTCCGGGGACCTGTGCAGGAGAAGGAGGTATAGAAGCTGCTGACGACTCAGAGTCACTGTAAGCAGAGCGCTCACTGACCCCAGGATGGAGCTGCAGGATTGTGCTGTCACTATCAGAGTCTGAGCTCCACCCTTCTATCTCACGTCTGACAAGGGAGTCGAAAAATGCCATCATTCGAGGGTCTTCCTGGACTGACTGGTTGGCGTAATCATGGGACAATCCACTTCCACTATTGAGCACAAGTCCAATGTATTCTTCATGTGTGTACAAACTGCGGGAATCATCCTCCATCTCGCCATTGAGATCCCCAGAACAGTATGGCTGCTTGTAAGGGCTCCATATCTATAATATAAGTTATATAAAAGACATTTTATTCATTAAAATGCATGTTGATAAAACACATGACAACTCAAAATGACAACTGAAAATTAGCTGCTGTATCCTTGAACAGGTTTTATCATATTATCCTTTTGCGTCCTCGACCATATTGCTAAATGATTACAATATGGACGCTCTATAACAGTCTAAGCAGATCGGTCTCAGGCAGATATTCTTCATATATTATTGTAACTCTTTTAATCTAAAGTGGATGTTCCCTTTGGACAACCTTGGCTCATACTATAGATCCTGCTTAAACAAGTAGACCATTGATGGTACTCAGGGCGCTTTTCAAATCAATGGCTGTCTATTGGCCTCAATGTGTCTGAGAGGGTCTCTAGAGATCATAACCACGTTGGAAAGCAAATAGCAGTCATGGAATTACAATGTTATGTGGGACTGAGGAAATGTAGTTTGAATGAGAACACTCACAAATGTATAAAGGTGCAGATAGAACCATTGAGAGTGTGATGCTTACCTTAAAGGGAATGCGTCATCAGAAAATGACCTATTGTTTAAATCATGTTAACATATTTTTAAAGATCTTTTCTGATGTTATATTTCATTTCCCATGTCAATATCTATAATAAAACAAAAAATACTGCAGTTTTTGCACTGGCCACTTAGGCTACTTTCACACTTGCGGCAAACTTTTCCGGCATTGAGTTCCGTCCTAGGGGCTCAATACTGGAAAAGAACTGATCAGTTTTATCCTAATGCATTCTGAATGGAGAGAAATCCGCTCAGGATGCATCAGGATGTCTTCAGTTCAGTCACTGTCAGTCGTTTTGGACGGAGGAAATACCACAGCATGCAGCGCTTTTATCTCCGTCCAAAATGCCGGAATGCCAGATCCGGCATTAATTTCCATAGGAATGCATTAGTGCCGGATCTGGCATTAAGAAATACCTGACGCTTCAGTTTTATCCTAATGCATTCTGAATGGAAAGCATTCCGTTCAGTATGCATCAGAATGTCTTCAGTTCAGTCACTTTACGGTATTTGGCCGGAGGGGCCAAAATTCCGGAACACTTGCTGGAATGCCGGATCTGACATTAATTTCCATTGAAATGTATTAATGCCGGATCCAGTACCAAGTGTTCCGGCAATAGAACTGCCTGCCGGAATCCTCTAACGCAAGTGTGAAAGTACCCTAAGGCCTCTTGCACACGGGCGTCATGTTTGACGCCCGGATAAGATGCGGGTGCGTTGCGGGAATCGCCGCGATTTTTCCGCGCGTGTGCTAACGTTTGTAGTGCGTTGAGCACGTGCGTGAAAAAATCCGCATGCTTGGTACCCAGACTCAAGTCAGACTTCATCACTGAAGTCTGGTTTCGGGATGAGTATTCTGTATGTGTAATTATTTTCCTTTATAACATAGTTATAAGGAAAATAACGCATTCAAATTACAGAATGCAGTGCCCCGGGCTTAAAGGTTGAAATAATAAAGAGTGAACTTACTTTCTCCCATTAGCGCAGAGCTTCAGAACGTCTTCTCTCTGATAGTTTTGTTGCTTGAGGACCTGTGGTGACGTCACAGGGTCACATGGTCCAATCATAGAAGCATTTGAGTGGACCATGTGACCCATGTGATCCTGTGACATCACGGCAGGTCCTTCATTCGTTGAAGGACCTGCCGTGATGTCACAGGATCACATGGGTCACATGGTCCACTCAAATGCTTCTATGATTGGACCATGTGACCCTGTGACGTCACCACAGGTCCTCAAGCAACAAAACTATCAAGAGAGAAGACATTCTGGGGCTCTGCGCGTACAATGGGAGAAGGTAAGTTCACTCTTATTATTTTTAACCCTTTAAAGCCCGGGCACATTGCATTCTGTAATTTGAATGCGATTATTTTCCTTATAACTATGTTATAAAGGAAATAATAACGATCGGGTCCCCATCCCGATCGTATCCTAGCAACCATGCGGAAAATCGCAACGCATCCGCACATGATTGCGGATGCTTGCGATTTTCCGCAGCCCCATTCACTTCTATGGGGCCTGCGCTCCGTGTAAACGCAGAAACTGGAGCATGCTGCGATTTTCACGCAACGCAGAAGTGATGCGTGAAAATCACCGCTCATGTGCACAGCCCCATAGAAATGAATGGGTCCGGATTCAGTGCGGGTGCAATGCGTCCTCCTCACGCATTGCACCCGCGCGGAAAACTCGCCCGTGTGAAAGGGGCCTAAGCCTAATATGTGTCACTGATTGGTCTGTACAGATCACTTTACTGCAGTTACCTGCTTATCATCGCAGGCAAGATTACAATGACAGATATCACTAATTATATATATAGATCCACAACAGGTGATATCACAGCTTATCTACTCCCTCCTGACCTCTGCACAAGTCACAGAGCATGGCTAGAAAACTCTCCCATAGAAGTCAGTGACTATTGTGACTGCTGAAAAGCATATCTCTAAATGCTGTTAACAACAGTTCAGGCAAGATGGTCGCCCCCCCCCAGGCATGTTCAGGAGATAGAATTATATGCAATCAGAAAATTAAAAGAGATTAGAAAAGCGATTTATGCCAGTATTTGGTTTTGACTGGCAGAAAAAAAATGTCAGGGACAAATTCCCTTTAAAGGCACTGTCCAGCAGGGAAGGGAAAAACTGTTTCACAAAGGGCTCACGGAGGATTATAAAAAAAAGAAAAATAAGATAAAGCAATAGTCACCAATCCCCCGCCACCCCCATTACAATACTCACTGGGTCCCCGCTGGTCTCTACTTCCTTGTCCTGTCACAGGAAGTACACGGACATGACGGCTTAGCCAATCACTGTCTGAAATGGGTCACTGCTGCACCCAGTGACCGGCTGACAAGACATTTTCTGGGTGTCAAGATGGGACCAGGACGTGGAGACCAGAGGAAGCCGTTAAGAGGCGGAATGGAAGCAACAAGCAATCATGATGAGTATCACTTCTTCTATTTTTTTTTTAACCAACTCTGAGCCCACCACTTTTCCATGCTGGACCACCCCTTTAAAGGAAATGTGTCACCAAAAATTCGATCTGCCCTATTAAAACCAGATTGTGACACACATCATTTTTTTTCTAATCTGTTTTTATTTTCTAACTGCAGATTTATTTGTTCCATTTCCTGAACATGACTGTAGGGGCGGCCATCTTGCCTGAGCCGTTATTAACAGCATTAAGAAAATTTCTTTACAGCAGCCCCATGGTCCATAGAGACAATGGTCAGGAGGGGACCTCAGTGACTTCTATGGGAGAGTTTTCTGGGCATGTTCTGTGACCTGTGCAGAGGTCATTGTACAAGGAAGGAAGAGATAAGATGTGGAAATCGACTATTCTGTCTTATCTATACACAGAGGTGATATATTTACAGGCAGGATTACAATGACAGATAAGCAGGTAACTGCAGTCATGTGATCTGTACAGACCAGGAAGTGGCTCCTATTATTAGGCTTAAAAATGCCAGATTTTATGTTTTTGTTTCAATTTAGATATTGACCTGAAAAATTACAAATAACATCAAAAATTCTTTAAAAATATGTTAAATATAAAAATGCGATTTAAACAATAGTTCATTTTCTGATGACACCCTCCCTTTAACCTATACTTGTGACTCTTAACATTGTGCATCTCTGCTGCATAGTAAAGGGAAAAATTGACAGAATATACTTGAATTACTGTTTATAATAACCCACAAATAAAAAACTAATAAAACTTGGTGAACACTTTGCATTGACTCCTTGCAACTCACATGGCGTTTTCTTCTCCAGTCATGTCCAAAGCTAAAAATCTAAATGCAGCTGATTTGCTGCTGCCGGAGCGCAGGGCATAGTGAGAGCTCGGATGAGTTACACAATCAGAGTTAATCTGTTAGATTACATGACTGACACCAGGGTGGGCCTAAATCTCTGTCTGCCTTCAGGGCAACCTGCTATGTTATATAAATGGAATAAGCACGTAATCCTTGGTACCCTCTGCTTTACTGAGTGCCTCACCTTTATGATCTTCTCAACACCTGATGAACAGATCATGTAGGTGTCGGGGTTGAATCGCACTTGATTAACAATTGACCGATGTCCCTTCAGTACCATAAAGGCGCCATTTACAACTCTTCCTGGTCCACCTACAAGAGCAACGAGGGTAGAAAACCACAAAGACATAAACGATTGTCAGCGGAATGAAGAGTAACGAACCACACAATTACATTAATCAGAATGACATTGTGCAGTCTCATTACCACATGCATGCACCAATTCATCCACAATACATGACGCGTGCCTGGCATGTCCTGAGCGTGTTACACAGTCATCAGTAGCTCCTGGATTTGTGCCAAGCCATTTACAACTCAGTGATGCAATAATCTCCTTTAGTCAGGAAGAAATTAGCCGATTTGTGACTGCAGGCCTGATGGCTCTTGCATATTTTAAGGGAACATAATCTGTTCACATGTATATAAAAAAAAAATGCAATAACCCATTTCATAAGGTGCCCATAAACATTAGAGGAGCATCAGCCGTGCTAAACAATTTCAGCAGGACCAGCCTCCCATATAATGTGTATAGCGGCGTCCCAACATCCCAATCCTTCTGTTTTTAAGGGAAATAAGTTTGCTCCTCCCTCCCCACTTATAGCACATGCATGCTTGGCCGAAGGTGAATGGAGGCAGGAGAAATAACTGGCTGGCCAGTTGTATTTTAGCCCCAGTATTAGGCTGGTTTCACATATGCGGAAAGAGATCTGGCAGGCTGTTCCGGTATAGCACATACTACCGAACCTCTCTGGCTCCAGCACTGCTGGAAGGTACCGGAATGCCAGTTACAGTTAATGGGATCTGGCAGAGATCCAGCAAATATGCCAAAAACAGCTACATGCGACAGATTTTGTCCGGCCGATCCTCGGCATATTTGCCAGGTCAGATCTTCACAGGACCCAAATAGTTAATGGAGTCAGCGGGCATTCCAGTACCATCAATGCCGGGTCCAGAGAGCTCCAGCAGGCTGTTCTCTGCCGGATCTCTTACCGCATATGTGAAACTAGCCTTACAGCCATATTACCTTGACTTTCAGCAATTCTACTAAACTAAACTTAAATCACCACATGGTTTAGTGATCTAAAGAGCCTCTATCAGCATGATCAACCCTATTAAACCACACATACTGCCTGGTAGGGCTCATCATGCTGATTAAAACAATACCTTTCTTTTGTCTGAATTTGCATTTATATGCAAATGGACAAGTTCGAGCATCGGTGGGCTGGACTGAGCCCTTGGAGCACTGCTTTTTTAATGCCCCTGTGCTCTGCACACTCCTCCCTCCACTTGACTTACAGGGCTAGACATCAGCATGCTAAGGGCAGAAGCAGCAGGTACAATCATGCTTCTCATATCAGTGACACTCAGTTCTGGCTCAAACTTTGCCTTTACACTGCGAAAATACGGGGAGTATTATGTATGAGTTTCAGGAAAGAATTAAAATTCAGCCTAGAGCTGTGTCGCAGCACGATAATATATACTGATGTCAGAGATAGGAGAAGCATGATTGCCTCTGCTGTTTCTGGCCTAATATTCATATCATTATAGGCACATGGACTGCCGGATGCTGCACCTAATTTATGACCGATGTCCCTTCAGTACCATAGTGACCTGTACTCGTCATACATTAGGCGCAGGATCCAGCAGCGCGCCTGGTTATCATAGACTGTTGTAAGCCGCTGGTCTATGATACGAAAGTCTATGTGTAGCCTCAGCCGAAAGCTGCCCATACATATAAGATGGCGGCTATGTTCTCTGAGCTTGGCCTTTTACACAGGCTGATAATTGGCCAAACAAAGTGTTACAGGGGCCGAGAATCCGTCAGATAATCGTTAAGGAGCATTCCTAGGAACAATCGTTAGCGATTATTTGGCGGTGTAAAGGTGCCGCTGATTATCTGATGAATGAGCGAAACGCTTGGATATCGGGTAATATGTTAGTTTGTGCACACACCAAAATGCTCATTTGCCGGCAGTAGATCGTGGCGTCTAAACAGCCTCTGCTGCTGGCAAACATTGATTCTGTATGGGGACGAGCGACTGGAATAGTGACCTCTCCTCCCCATACTGTGGAGGAGATCGCTGCATGTAATATCAGCGGTCGCCTTCAGTAATAAGCAGGAGATTGTTGGGAAGGAATTCTTCCTTCCCGACAATCGCCTGTTGAATTGCCCCATTTGCAGTCACTGCCACATGTAAGCATGTCCGCCGATCAGCCGACAAACATCTGTCGGAGCTCATTTGTCAGCTGATCACTCATGCGGATATTAAAATCATAATCTGTCGGCAGCACATCGCCTTGTCTACAGGGAGATGCCGACAATAAGGAAACTGTATGGCTGCCTTAACGACTGACGATGATTGCTTTATGTGAACAGAGCCAAACGTGCGTTAATTGGATTGCTATACTGTAAACGGCTATAATGTCGATCGGCACTCGTTACCAGCAGAAAATCTGGTTATATTAAAATCCAAACCCTGTTCCCCCTGGCAGAGGACACCGGGGGACAGTCATTCAAACTTTTCACATACAGGTTACCTAATGTGTATGGCCAGCTCAAAAACATCTACCCACAGACTCCCATTTACATTAACACACCTGCTTCTGGGCTGGACGGGATCTTCCACATGTACAGGTTGAAGTCATCGGAGCCGGAGAGGATGTACTGAAAGAACAATTTAGAAATAGGTACTGTGCGAATATCTCAATAAAACTATAACTCAGCCGCACTCCCCTAGAAGTTCATAGGAATAGTTCTCCTACATACCAATACCAGAGGAAGGGGCGAGCACATCCTGCAGGCTCACATCCATCTGTTCTACATAACATACAAGGTGCACTTTGCTTTGCATCCACGGTAACATTTCAGGCAGTAAACTGGTAATAAATAATTCCTGTTCTGTTATCTGAACAATCAGCATAGTTCCCAATGGATTAGCTCAGGGCACTGTATGTATTACATAGGCTGATGGAGCAAGCGATTGTTGGGAGGGAAGCGTTTCCCTCCCAGTAATCGCTTGCTCGCTAGCGGAGGAGACCGCTGCTATTACATGCGGCGATCTCCACTGCAGCATGGGGAGAAGCGATCGCTATGCCATTGCTCGTCCCTATACTGTCTGGTGGTTTGCCGGCGGCAGATCGCTATTAGACAGCACGATCTGCCGCTGGAAAGCACTGATTTTTAAGCATGCTTAAAAATCAGAATTGCCCTATGAACGAGCGTTTGCCTATTCATAGAGTAATCGGCGTCTGTATTACACTGCAAGATGATCGCTAACGAGCGTTCAAGCAGTGAACGCTCCAAGCAATTATTGGCCAAAATGTCGGCAGGTGTTATACAGCCTTAACAGGCTTTATCTCTTACTTACTCTT
This sequence comes from Bufotes viridis, assembly GCA_033119425.1. Lineage (NCBI taxonomy): Eukaryota > Metazoa > Chordata > Amphibia > Anura > Bufonidae > Bufotes > Bufotes viridis. Next base: position 33,478,934 of record CM065599.1, on the reverse strand, counting down.
ATTTACTCTCGGTGTACAGCACAGAACGCGACACGCTCCCAACTTTACAGGTGCCCATTAACCTGCAATAGCTGTTGTCCGATAGACTCCCCCATGCTCGGTTCAGCTGAGCATGCCAGTGTTTTTAATGGCAAGAGACGAGAAAGCTGCTGCCAGAAACGTCTGGTTGCGGCCACTTATCTCCTGCTAGAATGAAAGTCACGTGCGCTGAAATTTTACCTTGCCTAATCCATATATTACTTGTTGGGAGAGCGTTAGGAGGTTCCTTTCCTATACTCATCAGATAGTCAGCCGGCCCCTGCCAAAAGTGTCCAGGTTTACCATGATTAATCGAATATGTATGGGAGCCATTACTCCTACTGCACAGCCCCAAAGTATGCAACTATATTCTATACAGTAGCATGCGCAGGACACTAACTCCCGCTGCCAAAATGTAAACCGTGCAGTACACTAGCTGTAAGATCCCCTGTTCTAGAAAGTGAAAAGGGTTTTCTGAGACTTTTCTACTCATGACCTGTCTTCTGAATAAGTCATCAGCACCTGATAGGTGAGGGTTTGACACCCAGGACCCCACCGATCAGCTGTGTTAGAAGGCACCGGCACGAGCAGTAGTGCTGCGGCCTTCTCCCAGCTGTTGCAAAACTACAACTCCCAGCCGCCATAATAGCTGAAGGCTGTCCAGGCATGATAGAACTTGTAGTGTTGCAACAGCTGGAAAGCCGCAGGTTTGGCATCCCTGGTCTAGGCCATGTGACATCACGTTCATCGGTCACGTGGCCTTGGCGCAGCTCAGCCCCATAGAAGTGAATGGGGCTGAGCGGGATACCAAGCCCGGCCGCTATACTATGTACAGAGCTGTGCTTGGGGAGCTACGAGAAGCTTGCAGCGCTCACAGCAGCTCTGGTGCCTTCTCAAACAGCTGATCGGCGGGGGTCCCGGGTTTCGGACCTCCACCGATCACATACTGATGACTTATCCAGTGGAAAAGTCTCGGAAAACCCCTTGAAGTCAACCACGCTTTTCAATATGGTGAAAGAAAGGGTTTGCAGGCGATCTTTTGCATATGTCGAGCACACTGCGGAACATAAGGAAACAGCGTTTCTCAGATTATCTTGCATACGTTTACGACCACAATAGGTCATTTGATTCAAGTACCAGATTTTATGAAGGGAGTTACAAACCAGGGCCCGCCGCCCACTAAATATTTAATATGAATGAGCGCTAAACATTCGATCTAAAAAGGGGGCTGATCATTTCATTACATTTACTATTTAACCCCGCTCCTGCTGAGCATGTCGCGTAGTGCTGGAGCTACTGAAATCTGCAGGTAGGTCCTCCCTCTGCCTGATCTGACTTGTGCAGTTTCTGCTATTGAGTAAAGCATCAGCTGAGCACACAAGCCGAGACATCCCATATCCCATATGTGCTGCGGAGATGCCCCAGGACTGAGAAGTCTTTTACCTCCTACCATTCAAACCCCACAGGGCAGGCGGGTGCCGACAGATTATCTGATAGCAGCTCAAAGCATGTGCTGATGTCTGGAAGGAATGTGAACAGAAGCCATGAAAACCAGAGGCCTGCTTTCTTTTCATGAGGGATACATTTTTTTACTGGAAGCAATTATAGGGGGTGGAGGAAGCCTCCGGGCACCGGTAAGCAGAAGCTGCCTTACATGGAAGCAAATTCTAGAACGTATCAGGGCTATGTCAAACCAGGAAGGTGAGCACTAATGTCTAAATCACCGGGGCTCGGTGTGCGAAGACATCTTGAAAAACATGGGTATTATCCTTGGACTGTGATCCTGGAGGCTCGCTTGTCTCACAATGCACTTATCCAGATGGACAGAGATCATAAATGTATACGATTTAGGCCCTAGTCCTCAGAGCTGTAATTCGTAACTATGCTAAGTATGGGATTGTGCTCCTTGTGGGCGCAGCGCTCAGGAATTCTTCTCATAGAAGGATTTAGCATCTCCCCGTCTGCTGCCGGTTTACAGTAGACGTGTCAGCAGAATTTGGCCTAAATGTAGACGGTGCATTCCTCGTTACCTCCTACTGAAATCTGGCAGGAACGGTAGAAGTGGGAAGTGATGTCAATCCATGAATGAGACTTGTGGTTACTCAGTCTGGGCCTCACATTAATGAAGGATCCTACATGAACAACTACAAAAACACGCGCAAGAATGTTTACGAGCATGTCGTACATGGGTTACCAAACCACCCGAGTCTTACCGCACAAAACACTCACTGCTATTGTGCTCCACTGTGTAATTGGTGACCTTAAAGGAGTTGTTTAGGATTACTAAAAAGGGCCTGCTTTTTTTAATTATTTTTTTAGTTCCAGAATCAGTGCCACGCTTGTCCATAGGCCATGTCTAGTATTGCATCTTGGGGTACTTTCACACTTGCGTTAAAGTTTTCCGGTATTGAGTTCCGTCCTAGGGGCTCAATACCGGAAAAAAATTAGTTTTATCTTAATGCATTCTAAATCAGGATGTCTTCAGTTCAGTCACTCTTACGGTATTTGGCCGGAGAAAATATTGCAGCATGCTGCAATATTTTCTCCGTCCAAAATTCTAGAACACTTGCCGGAATGCCAGATCCGGCAATATTTTCCATTGAAATGCATTAAAGGGGTTCTGCAGTTATTTTAAACTGATGATCTATCCTCTGGATAGGTCATCGGCATCTGATTGGCGGGGGTCCGACACCCGGGACCCCCGCCAATCAGCTGTTTGAGAAGGCAGCGGCAGTGGCAGTAGCGCCGAGGCCTTCTCGCTGTTTACCGCAGGCCCAGTGACATCTCGACTAGTATCACTGGTCTAGGCGCAGCTAAGCTTCATTCGAGTGAGCAGAGCTTAGCCGCGCCCAGGCCAGTGATACTAGTCCTTACGTCACTGGGCCTGCGGTAAACAGCGAGAAGGCCGCAGCGCTACTGCCAGTGCCACTGCCTTCTCAAACAGCTGATCGGCGGGGGTCCCGGCTGTCGGACCCCCGCCAATCAGATGCTGAAGACCTATCCAGAGGAAAGATCATCAGTTTAAAATAACTGCAGAACCCCTTTAATGCCGGATCCAGCACCAAGTGTTCCAGCAAAACGGATCTGGTTCTCCGGTCTGCGCAGTGCAGACTTTTAAAAATGCAAAAACAAGTAAATACCGGATCCGTTTTTCCAGATGACACCGGAGAGACGGATCCGGTGTTTCAATGCATTTGTTAGACGGATCCGGATCAGTCTACAAATGCTTTCCGCTTTCAAACGGATTTCCGGATCCGGCAGGCAGTTCCGGCGACGGAAGTGCCTGCCAGATCCTCACAACACAAGTGTAAAAGTACCCTTAGCTCCATTTACTTGGATAAAGAACTATAATAACAGCACACAGACCGTCCGCAATTATGGGAAACGGCAATCCCGTCGAACCCAGTCAATTAAACGCTCAGGTGCCACGATCAACATTAAAGTTTAAAAAAGTAAATAAATAAAAAGAACAAGATAATAACGTTTAAATCACCCCCTTTCCTAATTTTACATATAAAAATACATAAACAATAAAAAAAAAACATATTAGGTATCGCCTCATCCAAATAAATCTGAACTATTAAAATATTCAAAAATATCTCCTATACAGTGAATGCCGTAACGGAATTTTTTTTTTATTAAAAACACGCGATTAGTCATTTTTTAGTCACCTTGTCCGCCCCCTTGCCCAAAAAATGTGGACTGCATGACGCTTTTTTGGCGTTTTATTTTGGTGGACGGGACCATGGGAGTGCACATAGGCACGCATGCGCAGCAGCTCCCATCCCGGTTACCTCGGATCTGTGCTGCAGCAGTGGCCATAACCACTGGATATGAGCAGTGTATAATGTGATGGTAAAAATGAATCCAGACAGCAAAGGAGACAATATGGACAATCACAATACATTAGTAAGTGCCTTGTAGTAACTTTCTCTACATGATGAATGCTATTTGCTGAAGTGAGACGACCCCTTTAAAGCTCACTGAAGATCCTCCTAAAAGTGGCACTTGAGAAAAACATTCAAACATTCAAGAAGTGAAAGGACTTCTGTACTGTGAGAAGCTGTGGAATAGTCAGTGTAGGAACCTGTCTACAATAATGGCTTACGTGATTTCTTGGAATAAATCGACATGAACACTTACATATACGGAGTAATAATCCAGTAAATAATTGTGAGGCTGTATCGCACCCCTGTGATGCTTTCCGAGTCCGAACATTAGTTTGATATAAAGGGATAGCTTGTAATGAAATTTATACTGGTAAATTTCAGCCTTGAATGAGCGCCTACTGATGATACACAAGTCAGTGAGTACTGGTTTTTACACAATGCAAATGGAATGGAGGATGATGAATCGCTACTACGATCATTCCTCCCCTAAACAGTTTGCATATTACTGGCAGCACATCTTCTCTTTACATAGGGCAACACCAGTGCTGCCTAACTCCGAATCAGCGGGGGGAAATAACCTTCTAAGGGTGGGTTCACATCACGTTTCATGCCTCCCTATGACATATACGTTACAAAAAAAAAGATACAAAAACGCAGCACACCACATTCTTGTATCCAGCATAGTCCTGTAAAAAAATATATATAATGGAACTGTATGGTGAACGGATGCCACTGTATGGCATAAGTCTGAGGCATCCGTTTAACATATACATTTTTTGTAATGGATTGGAAAAACGTGATGTAAACCCACCCTAAGATTTACCCCCTACCTTTTATCCACGTCTTCCCCACTCACCTGAACTATGAAATGTACAGAAAGTGGAATTTAGTCTCAAAGTCATTTTTTTTAAAATGTTCGTACTGTATAAAACCAAGTGCAGAAGTTATATATATATATATGTCACACAATGTGTACAGTTCATCAGTTTTCTCACCTGATCTCTGTCTCCAGCAAAACAACAACTCTTCATGGTACACGAGTTGAAGTATCCCTGATTGTCGAACTGGAATATGGGCAGCCGTGTGTGAATGTCGTAGAGCACCGGAGGCAGGCGGCGGCGCAGGGCTAGCAGCTGGGTCCCGTTGCTGTTGAACCTCACACTCATTGCGCTCTGCAGGGAAAGGTTTCCACCGTAGCGTAGGAGAGATCTGAGGGAAACAAGGACTTTGCATAAAAAGTCTTTTCTTTTTTTAAAAAAAATCCAGGAAATAACACATTTCTCAAGTCGTGCTCTTTTAATCATCTGTTTTGGGAAAAGCTGGGTGGCCACTCCAACTCCCTGATTCATGCAATTACATAGGAACCAGAGATAATCATTGCAGTGTGCGCTGTAATAGAAGCCATAATGGATGCGCTTTTCAGGTAACAGATTTACCCCAAAAAAATGCCAGATTCCCACATTTTTGGATGTATTTCTAGATGACATTTATTAGATTATAATTAGAGATGAGCGAACATTTTAAAAATGTCCGTTGTTCGGGTGGTGGTAAGTCGCGCATCCCGTTATGGATTCCACTATAGCGCATATGGAATCCATAAGGGGCGGCTGCCACCTACCCGAACTGTTGCACAGCCGAAGGACCTGGGGTGACGTCACTGTCATGTGATCAGTGCAGGGGGCGTGGCTCAGCACGGGATTTGATGCGCGACTTACCACCACCCGAACGCCGAACAACGGACTTTTTTAAAATGTTCGCTCATCTCTAATTATAATCCATCATTAGATTCGATTTTGCTGCGTTTTCACTTTGGGTCTCCCCTGATGAATCAGAGGAGCCACCATGAGCACATGGCTTTAGTGTCACTTCAGAGAGACCATTTATTCTCCTATGTCCCAATACCAATATAGCAGCAGGTTATTCCATAGTCCTATTCACAGAATAGCACCACTCTTTAGCCGACCATACACTTGAGTTGTCAGCTGAAGGTCTGATCGGTATTTCTCAAAACCTTACCATATACATGCATGTTTGACCTGGTCGAGCTTGCATGTCTACTCAGGAGATGGGAATGAGCGGTTGCCAGAAATCTTTGGCAGTGCCTTATCTTCCACGGAAATAAAGGCTGGGACATGTTGAAAGCACACATGCACAATCCCGATACCTTTTGACTGAGCCTCTAGGTGTAATGGTAACGCCCCTGTTGCTCCTAGAGGCTCATTTGCATATAATAAAACATCATTTTTCTCAGCAATGCGGGCACATATGAACATGGGACCAACACAGATGCCTTCAGCTGCCAGGCACACATGTAACAGGTCAGCCGGTGTCATAGGTACAAATCTGCTGACAGATGCCCTTTAACTCCTTAAAGTCCTTCTAACTAGTGTGGTAAGGTGCAAGGTACTGTGGTCGACGGGAGGTACGTGTCACCGAGGTTCCTGGCCTCGGTGAGGTAAGAGCCGGATTTTTGGTGTGTCAGCAGCAGCTAGTGCTGCTTGACACCTTGCTATTTAGTTTGGCTGCAAAGCCAATCCGGGCCGGCTCTTACTGGGAGTAGGCAAAGAGTTGGGTGGGTGCCTACTCCCCACGGTCCAGGCCGGGTTTTCCCGGGCCTTTATAACACAGCCAGCAGCTGGGTGTGGAGGAGGTGATTGTCCTGGAGCTGCAGATGGTGCTGTGAAGCTCTCTGGGCTGGAAGCAGGAGCCCAGCAAGGAGGAGTGCAGACGGCCTGGAAGCCTGACGTGGATTATCTTGCGGCTGGGCCGACAGCCAGGTGCGAACCCGCACCTAAAACCTCCCAGGTGATTAGAACCTGTGTTTGGACATTTTGTTTTACCTCACGTTTTCTGATGTGTGTGATTTAACACCAAGTGACTGTTCGCTGTTTATTTTTGATGCAAGTGTGAATAAAACACTGTTTGCTGCACCTTCTGGACTCCCTTTTGCCTCTATACTGCACCCGCACCGCTGTCTACCAGAGCGACTCCCCACACTAGGTATAAAAGGTATAAGCAGCAGGTCAGTGATATATTGTGGTCAACGGAGAACTGCAATGTCAGCTGGTTGCAGGGGGCACCATATTGCTTCAGAGGGGACAGAAATAAGCCAATACCGCAAAATATTGTGTGCTATGAAACCTTAATATACTGTACATGTCTATTGCTATCACTCTCAGAGAGACTAAAAGAAATAATTTTCATGCACCTTTTAAGGAGTGCCATAAAAAATGCTGAATTTTGAGCTTATAAGACAACTGATCTCAAGTGCATCTCCTAGATGATGAGATAGGTGTGAAGGTGCGTCATATATACGCTATGCATTATGATGTATGTATTAGTAATGCCCATAGTTCCACATCCTCTGCTGCTCATATCCTGGGCTGATAGGCACGCACTTACTCTAAGCTACGTCTCTCACACATGCCTAATTTCCGTGATCCTCCACAATGTCTCACTACGCATAATCAGTCACCACCTCTCCCTAAAGGCTGCAAAACACTCACCGGAAGCTTATCCACACAGCATGATGTGCTCAAACTAAAAAAATGTATGCCTCAAGGCTGTATGTCGTTTTATAAGTGAACCTTAATACAAGTAGTCACTTGCATCGTACTATTCAGTACTGCTCATATCAGGACAACGTCTTCTGGAAACGATTGAAGAAACAACCAACTGCACCAATATGGCGGTGTGCAACTGTCTAATCCAGGGGTCAGCAAACTCCAGCTGTTGTGATACTACAACTCCCAAAATGCTCCATTCACTTCTATGGGAGTTCTGAGAACAGCCAAGCACGTGTGCATGCTGGGAGTCGTAGTATCATCACAATCGTAGTGCCAGAGGTTGCTGATCCCTGGTCTAATCCCTTATGGTGGCTCAGGAGACAAAGAGGATGTCTGGTTAAGAAAAGCTTTTTTTCAATCTATTAGCAATTATTTTATGATTGCATTTTACTCATTTTGGTCTGAAAATTATTTTTTCAATTGGTCTTTATTAAAACTTTTCAGCAGTTTTTGTGATAGATGAGGTTAAAAATCCATTTGCACGCTGTCGGTCCTGAGTTCCATCAGCTGACGGCTCATGTGAAGCCCTAACTCTGTCTCTAAAGGCTGATTTAAGCCATAGTCTTATGAGTTTGATAAGAGTTTAGCTATGATGACTGTTGATGATGTCAGGAGATCAGAGATAGAGCTTCACATGAGCCGTCAGCTGATGGAACTCAGGACCAACAGTGTGGAAATCATTTTTTCTATTGATTTTTATTTAGAATTTTCAGCCATTTTTGTGATACATGAGGTTAAAACCTCATGTATCACAAAAACGGATGAAAATTTTAAATAAAAATCAATTGAAAAAATTATTTTTAGCCCAAACTGAGTAGAATGCAATCGTTAAGAGTGCATCAAAGGTGTCCATAGTCTTTAGTTTCCCCAATGGTAGTGATCTGGGGATATTGAGAACTTGATGCTGGATTCCCCCAGAAATGTCATCTTGGGGTAAAATGATCATCTTGTTTTCAGGGGATTTTTTCTTAAAGGGGGGATTGTTTAAAGTGGACAACCCCTTTACCATTTCCCCATCCACAGTCTGATCTTTGAACTGTTTGTCACGTTTTGTGATTCAACTCAAAGGCTTGCACCTTAGTATGGTATTTCTAGTGTGCAGCAAGGCAGAATCCATTTTCTTATTTATTTTTGGATTGCCTGGCAGACATATTTGAGCGTTGAAGCCGTGTGTATATAGCGTGATCCTAAAGCAAACCATAAACTGCCGCATCCTGTAAGACTCCCCTGCAGGCACAGATTACTCCATCTCCATTCACTACATACAATATAATCCTCCACAGCCGCCTCATCAGAAACTCTACTGCAGGCAGGATTAGCAATCGTACAGGTAAGTGCTTCTCCTAGCTGGAACCTCCTTATTAAAAGACTGTACAAATAAAACCGTAAACTGCACGCTTCTCTCCGCAGAATGGCGGCTTCAGCATTGTGCGTGGAAGCAGAAGAGTAAGAGAGTGCTATCACATGTTATCTGTCAAGGAGCAATAAGAAGATGGAAGACAAGGCTTGAGATTGCTCAATTTTCTCGATTAGATAGAAAATCTTACAAGACAGGTCTGTACAAGATGTGCCGTAAAGCTTTTTTATACAGAGGATTGGGATGATTATAGAGAATGAATGTTCCTACAGCTCTCGCTCGCCATCACTGTCCAGTGTAATGCCCCATGCCACGGCCATATCCATTTTTGCGGTCCCCAACTTGCGGATCCGCAAAACATAGATACTGCCCATGTGCATCCCACAGTTCCCTTCCATAGGTCCTGCAGTATGTTTCAAATGCCTATTCTTGTCTGCAAAATGGACAAGAATAGGACAGGAATGGAAATACGGATGCGGATAGCACACGGTGTGTTGTCCACATCTTCTGCAGGTCCATTCAAATTAATGGGTCTGAATCCGATCCGCATAGAGGCAGTGCCCAAGCGTTCACCATGTTAACATAGCGGCAGTGCCCAAGAGTTCACCATGTCCACACAGAGGCAGTGCCCAAGAGTTCACCATGTCCACACAGAGGCAGTGCCCAAGAGTTCACCATGTCCACACACAGAGGCAGTGCCCAAGAGTTCACCATGTCCACACAGAGGCAGTGCCCAAGAGGTCATTATGTCCACATAGAGGCAGTGCCCAAGAAGTCATTATGTCCACATAGAGGCAGTGCCCAAGAGTTCACCATGTCCACACAGAGGCAGTGCCCAAGAGGTCATTATGTCCACATAGAGGCAGTGCCCAAGAGGTCATTATGTCCACATAGAGGCAGTGCCCAAGAGGTCATTATGTCCACATAGAGGCAGTGCCTGAGATATCAGCACACTAAGGCCTAATTCACACGTCCGCAAAATGGATCCGCATCCCACCTGCAATTTTGCGGAAGGGTTGCAGACCCATTCATTTCAAAGGGGCAGGAATGGATGTGGACAGCACACTATGTGATGTCCGCATCCGTGTTTCCGCATCTGCGTTTCCGTTTCCGCAAAAGAATAGAACATGTCCTATTCTTGTCCGCAATTGCGGACAAGAAAAGGCATTCTCTGTATAGTGCCAGCAATGTGCGGTCCGCAAAATGCGGAATGCACATTGCAGCCGTCCGTGTTTTGCGGATCCGTGTTTCCGCAAAACACACTACGGACGTGTGAATTAGGCCTAACACAGAGGAAGCGCCCAAGATCCAATCACATCAAAACAGAGGCAGTCCTTGATATCTCAGCCATGTCCATAAAGAGGCAGTCCCTGAAATCTCCGCAGGTGCTTGCAGAGGCAGTCCCCAAAATCCCCAGTCCCCAAAATCAAAGGCCTCATGCACACGTTCCTATGTGTTTTGCGCTCCGCAAACCACGGACCTTTGCGGCTCCATTGAAGTAAATGGGTCAGCACCTGAGCCGCAAAATATGCGGCTTGGATGCGGACCAAAACAACGGCCGTGTGCATGAGGCCTTAGCTAGAACACTCTTGTATTAAAAAGTGTCACTGCCTCTTTCAGGATTAATTAAAGAGGTGTTCCAGTAGAAAAGAAATCTGCAGGATGACCATGATCTCATTAGCGAGCCATGTAATCTGGCTCATCTCAGCAGAAGAGGCAACACTTTGGGCTCTCAAATGAATCCCTATCTATTATCATTACTAGACATGCTATCCCCCCCCTCCCTTTTTTTTAAGTGAAAGTGAAGAAAGGAGGAGGGAGAGAGGGCAAAACATCTGTTCAATTGGCACTTAAATTGGCTCTCAGGTGGGAGACGGTTCCCATGATTCACATATAGGGGTCAGCCCAAAGAGACGCCACATCACTAGTCAGCAGGGTCCTGGGTAACATCTGAGCGCCCACGCCGGGGGATCCGCGGGGCGAGTATAACCTGGCTATTTTTAACCATTTTATAGCCATTCCATGTATTTCTTTTTTTACCTTGTCAAATCAACATCATATATTAAGAGAACCTCTTAAACTTTTAACATTGGATCGGTCTGTAAGTTGAGGGAACAGGTGAGCAGCTTGTCTGAATGGTTAGGCTCCCGGCGCACGGGTGTGGGCTGTCTTGCAGAAATTCCATGAATGTCTATGCAGATTTCTCTTTGTTGCCACACGAAATGTTGCATGTGTTACTTACGGATTTGAAAAGGGTGAAATCTGCACCAAAAATCAATTGACATGCTGCAGATTTAAAAATCCGTACGGCAGGTCCATTTCCGCACACAAGGAAAAAAAAGCAAAGTGTACATGAGATTTGTCTAATCTCATACAGCGTGCCGGTACTGTATTACGCTGCGTTTTTTTCCGCAACAGAACCCGCACAGTAAAAAACAAGTGTAATCCGCCACACGTGCAGGTAGCCCTAGGCGACTTCTATATGTCTATTAGGTTCTTGGGTCAATGGAAAGCAATACTCATACATGGCTGTAGCAATGGTGTAACACTACCATATGACAGCAGGAATATACGTGTACATTGGAGGCACCAGTCCCAATAATTCAGTAACTAGTTACTGTTCTCACCAATAGGTACTGGATAATCCCAGCCAGGGGAGGACAGATCACAGAAGCAATAGTGTAGAAGCTGTGACATGGTGTGAAAGCATGAACATACATAGCCGTACAGCTCGCACGACTCTTCCTTATAAGTTTAACTCTGCTTCCTCTAACCCACTGCCTGACTTTCTGTATTCCTAGCTGTACTCCCAGCCTCAGGCACAGTGTAAATAGGGTGTCATGTTTGATGAATCCTGCTTTCCAAGCAAGGCTAGAAATCCTAAGAATGTGGCTCCCTATGAAGCCTGGAACCCTTCTTGTCAGGACCTGCCATCATTTTTTTCCTCCATTTGGTTTAAGCACTGTGGTCGGAGAGTGAAGCCTCCCACAGAATGGGAAACTGGTGCCACCTACTGGTCAAAAGGCAGAATACATTCACTTTGCTTTCTATTTTCAAAGAAATTATATCTAAATAACCGATGCACAGACAATGTGCACAGCCAGCTTAAAGGGGTTGTCCGGGCTTTTAATATTGATGAGCTTTCCTCAGAATAGGTCATCAATATCAGATCAGCAGGGGTCCGAAACCCAGCACCCCACCGATCAGCCGTCTCCTCAAACAGCTGATTGGTAGGGGTGCCAGGTGTAGAACCCCCGCCGATGTGTTATTGATGATCTATCCTGAGGATAGCTCATCAATATTAAAAGCCCAGACCCCTTTAAGGCCTCATATGCACAAGGTCATATCTGTTTTGCGGTCCGCAAAATACAGTTGATGTCTGTGTTGCATCTGCGTTTTCTGCAGACCCGTTGACTTCAATAGGTCTATGACGATGTTGACTTCAATAGGTCCGCATTTTGCAGAAAAGTATAATATAGTTCAATCTTTTTGCGGAACGGACATACGGATGCAGGAAGCACAAGGATCATCCATTTGCTTTCTGGAACCGTATGTCAGTTCACAAAAAGATAGAATATGTCAGAAAATGCAGACCATGAACCCATTGAAAATAATGTGATTTCCGGACCGCAAAACAGAAACGGTCGTGTGCATCAGGCCAAACTCAATAGAATCAACTGATTTGCTTTATTAGCCTTTATCTGCTTATGTGCATCTTTCCACTAGAAGGGGTAAAACACAAAGCTGAAAGGGGGGGAATAAAAGGAGGGGAGGAAACAAAATCTTACGTATTAGGTTTTCTGATGTCCCAGAGTCCAACACCTTCCTTGGAATTGGCAGTGGCCAGCAGCCTGGGTTCCACAGGGTTAAACATAACGCTATGAAAGGCTGAGGGATAATGAGCCAAGCAGAAAGGGTCTGAAGATAGAAGACAAACATTGATCAGTGATTTCATCTGTAGCGTGATTAGTAATACAGGCACGTGGTAAGGATGATTTGATACGCTTCAATTACTGATATTTGGTAAATGATATTATTGGCACAACACACATATAAGGAACTATTTAAAAATGGGACAAAGCTGCAATATCCTGCATAGCCACAGTGAGGAGCTGCATCCCTTGCCGAAAAACCGAGATCCCTTTAAACAGCTGATCGACAGGGGTGCTGAGAGTCAGACCCTTAGGCTACTTTCACACTTGCGGTGGGAGGATCCGGCAGGTAGTTCCGTCGCCAGAATTACCCGCCGGATCCCTCATACCACATGACAACTGAAAGCATTTGGAGACGGATCCGGATGTGGATCTGTCTCACAAATGCATTGCAAGTGCGGATCCATCTCTCCGTTTTCAGATGAAGAGACTGATCCGTCTTGATTTTTTTTCACAGTTTTCACAGACCGGAAGGACGGATCCATCGTTGCGGTATTTGTAATGCGGGATCCGGCACTAATACAAGTCAATGGGAATTGATGCCGGCATTACGTCATGTGTTCCGGAATTTTAGATGGAGATAATACCGCAGCATGCTGTGGTATTTTCCCTGTCTAAAAAACGTTTACATACTGAACGAAAGACATCCTGCTGCATCCTGAACGGATTTCTCTCCATTCAGAATGCATTAGGATAATCCTGATCAGTTTTTTTCCGGCCTAGAGCCCTGACGACGGAACTCAATGCCGGAAAAGAAAAACGCTAGTGTGAAAGTGCCCTTATCAGTCTGATAGATGGCCTGTCCTGAGAACAGACCATCAATACTGTAAACCTGGAACCCCGTAAAGGGTATGTACCACCAGAAAAGTACATCATATTTAAATTAGGTTTTTGTTATATAGTTTTGTTTTAACCTGTTTTATGTACTTTTCATTTTTGTCACTATCCAAATCTTGAACTAGAACACTTTTTTTCTAGCCACTAGCACACAGAAAGCTTATACGTCACTTTTCTGTAGCTCACAAGGTAATGACAGCTCAAATGTAATGCTAGAGGCCTGGATAAGGCAGGTCAGTAACACTACACAACAGTGCGTTTTCCTATCACCTGCTGCTTTCTTCCAGGAGATTGTATTAATGACTTTTCTATGACCGCTAACGCTCATCCATTCATCCTGCTGCACTGCCCACAGGGATGTCTCCAATACAACACATACCAATGTATGATCACACTACAGATATTCTAAATACTGTATATACGTTTTGTTATTAAAGGATTGTTTAAAGGGTTATTAAAGGGGTTTTCCAGGCTTTTAATATTGGTAACCTTTCCTCAGGATATAGGCCATCAATATCAGATCAGCGGGGGTCCGACACCCGGCACCCCTGCCAACCAGCTGTACAAGGAGACGGTGCGCACAGTGCGCAACGTGCAATCTCCCTTCCTGTTCGCCGCTGCTATGTCTATGGCGAGCAGGAAGAGGGATAGGAGACGCCATGCGTGCATGGCGCGCGCCTTCTCTTTATATAGCTGATCGGCAGGGATACCAGGAGTCAGACCCCTGGCGATCTGATATTGATGACCTATCCTGAGGATAGATCCTTAATATTATAAGCCCAGAGAACCTCTTTAATCAATTTATTAAAATAAGGCATCATGCGCACGACTGTGTTTCTTTTTTTTTTTGCATTTGCCCTGCATTTATGCGGATTGGATGTGGACTTATTCATTTCAATGAGGCCGCAAAAACCGCGTGCTGTCCGCATCTGTATATTCGCAATTCCATCCCACAGAAAGATAGAACATGTTCTATTCCTGTCCATTTTTTGGGTACAGGAATAAGCATTTTTACAATAAGGCACGCGGAAATTGCAGGATGCACACGGCTGGTATCCATCTTTTGCGGATCTGCAATTTACGGACTGCAAAATCCATATGGTTGTGTGCATGAGGCCTAAGCTTCATCATTGCTTGGACCCCACTGAACACTAGATTAAGGGGGTACAAACACTCAGCTGAGGGCTGTTGTTGGCCTGCATTGTTTTGGAGAGCAAAGGCTAGCTAAAGTTTGCCTAACAGGTGGTTTTTCAGCCATCTCCATCTAACCCTACCTCCAGGACAGAGGTGGAAATGTAGACAGGAGCCAAAGCAGAGCAACGAATAGGTTGAAGTTAAGTTTATAAGGAGATTGAAAAAAAAACTCCCTACCTCCCTGTTGAGACTCCCGTATGTCCCATATTAAGACTCTTCCATCGTCTGACGAACTGGCAAAGACATTGTCATTGACTGGGCTGACTGACAGTCCGTACACTGCCTCGTCATGAGTGAAGACGTCCAGGGTTTCACCACTGAAAGGAAAATAAATCATGGCAAATGATTACTCTCTTATGCACACACAGAATGGGTGCTTCCACTGTGAAGGGTGCCTACCTCTCCACGTCATGAAGGATCACCTGTTCATCGTTTCCTGGAAAGCAATTTAAATAATCATAAGAATCTGTAGAGTACTTTCAAGCATACCTAAGTTTTCATAAAAAGTTTGCATAATGGCTGTGCTTTGTAAAATCATAACTGTGGCTCTTAGTGTTTTTTGGGCTTCCCTTTTAGCCATCTTATTCCCTGTTACAGCTGCACAAATAGATGCATTTCACTCAGAAGCAGGGGCATGTCCCTTCTGTGAAATCTGCCAGCACTGTACTGCTGTAACATTCTTCCCTTACTTCCCACTATCTTTTTTTTCAGCTCCAGAGCTCACAGAACAGATAAAGAGGGGGAATCACACTTATGTCTCATTCACATGTCAGCGTTTTGCTCAGTGATTTCCATCAGTGATTGTGAACCAAAACCAGGTTCGGCTCTGAACACGGAACAGGTACAGATCTTTTCCTCATACCTTATCTCTGTGTAGCTTCCAATCCTGGTTTTGTCTCACAATCACTGATGGAAATCACTGACGTGTGAATGAGGCTTTACAGACACACAGGAGGCTCAGAATCTCAGCTAGCTTTGACACGCCCCCACTTCCTCTCTGCCATCTTCTGTCTCGCTGTTACTAGGGAAGTATCTTGCCTGACAACAGGCAGTGGACTGCAAATTAGGTGAAAGTGAGACCCCTAGTGGCCATGACTTTACAGCTTTTTGGATGGATGCAGCCAATGGGAACAGGGCCTTATTGGCTCAATATTTCTTGTAGTGATGTGTCTTGAAATAAGGAGGAATGCGCATTAATACAGCAGTTCTCTGAGGGTGTTACCTGCCAATTGTTGCGGATTTTGATGCAAATTTACCATGGATTTCAATGGATTTCAGGGGAGAAATCCGCAGCATAAATGGACATGCTTTGGATTTCAAATCCGCACTGCCGGCCAATTTTGCATCGTTGGGATGAGATTTTTTAGTAGCTACTGTAGAATGCTGCAAATTTTCCACCCACAGTTCCACATTGGAAAATCTGTTGTGTTTCTGCCATGTGTGAACATGCTATTATAGATGATTTTTTTTTATTGCGAGCTGATGTGCATTTTATATAATTTGCAGGGGGTCACAAATAATACAGACAAGGATGTATGTACTATAGTGATATACCGTGCATATCTCATATTCTTATATTCCTGGCGCTTGTGTGTAAGAAGTGTAAACTGGCATCAATTATAGCTTAGATCTAAGGCTACGTTCACATCTGCGTTTTTGTTGGATCTGTCACGGATCAGCAAAAACGCTTCCGGTAGGATAATAAAAGAGTCTGCATCCAGTTCTATTCTCTCTAAAATAGCCATGATGGATCCGTCACTAAAACCATTGTAAGTCAATGGGCGACGGATCCGTTTTCTTGTGTGTCTGAGAAAACGGATCTGGCACCATTGACTTACATTGTGTTTCATGCCGGATCCATCTTGCTCCGTATCCCATGATGCACTGAAAAACGCCGCTTGCAGTGCTTTTGTGTGCGTTATGGGAACGCAATGAAATGCATTCTGGGGCAGTCCAGTTTTGTCCCCATTCATTGTCAATAGGGCATTTTCCTCCGGTTTGAGATCCTATGACGGTTCTAAATCCTGGAAAGGAAAACACAGATGTGAAAGTACTAATGCCACATGTAAGCATGCAACATAGGGGCCTGTATACTAGTTATGGCGCTAAGAAGCATGTATTAGATCAAAGCATAGCATGAGGAGGTGTGATCCAGGTTCATTCTTGTTTTTGGACAGATATGAAAGTAGCCTAAAGCCTCATTCGCACATCAGTGTTTGGTCAGTGATTTCCATCAGGGACTATGAGCCAAAACCAGGATTGGAGCCTCCACAGACATAAGATATAAGAGAAAGATCTGCACCTGTTCTGTGTTTAGAGCTGCGCAGGTTTTGGTTCAAAATCACTGATGGAAAACACTGACGTGTGAATGAGGCATAAGGCTACTTTCGCACTTGGGTTGTTAAATCGGGTATTGAGATCCGGCAGAGGATCTCAATACCGGAATTTTTTGCACATCAGGATGTATCCTTTCCTTCAGGATGCGGTTGTGTGAACTCAAAACGGAAAAAACAGATGTGGCACTAAATACATTGCAAGTCAACGGATGACGGATTCACTGTTTTAGGCTCCGAAAAAAATAAATCCGCCACCAATGACTTGCATTATTTTCAGTGCTGGATTTTTCAGTTTTTATGACCAGACACAAAACCGCAGCTTGCAGAGGCCACAAAACGGAATGCTGCCGGAATGGAATACATCCTGAACGGATCTCTTTCCATATAAGAATTCATGAGGACTAAACGGAAACGTTTTTTCCAGGAACTAAGATCCTCTACCGGAAAACAACAACGCAAGTGTGAAAATATCCTGAGCCATAGCTGGTCTAGATTTACTTTTCCGTAGCATGGACTGGCAGAGAAGGAAAGGAATTTATTAACAGGCTTGCGCCCCTTAATAAATTTAGTGCGTCTTATCCCAACGCACTTCTGAATAAGATTGGTGTATAAAACGCTGGCTTTAATAAATCTCTCCCCCCCCAACAAAGTTCCTTAATCCCTTATTCCAAGAACTATATGTACATGTATACACACACTGGGGATCATTAAGGGACTTTTTTTTACTGGCCTGTAGTAAAAAGCCGGTCTCAGTAAATGATCCCCACTGTACATCACACCCGAGTGAAAGACTTGTCGATCATTAACATAAACCACAGCCTAGCGCATTTGCTTAAATATGGCTTTAAGAGAATGAAGAACTTACCTCCGGAGAACACCTTGGTATTGCAGCTATTGAACGCCAGGCAAAATATGTTTGAATGATGCTCCCCTTTAAGTTGGATGGGCTTGGCTTTTGCTTGGATGGATTTTTCCATGTGCCACAGCAACACACGGCGGTCATCTCCTCCTGTAATAAGGCAGCAAATCAGACTGTAGCCTTCGGTTTAATGTGCTCACACTGACATAATAATCTCCCACTGGAATTATGGAATAGCTTCATGTTTTGCAGAAAACTAAAGGTCCTTTTACACAGACTGATGCTTCAGGCAATTATCGGGAACAAACCAACTGTTCTCAATAATTGCCTGCTCCTCAGCGGAGATGAGAGCTGTACGTACATGCAGCCATCACCATCACCCCTGCTGTATGGGGATCAGTAATCACTACTATCTGTCCCCATGGAAAACCATTGTTCCTGGGCAGCAGATCCCTGTTTGGACCGCACGATCTGCTGCACAGAAATGAAGATTTTAGATACCAGCCGAAAAGATACGATCACCTAATCAGCGGGCGTTCAATCATCGGGTGATCGCCCTTTACACAGGGAATGATCTTTTCTACACACTGAATGACACGTGTGACCCAGCAAAGGTTCCCAAGTCTACTCCATACATTTTTAGACATTCGACCGTCTCCTTCCTAATATAAACAGACAAAAATTAGGAAAAAAGAAAAAATTACAGCCAGAAGCATTATGAATCTGCAGTGAGCCGTCCACGTGGGACATACACACCGGGGACTTCACGCTCCGGATAGAAGTAAAACAAACCCTTAGGGATTTATAGTAGCAACAAAGCAGATGGGATCTTAACCTGTCCGCGAACTCCGCCATACATGTACAGCGGAAGTAGCCACTTTAACCCTTTCATGACTGGGCCTAAAAAAAGGCCTGACTGTCCAGGCAACTTTTTGTGATTTTGTGCACGTCGTGGTTTAGTGACCCTAATTTTTTTATTTGTTTGACTACCAAAATAATTTTACAATTTTTTTTATTTGACACTTAGGTCTTTTAATTATAATGTTTTTTTTTTAGAGATGTTTTTTCTTTTTTTTTTTAGTTTAATTTTGAGGAAAACCGCTAATTCTTTTTAATTATAGTTTTATATTTCTTAAATCTTAAAACTGACACAAAAAATGTATTATTGTAATGGGTTTCCTATTTTGTAACGATTGTTTTGATATATAACATGTATGGGTTCGATTGAATTGGGCGACTATGGTGACGTTTTCCATCGGCGACTGTATTTTTATTATTTATTTACATATATATATATATATCTCTTATCCACTGATGCCGAAAAGGCTTTCGACAGGGTGGGGTAGCCTTGGCTGTTTGAGGTCCTGAAACACATAGGTATCAAGTGTCCTATGCTACTTTGGCTACGATCTTTATATACCTCACCGTCGGCTGCCACTAAAGTGAATGGTGTTCTCTCGTCTTTTTTCAACATACGAAATAGGACTCGTCAGGGGTGTCCCTTTTCGCTCCTGATCTTCGTATTGTCTCTAGAACCCCTACTTCGATCGGTCAGAAAGAATATGGACATCTCGGGAGTTTTGGTGGGCGGTTGGGAATACAAAATAGCAGCTTACACGGATGATTGATGTTCACTATTGCTCCTTTGCTAAGTAAGATCAGGGACGACTTGAGTAGATGGTCCAAGGGCATCCAGACATGGTTTGGCCGTTGTGCCATTTTCAAAATAAATGTTTTACCACGTTTCCTATATCTCTTCCAAATTCTCCCTATTAAGCTCCCATCACAATTCTGGGGGGGGGGATCGGGCATACCTGATTTAAAGAAATATTATCAGGCCTCCTTTAAACAATGGGTAGCTTTGGAGTTGGAATGCTCTGGCTCCCCGATCGCTCTCTTAACTTGGGCCATTTCAACCGTCCCTTTGGTCCTGACCTCCCACCCTACCATAGACACCACTTTATCTTAATTTCTTGGAACTAGCCCTCTCTCCCTGATCTCACCGCAGCCCTCTCCTATGTTCCCTATCGTGGGACACCCTGACTTCCAGGCAGGTTGTGTTGGAGGACCGTTTGCAAGATGGCACTCCAATAATAAATGTCGGGCCCCTATTTTAGGACCGCTGGTGGATGGCTTACATATGAGGAGCTCCTGCCCCATACAGACCCATGCCCATTGGGACCTTGGAGAGCGAGGCAGTTCGCTCACTTCCTTTTCTCCATTCCCTCGGCTCCGGGTTATGACAGGGCACTCACTCCTTTTGAGAAGGCATGCATAGGGGAGGGTATGTACTGACACGCCATATCGGAATTCTACGTCTTGCTCACAACGCCTCCCTCTGACTACAGTCCACCATACATTGAGAAGTGGACCCGGGGTTTGACATTTCTCCCGACCAGTGGTGGAAAATCTTTCGCTTGACTCACGGGATATCAATCACCAGTAAATGTCAGGAAGCTAGTTATAAGCTGCTATCTAGATGATACTTGGTACCTACGAGACTCCATAGGATGTTCCCATCAGCTTCTCCCTTGTGCTGGAGATGCGGGGCTGCCCCGGGGTCCCTTAGACACATATTCTGGGATTGCCCAATCATTAGCAGCTTCTGGGATAGAATACATGGGATTTTGTCCAAAGTTTTCTCCTTCCCGATCCCGAAAAGCCCAGGTTTTTTCTTACTTCTACACTCGGACATACCAATATGAGCATAATGCGTAAATCGTGCCTGAGATCTCTGGTCGTTGCGGCTAGATCTTGTTTTCCTGACAAATGGAAATCCACCGACCCGCCGTCTCTGGGTGCTTGGGTACAGAAAGTAAAGGACCTCCGCAGGATGGAGGAACTAACGGCATCTATCAAAGACTCTCATCCGAGATTCATGACTGGTTGGACTCCGTGGTTTTTATTCCAGTCGGCCCCTGAGTACCAAGCCTTAGGCCTAATTCACACGTCCGCAAAATGGATCCGCATCCCATCCGCAATTTTGCGGAATGGTTGCAGACCCATTCATTTCAAAGGGGCAGGAATGGATGTGGACAGCACACTATGTGATGTCTGCATCCGCATTTCCGCATCCGCGTTTCCGTAAAAAAAATAGAACATGTCCTATTCTTGTCCGCAATTGCGGACAAGAAAAGGCATTCTCTATATAGTGCCAGCAATGTGCGGTCCGCAAAATGCGGAATGCGCATTGCAGCCGTCCGTGTTTTGCGGATCCGTGTTTCCGCAAAACACACTACGGACGTGTGAATTAGGCCTTACTGACATAATGGGCAAGGTTTAACAAAAAAATGTTGAGGTTGTCCCTATTTGTATTTTTTCAAAGTTGGGAGTTAAAGTCACTATAACTATTTAGGTCATCACTATCTAATTGGCATTATTGTATTCAGGGGCATTATTGAGCTGTGTCTGGAAGAAGTTAACAAGGTGGTCTGGGCAGGATAGAAAAGAAAAGGAAGCGTTACTAACTCAGAAGAAAGGAGTCCAAACCTTTCAAATTAAAGGGAATCTATCACTAGTTTTATGCTGCTGCTAGGTTCTAACAGCTCCAGCAAATACCAAAGGGTCCCCATACTCATGAGCTCACGGCTCTCCCCACCCTCCTGCCTCTGATTGACAGTTTTTTTTCCATATGAAACATCAGCTGCGGTCCCCAATACATGGGAACCTTCTGTGTGACAGATGCATGCCGATTCAAGTTCTACTTTTTTGCGGTGCAGAGGCACGGACAGAAACCCCATGGAGGCTTCCGTACCTCCGTTTCACACTGCACCGTCCAGATTGCAGACCCATTCAATTGAAGGTGTCCGCATCCGTGATACAGTGCACAAACAGCTAGGACCCGTATACTGCAGACCCGCTGTTTGTGGGGCACAATACAGGCACGGCCAGCACACAAGACCTTAGTTAGACTGGTGAATTGTTCTTCTGACGTTCACAAGGGGGGGGGGAGTCCTGAGACCTTTTACTTTGGGCCCACCAATGTGTTAAAATGACCCTGGGTTTAGATACAAATCTGCTGTGATGCCGCTCAAAATTTGCATGCACATCTTGCTAAAGATTTCCACCAACAAAATAAAAGAGTTTTGAAAATACCATCCAAATGCATTGTGCCGTGCACTGCTGTGGACCACACCACAAATCCACGGCGAGTGGTACTTCATGTCTGAACATGGCCTAAAAGTCAGTTTTTGAGGCGTCTCTTTAAAGAAAGAAAATCTGAGAAACACATTTCATGGCAGAATAGAACTTGTGAAAAAGATGTCATTACTTTGTTTCTGCACCAGTGACCGGACTGTATCTCTGGTGGCCTCAGATGATTTCTCTCGTGGCCACCACTTGTTCATGGTAAGATAAGGAGGCGAATGGATATGGATTGAGGCAGATAAGAAGATGGAGAGGCACAAGGGGTGGGCTCATATAGTCAGGCCTATGTATATATGTTTACATGTCGGCCACGAGATACCAGAGATCTGAGGAGATTCATGTGTTTACGTCGGTGATGGAGCCGGTCATTATACCCTCCACTGCTACCGCTGCACAGAATCAAAGGGACACGTCCATCGATGTTTTATGACATGTATGTGAATGCTCTATGTAAGATTTATAAAACTTGTCTGGATGGTTTTGTGCATATACATTTTTTTTTTACAATTCATTAAAGAATCATTCATTACTGATCCATTTTTACCCTGTTGCTCCCTGCCTGCACCCATCTATGCACAAATAGCACCATTCAATTCCCAGATACTCGCAGTCCACTGCTCCAGCGAACCCTGTTTTTTTTTCAATTCTTTTAGGCCTCATGCACACGGCCGTTGTTCGGGTCCGCGGCCGAGCCGCGAAATATGCGGCTCGGACGCGGACCCATTCACTTCAGCTTCCATGTTTTGTGGATCCGCGGTTTGCGGACCGCAAAACAACAACGGCCGTGTGCATGAGGCCTTACTCTGTTCTTCAGAGTTTGCCATGTTAGTTCAAACGGAGATTCTCTAGAACAGTGTTTCACAACCTGCGGTATGCATACCGTGAGGGGGTACTATAAGGGAACACTGCTTCTACTGGGGGAACTATGAAGGGATGTATATTTTACTGCCACACATGGGGCTTTATTACAACTGGAGGCACTATAGGCAGGCATTATTACTTCTGGGCATACTATAGTGGGTGTCATTACTGCTGGGGGGCATGTGCTGGGGGGCATATTTACACACTGAAGGCTTTAAAGTGGTTGTCTCATCATGGACAATGGGGGCATATCTCTAGGATATGCCCCCATTGTCTTATAGGTGCGGGTCCCCTATATCGAGAACGGAGCCCCGCAAGGTGGTGGCTGGAGGACTCCGGTCCGGCGACCACCAAGCCGGCTCCCCATAGAAGTGCGTGGCCCCCACTCCCATTCATTTCTATGTGGCCGACGGAAATAGCCGAGCAGCGCAGTGCTCGCTCCTTTATTTGCGGGGCTTCGTTCTCAATATAGGTGCGGGTCCCAGCGGTGGGACCCGCACCTATAAAACAAAGGGGGCACATCCTAGCAATATGCCCCCATTGTCCATAATGAGACAAACCCCTTTAATACTACTTTGACATTATGGTGGGCTTTATAACTACTGAAGGGCACTGTGGTGGGCTTCAATACTACGGGAGCACTACAGGGTGCATTAGTTAGTACCACTGGGGGCATTATAGGTGGGCATTATTACTACTGG
The DNA here is from genome assembly GCA_033119425.1 of Bufotes viridis. Lineage (NCBI taxonomy): Eukaryota > Metazoa > Chordata > Amphibia > Anura > Bufonidae > Bufotes > Bufotes viridis. The sequence continues at coordinate 33,455,237 of CM065599.1, read as the reverse complement.
GGATATTATTGTGGATTTTTTTACTACGGGAAACATGATTACTAGTATGGGCACTATGGTGGCATTATCACTTCTAGGGCACAATGGGGGTCATTTACTGTAGGGACATTATTACAACTAAGGTCATCCTGGGTGACATGTATTACTATTGGTAGGACTTTTGGAAACACTATTACTGTGGGGGCACCCTGGCACTTTTTAGCACAATTATTTCTGGGGGTCACTATGTTTATGAGGCACACTATTGCTGTAAGCGGCACTACTTGCAGCGCACTGTGTGGTAATAATTCTTGAATGATACACTCCCCCCACCTCTGTGTGGGAGTAGTATTTTCAGATCTCTTTCTGCAGTATAGTATTGGGGAGCACAGCAGGCACAGTATTGGGGGTGACAGGATGAGGTGTTGGCAAGGATTAAAGAAAAGTAGGAATCTAAGATGTAACAAACTCTGCACAGATGAGACATGGCTGAAAGAAGTCATCATGGTGATCTGGTCCGAATGGAGAAGATAGGGGAAATTTTATGCTACCCCTTTACTGGAGTAAGATGGTGAAAACTTGTGCTACTTATTATTTTTTTTTGAGTCACAGGCTCAAATAGGCTCAACCGGCTAAGGGGCTCATGCACAGGACCATATCAGCAAAACATGGATCCGGGCCGTGTGCATTCCACCATTTATTTTTTCAAACTACTGTACAAATGCCTATGCTTGTCCGCAAAACCGACAGGAATAGGCCATGTTCTATCTATGCAGGGCCGCAGAACAGATACTTGGATGCGGACAGCACGGAGTGTGCCGCCCACATCTTTTGCGGCCCCTCTGAAATGAACGGGTTCATATCTGATCTGCAAAAAAATGCAGATCAGATGCGGACCGAACATAGGGTCGTGTGCATGAGCCCCAACCATGACCTCTTCCCCACTGGACTAAGTAGATTAAAAATGCTAAATGTCAAAAAGGCCCATTTTTGAAGCCTGAATCCTGGAGGCGTAATCCTATCTATGGAGATCGGTACACGGTTTAATGATATTTAAACCGTCCCATGAACATAAAATAATAAAATAATGGAATTGTTTGTTGTTGTTTTTTTGCTATCTCCTCCCAAAAAAATAAGTTAACCACATGTAAACCACAAATGATACCAATGAAAACGACATCTCGCCCCACAAGACGTTATTATAACTACGGCTCTTGGAATGTGGCAACATAAAAAAATACTATTGTTTTTTGCGTGAAATGTGCCATTATTGTGAAAGTCAAATATTTAAAGAGTAACTAAACCTTTGTATACATTTTTTTCAACCTGTCCCTAATGTCCTAATAACACTTTTTGTAATACTAATTGTATTGTGATTCTCCATGTTGCCTCCTTTGCTGGCTGGATTCATTTTCCCATCACATTATACACTGCTCGTTTCCATGGTTACAGACCACCCCGCAATCCAGCAGTGGTGGTCGTGCTTGCACATTATAGGAAAGTGTCAGCCTCTCTGGTGGCCTGGACTATGGGAGCACTCATAGGCCGGTGCTTTTTCCTTTATTGTGCAAGCACGGCCACCACTGATGGATTGCGGGGTGGTCTGTAACCATGGAAACGAGCAGTGTATAATGTGATGGAAATATGAATCCAGCCAGCAAAGGAAGCAATATGGACAATCACAATACATTAGGAAGTGCCTTGTATTAACTTTCCCAACATGATAAATGGCACTTACTGAAGTGACAACCCCTTTAATAGTCCATGAAGCACGAATGGCGTCCTTGTTTTTCACGGACCATAGGCTATAATGGGTCTGATAGACAAAATAAGGCATAAAACCACAGACCCTGCGAAAACACGGATGTGTGAATACAGACATTAAAATGAATGGGTGTGCGTGCTGTCCGCGAATCACGACGTGTGACTAAGGCTTTGAGGGGGAAAAAATTGATAAGAAAGCAAATATACATTTCTTTTCATAATTTCCACAGGTTTTCCTTCAATATTTGTTAAAATATTATATCTGTCATCTAGTGGCATAAAAAAAATATATAATATAAGTGAAAAATAATATTAAACGGCTCAAAGATTAATCAGTTATTTGCAGTTAGATAGGCCCATTGCTATAATGGAAAAATTGGAGTGGGAGGGGGGGGGGGGTTAACACTCCGGTAATGAAGCGGTTAAAATGCAGGAATATAAAGGAATACTCTGCAGATAAACGTCTGCCACGGTGGAAGATCAGACAACTGCAAAGTGAACCTAACAAATATCTGTGTAGGGGAGACAGGTAGGACATATTGCTTTTCAACATGCCCGATCCTTCTGTCCTCTGGCAGGATATCAGCGCCACAGGTGTTAGGTAGTGACAGACCCCTGTCTCTGCTGTGAACACGCATGCCCGGCCGAGCATGTGCATGGGCTGGTCAGTATAAGAAGGACAACAGCCTAAAAATGGTCCACCATCAGGAAAAACCCGTCCCCAGTCTCAAGGTGATGACATAAATGGTGGCTTTGGTTTTCAAAGAACTCGGAAGGATAAATAATCTGAGATTTTGTTATCCTGCTGTGATCAGGACGCTCCTGTTTCCACATAACACTGCCCTGCCTGAGCACTGTTAAAGGGGCACTCCACATGTACATATCTCCTGGCAGGTTAAAGGGAATGTGTCATCAGAAAAAGATCCATTGTATAAACTATGTTTTATGTTAAGCATATTTTTTAAAGAATTTTTGGCAAGGTTATTTTTTTTGCTTTCCATGTCAAATGCATAGTAAAAAAATAAACTAAGCTGCAGTTTTCACGCTGGCCACTAATAGGCGCCACTTCCTGGTCTGTACAGATCACTTTTCAGCAGTCATCTCAGTATTATCACAAGCAGGATTAGAATAGCAGATAACACATATATTTTTTTTTCATGGACGATATGGCAGGCTTGGCCAATTACACTTTGGACCCTCAACCACAATAACCAGTGGCAGAGGGACAGGAGGACCCTCACCCCAATAACAGGTCGCAGAGGGTCAGGAGGACCCTCACCCCAATAACAGGTCGCAGAGGGACAGGAGGACCCTCACCCCCAATATCCATCCACAGAGGTGACAGGAGGACCCTCACTTCCAATAACCAGCCAAAGGTGACAGGAGGACCCTTACCCCCCAATAACCAGTGGCAGAGGGACAGGAGGACCCTCAACCCAATAACAGGTCGCAGAGGAACAGGAGGACCCTCACCCCCAATGACAGGTCGCAGAGGAACAGGAGGACCCTCACCCCAATATCCATCCACAGAGGTGACAGGAGGACCCTCACTCCAATAACCAGCCAGAGGTGACAGGAGGACCCTTACCCCCCAATAACCAGTGGCAGAGGGACAGGAGGACCCTCAACCCAATGACAGGTCGCAGAGGAACAGGAGGACCCTCACCCCAATGACAGGTCGCAGAGGGACAGGAGGACCCTCACCCCCAATGACAGGTCGCAGAGGGACAGGAGGACCTCACCCCCAATGACAGGTCGCAGAGGGACAGGAGGACCTCACCCCCAATGACAGGTCGCAGAGGGACAGGAGGACCCTCACCCCCAATGACAGGTCGCAGAGGACAGGAGGACCCTCACCCCCAATGACAGGTCGCAGAGGGACAGGAGGACCCTCACCCCCAATGACAGGTCGCAGAGGGACAGGAGGACCCTCACCCCCAATGACAGGTCGCAGAGGGACAGGAGGACCCTCACCCCCAATGACAGGTCGCAGAGGGACAGGAGGACCTCACCCCAATGACAGGTCGCAGAGGGACAGGAGGACCCTTACCCCCAATGACAGGTCGCAGAGGGACAGGAGGACCCTCACCCCCAATAACAGGTCGCAGAGGGACAGGAGGACCCTCACCCCCAATAACCAGCCGCAGAGGTGACAGGAGGCCCTCACCCCCAATAAGCAGCCACAGAGGTGACTAGAATACCCTGACCCCTAATAACAGGCCGCAGAGGTGACAGGAGGACCCTCACCCCCCAATAACAGGCCGCAAAGGTGACAGGAGGACCCTCACCCCCCCAATAACAAGTGGCAGAGGTGACAGGAGGACCCTCACCCCCCAATAACCAGTGGCAGAGGTGACAGGAGGACCCTCACCCCCCAATAACAGGCCGCAAAGGTGACAGGAGGACCCTCACCCCCCAATAACCAGTGGCAGAGGTGACAGCAGGACCCTCACCCCAATAACAGGTTGCAGAGGGACAGGAGGACCCTCACCCCCAATACCAGTGGCAGAGGTGACAGGAGGACCCTCACCCCCAATACCAGTGGCAGAGGTGACAGGAGGACCATCACCCCCAATAACCAGTGGCAGAGGGACAGGAGGACCCTCACCCCAATAACAGGTCGCAGAGGGACAGGAGGACCCTCACCCCCAATAACCAGTGGCAGAGGTGACAGGAGGACCCTCACCCCCAATACCAGTGGCAGAGGTGACAGGAGGACTCTTACCCCCAATAACCAGTGGCAGAGGTGACAGGAGGACCCTCACCTCCAATAACCAGTGGTAGAGGTGACAGGAGGACCCTCACCCCCAATGACAGGTCGCAGAGGGACAGGAGGACCCTCACCCCCAATGACAAGTCGCAGAGGGACAGGAGGACCCTCACCCCCAATGACAGGTCGCAGAGGGACAGGAGGACCCTTACCCCCAATGACAGGTCGCAGAGGGACAGGAGGACCCTTACCCCCAATGACAGGTCGCAGAGGGACAGGAGGACCCTTACCCCTAATGACAGGTCGCAGAGGGACAGGAGGACCCTCACCCCCAATAACAGGTCGCAGAGGGACAGGAGGACCCTCACCCCCAATAACCAGCCGCAGAGGTGACAGGAGGCCCCTCACCCCCAATAAGCAGCCACAGAGGTGACTAGAATACCCTGACCCCTAATAACAGGCCGCAGAGGTGACAGGAGGACCCTCACCCCCCAATAACAGGCCGCAAAGGTGACAGGAGGACCCTCACCCCAATAACAGGTTGCAGAGGGACAGGAGGACCCTCACCCCCAATAACCAGTGGCAGAGGTGACAAGTGGACCCTCACCCCCAATACCAGTGGCAGAGGTGACAGGAGGACCCTCACCCCCAATACCAGTGGCAGAGGTGACAGGAGGACCCTCACCCCCCAATAACAGGCCGCAGAGGACAGGAGGACCTCACCCCCAATAACCAGTGGCAGAGGGACAGGAGGACCTCACCCCAATAACAGGTCGCAAAGGGACAGGAGGACCTCACCCCAATAACCAGTGGCAGAGGGACAGGAGGACCCTCACCCCAATAACAGGTCGCAAAGGGACAGGAGGACCCTCACCCCCAATAACCAGTGGCAGAGGTGACAGGAGGACCCTCACCCCCAATACCAGTGGCAGAGGTGACAGGAGGACCCTTACCCCCAATAACCAGTGGCAGAGGTGACAGGAGGACCCTCACCTCCAATAACCAGTGGCAGAGGTGACAGGAGGACCCTCACCCCCAATAACAGGTCGAAGAGGTGACAGGAGGACCCTCACCCCAATAACCAGTGGCAGAGGTGACAGGAGGACCCTCACCTCCAATAACCAGTGGCAGAGGTGACAGGAGGACCCTCACCCCCAATAACCAGTGGCAGAGGTGACAGGAGGACCCTTACCCCCAATAACCAGTGGCAGAGGTGACAGGAGGACCCTTACCCCCAATAACCAGTGGCAGAGGTGACAGGAGGACCCTCACCCCCAATAACCAGTGGCAGAGGTGACAGGAGGACCCTCACCCCCAATACCAGTGGCAGAGGGACAGGAGGACCCTCACCCCAATAACAGGTCGCAGAGGGACAGGAGGACCCTCACCCCCAATAACCAGTGGCAGAGGTGACAGGAGGACCCTCACCCCCAATACCAGTGGCAGAGGTGACAGGAGGACTCTTACCCCCAATAACCAGTGGCAGAGGTGACAGGAGGACCCTCACCTCCAATAACCAGTGGTAGAGGTGACAGGAGGACCCTCACCCCCAATGACAGGTCGCAGAGGGACAGGAGGACCCTCACCCCCAATGACAAGTCGCAGAGGGACAGGAGGACCCTCACCCCCAATGACAGGTCGCAGAGGGACAGGAGGACCCTTACCCCCAATGACAGGTCGCAGAGGGACAGGAGGACCCTTACCCCCAATGACAGGTCGCAGAGGGACAGGAGGACCCTTACCCCTAATGACAGGTCGCAGAGGGACAGGAGGACCCTCACCCCCAATAACAGGTCGCAGAGGGACAGGAGGACCCTCACCCCCAATAACCAGCCGCAGAGGTGACAGGAGGCCCCTCACCCCCAATAAGCAGCCACAGAGGTGACTAGAATACCCTGACCCCTAATAACAGGCCGCAGAGGTGACAGGAGGACCCTCACCCCCCAATAACAGGCCGCAAAGGTGACAGGAGGACCCTCACCCCAATAACAGGTTGCAGAGGGACAGGAGGACCCTCACCCCCAATAACCAGTGGCAGAGGTGACAAGCGGACCCTCACCCCCAATACCAGTGGCAGAGGTGACAGGAGGACCCTCACCCCCAATACCAGTGGCAGAGGTGACAGGAGGACCCTCACCCCCCAATAACAGGCCGCAGAGGGACAGGAGGACCCTCACCCCCAATAACCAGTGGCAGAGGGACAGGAGGACCCTCACCCCAATAACAGGTCGCAAAGGGACAGGAGGACCCTCACCCCCAATAACCAGTGGCAGAGGTGACAGGAGGACCCTCACCCCCAATACCAGTGGCAGAGGTGACAGGAGGACCCTTACCCCCAATAACCAGTGGCAGAGGTGACAGGAGGACCCTCACCTCCAATAACCAGTGGCAGAGGTGACAGGAGGACCCTCACCCCCAATAACAGGTCGAAGAGGTGACAGGAGGACCCTCACCCCAATAACCAGTGGCAGAGGTGACAGGAGGACCCTCACCTCCAATAACCAGTGGCAGAGGTGACAGGAGGACCCTCACCCCCAATAACCAGTGGCAGAGGTGACAGGAGGACCCTTACCCCCAATAACCAGTGGCAGAGGTGACAGGAGGACCCTTACCCCCAATAACCAGTGGCAGAGGTGACAGGAGGACCCTTACCCCCAATAACCAGTGGCAGAGGTGACAGGAGGACCCTCACCCCCAATAACCAGTGGCAGAGGTGACAGGAGGACCCTCACCCCCAATACCAGTGGCAGAGGTGACAGGAGGACCCTCATGTCACACATACATCTATCTGTTCTACGCCAATGATTGGCCACCTGTGGCTGTGCAGCTGCTGGGGATGCTGGGAGTTGTAGTTTCACACCACCTGGGGAGCTACAGGTAGCAGACTTCTAGGCCATACAAGTGTACAGGAGGGGAGGGGCAGATATCGGGGTGCGGCCCGGTAGGTCCCGGGGGGCACTTACCTGACACCAGCATTTGCCCCCCGTTGTTGGAGAACTCGATAGCATTGACACAGCCGAAGTGTCCGAGCAGGTCCTTCTTGTAGAGGTTCCTGCAGGCCTGCAGCCTCCTCCGCTGGAAGTCCTCCTTCAGCAGGGGGTCCCCGAGCAGGCCTCTGCGGGAGAGGAAGCCCACCGCCGACCTCATGCCGCATCCCCCGTCCCTTCTCATGGCGGCAGCTCCCGGGCTCGCCCTGTGTTCCGGGGCTCGTCACGCAGACATGGCAGCTAGGGAAACACGGAGCTGTTTAGACACAACTTGCGGGCCCGATGCGAGCTCCTCCTCCTCCCTCCTCAGCTGATCCTCCGCTTCCTCCCCCTGCCCGTCCTCGGGAGCTTACACGGAGGCCGAGAAACGCGCACCGTGAGCGGGGACAAGAAGACGTCAGCCCCGGGCACCCGGATATCTGACGTCCTGCTCCGCAGTCACTCCATTGTGTCGGCACAGTCTCGAGGGCCCCCCCAAATACCGTCTCCCCACATTATATTCCCCCACGTTACCTCATATATCATCCTGTGCCCCCACATTACATATTACACTGTGCCCCTACATTACATATTACATTGTGCCCCCACATTACCTCATATATTACACGGTGCCCCCACATTACATATTACACGGTACCCCCACATTACACTGTGCCCCCACATTACATATTACACGGTGCCCCCACATTAGATGACATATTACACTGTGCCCCACATTACATCACATATCACCCTGTGCCCCCACAAGAAATATTATACAGTGCCCCCACATTACATGACATATTACACTGTGCCCCCACATGACATATTACACTGTGCCCCCACATTACATAACATATTACTGTGCCCCCATATTACACTGTGCCCCACATTTCATTACACATTACACTGTGCCCCCACATGACATATTACACGGTGCCTCCACATTACATGACATATTACACCGTGCCCCACATCACATATTACACTGTGCCCCCACATCACATGACATATTACACTGTGCCCCCCATCACATGACATATTACACTGTGCCCCCCATCACATATTACACTGTGCCCCCACATGACATATTACACTGTGCCCCATTACATGACATATTACACTGTGCCCCCACATTACATTACACATAACACTGTGCCCTCACATTACATGACATATTACACTGTGCCCTCACATTACATGACATATTACACTGTGCCCTCACATTACATGACATATTACACTGTGCCCTCACATTACATATTACACTGTGCCCCCACATCACATGATATATTACACTGTGCCCCACATTACATATTACACTGTGCCCCTACATCACATGACATCTTACACTATGCCCCCACATTACCTGACTTATCATTGTGCCACATTTTACCACTCATGTTATAAATGTTCTCACATTACCACATATAATAACTTTTGTCCCCCATTACATGACATATTACATGGTGCCTCTACAACACCTGACATATTACATTGTGCCCCCATATTACACTGTATCCCCCCTCAGCACATTACCCGACTTATCAATGTGCCCCCCAATATTACCACTCATGTTACAAATTACCTCATCACTTATGTTCTGCTCCCCATGATGCGGATGTTGAGAGTTCCATACCATGCATTTCAAAAGCTCTCATATACGATTTTTTGGACAATTATCCACTTGTGTAAAGGGGCCTTTGCTGTTAAACAGGAGTCAGTGTAAAGCCTCATGCTCGCGACCTAACCACAAACAGCCCAGCCACAGAATACAGATTGCATCCCTCAATTTCCGCTGGCACCACTGCAAAAATGCTTATTCTTCTCAGCAAAAGGGACATAGGACATGTTCTATTTTGTGGGGGACGGAAATGCGGGCATACGGATGCGGACAGCACACACTGAGGCCTAAGGCTCAGTTAGACGAGCGGTGTAAATCTTGTCTGTATTCCGTATGCAAAAAATGGACAATTGTCCATAAGGGTGGAATCAGCATTGTCTCTGACAGCGTTCCGTTTGTCCCGTTTCTCCATCTTTATGGCATCAGTTTGTCATCATCTTGTCACAGACGTAAAAAAAAAAACTGCTTTCACTTTCCAGTGTGTGTGTGCTGTAATCTTTTATTATTTTTTTGCTGGGCAAGTCTAGTGCGGGAATCAAAGTAGCTTGATAGGTCATCAGTATCTGATCGGTGAGGGTCCGACACCCGGCCAGGACCCCAGCTGATTGAGAATGTAATGGCGTTCGCAGTAGCACTTAGGCCATGTGACGTCACATTCATCGGTCAGGCATAGAAGTGAATGGGGCTGATCTGCAATGCTAAGTACAGCTGCTATACAATGTACGGTGCTGTGCTTTATAAGCTAAGAGAAGGCCGTGGCCCTTCTCCTACTGGTGCCTCTTCAAACAGCTGATTGGTGGGGGTCCCGGGTGTCAGACCCCCACGATCAGATACTGGTGACCTATCCTGAGTTCAAATATGTCGTAAAACCCCTTTAACCCTTTCCGGACTTTAAAGATGGAGCCTGCTCTCAACCTCCAGGTTGCTGCTATTTTACACAGAAGAGGCCCAGGGGTAATATCTATGATCAGCCATAACACCGATTGCTAACAATTATCCCCTCAGATGCCGATGGATGCCTTCACCTGTCTGAGATCGGGGAAGGCGGCCTGTACTAGTAATAGGCCTGAGCATGTACAAGGCTTACAGGCCGATTACGAGTATATTCCAATGCAGGTCTGTAGGTGGCAGCACTGCATTGGAATATACTGAATTGAGTATTCTGTATTGCAGAGTAGTGTTGAGCGCGAATATTCGAAAAGCGAATTTTTTTAGCGAATATCGGCACTTTGCTAATTCGCGAATATTTCGAATATAGCGCTATAAATTCGCTATTTCGAATATTCGTTTTTTTTTTTTTTTTTTTTTAGTTATATTTTTTTCTTTCCTACTTCCCAAAAGTAGTTCTTACCTGTCCTGAGGATTCCTGGCTTCCTGGCTGCTCTAGTCAGTGCCCGTTGCCGCTTCTGCCGACTTCCGTGCTCATGTGGAGCGTCCCCATCCATGGGAGAATCTCCATATACTAAAATGTACTGTCGGATTTGAGGAATTACGTTGAAATCGCAATGCGATTAATTCAAGTTATATTAATCGCATTGCGATTACAACTTAGCACTGCTATCTTACATAGGCTAGAATTAACGAATATGGAATATAGATTAGCTATGCACTAGCAGTGCTAAGTTGAAATCGCAATGCGAATACTTTAAGTTAAATTAATCGCATTGCGATTTCAACTTAGCACTGCTGCTATATTCCATATTCGTTAACTTCGTTAATTCTAGCAAGCTGACCCATTATAAACCCAGCTCTAAGTTGAAATCGCAATGCGATTAATATAACTTGAATTAATCGCATTGCGATTTCAACGTAATTCCTCAAATCCGACAGTACATTTTAGTATATGGAGACGTTCCCATGGTGATGGGGACGCTCCATGAGCACAGAAGTTATGGTTGGCTTGGTAGAATTAGCGAATAGCGAATATGACGAATGTATTCGTCATATTCCTCAAAACGAAGATAACGAAGTATTCTACATCTTCGTTTTAGCTACCTATTCGTCTCGTCATCGTCAACTTCGCTATTCGCTAATTCTAGCAATCAAATAGGAAGGTTGACTTACCAGACAGCTGTAGTTAAATTGCTATGCGATTTTTTTTTTAATACAATAATTATATTACTTGATAAAATTATTATAAGTATTCTATTTATTAAAAAAAAATCGCATAGCGAATTTAACAAAGCTGTCTCTATAGTCAACCTTCCTATTTGATTGCTAGAATTAGCGAAGTTGACGAATAGGTAGCTAAAACGAAGATGTAGAATACTTCGTTATCTTCGTTTTGAGGAATAGACGAATACATTCGTCATATTCGTCATCCTCGCTAATTCTAGATATGAAACCAATAGGAAAGTAGCCTTAAGTACAAATCGCAATATGCGATTATTTAAATCGCATGTTAATCGCGATAACTAGAAAAAATGACGAATATTCGATTTCGACGAATATGAAACGAATATTCATTCGAATATTCGCTAATTTCGTCGAAATCGAATATGGCACCTGCCGCTCATCACTATTGCAGAGATGTGCATTACAGAATACAAGAGGCAATCCAATGATTGCATGTTATAGTCACCCTTGTAAAAACAAAACCCATAAAACTGTGGTGGAGTTGTGTTGTTTTTCCAATTCCATCCAGTTTGGAAATTTTTTCCAGCTTCCCACTACACTGTATGCAATATTAGGGGTGCTATTAGAAAGTACAACATGTCCGGCAAAAGAGAAGATCTAATACGACTATGTGAATGGAAAAATAAAAACGTTATGGCTCCAGGCTGGCAAAAGGAAAATGCAAAATGGGAAAATCGCAGGGTCCTGATGGTTTATTTTATAATAATCACCCAGCTGTCCCAAATTCCTGGATGATAAACCACCTTTGCTAATAGATTGTTATAGCATTATGTAAGAATAGGCAGGTATGTTACTCAGGACCCTAGGAAAGCTGTGTGACAACCTCTGTGTGAGTAAAAGTGGTCATTCTGGTTGTCACCCATCTTTCCTGGAAACAAACATTATTTAAATATATGTATAAATACAAAAAATAAAATGCAGTATCTTTCATTAAGCTTTGAGCATCTGGACATTGGTCTCCTCTGTGCATAAGATGGTCTGCCCAGGCTATAATCTCCTGCTGGACAGACAAGGGTTAAACAGCACCTCGCTTCACGTATAAGAGGCGTGCGTAGTGTACGTGCTGACGCTGACGTCACTCCAGAGACAGGAAGTGTGTGGTGGAACGCAGGCGGCGTGCAGGTTCCGGTCCCCTGTGTGGTGTGTATTTGAGCTGACGCTTTGCTTGCTCGTGTTGTCGGTGTCTGTTACGTGTGCCCGGACTCTTATGTCTTATCTCGGTTTACGTGTGTTTTTTTATTTTTTATTAGAGCAGTGTGAAAGAGCGTTTTTTCTGACTGTAGTTTCTGCGGCAGAGTTTTTTTTGTTTGTTTTTTTACTAATGCTACAAGGTTTCTCCATGTGCTGTGACCTCGATAAGGACTTCTGCATGTGCACACTACAGCCCCTAGCCGTGTGCCCAGGCCTTTGGGTAGACTATAATGGGGTCTCTGTGGGTGGGTCTGGTGCGCCCCCTATCTTATTGAGTATACTGGCTGATGGGTTATAATGCACAATATGGAGGGGGTCACAGCTGTAATAGTGAGCACACCCTGGTAACAGGGAGGGCAGGTGTAGCAGTCAGCCAGGTGTTGGCCCTTGTCCAGACTATTAGGCCGCCTGCGCACTGTGCAGATTTATATGCAGGAAATCCACACAAAAACTGCACATAAATCCACACTTGCATTTTATGTTTATATTAACAGCCTCGGATGAAAACTGCTCTGCAGAGGTGGACTGGGAACTTGTGACTCCAAATTGACAGAAGTTGGGGCAAGTATAGGGGGCCAATACAAGCCGGCGGGGTGAGGAATACCACAGTGAAACCCATAATACCTCCCCAGAAGCTGTCCCTCTGGTGACCATCAATGTCTGCCACGTTCTGTCCTTCCCCAGTCGTCTCTAGGGGTCCATTCACACAGCTGTAGTTCTGCGTCCGCCTCTGTTCCGCTTTTTTGAAGAATTGATGCGACCTCTTAATTTCAATGGGGTTGCAAAAGATGCGGAGGGCACACAGAGTGCTATGCACATCCGTAGTTATGCGCCCCGCAAAAAAAGTATTTCCTATTCTTGTCTGCAATTGTGCACAAGTATTTGTATTATAGGGCTGTGCGTGTTTTCTGCAAAATGCTGAACACGCGGCCCGGTACTCATGTTTTGTGGCCTGTAAAACATGGTCGTGTGAATGGACCCTAATATGGATATGGGGCAGGGGGCTTCGGAGGTGAGATGTCGGAGACAACAAGTCGGCCCTGCCTTCAGCAAGCTGCCTGGACCTCCTCTAATAATGAGTCCTATTGTATCGGGGCAGAGAGGAGGGCGTGGGTGGCCCCCGGGAATATTCCCTGTAGGGTCTATGCCCAGTCGTCCCTGGCAGTAGTACGTAAGTAATTGACGTGCTGCAGGTTTAATATCTGCACGGTAGGTCAATGTGCAGTTCTGCCTGCAGGATTTAAAAGGAATTGGAAATATAAAGGAAGCATGTATACCTTTCCTTTCTGGTGGATCTACTTCTGGCTTTGGCGAAGAATCCTGCAGGCAGATCTGCTTCAAAACCTTAGGGGAAGTTTTCTGTCCTGATGCGTGTAATGAACTCACGGCATCCGGACTGAATCCTGACCCATTCATTTCAATGGGTCTGTGCACATCAGCGTAGTTTTTCATGCATCTTCACTGAATTCAGGAAAAATCGCAGCAAGTTCTATATTGTGCGTTTTTCTGGATGCAAATCGTTTTCACTGATGGTTGCTTGGAGGCGCAGATTGCTATTCTCCAGATTTTCTTCGCGCGTTTGAAAAACGCATACAGTCTGAACGAAAAAAAAAATTAAACGCAACTGCAGAAGAAACTGAACAGATCCTGACACCATCCATGTCGCTCCTGTGAAAGAGGCAAAGTGACTATTAGACAAATCTCGTGTAAACTTAGCTTTTTTTTTCTTCCATGTGGAAATTGACATATCGTGCGTATTTTAAAGTCTGCAGGGTGTCAGTTTTGTTTTAGATTTCGCTCTTTTCAATGGAAGGTTGAGATCTGTGCCAAAATAGCGATAGTGTGGATTTACGTGTGTTCTTTATGTATGGATCTTGTGCACATAAATAGTGTACAGCCACCCTTAGGCCCCTTTTACACTTGCGTTGTGTGGATCCGGCGTGCACTTCTGTCGCCAGAAATGCCCACCGGATCCGTCACAACGCAAGACAACTGAAAGCATTCGAAGACTGATCAGTCTTCAAAATGCCTTCAGTTTTACTATGGCAGCTAAGACGCTACTGAAGTCCTGGTTCCATAGTAAGTAGTGGGGAGCGCTATAATTACAGTCCGTGCGGCTCCCGGGGAGCTCCACAATGACTTCAGAGCACCCCATGCGCATGGATCACGTGATCCATGTGATCATGTGATCCATGCTCATGGGGCGCTCTGACGCCATTGTGGAGCGCCCCGGGACTCGGAGTTGCACGGACGGTAAGTATGCTTCTCCCCTGCCTCCCCACTACACTTTACCATGGCAGCCAGGACTTTAGCGTAACCATTCACAAAAGCTAAACGTCGGATCCAGCGATGCGCCGAAACGACGTTTAGCTTAATGCCGGATCCGGATTAATGCACTTCAATGGGCATTAATTCCGGATCCGGCGTTACGGCATGTCTTCCAGATTTTTGGGCTGAGACAAATACGCAGGATGCTACGGTTTTGTCAACATCCAAAAAAGGTTCACATACTGAACGGAAGACATCCTGATGCATCCTGAACGGATTTCTCTCCATTCAGAATGCATTAGGATAATCCTGAACAGTATCTTTCCGTCCTAGAGCCCCGAGTACAGAACTCTAGGACGGAAAGCAAAAGCGCAGATGTGAAAGAGCCCTTAGGCTTCGTTCACACAACAGTGAAAAATGGACCCTATAGGATTATTCCCATTTATTTTTTTACGGCCAGTGAATAATGGATGTCAAAACGTTCCATTTTCACGGACCTACAGCACACATACAATTGAAGGGGACCGTCTTAACTGTTTCTTAGAAAGGCTTCAAAAACTGCATCAAGAAACTTGATTGTGTGGCCGTACCCTAAGGGCTCATTTAAACAACCATATTAACGGGTCCGCACCCGTGCTGCAATTTTGCAGACCCATTCATTTCAATGGGTTCGCAAAAGATGCGGATAGCACACGTTAATCCGAATTCTGTCCTGAAGTCTTGTTTTTACTGTTTAACAGGTTTTTTCAGCAGAATGCCCAGGCATGCAGGTTTAACCCTTGGTGTCGCCTCCCTGGTGGGTACTACGGTGGGGTGCCTTGTTCTGTGGAAGCTTATCAATCGCCGGAGGCAGCAGCAGTATACTGGTGTGGACCAGAAGAACTCCTGTACTGGATTAACCCCAGAGGTCCAAGACTTGGGTGACAGTGTGCGGAAGCCTTCAGAAAGAAAACGCTCTTTACTTTCAGTGGAAAAAATCCTGCGGGCGGAGGTCAGAATAGTCTCTACAGCTGAAGAATGGGAGACGGCGTGGCCGTTATTACAGCGAGATCTTGATGTGTACCCGGTACTTGGTGTTGACTGCGAGTGGGTATGTTTTCTGTGTTTTCAACTCTCCCCACAGTTCTTGTGAGTCTTCTAGGGACCATCAGCAGAGCTCCATGGTCTGCTTGTACACTGCCTCCTCAGGACCATCAAGTTATGCTGTTCTTTAGCCATGTTAGGCCTCGTTCACATATGTGCAGTTAACTCTGGCAGTCTGTTCCGGCAGAGGAACTGACTGCCAGATTTCATTGCATCCATTTATGCTGGATCCCATTACAGTGAATGAGGACAGAAATTGCACTATATTTTTTCCAGAGGATTAAAACTTCTTACCCTTCTTGAGGGTTTTTTTTAACCTGAGGAGGATTAAAGTTGCAGTAATTTAAATACATAATACGCAGGCCTACACTTGTCACTTGTTCACATCTGCGTTGGACTCCTTGCATGGTCTGTAAAGACAGGATCCCGAATGGACTCCATAGTAGAAAGTGGAGTCTATTCAGCTTCTTCCCTGTCAGTCAAGCTGGGTCCACATCAGGTTTGTCATACATTTAACATACACAAAGAAAGTATCTATGTTAACAGATGCCATACTGTCGCATCTGTTGTCATGGTGTTACTTTTTTTTTTTTTTTTTTATTTTAACTACACAATGGATCTGTATAGCGCCACCTGCTGTCTGTTCTTTTCCTTATTTCTTGCCCGTCTCATGGAAGCAGTTGCATGTTCTCAGCTTAAATATCAAACTGACATCAGCCATGTTGTCTGTTAGAAGCTGTGACCGTTACAGTGAAAGCTACAGCAGTAAGGACATGACCTGCTGAGCTGTGATGCAGAAAGGACACGCACCCCCCTCCCTTTGAGCTGCTAGCTTGAAATAAATCTAGAAGAGCAATGAATGGGAGAACTCTGGATCCATGTGACTTTAGACTTGCTAGAAAGTGTTGTACTGTATGATGTGTGTGTTTTTTGTTTTTGTTTTTTGTTTTTGTATTTTTATTCATTTTTTAAAGGTGAGGCTTGCTGGTCAGATTAACATTGACCTTCTCCACACAGGAGGACCATGCTGCAGTTATTTGTCCTCCAACTTGTCACGGAATTCCTCATACAGACCACTGTAACAGGTCCGTGGCCATATTGCGGCCCGCAAACAGCAGGTCCACAATATATGGGCGCTGGCCATGTGTGCGCCTTTATCACGGGTGCCGACCCATTCACTTGAATGGGTCTGCAATCCGAAAGGTGCGGAACGGAGGCATGCACTACTTTGTGATGCGGATCACTGACCCCATTCATGTGACTGGGTCCACGTCCGCAGACGTTGGGCACTCGGTCGGTGCCCATGCATTGCGTACCGCAATTGGCAATCCACAGCACGGGCACGGCCAGTACACCGTTGTGTGCATAGGCCTAAGGGGGGCATGGGTGATTATCCTAGGACAAGACTTCTTTTCATATTTTTAAGTGTTAGCCCAATGGGACCAGCTGAAAGAAGATGTGGCTCTACTGTTGTTCTTGTTATCAATCCGACACAGGTATCTTCACCTTTGCCTTATTTTCAGCTTTTTTTTGTTTTTTCTTCAGGTATCTTTAGAAGGGAGAATCAAACCCATCTCCCTGCTGCAGATGGCCTCCCACAGTGGCCTTTGTATCCTGGTACGATTGCCCCGACTGGCCGGCTGCAGCCTTCCTAAGACCTTGGTAGCTCTTCTGGCAGACTGCAGTGTTCTGAAGGTCGGTGTAGGCTGCTGGGATGACGCCTCTAAACTGATGAATGACTATGGCCTCTCCTTGAAGGGCGTGGTTGACATACGCTACCTGGCAATGAGACATAGGTAGGTGTCCCGTAGTTTACTCCATGTCTGGAGCATGGTCCAGCACACTTGCTGTTGCTTTTATTACGTAGAGAAAGTTAATACAAGGCACTTAGTAATGTATTTTTATCCATATTGCTTCCTTTGCTGGCTGGATTCATATTTCTGTTACATTATCCACTGCTCGTCTTCATGATTATGACTAGCAGCTGTGCCCATGCTTGCACACTATAGGAAAAAGCACCAGCTTATGGTTCTGGCCGCCAGAAAGGCCGACGCTTTTTCATATAGTGTGCAAGCACGACCACCGCTGCAGGGTGGTCCTAACTATGGAAACAGAGAACCTGTCACGTTGAAAATGTTTATAGAGCAAGTGAAGCTGAGCAGATTACTGAATATTTTCTTAGAAAACTATACATCAAACAGTAAAATTTTATATTCCTGCTGATTCTGGGCTTTGAAGTCCAGGAGGCGGTCCTATCAGTGATTGCCAGCTCTCTCTGTATACACAGTCATAGAGGGAAGGCTGTCAGTCACTGATAGGACCGCCTCCTGGACTTCAAAGCCCAGAATTAGCAGGAATTTAAATGAATAATTGAAATACAGGTTTTAGAGTCTTTTCCCACAAATCTCTATTAATCTGCTCGGCTCCTCCAGCTCTATAAAATGCTGCTTGTCGATTGCACTGAATTTTCATGGGGACAGGTTCCCTTTAGGGTGATTTCTGGGACTTGGATACTGATGAAATATCCTCGGGATTGGTCATCAACATCACATCTGTGGACGTCCATTACTCTGCACTCCCACTGATGAGCTGTTTTGGGCAGTGACTGGCACCGGCGGAGACTATACAGTGGACAGAGCTGGAAGCAGAAGGCTGTCCACGCTGTAGGGGTCGTGCCTGATGTGATTAGGAGCTGAGCTACAGTGGTGGTGCTGTGTGGCAGCCCAAAACAGCTGATCTGGGGGATACCCGGTGTCAGACCCCCACTGACCTGTTGTTGATGACCAGTCTTGGGCATAGGCCATTATCAAAGTCCCAGAAAACCCCTATCGCTTTTTTTTTTTTTTTTTTTTTTAAATATGCTGCTACTCGGTTCTAACAGCTCCAGCACATGCCAACGTGTCCAGATATTAGGAGCTTCTGGCTTTCTCGCCCCCTTCCAGGGATTTAATTGGAAAGAAAACTGTCAGTCGGCAGCAGACAGAGAAAGCCGGATCTCATAAATATCTAGACTCGTCATCGTGTGCCAGAGCAGTTCAGTGCAAAATGTCAATTGAAAAT
The DNA here is from genome assembly GCA_033119425.1 of Bufotes viridis. Taxonomy (NCBI): domain Eukaryota; kingdom Metazoa; phylum Chordata; class Amphibia; order Anura; family Bufonidae; genus Bufotes; species Bufotes viridis. The sequence goes on along the minus strand of CM065599.1, from coordinate 33,436,456 downwards.
GACCCAGCACTTGGTTATGACACCATAAAACTGCTGACGGATTTCCCTTTAAAATGCCCTACTTCACCTGCGTCCCAGCATACATTGCTTAACTGGGTATTTCTCCGCGTTGTTTTGTGTGATAATTGATATGTATATTTGTTTGTCTGTACAGAAGGGACATTTTTCAGAACAGCCTGAGTCTTAAATATCTGTCTGAAACGATCCTGTCCTATCCCCTGGATAAGTCTTTTCAGCTTCGCTGTAGTAACTGGGATGCTGATGAATTCACGCAGGACCAGGTATGTATTGCTGCTTGTGTCCATTTGTATAGAATCGTAAGCAGTTGGTGACTTCAATGTGCGCTTGTGTATTTGGGCTTCATCCCAAAACTATTGAGGTTCCTCAGCTATTTTAAAGGGGTGCTTACAAACTAAAGGATTATTTTAAAAATTAAAACTCAATATTCACTTTTTATTTTTTTTATAGAATTTTCAGTTTTTTTTTGTTTGTTTTTTCCGGCAGAATAGACTATTGAAATTTAACCCGGAAATACCGTGTCTTTACCAAGTTCCCACAGTCTGACTGTAAATCCAAGATGATTCATACTTGCCTGTTCTGTTCCTCCGTGCTGCCTCCACTGTGTCAATGTTCCAGTCCCTGGCTTTTCTTCTAGCACTGCATGGGAATGGTCCCATGCTGTGTTGCAGCCAGTGACTGAATTTATCAGTGCTGCTTGTGGTCCTTTCTAAGTCCCCAAGGCTGATTGCATTAGGCTTGCTCAGCTTCCTATCAAATCACTTGGACTCCATCAGAGGGGCATATCCCCTGTGACTCTGCGGTCACAGACTTTGGCAGTCAAAGGGTTAACAGTTGGCTTTGGAGCTACTTTAAGGCTTTTTTTTAAGAACCAGAGCTGTTAGTGAAGGCCCCTTTACACAGAGATTCAGCAGACTATTATTGGGAAGGAAGCGTTCCTGACAATTGCCAGATCATCTATGAAGGAGAGCACTGCTACATGCAGCAATCTCCTTCACAGTATGGGGAGGAGTGAATGCTAATGCCATCGCTCGTCACATACAGAAGCATTATTGGTGGGCAGCAGAGTGATTGGGTATCGCTATCCGCTACAAGCAATGACTTGGGTGAGAAAATAAACGACCTGATGAATGAGCTTTTTGGTAACTGGCGGCACCTTTTACACTGTCAGATAACGACTAACGCGCATTCATACGAATGCTTGGTAGTGATTAGCTGGCAGATGCTTGGCCAGTGTAAAGGGGCCTCTACAGTTTAAGGGGGTTATCAAAGTTCTATAATGGTTCACCCCCCCACACATATGCCCAGGCTCCTCACAGAGGTTGTTCTTACCATGCTCCCCAGCACCTGCGTTGCTTCTCATACTGGCATGGCCACATCGCTGGTGATGCTAGGGCGGCTCGTTCCTATTGCAGCCTGCTATTGGCTAAAACCATCCAGCTCTGAACCTGGACAACCTCTTTAACTCTTAGCGCAGAAGTGCTCGGTTACTTCTAAAACAGCATCAAGACAATAGGTGGTCCATAAGGGGTTAAACACAAAAAATTATAGTTCTCTAGCAGGCAGCACAGAGATAAAACTTATATTTAGTTTACTGCTGCTGTGATAGGAAGATATTATCTGATTGTAGAATTGGAATAACAGTATGCTAGTGCTATAGTTCTCCTGATAAGTGCAATGCTCTTCTGTCACAATCTTTATCAGTGTAATGTGATGCTGTAATTAGGTTACTCGCTCCCTTCTCTTTGGTCTCGGTGATGGTCTGACTTGGGGTACTTTCACACTTGCGTGTTTGTTTTCCAGCATAGAGTTCCGTCGTCGGGGCTCTATGCCGGAAAAGAAACGCTTCAGTTATAGATAATACAACCACATGCATCTGTTTGAACGGATCTGCTTGTATTAAATTTAATTTTTTTTTAACATTGCCAAAACTGATCTGTTTTGAGCTCCATTGAAAGTCAATGGAGTACGGATCCGTCTTCTATTGTGTCAGAGAAAACGGATCCGTCCCCATTGACTTGCATTGGGGGTGATGACAGATCCATTTTGCTCCACATCCCAGGACTGAAATATCGCAGCATGTTGCGGTATTTCCTCTGTCCAAAAAACGTTCAGTAACTGAAGACATCCTGAACGAATTTCTCTCCATTCAGAATGCATGGGGTTAATACTGATCAGAAAAACAAAAACGCAAGTGTGAAAGGGCCCTAAGTCAAGTGAGACTGTTTGTCCTGTAAAAGTCCAAAGGAGAAAGTTAGAGCCACGGCTGGAAGTAGAATACATGGAGTGATCGCAAAACATTGTCCAGAGAACCAACCACTTGCTTATTTTTTTTTTTCCCCGTTTAATATATATATATTATTAAAAAATTATTTTTTTTGTCCTTTCAGGTTTTTTATGCTGCCAGAGATGCCCAGGTTTCCATTGCCCTCTTCCTGCAGTTACTTGGCTTCTTCTCTTCTGATCCTCCCACGGCATGGGAATTTTTCCTGGGCAAATGTCAAGGGCTGATTGATGTTCCATTTAAAGGGAAAAGTGTTGTAAATGGAGATGTAAATATCATTCTAAAACAGAAGAAGGAATCTCCTATAGAACAATCGAGCCCTAACTCTCAGGGTGATCCTCGCAGACACAAGAAGAAACCTCTGGGAGTGGGATATTCAGTCAGGTATTTCAGTTTGTAAATTCCACATAATACTTGGCTGTTAGGCCCTGGAATTCATGTCCCTTGTCTGCTAAAAGTAACCTAGTTTGTAAGGCTGAAAAAGACATCTGTCCATCCAATTCAGCCTGTTATCCTGCAAGTTGGTCTGGAGGAAGGCAAAAAAACCTTGTGAGGTAGAAGCCAAATTTCCTCATGTTGGGTGTGACAACTGCCCCCCAATTCCGTCGTACTATGCCACAGTTGCCATAGAGGTCTCGTCCATTAGAGACTTCTGGAGGTGAATCCACTGTGAGCACAGTAGACGTTTAAGATTGGTGGGTGTGCCCATACATGATACAATCGGTAAAATAAAATTATAGATTTCGCGCAGGAAATCAATGTAACTTGCTGCCACCACTCTTCGTATTGAATCGGGGTGAAGAGACCCCGGCTAGCTATTCCTAAAGGGAAGAAACTGTTATTAACAACCTAGCTAACAATTTATAAAAATTAGACAATGTAGTGGTATGTCTCTTCTGAGCACAGAGCTCTTAGCATAGACCAGATAATCAAGTAACAAGGGCAAAACTGGAACGATTAAATGGTTTTATTATAAACTATACACAGAAATATACATTAAAACTGACGGGTAACTATACCTGCCAGTTGAACAGATTGGTTGGATAGAAATGAGATGAAAGGGAATAGAAAGTCCGCAAGTTCAGAATTGCCGTGGTCCAGTAAGAGTCTTTGCAAGGAATAATCCAAGATGGCGGGGTGCCTGTGTCCAGCGGGCGGTCATGAGGTTATTCGATGGTAGATGAAGGACCCAGACTTGAGTAGGACACTGGGTTTTACCCACTCTGGAGCTCGGAGTGGCTATGACACGCACAAGTCCAGCCTTAGGTAATTGGAACAGTGGGCAGTTCATGCAAATCTGGCAGAATCCTTTCTTTGACAGTTTCTCAGTACCCATAGGTCAAATTAGGAATTTAATTCATATTTATGATCAGTAGAACTTTAGGAATCATCTGATGTCAAATATGACTGGAAGACAATACCGTGTGCCTGAGGACCTTTATATCTCGAAGCGGGAATTTCCGATTTGCTTGTGGATTTCCTGGAAGGTGTGTTAGAGTAACCCCAACCCTTTCTGAAGAGATTGTTCACTTCATATTTTCCTAGCCCATGACTTATGAAAATATGAAATCTATGAATTGGAGGTGGCTTTAAGGTCACCTTCCTTTTTGTACCAACCCACTGCGTGATGAGGATCCGTCATTCTCTTCTGAAGTCTCTGACCAGGCTTAGGGGTGTTAAGACCCTGGCTGTGGTGGGCCGCTCAGACTAGAGAGAGGGCACATTTACGGGATTCAGTGAAGATCATATTAGATTGAGGGATACTTAACCTGGCAGGGGGTGCTCCTAGTGCCAGGAAGAATCTCTTGGCAGGGACTTGCTAATTTTACCTCGGCTCTGTGAGCTATAGCTGGAAGTGAATACATTTCTGGGTTGAGAAAGTTTTAACTCTTTGCGTGAGTGAGAGGGCTCTTGTGATTCTGTAATTTTAAAACCTAATGCATTCGCGATTTCTTCGGTAATCGATATTGCTGAGATCGCGAAGCGTCACATTAGGGGGAAAAAATTCCTTCTCAACTCCAATCAGAATAACTCCCTTGGCTAAACCTCTTCTAAATACTCTTCCAAATATTCTTCTAAAACACGTGTAATACTCCTAAGTCCACCATCGGATTAGAAATCTACTATCAAATACCACCTGTTTTCAGCTGTGAAGTGTTTTTTGCAATCCTTTTTATTTCTGGTTAATTGTTTTTCTCTCTCATTATCTTATTTGCAGAAAGTCGCCCCTGTACGATAACTGTTTTCTGCATGCCCCTGATGGACAGCCTCTGTGTACTTGTGATAGGAAGAAAGCCCAGTGGTATCTAGATAAGGGCATTGGAGGTCAGTGGTGCTTTGTGTCTGGAACTTTATTTTGTCTTGAATTATGTTCTTGCCTGACTGTGTGGTGGGTTTTTTTTTTTTTTTTTTTTTTTTTTTTTTTTTTTTTTTCATAGACTTGATCAGCAATGATCCGTTTGTCGTGAGGCTACGTTTTGAGCCTTCTGGTCGTCCTGAGTCAAGTGTAGACTACTACCTAACTGTTAAGGAAAATCTGTGTGTGGTTTGTGGCAAACGAGAGTCTTATATACGGTGAGTGTAACTGTATTGGTGTAGCGATCTCATTCTTGTTGCTCACATCACTGGCATTTGCTTAACCTCTTAAGGACGAAGGGCGTACATGTACGCCCTTCGTCCGCACTTTAAAGATGGCGCCCGCTCCCGCACTGAGCGGGCGCCCGAGCTGCGGGTAAAAGCTTGATTCATCAAGCTGACACCCGCAGCTCATGTCCGCGACCGGCAGCGATGCCGACCGCGGACATTTAACCCTCAGATGCCGTGGTCAATCCTGACCACGGCATCTGATCGCGCAAAACCGAAAGTTTCACTTCGGTTTTGCTCGGCCCCTGATGGCCACAAGGGGAGCCGAGCATGCATGTAGTACCCTAGGTTTCTGTGAATGAAACCTAGGTTACTACTAAGTATTCCTATGGAGCCTATGACTGTAATAGCCTCCATAGGAAATATGCGATTTTCTCATATATTCCAATGCTATTGCATTGGAATATATGAGAATAGCAATCTGATGATTGCATCTTATAGTTCCCTATGGGAACTATAAGAAAGTGGTAAAAAAAAAAAAGTTTAAAAAATAAAAATTAAATAAAAAAATATAAAAATTCAAATCACCCCCCTTTCCCCAAAATGAAAATAAAATAAATAAAAAAAATAAAAAAATTACACATAATGGGTGTCGCAATGTGCGAAAACGCCCATACTATAATATTAAAAAATATTCACCATACAGTAATTCGCCATTTTTGGACGCTTCATTTCCTTAAAAAAAATGAATAAAAAGTGATCAAAACATCATACGCACCCCATAATGGCATCAATTAAAAGTTCAGATTGCCCCGCAAAAAATGAGCCCCTACACTGCTCCGTACGCATAATTACAAAAAAGTTATAGGGGTCAAAACATGGCGACAAAAAAATAAAATAAAAAAATTCCCACTTTTAATTTTTTTTTCACTATCAAAACGCAAGAAAAACTATACATATTAGGTATTGCCGGATTCGTACTGACCTGAAGAATAAAATTAACCAGTCAGTTTTATCGCAAATCGAACGTAATTTAAAAACCCGTAAAACTGTGGTGAAATTGCTTTTTTTTTGCAATTTCACCCCATTTGGAATTTTTTTCCCGTTTCCCACTACATCACATGCAAAAATAAATGGTAGCGTTAAAAAGTACAACTTGTCCCGCAAAAAATAAGCCGTCATATGGCTATGTGAGCGGAAATATAAAAATGTTATGGCTTTTGCAAGGCAGGGAGCGCAAAACAAAAACGCAAAAATCCCAAAACCCCCGGTCCTTAAGGGGTTAAAATGCATCCTGTTATTCCCCTGCATGCTTTTTTGTTGGCCAGGCGCAATACTGCATGTGCAGTCTACCCATCATCGTTCATGTATAATAAGAACTGGCTGTAGACATTTTCAGATTGAAGAAAGTAATGACTCTATTGAGCTGCTTTAATTAATATGGAGGGAAGGGGTTAAAGGCACCATATTCCTTTGTCAATGCGTATGAGTATGGAACACTGTTTTCTACTTGTATTTTATGACTTGTGATCGCATATTTTGTTGCTATATATTGATTCCATTTATCAATAAAAATGATTTGATTTAAAAAAGGCACCATATTCCTTTGAAATCCAGGAATATTACTTTTTTTTTTTTTTTTTTCTCCTCCTGTGTAGGAAGAACATTGTACCTCATGAGTACAGACGGCACTTTCCTGTTCAGATGAAGGACCATAACTCCCATGATGTTCTGCTCCTCTGTACGTCCTGCCATGCAGTGTCAAATTATTATGATAACAACTTGAAACAGCAACTAGCCATTGAGTTCTCTGCCCCCATTGGCTGTGAGGAGGGGGTGCGTATCTTGGAGGATCCCGTAAGGAGGCAGGTACGGTCGGCGGCAAGAGCTCTTCTCAATGCATCCAAACTGCCGGAAAGCCGTAGGGAGGAACTGCTGTCAGAAATGAGAACATTTTACTCAACTGATGAAGTCACTGAAGAGACTCTAAATGAAGCGGCAAATCTGGAGACCAGGTGAGAACCATTCCTGTTACCCATAGACTCATTGGGTGGGGATTTTTTTACGCCCTGCATTCCGAATTCTGACTTCAAAAAGTCTTGGGTTGGGGCTTTGTTCAAAAATCTTCTAACCTTTTGAATTTTATTACCAATCCAGTTTTTGAATGGGACAGCTGATTGGTGAGGGTGCAGGGTGTTGGACCCTTGTCAAGTGGATATTAATAACCTATCTTGAGGAGAAGTCGTCAACATCAGGAGTATGGAAAACCCCTTTAATCAGGGCATCTTTTCATAATTTTTTTTTTTTTTTGTGGCTATCTGATCAGGACAACACTGCGGAATAAAGAGGGCTCCACGGTGCTATGGTGTAACATTTATAGAAGCCACGCTTTCTGTAGTATTCCAGCACCGTTACATTCTGCTCTTTGAAGAGGAAGCAGCGCTTGCATGGAGGGCCGCCTGATCAGCGTGGGTGCTTGGTGTCTGAGCCCTGCCGATCAGATATTGATGACCTATTCTGAGCATATGTCATCAATATAAATGGCAGGACAGGCACTATAAGATATTGTATGTATATTTTCAAAATGTAACCCAGTCATCTTTGCTCCATCTCCAGAATCTTCAATGAGACCTATACTCCACATGGCCTGAAAGTTGTGCAGTGCTTCGCTATGGGTGGCCTGAAATCCCTAATGGAATTAGAGAAACGCTGGCGTCAACACTTCCTGGACAAGATGGCGCCCAAATTTCTTCCACAGCAGTGGTCTGTTGATCATAATCATAGTAAACTGATCAAGAAATATGGAGAAGATCTGCCTATCCAGCTCGGATAAGAAGCCCCGCCAATGGACAGCTTATATTGCAAGGGTTCTGACCAACTAACTTTTTAACATGACCATTCAGACTGGTGTGGGCAACACTTGGATCAAGGACAAGCCTAATGCCGTGCTGAAAAGACGGACCATGTTCTTCAGTGGTAGAAATGGGTGCCATTGATTCATTTCCACATTTGCTGGGAAAATAACTTATATTTTTAAAACAAAAAACTAAACTAAAAAAAACTTGGCTCCTAAATCGAGCATGAAATTATACTGTGAAGCTAAAGGAAAACTAAAGGACTATTTTACCTTGGCAGCTGGCATGTTTTTTTTGAGAGCCATCCCTATTAATTGTGTGGTGCGTCAGCCAACCCTCTTGCAGCGTTTATTCGCTGTCTCCTGATTTTTCTCATGTGTTTAAAATGCTGTAGTTAAGAGCATTGGTATTTTTCTTGGTAAACTGTCACATCTTTTGCTGCTCTGCAAGTGGTGGCTAAAAAAACGGCATCTGTTTGCATAGGGCAATATCAATGTTGGTTCTGCACTAGGCTTTTATGCTGTGAGTAGTGTGCCTCCTATGCACTGGCTTGTAAAATGGCCACTGTAGTCATTTTAATGACTGATCCGGTAGATCTCAGGCACTCCATTTTCTTGCGTTGGCTGAAGATATCATGCTTTTAATTGTGACGCCTTACTTTTTTCATGGGTTTGGTTTCTCTTTAAGGTCAGTTTTTTTTTTTTTTGTTGCTGCCTACTCTTTACTATTACATCGAATTGTGTCACACTGCTAAGCAATGAACAGGGTTCCCTGTTTTATGTGCAATCCTTTCTTTATTTATTTTTATTCTCCCATATGACTTATTTATTTTTGTGGAGAAATGTGTTTTGTCTTAAAGCCGTCTATTTCAAAAGCATAAAGTGTTTAATATTATCTGCTTGTCCTATCATTATTTCAGGATTAGGTTAACTTACTTAAATGGTCGCTAATAGAGTTGAGCGACCACCTGGAAATTCTGGATTCGGCCGAACTTCACAAAAATTTGGGTTTAGGATCCGAACTTAACCCTGAGCCCCATTGAAGTCAATGGGGACCCGAACTTTTGGGCACTAAAATGGCCCTAAGAGTAATGGAAAGGGCTAGAAGGCTGCAAAAGGCAGCAAAATGTGCTTAAGAGCATGGCAAGTGCTCTGCAAACAGATGTGGTTAGGGAAATAGCCTAAAATAAAAGGTGGATGTGGAGTCAGAGGTTGAGGAGGCGGTGAATGTGGTGTTGTAGGTGGAAGCGGTGATGGAAGAGGAGGTAGCCAGCTAACAATGTGTTTTTTTGTTTTGTTTTTTTCATTGGGGTAGCCCCTAAAAAAATGGGGCAAATAAAGATTAAGTGCACTTGAGTACAAGAATGTATAGTTGAGGCGGGTATAAATGTCTATTCTGCACAAGGTACAGACAAGTTTTGTGGGATCCAAGCCTGGTTCATTTTAATGAACGTGAGCTTGTCCATGTTGGCTATGGACAGGCGGCTGCGTTTGTCTGTAATGACGCCCCCTGCCGTGCTAAATACACGTTCAGACAATACACTGGCTGCAGGGCAGGCCAGCACCTCCAAAGCATAAAGGGCAAGTTTAGGCCATGTGGACAATTTGGAGACCCATGGGGGCGAACCGTCAGTACGTGTAGGCGTGTGCACACGTACTGTTCCACCATTTTGTTCAAATGCTGCCTCCTGCTAAGACATTCCATATCAGCTGGTGGTGTCTGTTGTTGTGGCGTGCTGACAAAGCTCTTCCACATGTCGGCCATGCTAAGCCTGCCTTGTGAGGTGCTGGCCTTGACCCAGCTGCATTGGCAACCTCTTCCTCCTTTGCCTTGTGCTTCCACATGTCCCCTGGTGTCAGTTGGAAATGCCCTCAGGAGCGCCTCTACCAGCATGCGCTGGTAGTCGCGCATCTTCCTATCACGCTCCAGTGAGGAATTAGGACGGCACGTTGTCTTTGTAACGGGGATCCAGCAGGGTGGCAACCCAGTAGTCAGCACAAGTTAATGTGGGCAACTCTGCCGTCGTTGCGCAGGCACTGCAGCATGAAGTCGCTCATGTGTGCCAGGCTCCAAGAGGTAAGGATACGCCGTTCTCTGTAGGTGGTGTATCGTCTGTGTCCTCCGTATGAGCTGCGTTGTGTGCCACCTTGCTGTGAACATGGATCCTCCTCTTCCTCCAGAACTGTGCCCTGGTTGGCTACATGTGTACCTGGCCTCTGCTGGTGCAGGAACCCACCCTCTGAGCCACTTCTGAATGACTGGCCTTAAACCCTGTGAAATGAGCCACATCCTGTTCCATCATCGCCCTAAGTGTTTTTTCAAGGAGACATAGAAGTGGTATTGTAATGCTAAGAACAGCGTCATCCTCGCTGGCCATGTTGGTTGAGTACTTAAAACACTGCAACAGGGCACACAAGTCTCGCATGGTGGCCCAGTCACTGGTGATGAAGTGGTGCTGTTACGCAGAGCGACTGACCCGTGTATGCTGCAGCATATGCAAGGGGGAGTTCCACCTGGTGGGCACAGCGCATATGAGGCGGTGAGCGGGAAGGCCGAAGTTACGCTGCAGCGCACAGATAAGAGCAACAGCAGGGTGAGAACGCCAAAAGTGCGCACAGACGGACAGCACTTTCTGCAGCAGCTCAGACATGTCTGGGTAGTTCTTAGGGAATTTCTGCACCACCAAATTCAGCACATGGGGCAGGCAAGGGATGTGCGTCAAACCGGCTAGTCCCAGAGCTGCGGCGAGATTTCGCCCATTATCACGCACCACCAGGCTGGGCTTGAGGCTCACTGGCAGCAACCACTCATCGGTCTGTGCTTCTATGACCCTCCACAGCTTGTGTGGGGTTTGTCCCTCAAACGTATGAGTTTTAAAACCGCCTGCTGATGTTTACCCCTGGCTGTGCTGAAGTTGGTGGTGAAGGTCTTTCGCTGACTGGATGAGGAGGTGGTAGAAGAGGAGGAGGAGGAAGCTGAATAGGGGGAGGCAAAGAAAAATGCCCTGCGATCCTCGGTGATGGAAGGACATGCACCAAACCGCTATTCGCCTCAGGCCCAGCCGCCACTACATTTACCCAGTGTGCAGTTAGGGAGATATAGCGACCCTGCTTACTGGTCCACGTATCTGTGGTTATGTGGACCTTGCCACAGATGGCGTTGCGCAATGCACACTTGATTTTATCCTCCACTTGGTTGTGCAGGGAAGGGACGGCTCACCTGGAAAAGTAGTAGTGGCTGGGAACAACATGCTGTGGGACAGTCATGGCCATCAGTTGTTTAAAACAATCTGTCTCCACCAGACGGAATGATAGCATTTCAAAGGCCAGTAATTTTGAAATGCTGGCATTCAGGACCAGGGATCGAGTGTGGGTAGGGGGGTACTTCCTCTTTCTCTCCAGTGTTTGGGAGATGGACAGCTGAACACTTGCGTGTGACATGGTGGAGATGCTTGGTGGTGATGATGACGGAGGTGTTGGTGGCACATCCTTTGTTTGCTGGGTGGCAGATGCCACTGTGACTCCAGAGGTGAAGAAGGAGGCAGAGACAGCAGAAGAAGAGGAGGAGCCTGAGTCCTTTCTTGGTTTTTAAGGTGTTTACTCCACTGCAGTTCGTGCTTTGCATGCAGATGCCTGGTCATGCAGGTGGTGCTCAGGTTTAGAACGTTTATGCCTCGCTTCAGGCTCTGATGGCACAACGTGCAAACCCCTCGTGTCTTGTTGTCAGGACATTGTCTGAAGAACTGTCATGCCAATGAACACCTTGGAGCTGGCTTTGGTGTGCTAGGTCCCTGGGTGCGGTGGGCAGTAGCAGGCGTACTGTCTCGGGGACGGCCGCTCCGCTTTTGGAGCCTGCTCTCTCTTTTGCTGTGCTGTTGCCTCTGTGCGACCACCGCCTCTTCCTCAGAACTGCACACGTCACTAGCATAAACTTGAGTCCAGTCGGGGTCTAGGATGTCAACGTCCTCCACATCATCTTTAACCCATTCTTGACCACTGCCCTCCTCGTCGGTCTGCACACTGCAGAAAGCCGCAGCAGTTGGCACCTGTGCTTCGTCATCATCAGAGACGTGTTGCGGTGGTATTCCCATGCTCTCATCCTGCAACATAAGTGGTTGGGCATCAGTGCATTCAATGTCTTCCACTTCTGGGGCAGGGCTATGTGGATGGCCCAGGAAAACCCTGCCAGCAGAGTCGTCAAAAAGCATAAGAGTCTGCTGCATGACTTGGAGCTCAGGCTCCTTTGCAAGGGGGTGAGGTGAAAGACTGATGGGCTGCAGGTGCCAACTCTGAGCTTTCTGCAGAGGACTGGGTGGGAGACACTGTGCAGGAACTGGCGCCACTGTCATCCACCCAATCTACTATCGCCTGTACTTGTTCTGGCCTCACCATCCGTACAGCGGCATTCAGGCCTACCAAATAACGCTGCAGGTTCTGTCGCCTACTTGCATCTGAGGAAGGTGTTTCACTTGGACCTGTAGCTGGCGCAGAACTGCCACGTCCTCTCCCAGCAACAGGAGCTCCACGACCATGTCCACGTCCCTTATTTGACGTTCTCCTCATTATTTGCGTTCCCCCACCAAACTAAAAGATGGTTTATCTCAGGCGTGAATTTAACTGCCAAAAGTCAACAATTGTGTTCACTAACAGTAAGGCAGTGCCCGTGTCATAAACAGAATACATTTCTTTAGGTCACACAAAAGTGTAACGGAGTAATTCAATACAATTACTTCACTATCAACAAGAATTCGATTTTTCAAACCAACAATGTAACAGCAGAAGTTAACTGTTTAATTTGACTGTCAGAAACGCAGCGTAGACCGCAAATGTGCTATCTACCGGTGTTTTTGCAACCAACTATGTAAATGCAGAGTTCCACAGGTTACTTAAAATCACTGAAATATAGGGTAGGGCTCAGATCTGCTATGTAGCACAAAACCAGTGTTTATTGGAACAAACTACAGAAATTCAGTATGTCACCCCAAAAATTATAAAACTGTTTTTTCAGTGTTGTATGCAAACATGCTCTGCGGCACAAGAGTACAGGTTTATTAACCCAACTACAGAAATGTAGTGATGTCGCGAACATAAAATTTTCCGTACGCGATCTTCTGAAAATGTTTGCGACCGTGCGAACCGCCATAGACTTCAATAGGCAGGCGAATTTTAAAACCCACAGGGACTCTTTCTGGCCACGGTAGTGATGGACAAGTTGTTTCAAGGGGACCAACACCTGGACTGTGGCATGCCGGAGGGGGATCCATGGCAAAACTCCCATGGAAAATTAGTGGACGCAGAGTCAGGTTTTAGTCTATAAAGGGCATAAATCACCTAACATTCCTAAATTGTTTAGAATAACATGCTTTAAAACATCCAGTGTGTGTACAGTATACGATCAGGTATGATGTTGTATTGATCAGGTAGTGTAAGGGTTACGCCCGCTTCACAGTGACAGACCTAACTGTGACAGACCAAACTCCCCGTTTAACGCACCGCAAACAGTCCATTTGCACAACCGCAAACTCCCCATTTGTACAAGGTTGGATACTAAGCTAGCCATGTCCCATTCCTTGTCCTCACTGACATCATTGAAGGTCTCTTCCTCGCGCAATGTACTGTGCCACTCTATATGAGTGGTGTGTACAGAAATCAGTAGTACTGATTTAATCCCTGTTACGTCCCCTATCAGGGGACGTGTATCGACTAGATTTTAGGAACCGGGAGATGGAAAAAGAAGCTTGGTCGGTCCTCTTACTTGAAATTTGGAGCACTGCGCATGCGCCGTGCAATGTACTGTGCAACCCTATATGAGTGGTGTTTTACTTAGTACTATTATCAGTTTAATCCCTGTTAAGTCCTCTATCAGCACTGGCAGTGGGCACACTACAGTCAGTGGAAGTGGGCCTGACACACACTGGCAGGCAACTAACCTTAGATTAAAGGGTAAAAATGAAATGCCTTTTTTTGATGCAAAGTCCAGTGCCACACGGTATGAGTGGTGGGCACTGGCAGTGGGCACACTACAGTCAGTGGAAGTGGGCCTGACACACACTGGCAGGCAACTAACCTTAGATTAAAGGGTAAAAATGAAATGCCTTTTTTTGATGCAAAGTCCAGTGCCACACGGTATGAGTGGTGGGCACTGGTGGTGGGCACACTACAGTCTGTGGGCCTGCAGCTCCTCACACACGGGCAGGCCAGGCAACTGCAATATATATATGTAGAAAAAATAAATAAAAGCAGACTAATGTAGCAGCCCTAAAAAGGGCTTTTTTGGGTGCTGTGAAGCTGTCCTTACAGCAGATGAGTCTGTGGACACAGAACACTGGCCTAGCTAACACTTTCCCTATGAATTCAGAATCATCAGCACAGCAGCAGCTGCAGTCTCCCTGCTCTTACTAACATGCAGCTTCAGACTGAATCTAAAATGGCTGCCTTTTTTATAGGAGGTGGTAAGGTGTGGGACGGAGGTTGCTGAACAGAAATTCACTATGTCACCACAAAATTTTAAAATAGGTTTTTCCGCGGTGTATGCAAAGTGCTCTGTGGTATGACAATACGGGTTTATTCCCCCAACTACAGAAGTGCACCCCAAAATTATAAAATAGGTAATCTAGGGGGACTTGACCTGCCAGAAAAAAATTATTTTTCCTCCACTGAGCTACCAAAAAATAATTAGACTGATGTCCCTGGCAGGCTGGCACACATGCAGGTCACATTTATAAATTTTGAGAAAACTGTTTGAGTGGCACTGCTAAGCTTCCCCCTATTCAGTGCCGGTAATCGCCACTATTAATACACTGGGTGTAAAAAAATGTGCTACCTGGTGGTGCTCTGCCCTATAGTATTACAATGTCAGCAAATAAAAAGAAAATATTCAGGCGGCACTTACCAATCGGAGCAAGCAGACTTCTTTTTAATCCTTAGGTGGATCGCCTGGTACTTAAGAAAGCTTGAATACATGAACAGTTGTGGCTGAATACATCAGAAGCTGGATACATCAAGAGCTGAGTACATCAAAAGCTGAGGACATCCATAGCTGAATACATCAGAACTTTAAGTGCATGTATATAGCTGGGTGTATACTTGGCTGGATTAAGAAGCTGAATACAAATAGTGTGGCATGGGACGGACTTACATACAAACATGCAGTAAGTGGGATTCGGCGACGGCCTTTCATGCGTCAGCGTTTCATTTGGCCCTTGGTATAATTGCAGGCAGAAGAGCATGGTGTCGAATCACAATCTGCTTCCAACAAACAATGATCCGGTATAGGGAAGGGCGATGGTATAATGATCTCTCCTGCCTATACTGAGGAGGAGATCGCTGCATGTAATAGCAGCGGTCTCCTCCTCTAGCAAGCAGGTAATTGCCAAGAAGGAATGCTTCCTTTTTTAGCATTTTCCAGCAGAATCAGACGGTCTAATACAGAGGAGTCTTGAGCGTATTAACCTGTTCTATCGGTGTTTTACTTTTAATTCTAAGATACAGGATAAGATAGGCTTAACAAGGCTTAACTGACTAAAAGTTTACTAAGCAGTGATAAAATACATATATAGACAGATTAAAAGTAGGTAAAACAATTACTTATCCTTCGACAACCTGGAACATGGGCAATTTCCTATGGTAATACAAAGACAGAGATAGTCAAAAGACATCATCTTACCTAATCAATGCCATGAGTGGAGCTAAAGCTCTTTTTACATGCCACTATCTCTATAACTTCAAGTGCCATCTGCCCCACCCCAAGATGCCTCCAAACTGTAGTACGCATGTACGATGGAATGCAAGGTTCAACTCTGTACTAGTAACAACAGGGTTCTGTATCTAATAATTAACATCAATAACTAGCTCACTACAAATAAAAAGCAATATTTAAATTTCACTTTCATGCTGATGACACACAAATCTACCTCTCTGGTCCAGACATCACCACCTTACTATCCAGAATCCCACAATGCCTATCTTACATATCCTCCTTCTTCTCCTCTCGCTTTCTAGAAACTTAACATGGATAAAAACTTAACACACAGCCCCCCCCCCAACAGACCTATCCATCACAATCAATGACTGCACACTCTCCCCGGTCAACGAAGTGCGCTGCCTTGGAGTCACCTCGGATTCTGCCCTCTCCTTCCGACCACACATCCAAGCCCATTCCACCACCTGCTGCCTCCAACTCAAAAACATCTCCTGCATCCGCGCTTTCCTCAACTTTGAATCTGCAAAAATGCTTGTACATGCCCTCATCATTTCCCCCCTAACTGCAACATTCTCCTCTGTGGCCTCCCATCTATCACTCTCACACCCCTCCAATCTATCCTCAACTCTGCTGCCCGACTACTCCACCTCTCACCCTGTTACTCCTCTGCCTCTCCCCTCTGCCACTCTGTTCACTGGCTCCCCATTTCTCAGCGAATTCAGTTTAAAATACTAACCAACACATACAAGGCCGTCCACAACCGGTCCCCTCCCTACATCTCTGAGCTACTTTCCCGATACATCCCCACACGCAATCTCCGATCCTCACAGGACCTCCTTCTCTCCTCTCCTCTTATCACCTCTTCCCACACTCGCCTCCAAGATTTCTCCCGGGCATCCCCTATACTCTGGAACTCGCTACCCCAACATATCAGACTCTCACCTACAGTGGAATCCTTCAAAAGAAACCTGAAAACCCTCCTCTTCAGACAAGCCTACGACCAGTGACACTGCTGCCTCTATACCGCCATGAACAGCTTCACCCTCGCCTACTGTGTCCTTCTCCCATACCATGTAGATTGTAAGCCCTCACGGGCAGGGCCCTCTATCTTACTGTACCAGTCTGTAACTTGTCTCGTTCATGCTTGATGCAATTGCCTGTATTATGTATGTGCACCGCTTATGATATGTACAGCGCTGTGGAATGAATGGCGCTCTAATAATAAATAATAATAATTTAAAGGTTAAAATTAAAGGTAATAGCTAAAGGGAAATAACTAATAAGAATAACTGAAAAGCCTTGCAAGACAACCAGACTGTACTGAACCTAAGCTGCAGTACTCAATTATCTACACTAACAACATTAACTGTGTAAGTTTTGATTATAAAAATCTGCAGCTACTCTGTAAAAAGACATTTTTTTAGCAGCGAATCATTCATTACAAGCAGTTTACCTGCCTTGCCAATAGATGGCAATGTTGTCTATTTCTGGTGGTTATAGCTGTTCTATCTTCAAACAATGACAAAATCAATTAAATACAGAGCTAAAAAAGAAAGTTTGCAATCTCTGTGTTCTCTAATACATTACAAAAAAAGCTATTTGCAGATCATAATTTTCACCTTATAGGCATTCAGCTTTTTCTGAAAAAGTAGTGTCTAGCAGTTCATGCCAGATAATCTCTTGTCCCAAAGTGCATTGATTATCATTAGCAAAATGTTATTTTTTGCATAATAAACATTTTTGTGTTTGTATTTTAGAACTTTACATGTACATTTCTGTGTGGAACAGCTATGGAGATACCTAAACTAACGTGGATGCAGAAGAGATTGTCGAGGACATGAGTGGTCTTATGGCTGTACCACCCAGGTATGTTTTTCTCCTCATGGTATCTCCACATGGATTAAATATTAGCTGTAATATCATAGTTATAATATTGCCTTACCTGGTCCCCCTCCACATATGTGACCTGTTTGCAATTAACATTGATATAATTACCTATGAAATTTCTAACAGATTATTAAATTCCAGCCAATGCTATTTAGGGTATGTATAGTGATGACGTGCCAAATATAATTGTACAAATTATAATTGTACAAAATGCAAATTATACAAAACCAGCACGGCAACTGCGTGGGAATCAGCAGTTATGCCATGCAACACTACAGCTATGTGTATAGGCACCCTTTAGGGTACAGACACATGTGGCAGCATTACGACCACAAAAAACTGCATTTTTGCAATGTTAGATTTCCGCTGTGGAAAATCCACAGTGGGATCGCTTACATGTGGCTGTGCCCTTAGGCTGTATTCACAAATGGCAGCTTAGTTGCAGAAATTTCTGTGACTGTTCTATACATATAAATGGGCCTTGCAGATATTCATATGTTGCATCGTTCTAATGAACGAAATTCAATATTAGGTTCAGACATTTTTTTGCAGAAAATGTGCATTGCATGTATTTACAGATCCTTAAAGGGATTGTCCAGTCTTTGGAACTTTTTTTTAACTGTCCCCAGCACAACGTTTAAAAAAAAAATACTCGCCGCTCTCTGCCTCTCTGTTCCTGCTCCCAGCGATCTTCTAGTCCCTGGTCGGTAAACTTGCGGATGCAGTCATGGGCACCGCTCGAGCCAATGACTGCCCTGAGCAGTGATGTGTCATAGCTAAATGATGTGTCGGTTGGAGACACATCTCCACTGAAGCCAGTCTGGAAGTTTACAGGCCAGGGACCAGAAGACGTTGAATGGAGCCAGGCAGCTTGAACAGATTGGTGGGAAGCAGAAGAGTATGATTTTTTTTTGACAGGAACAACATGTTGCTGGGGAAAGTTCCAAAGGCTGGAAACCCCATTTAAAGGGTGTCTGAATTGTCTAGTAGTCTGTGCTCACGCTGACTTATGTCATTGTGTTTAAAGGGTTTTCACTTTTGGTGTTTTATTTTCCCGCTGTTTGCCGTATTGGTAGTCTCTTTTTGGATGTACTATAGAGAACTATAAGGGTATTTTCACATATGAAAAAAAACACAGAAAAAAGATATAAAACATCCGATGTAGAAAATAAATATGCGGTTGTGCATGACTACATTTATAAAAGAAAAAAAACACAGAAAATAATGCATTAACACACTGGATTCAAGCATTATATATGGACTAAGCCCTCTCCTTAATGTAGATGTCCAACAGCATATATAGGTTTAGAGTAGGACATGCCGAACTGAGACCGCCTTGGCGCGGGTAGGCGGGCACAGATGTGTTTTGATCAAAATATATTGGCTGATAGTCTCAGATTTTATCATATCAGAGTGAGGGCTTAGTCCATATATTATGTTTGCATCTATTGTGTTATTTGATTATTTTCAGTGGTTTTTATGTGGCACATATGGCAGACATCTGACCCATACAACTGAATAAATAAACATTCCCAGTGCAACAGGAATCGTTTACATGTTAACAAGCCCTAAAAGAGAGATGGCTATGTCCCTCAGCATGTTAGGGTATTACATTATCCTCTCTTGTGTCAAAGCATCCAAATCATCTAAAGACTTATTCACACATGTAGGAAAAAATACATAGAGCTATGTATCTTCTTTTTTCTTTGCACACTGCAAAATACCGTTTTAATACCACCATTGTTAGGGCGAGTTTACATCTGCATTGGAGGCTCCTTTCAGAGCCTCAGTCACAGACTGTGTTAAAAAGACCTGATGAAAAATTCTTGCATGTTTTTTTTTTTTTATCCTTTAAAAAAACAAGATTCTGAATGGAGACTAAACAGACTCCGTTGTAGTCAATAGATTCTATTTGACTCTGTTCAGATCAGTTATGTGACCTATACGGCACTTTTGTTTAGAGCAAAAAAACAAAAACTGATGTGAATCCGGCCATATATGTGGTTTTCCCGACTGAAATCAAAGGCTTAGACAAGATAAGATATATTGGAGCTTGAAAAACAAGTTGATATCTAAAATAAAAAATAAAAAAACAGTTTTCAACAATGAGATTTGAACTGGATGTTGTAATATCACATTCCCATCAATTTTTTTTAATATTTAAAAACAATTATAAATCCAACTATATGTATGCGGTTCCCACACTGACTTATTTGCTCCTGTACCTAGTACCAACAAACTCTGATCCTAAAGCTATGTTTTACCCTTCTCCCTGTCTCTCTCTTCTTGGTAACCTAAAGAAGATGAAGATTAAGAGGATAGAAGATGTAAGTAACAAGCCACTGTAAGATCAGACTACACAAAGGTTTCTTTTGTAGTCTGTAACCATGGAGACAGAAAGACAGCATGTGAACTGTATACATAGTTGCATTTCATTTTTTTTTTTATGATGATGATTTAAAAAAGTTCCCACAGCCATTCATGTAAGATCTGGACTGAGATTTCACCACTTGTGGGGATTTTTCTTTCTTTATTTTTTCATATTACAATAGTAGATAACAGAATAAAGTGGGAGCAAAAATAACACAGTTAACACTTGGGGACAAGGTGTATTAAAGGGTAGTAAAGCAGTTGGTTAACCATAATCACAGAATAATTCAGTTTTAATATAATAGCACTGCTAAAAAATTTTTTTAAAAATATAGAGACAACTTTACCTGCCCAAGATGTAAGAGAACAGAGGCTGGAATACTGCTTATAATTTGGGATGGCAAGGAGATACATGTATACTGGAGAGGTATCTAAAAGATGCAGAGTCAAAATACCATCCCTATACTGGGTATCCTAGGGCAGTGTTTCTCAACCAGTGTGCCTCCAGCTGTTGCAAAACTACAACTCCCAGCATGCCCAGACAGCCTTTTCCTGTACAGGCATGCTGGGAGTTGTAGTTTTGCAACAGCTGGAGGCACACTGGTTGGGAAACACTGTCCTAGGGGATGATGCAGTTGTAAAATGTACACACTAGACCTGATGTGATAAAATTAGTGTTCTTGGCTAAGCTCACACAAAATCGCTTATAACCTACAAGTCCTGAAAAAAAAAGGCTTGATGAATTTGGTTAAACAAGTTAAAGTTTGTGAAAACTTTAAAAAAAGGTTCTACAAAAACTCTAAATGAAAACAAATTAAATTTGGAAATATGACAGTGAACGGTAGTGGTAACATTACTCTTTTTGAAAAAAATTCCCCTCTGCTAAACTGGGGAGAAATAAAATAAGCTTCCTTATTGATTGATGTTTTACTTACTGTTCACACTTATTATAGATATATACTGTGTATAAAAAGTCTCCAAGGCACCCTCTTGACCCCCACTGATTATAACTGATAGACAGTATGTAGATTGATTGTCATACTTTGTATTTATTTCAGTACCATGGAGAGGGAGTCTTTGGTGTGCTAGGCTAGAGGCGTCTGTGTACCTCATACTGCAGCGAGGTAGAGGAATAATTGTGAAATCAATCAACACATGCTCTTTGGTTGACCATTTCCATGTTCCCCCGGGGTCTCTACTGGCTGTGAATCAAAGTGTGGCTAAATGACACTCAAAGACAGATATGCTTTCAGCTGTTTCATATTCCACAAAAATCCTTCCCCAGAGTGTTCCTGTCCTACAGTGACTAAGGAGAGTTATGAAGTGTGTGATCAACATGGACTGAAAGTGACATTAAATGAAGCTTTTCACTGTTAGATGCTGGTGATAAGCCATTCTGCTAACAAACCTTATTACACTGACGGTACTGACGGGATACCTATGTAGACCTTTTAGCATAGTGAGCAGGCAAAGGCAGGAGCTATGTGTAACTGGGCATAAATATTACAAAAATGTATAATCAGGCATTTAGAATAATTTTAAGTTGTAGAAACGTTTACTTACTCTTTAAAGCACATCTGTCGGCAGATTTGTCCCTATGACACTGGCTGATCTGTTACATGTGCACTTGGCAGCTGAAGGCATCCGTGTTGGTCCCATGTTCACATGTGCCCGCATTGCTGAGAAAAATGACGTTTTAAAGGGGTTTTCTGAGATTTTGATACTGATGACCTATCTTCAGAATAGGTCATCAGTATCTGATTGGTGGGGGTCCGACACCCGTGACTCCCACCGATCAGCTGTTTGAGATGGCAGCAGCACTCCTGTGAGCGCCGCGGCCTTCTCGCAGCTTACCTAGCACAGCGTTGTACATTGTATAGCGGACGTTCTTGGTATCGGGCTCATCCCCATTGAAGTGAGTTTCTCCTAAATGCTCATTTAAATATATTAAAACTAAATTTTTCTCAGCAGTGCAGTCACATATGTACATGGGACCAACACAGATGCCTTCAGCTGCCAAGTGCACATGTAACAGATCAGCCAGTGTCATAGGTACAGATCTGCTGACAGATGCCCTTTACATTAAGTTTTTATGTCAAACATATTTTTTAAAGAATTTTTAACATAAAAATGTTATTTTTTATTTTTTGTCACTATCTATATTTAAAAAAAATCTAAAAATCCTTAAGTTTTTGCACTGGTCACTAAGCCTAATAAAAGGTGTCACTTCTTGGCTTGTAAAGATCAGTTTTGAGCAGTCATCTACTTATTATTACAGATGGATTACAATGACAGATATTACCTAGATCGATAGATAGATAGACAAGATCCACCTTTCACAATAGGTGACTTCACGGCTTATGTACTCCCTCCTGACCTCTGCACAGGTCACGGGGCATGGCTTGAAAGCTCTCCCTTAGAAGTCAATATAGTCTCCTGACCATTGTGTCTATGACTCTAAGGTAAAGTATATTAGTATAAGTATAACAACAGCTCATAAAAGATGGCCGCCCCCATAATCATGTTCAGGAAATAGAATTAAAAAAAAATCTACAATCAGAAAATAATATAGGTCGCTGTAAATTTCTCATCCTGTTGCCAGAAAATTTGCACATCACAAACAATTACCGTATTTTTCGCCCTATAAGACGCACATGCCTATAAGACGCACCTAGGTTTTTGAGGAGGAAAATAAGAAAAAAAATATTTTGAACCAAAAGGTGTGCTTTTTACTAATGGTGTTCTGTGCATGACACTATTATGACGCATTGTTATGGGGGCATCTGTGGATGACGCACTGTTATGGGGGCATCTGTGGATGACGCAATGTTATGTGGGGATCTCTGGATGACGCTATGTGGGGGAGCTGGGGATGGCACTGGTATGGAGGCATCTGTGGATGGCACTGTATGGGTGCATCTGGGGATGACACTGCTATGGGGGGAATCTGTGGTTGACTCATAGCATCTTATGCTATGTGTCATCCACAGATTCCCCCCCCCCCCATAACAGTGGCTGCGATGACCCCCAATACAAGGGCTGTGGGCGGCATCTTGTTTGCTAATGACAGCAGGGCCCGATGCAGTAACTGTATTCTACTACACCGGGCCCGCTGTAGTAATGTTATAGGCAATGTTTAAAACTATCATCTTCATTAAACTTAATGCTGGCAGTATTACCCTACCTCCTATAATCTACGATCGCAGGCAGGACTAGAGTCAGGAGGCAGGGCGGGCGGGAGGTGGCAGCGTAACGTCACGCGCCTGCTCCGCCTACTTTATGAATGAAGCAGGCGGCACAGGCGCATGATGTCATGCTGCCGCCTCCCGCCCGCCCTGCCTCCTGCTGTCATTAGCAAACAAGATGCCGCCCACAGCCCCTCCTCCTTGATACACACGCCGGCTGCGCTCTTCAGCAGCGCGGCGGTGTATCAGCGTTTGCCGCATTCGCCCCATAAGATGCAGCACTATTTTCCCCCCACTTTTGGGGGGGGGGGAAAGTGCATCTTATAGGGTGAAAAATATGGTATATAAATTTGCCTCAAACTGTGCAGATCTTGGGCAAATAGGAGATGTGCTTTGGCCAATTTGTTAAATACAATCAGGATAAATGTAGGCTCTATGTAGTATCTTTAGCGCCATATCTCAATACATAGAAGAAGGCTATTAAAGAAGCACTCCAGGATTTTTTCCTTTGCCTATGTCGTGCAGGATAGGTTATTATTATAGAGTAAGATTGAGGATCTTGTGTATGCCTTGTGTACACCTGTTTTATTTGAGGTGTAATTTGTGGGTTGGCTGCTATCTTGATTCCTTCTTCCTTTCAAATATAGTTTTCCTAATGAATCTTACATTTCCCATCATGCCTGGCTTTGCAGAGACAGAGTGGGCAGAGTCTCACCACACAACATTGCTGTGTATAAGAGCAGCCATGACAGATCAGTGACACAACTGCTATCCCCTCAAACTGCAGGGTCTCCAGGTTCTCCTATATGATACAGCTTGAGCATGTCTGCCCTGGCATCTCCTTCTCCTCTGTTAGCTCTTAAATTTAGGAGACAGGAAAGCCAGTGTATGGCTACATCTCTTATAACTACCCTGGAGAGTCAGCACACACAGATACTACAGGCAGTGTGAGTCAGGAAGTTTATATAACTGCAGCTAATCACTGTATACACCTGCCTACTATATATCTGCACTCCCGGTCTTTTGGATAGGGGAGACATTATGTCACCTACAGAATACAGGGATATACAGAGGAGAATGGAATTGGGGAGAGGAGGGGCCTGTGACCTTCCAGGAGGGATTTGATTGGTGATGATGTCATCCTAAAACTTATAGTTGGCGCTCAAGTCTAAAATAATTACATAAGAAATGTTAATAAATGGAACAGAGCGGCAATGACTTCTTCCTGTATTACACACCGGGAGAATGCATATAAGGGGTTGGTGTTTTGGTACCACACTCCTCAGCTGTTAAAGCATCTCAATCCTACGATATCAGATAGGAGTTGGCGCTGTGAATCTGAGCTGGGCTCACACATTCATATATTTTGGGAATGTTCTTTAATACGACCATTCTGGTTAGTAGTGCAGGGCGTTCTCTTCCTACTTCTCAACATTAGGTTCCCGTTGGACCCATTTATCAATTCTTTTGAATGTTCCCCATATCCCGCTGAAGCGACATCTCTTAAGACTTTCTTTGCACATCTTAACGGTGGCCAGGCGCCTGATTGCGAGTTTTTGGAAGAGACGTATCTCACCCTCGCAATTGGATCTGATCACTAGTGTAGTGGACGTACGAAGAATGGAACACTTAGCGGCAATGTTAGAAGCTCAAAATGCTAGATTTAAAAAAACTTGGCAATTATGGGACGAGCATTTTGACTCCTACACATAGCTACTATTGAGGTTGCTTCCCCTACCCCTCTCTCCCCACTGGTCTTGGGTGGGGAGAGAGGGGTAGGGGAAGCAACCTGTTGGATGAAGGACCTGCTGTGATGTCACAGGATCACATGGGTCACATGGTCCACTCAAATGCTTCTATGATTGGACCATGTGACCCTGTGATGTCACCACAGGTCCTCAAGCATCCCAACCATCAAGAGATCAAGAGAGAAGACGTTCGGGGGCTCTGCGCGTACAATGGGAGAAGGTAAGTTAACTCTTTATTATTTTTAACCCTCTATAGCCCGGGGAACATTGCATTCTGTAATTAGAATGCGATTATTTTCCCTTATAACTATGTTATAAAGGAAAATAATAACGATCGGGTCCCCATCCCGATCGTATCCTAGCAACCATGTGGGAAAATCGCAACGCATCCGTACATGATTGCGGATGCTTGCGATTTTCCCGCATCCCCATTTACTTCTATGGGGCCTGCATTGCGTGGAAAACGCAGAAACTGGAGCATGCTGCGATTTTCATGCAACGCAGAAGTGATGCGTGAAAATCACCGCTCATGTGCACAGCCCCATAGAAATGAATGGGTCCGGATTCAGTGCGGGTGCAATGCGTCCTCCTCACGCATTGCACCCGCGCGGAAAACTCACCCGTGTGAAAGGGGCCTTACTCTTCACAGATGCATGCTGCTGGGCTCTCTCGTTCCACACTTAAAACGTCATGTAATAGGTTGCAAGTGCATATAGATGGTCTCGTCAGTGCTGATACAACAGTATAGAAGTACCTGGACTTTGTTGTTCCACAAAAAATTCCTTACAATTGCATGTAGATCATCTTTGCTGTCATTTTCTTATATCTGCATCGATACTTGTGAGTTGTGTAAAAATGCAAAAAGTTGCACATTTTGAGCAAATAAGCCCAGGTATCTGCAAAAGCTCTACTGTGCAAATTTTAAAAGCTGTATTCTGGAGCTTGATAAATGTCCCCCTTATTCCCTATCCTGTGATAGTGGATGTGTAATTGTAATATGCCTACCCCTTTAAAAGGCTATCTGTCAGCAGGATCAAGTCTGTAAAACAAGCCTTAGGGCTGTTTCACAAGAGCGAGTCCATTGCGGGAATCACACTCCATGTGTGAGCGTGATCCTCTGTTCTGGTCTGGACACTGCTAGTCTTGCAGGAGCATATGGCTTTATACTGATTTATAACGCTGTGTGCCTCTGCTTGACCTTATTGCTACAGAATCATACTGACATAAAGCTGTCACTAGGATTCTGTCAGCAATAAGGTCAAGCAAAGGCACATAGCTTTATAAATCATGATAATGACGTGCGCTCCTGCAAGTCCAGAACGGACGATCAAGCGTGATTCCCGCACTGCACACTCTGTATGTCCGCATGTCCGTTCCGCAAAAAAATAGAACATGTCCTATTCTTGTCCGCTTTGCGGACAAGGACAGGCATTGTTACAATGGATCTGCAAAAAAAGATACAATGCAATATGGATGCCATCCGGGTTTTTCTTTGCGGATACGTCTTTTGCAAACCACAAAATACATACAGTCGTGTGCATGAACCCTTAGGGTACATTCACATAACCATATGTATTTTGCAGTCTGCAAAAAATATGGATGACGTCAATGTTACATCCATTTTTTTTGTTTGCGGACTCGTAACAATGCCTATTCTTGTCCACAAAATGTACAAGAATAGGGCATGTTCATTTCAATAGGCCCCATTGAAATGAATAGCTCAACATCCAATCCGAAAGAAATGCGGATAGGATACAGACCACAAATACAATCATGAATGGGGCCTAAATAGGGCATTGGAGAATTTTGGTATGAGATGGGTCAGTTACTCTTGAGCAATCACTGCAGATCCTGCTGATACATGCTATGTGTAGCTGGCTGAAGGGAATGCATGTATTTCTAAACGGCCAGATTTACTGAGCCCTGAAAATCTAAAAAGGGGGAAGAACCAGCAAAATAAATGAATAAAACAACAAATGAACAGAAAGTTTATGCAGACACGCTAAAACAGAACAGGATGCATGTCAGATATTACACAGCGGAAAGCGCGCTCTCCCCCAGCAGATGTTTTGCTGTATGTTCTCCAATCAATACGGCCCAAACATGACCAGTAATAAGAAATGAGGCATGTTTTCCCTAAGCTGCTCATGAATGGACCTATTGTGCACTGCTTGGAATTCCCATCAGAGAAAGTGTATGGCTGGGGATGTTAACCCTCCTCCTGCCAGGGGGGATTTAAGATAAATTGCATTTTAATGGACCGCAGGCTGCTTGTTGGCGGGATATCTGTACGCTAAAAGCAAGTTGCAGAACGTATTATAATAAGGCGAATTGTTAAGGTGGCTTGTCTAAATGTGCTTGACTCTAAAAATGATTTTTTTAAATTTATTTATTTAATACCTTTCGACCTGAGGCCCATTTCAGACATGCGTGCATTTTCGGATTCGTATTATGGTTCTCACACTCTGACTCAGCAAGTTGCACTGAACTAAGCTAAGATCACAATAGGGTTTAGTAGAATGTTGATATTGCTGTTTATATGGACCCTAAAATACTGATTTTTTACAACTGTCTAAAATTGGCCTGAGGGCTCGTTCACAAGACTGTATGGCCGAGGTGCCCGTATTGCGGACCACAAGCAGCGGGTCTGCAATACACAGGCACCAGCTGTGTGAACTCCATGGGCTTTTGGGTCCGTGCCTTCTCCGTGCCTCCACACCGCAAAAGATAGGACATGTCCTATCTTTTGCAATATTTTGCAGATCGGGGACCCATTCAAGTCAAAGGGAGCACTCCCCAGGAGATAGTTCACAGGGCCAGTGCCCGTGCATTGCGGACTGCTATTTACAGTCTGCAGCATGAGCGTAGCGATCGTACAGTCTAATTTATATAGCACCAACATATTCTGTAGCACATTTCAAATCGGGGTACATGTACAGACAAAATTAGATCCCGTTCGGCCGGCACTTCCAGGATCATGTGGTGTACATACTTATGAACATTTGAGTTGGTAAAATATGATAAGCCCCACCCCTAAGAATACCCAGAAACAACTATTTGGGGGCGGGGTTTGCCCATTTTGGCCCAAGCGCAAATTTGTCGGGACTGTCTCCGAAAATCAGGGACAGTCCCATCAAATTTGGGACAGTTGGCAGCTATGAGTCTACATTCGGCATGTGATGCCAGCTTGGGATCAGAACCTGCAGCGCATGCGTGAGTCTAAATCTCTTGCGAGCGCTTGTTGTAATCCCAGCCTGGGATCACATGCACTCACATTTACTAATGTAAATGCACATAGACCTTGTCGTAAGTTTGCAGCAAATTGGCACAATTTGAGCACTTCAAGCTTTAGAAACATCCACTACAGGTAGTGCGTAAAGGGACGTGGCTATTTGCAAAAAGGGCATGACCCAAGTTGCAATATTTTGTGCCACAGTTCTGTCGCAAACGAAGTGAACCAATAGTTGGTATAAAGTTAGACGAGAACGTCTATCCATCCAGCAAATTTAGCATCCAGCCTGAGCCCCGGTGATAAATCTGGTGCAGGTCTAGACAGCCGATGTAAGTTTACCCCGTCCACAGGATTAGTAAATTAGTGTTTCTGGTTCCTGACAAGCTATATGAAGACTGCATCTGACACCACATTGTCATTACACATTTCTGACGCACATTCAAGGAACTTCGGGAGGTCAACTGTTCCTGTAATTTCACAGTTGTCATACAATTGCCAAGGCAAATATTATATCTCGCTGTGTTCTGTGATGTTGGTGCAGAACACATTTGCTTTTTCTTTGTTCCATACAGAATAATTGAGTTCAGTCTACTGTGGTGATGAAGATAAAGAATAAAGAACCACAGGTCACAAGATATTCAGTTAAGGATGTGAGAGAAGTGAAGAACACCGTAAAATCGGGTGAGATGTTTAAAGTTGTCCACAGGCATTAAAAAATGCTAGTCTCACAACCCTTTTCCAGATTCCCCGAATTTAAAGAGGTTTTCCAGGAGTTTTACACTGATGACCTATCTTCAGGATAGTTCATAACTTGGTGGGAGTATAACACCCGGGACCCCCACCGATCAGCTGTCTTTGGGAAGGCACTGGCACTCACAGTAGCTGCAGCCTTCTCACAGCTTTCCATAGTCAGAGTGACATCACGTTCATCAGTCACATGACCTAGGCACGGCTCAGCTCCATTGACGTGAATGAGGCTGAGCTGCAATACCAAGCACAGCCACTATCCAATGTACGGCGCTGTCCTTGGTGAGCACAGAGAAGGCCGCAGCTCTACTGTGAGCGCGACTGCCTTCTTAAACAACTGATCGACAGGACCCCACCGATCAGATACTAATGACCTATCCAGAGGATAGGTCATCAGTAAAAAAAAACTCACCAAAAACCCCCTTAATTTTTATGTTACAGTAAATGCAGCTTTATGTGCAAGTTATATACAATACAAGGAGGTGAGATGCTGCCTAATGCCTCCAACAAACAGCCAGCAGGTTATGCTTGCATCTAACGTACGATTTTTAGCAGCCTCCAGGGCAGGGACAAGGTATTTTTGGTGCTCTAGGCAGAGCAGGCAAATTGTGTGCCTCCGAATCAATTTAAAGACCCCAATTTCTAGTAAAGAACACATTTTAAAGCAGTCAAGGGCATATCCACTGACTCACAGGTGACGCCTCCATTGATTTGAGTTGTTCGCTTTCCTTTTCTTCTCCATTTGGTCCAGACCATCATGCGCATACATCTTTGTCCAGGGTTTTGCAGCTTCCTCTGCCACATAAGAAGAAACCAGTAATACTATATGGTAACATGATATATGGGGGACTGTTAGAGATTTTGCATTAGGGCCCAGGACATTCAGGTTAGACCTCTGACTTATTGCTTCTGCAGTCCACCCCCATCCTCTATAGCAAACAACCTTTTATCCAGCTGCCCCATTTAACACTGCCATCCCGTAGCTCCCACCAGTACTGTGACTGCTGTTCTCCCAGGTGGCCACATTAGTTTTCCTTTAAACTGTTAGAAAGTTCTAAAATAATACAATTAGTGAAACTTACTGATCACCCACCGTTCGCTTCCCAATCACTGGCCGAAGCATTTACATGTCTGAGTGGTGGGGACAGCGAGGACACAGAAAGCAGCAAAAGGAGAGCATTGAGGATCAGAAAGGTATCACTACTGTTATTATTTTATGACTTTCTAATCAGTTTTTCAAAAATAAGCTTCACATGGCTGGACACCACCTTCTTTATACAGACCTCAGATGAGTCCCTGAAATTAATACAAACATCCTGACCAACACCAAAATTATTACCGACCTCTAGACAGACCCCAAAATTAGTACAGATGTCCTGACCAGACCCCAAAATTAATGCAGACTCCAGACAGACCCCAAATTTAAAGACAAACCCCCAAATTAATACAGACTCCCAGATAAACCCTAAAATTAAAGGGGTTATCCAAGTAATGAAAAAAAAAATAATAATTATAAAACTCATCAGGACTTACATACACATTAGTTAAGCTTGATATCTTGAATAAACAAAAAATATATATATATACTTACACCTTTGCATAGTTCTGTTATTCATGCTTTGTTTACATGCTGCAATAAAGCTGTAGGGGCGTGTAACAACAATGCCTGAGCTCTCCCTCATGAATATTTGTGGGTGTGAATAATCTGCCTTTTCCCGCCCCCTGCACTGCAGTGCTTGCTCTGCACAACCTAACCTTGCATACAAACACTGTTACATGGTCATCTCCTAGCTCACGCAGATATAGATCCATAAATCTCTCTCTCTCTCTCTCTCTCTCTAGATATATATATATATATATATATATATATATAAATATATATATATATCATTGATATATGTATATAGAGAAATATATTTACTGATCTATCTCTCACCACTTTGACACTGGGCCACTGTGTTCACTCCTCATGCTGTTGCAGCCTCCCCCACTCTGTCACTGGGCCACTGTGTTGACTCCTCATGCTGTTTCCACTCTCCCCACTCTATGACGGAGCCGCCATTGTCCCTGTTTGGCCTGGCTGACATCATTTATTTTACCCTTCTTCTGATCTGTCAGAAGGACAGAAAAATTAGAAATACAATGGATCCTGTCTTTGGAGCAGCCGTAGGTCTGTATCACATGGTCCCTATTTTGCATCTGGATTGGATCAGGATTTGGAAACCAAAACCAGGAGTGGGTACAAGACACAGGCAACACTGATGGATTACTGAGCAAATGCTGACCATGTGAAAAAGGATGCTCAAAAGACAAGATCCGTTTTTGGGGGTTGTTCTTATGACGGATGAGAAGAAGGGCAACATAACCAGTGACGTCAACACAAAATTACTCTCCACCCTCTCCACTCTGTCAGGGGGTCACTAATTGTCTCATCGTGTACCAGCATAGGTTCTGTAGAAATCTATGTTTAATCAGCTGACGACGGTGTAAAAGGAGTGCGCTCTTTCCCGCTATAGTAGAATCTTGGGCCATTGCACAGTTATTTATACCTGGCGCTAACATTGACCTGTAAGGCTGAGTTAACACTTTAGTTATTTGGTCAGTTTTGGCCCAGTAACTGACCAAATAAGTGAAGTGTGAAGTGATTCTAAGAGTGATGCCTTTCATCTGCGTGTCATACTGACTCACAGTACTGTTTCACTAGCACTGCGGACTCCCTGTGCATGTTTCTCCAATGCACAGTGTTCTACACTACTATACAGGCTCTCAGCAGAAAATAGCTGTTTTTTTAACCCGAAAATTCGAAATTTTTGAGAAATTCGCTCATCTGTAGTGATATTGTTTAAAAAATAAAAATCAGATACAATTAAAATATATTGTAACGGTCGAGCTTTTGCTTGGTGAAATATACAGGTGGTAAATGTTCTATTACCCATGTCTGATATGTATATTCTGTAAATAAAGTCATTATATGTATTATCTGGGACTTATATTTCAATCAAAAAATTTTTTTTTTTTAATTTACTTTAACATCTCATGTTCCAGAGCATTATTTGTATATAATGATGTCATAATTACATTTTCCACCAATGCAATGGCTTATGTGCTCCAGAGCCTAATTTACATATTCATGTGATGATGTCACAACTACATTTTCCACCAATCCGATGGTTTATGCGTTCCTCATTTGCATATTCCGGTGACATCATACAGTGATGTCATAAAGACAGTGTCCCTTAACCAGTGCCTCAAGCTCTAACCTGTGCAGTGCTGTTGTCTTCTGAGTGAGATATAGTTCTGCTCTCTCGCGTCCTTAGCGATTGTTTGCTACTGGAAGCAATTTTATTAAAAATGCCTGGTTCTACCCAGACCTTGTGGCTTCTACTGCTCGTAACATCTGTCTTCATCGGACAATCTCTTTGTTGCATACCATGTGACTCTAGAGGGAAAATGGCTATGGATAAATTCAACACCTTTATCAAAAGCCAAGTCGATGATCTTGACTCCATAGAAGCCTATGTGAACATCAAGCGGTTTGCCAAAGCCGCAGAGAAAAAAGTCCTGGACTACCTTGAGGATGAAGTCGGGTTACTGGGTAATTGTATTATTACTATTATTTCTGTTTTATGAAATCCCTAGTAGATAGATAGATCGATAGATTGATATTAGATAAATAAGTAATGTACTATTATTTTCATTCCAGATAAATATGCTATATCCGAAATTGCGTCCGAATATAAAAAATCTGTGGACATCATCCAGGATATAGATTTTAAGGGTAAGTACAATATTTTCTATGTAGGCAGGAATTCTACTTCTCTTATTAATAGGAATTGTCAGTGTATTAGGGGCATAGGCCAATAGATGAGAGGATTGGACTCATTATTCTCCTCTTTATATATCTTAGAGATCCAGCTTCTTCACATCATTGGACTCCAATTCCAGCGACTCAAAGAAAAGCTCAAGGTAATCGTCCAGGGCTCAAACCAACGTAAGTGAAATCTTTTACCTGTCTACCATTGTACTTATGTTCTCTGTGTCTGGTAGATTGTCAGAGATGGTGTTTTCTGCTCGATTTCCCCTACAGCCTAGTGACAGAAGGGAGTGATTGTAAAAAAAAGTCCTATAATGGGAATTGCTATTCGTGCAGTTTTCTGTGGTATTGCTATGTTATAAATGGAGCCGTCATATACAGGGGATTTCTGTTCTCTATTATTTTCTATTAGTAATTCTGTATTCCTTCATTTCTCACTTTTAGGGAGGTGTCCAAATAAACAAGGTGAGTTCTTCTAGATATAACACATGTTATAATATGACATATAAATGTATTACACACACAGGCCTCATGTAGTAATAGTAATGGAGACACAAACTAGAGATCCGACAGCCACCAATCACATCACTGCTGTTATCTCCTACCCTGTACTGGACACATGAAAGCTGGCATCTGATTGGTTGTCAGGGATATGTGCACTAGGAGCTGCTACGCTCTATAGAGGCCCAGACCGTACTGGGGCAGATCAGAGATTCCTATCAATGGAAATCTAGAAAACACAGCGATCAAGATAAAGACACTGATATCATGCAATAATGAGACCCAGAGATTAGAGGTTTCTGGGTTTGACAATGAGAACGGTCAGTAATGTCTTCTTTCTTCTCCATTCCTCAGGTGCAGACAGCTGTGGTAAGTACATTTTATACCAGATTTCAGCTTCTTGTCATTATTATTCTCTATAAGATTGGTAGGTTATAACACAAGTGCATTTATATAGGATTAATGGTGCAAACCTATACCAACTGTAAGACCTGCGCCGAGGAGAAGGTTGTCTGCGCCGGGGGCCCTCCAAAAAATCAAGGTACAGTATAAGATTTCTATCATAGACCAGATGATCTAGGATTACATTATATAATACATGTCAATGGACCTCTTTCTTCATTGTGTGTAAACTGTGTATAGTATGTGTACTGTGCCTATTATACAAAGGTGAGCATCACTACATAGGTGCTGTACATTATATGCAATCTCCTCTTTTCATAGACTACTTGGAGAGATGCAGCTGCCTGTGCACCTCCAACAGATGTTTCGGTAAAGTAAAAGTTTCTATTCTTATATCTACATTCATATAGTATACCAGTAAAAATATAGGACCCCAAATCCTCACCGTACACTAAATATTCCAGTCACTTCCAATAGTCCATAGTTCATGGCAGAGAATCAGACTTCTTGAAGCAGAAGGACATTTACATTAATATGATTCCGTCCATAAGTAGAGTATAAGGGTGATTTGTGGCAGCCTGTACAGTATATTGTCCATGTGCTGGTACAGAGGGGTGATAGATGCCAGCATATAATTATCATATTTATTCTAATATTATAAAGTGTCTTTAATGCTTTGCTCATATTTCATTTGTTTCTTCTTTTCTCAGATCTGAAAACTGGACGGTCCTGCTCTCCATGTAAAGACCACAAGTCTCATCTCGCAGAGACTGTAAACTGTGGAGGTGAGGAGACAGAAGAATATAATCAGTTACTATCAGTCCCTTCTATGATACCAATATTTCCTATCAGGTCATATGGAAGGAGACATGTTATTGAGACAACCCCTTTAAATGCAGTACAGAATATCTACACAATTACTTCTGTAATATCTTCTTTCATTTTTCTTCTTCCTAGAGATAAATATAAAAGTTCCAGAGTATGAAGAACTAATTCTGGACTGCAGCTTTGAATGGTACGCGAGGCTGGAGGACTCCTATCAGAACGTGTTCACCCTGGTAAGTGAAATGCAGAACCCCAAGAAAATAAGTGTAAAACTGAGAGATTGTTAATAAGTTATATGAATATCATATTAAGGCAGCGCTTCCCAAACCTTTTCCTTCATTGCCCAAAACATTTATCAGAAAGTCCTTTTGACCATGTCAGTATTTACCCATGTTATGTCATGTCAGCAAATTATTATCAGTAATGTTATCTATTTTTGTCTTAATATTAATGATAATAAATTATAAGTAATTGTGACATATGAGGTTCCTAACAGTTCTCTATATTATCTCTCTAGCATCGTGAACATGAACCCAAAATCACCAGGGAGCCCTACCTAGTGATCAAGGGCGTAGTCAAGGGGGACTCCGGCCTGTACACGTGTACCACCATCCTGGACTCTGAAGTGCCAGTGAGTAAGATCACCTACAATGTGGCAGGTAAGGACATATGATTTCTGGCACTATGCTGAGTGGTAATACTTAGATACATGGGATTTATATCTGCTTATAGGTGATAATTAGTGAGAAAGGATCTAGTTCCAAAAATCTGAACTATCACCTATAATGTGGGGTTGTTTTATATTAGTATATGTAGGGAAAAACCTAAGTGATAATTTAAGCCGCTTCCGTATTTTGAAGCCACTCTTGGTTTTGACAGGGCTTCTCGGGCGCTATGATACAGACAATTCTGAATATATAATAATATATAATAATATTATTTCATATATAAGATACACTACAATGTCAGTATCATTCTCTTCATGGTATGAACTATTAATGTAATTGTTTTCCTGATTTAGTTATCAGTGGATCGGAACAGGCGATAGAAAAATACCATCCTCGCCCTACAATTCCTGATGTGCTTGACATCACAGCGCCTGAGTCGCCACTTCTAGAGGAGCTCCATAACAGCAATGCTTACCTCACAGCAATATCTGTGGCCGGCTCCGTCACCATCATGTTGATCGCTGGCATATGGTAGGTAGCATTTATAAGAATCTCTATGGAGCAGGCCTATTATTGCTGCTTAATATTTACACACCTTAAACTTAGTCCAGGCAGTCACAAGGTGCGCCAGATTTATCTCAGTGCTGAAGGCTTCATGATAAATTTGGCGCATATTACAAGGCCAGACATGTTATAATGTAACAAGAACACATTGGAGGATCTTTGCACACATTTTATTCAGAGCTCACATGTAAATAGCGGATATTAAATAACTGATAGATCTTCTTCTTTTTTTAGCATCTGCATATTCTGGAGGAGGAAAATTAAATCTAGAGAGCCCCCAGAAAAAGAGCCAGTGTAAAGGCGAACAGTCAAGCACCATCCTGAACTAATGCCACCAAGAAACAACTGAAAACTAAAAAATTCCCTTCCTTAAAAAAAAAAAATATATAAAAAATAATCTTCCCTTCCCCCACTTCTCCTTTCCTCTTCTCTCCTTAATCCCTCTCCTTAAAAATAATTGAAAAACCCCAAATATTTCCTGTACAAAAACAAAAATAACCTTCCCTTCCCCATTTCTTCCCTCCCCCTCTCCCCCCAAAAAAATAAAATAAAAAAAAACACAAAAAAATCCTGACTGCAGTGTTTCTTTTGTGTACCTCACCTTAAGTGACCATACATGGAACAAGAACTACAGAGACTACATCATAGATAGACCAGGAGGATCGAGCATCTTTTTTTATTCTTCATCCCAGCACCAGTTTCCAGGTCAGACCTCAGATCAGACCTTTAACCCCTATCAGAACTCAGATCAGACCTTTAACCCCATCAGACCTCAGATCAGACCTTTAACTCCTATAAGACCTTTAACCCCTATCAGACCTCAGATGAATAAAATAAAAAACTCCTCACCTTTCCTCCTCTTCATCTCCAGGTCCAGCGTCTCGCTCCCCTGTGTTCTCTGGCCCGCTGCACTGTCAGCTGACAGTGCAGCACCGGCCCGATCAAAGAAGACCAGGGAGGGTGAGTATCGCAAGCGCTTGCTGCACTTCTTCCCCGCTCCCGGCACCCGCTGCATCCTAGTGCGCGTTCCCATAATGGAAGCGCGCACTAGTATTCGCTTTTTACGCATTATCGGCATATTGGCAAGGTTAGATACCGATAACAAAATATAGACCAGTAAATATATATCTCTATATAGATGATGGTGTATATATATAGATATATATATCGAAGTATAGATCATTAAATATATATCTCTTGCTACATATATATATATATATATATATATATACACACATATATATCATCTGTATATATGTATGTAGAGATATATGTTTACTGATCTATATCTCTATATACATATATATCTGTATATCAAATATATATATTCTCTGAAGAGCATCAATTTACTTTTGTCTGGTTGTGGGGGGTTGTTTTGGGGACCGATCGCCAGTATCTGTCTGCAGTAATGATTTCACATGGCTGCCTGCACTGGTAGGGATCGCGCACGCGCGATCCCTCACAGGAGTCGGCTGGCAGCCAGAGGCAGGGAGAGGAGGGCGGGCGCACAGGCTCTGACGTTTCATGTACAGAGCTGGGCCACTCCCTAAGGCAGGGATAAGCCTGTACACGAAACGTCATCATAAGAGCCTGGTGGATGACGTCAGGGGTCACATGACCCGCATCGGCCATGCAGAAACACGGCATAATACATGAAGAGAGTAAATTAGAAATGTATTTTTAAGTAAGTTATAAGCCACATTACCAGAAGTACATATAACTCAGACAACCCCTTTAATACAGACCTTCAGACAAACCCCAAAATTAACACAGATCCTCATACCCAACCCAAAATGAATGAGATCTTAGATCATTCCCCAAATTCTTAGACCCTATATTAGACCTCAAATCATATGTTAAATTCATTCAGACGCCAGAACAGTCCCCAAATTTATACAGCCCCGATCACCTCCCAAATTTATACAGACTCCAGATCATCTTCCAAATGTATACAGACCCCAGATCTGCCACCAAATTTATATAAACCCCTTATTAGACCACAAGTGTATACAGACCTAAAATTTATACAGACCTTAATTTATATGGACCCCAAATTAGACCCCAGTTGCCCCTATAAACCCCACTTTACTCCTCGGTTCTATAAATGCAGACCTTAGACCAGACCCTGTAATCAGCAATGTGTCCTGACATCTAGTGCAGCGCAGGCGCCCTGAGGACCATAGTCACTACTCCATGGACCTCCACAATGGAAACTCTTATTAGCTAATTGCTCCCCCTTATGGGAAGTGAGGTGGCGCCTACTCGTATCCCATCCCTGGCAGCCTCTAGTTAAAATGGTGAAATTTTCTAACAAAAATGAAAGTCTGTGAAGCTTAAAATCTCATGTGCATGTACATCCACATATTTATATATCACATTGTGCAGGATGTCTTTTTTTATCTTTTTCAGTGATTTTTGCTGAGTCTGTATATGCTTGAAGGAGTGGCACCTTCAAGTCTGAATGCTCTCCTATTTCACTTTGGGAAACATGCGATGTTGATTCGATGCTACATATAGGTGCGTGTGCTCTTCCTCTCATTGGATGCTTGGTGCACATAGAGGTAACTAGGAGCAGCACACTATATGTGCAGGGTCTGCTCTCCTGAATGTAGATGCATAACTGCATAGGTAGGTTTAGAGTAGGACCTGCCTGACTGAGACCACCGTGGCACTGGGTAGGTAGGCAGAGATGTGTTTTCATCAAAATATATTGGCTAAAAATCTCAGATTTTATTATATCAGAGTGAGAGCTTAGTCCATATAAAATAATTTCATCTATTGTGTTAGTGCATTATTTTCAGTGATTTTTCTTTTATAAAATCTCGTGGACACTAATTTATTACAGCCTACCTTACTTCTGTATGGGGAGAATTATAAAAGACTAGTATTCTACTCCTGTTTTTGACATCCCCCACGCCGCTGCAGGATGCGCCTCATTTATGGTGGGTTGTAGGTCTCTTCATATATTAGCCGTGTCCTCCAGTAGTCCGTGCTCCAGATTGAAATCTAGTGTAGCTCTGAGTTGTCGTTGATTTCTGTCATCTGGCGGAAATGAAAATATGTTTGCCGGGTCAGACAGCGGTGGGAGTGTTTATGACTTTTTTCTACCAAAAAATGGCGCAGGGTGATGATAAATCTACCCCTATGTTTCCTGGGGCTCCTTATAACAAATCATTAGGCACATTTATCAGGCACAGATTGTGGTGCAACGGTTGCGACATTTCCCCCTTGTGTGTTTTGTGGGTGAGGAAGAGGACCGGCCGGCAGACACGTCTCATTCACCGATTTCTGCGCCTGGTTTAGGCATAGAAAAAAGATCTAAACTAGAAATGGCGCTGGATGCGCCAAAGTTATGTAGAGGCTTGTGCTTCTTCATAACTTCAGCAGATCCTCCACCAGCGCAGGGCATTTATTAAGACCAGCGCCTAAAACACCAGTCTTAATAAATGTGCCCCTTAGTGCAGCACAGGTTGGTGCCTTTCTGTTTCCAATGCGGAGGCACCATGCTGTCCTGCACCTAGTGCCTGTTGCCTTTTAGTAAGGAGTCACAGGGGCTCTGGTTCTGCCATTAGACCTCATTCCAGGATCCATGCCCGTTTGACATCACTGAGAAAAAACTGTCTGTGTTTCATCCGTGAAGATGTCCACGAAAAGTTTGTTTTTGGTCCATATGTCCATATGCACCTTCCGCATTGCATCCGCATTCCACATGCATAGCTAGGCCGAAAAGGGAATTTTCAGAAGATCTCCTTCGAATGATTAGGGCAAAACCACTGACAGTGGTTTTCACGGACCCATAGACTTTAATAGGCGAGTTTAGTCTGCAGCACAGAACAAAGTAGTGTTTTTCCACTGGCCCACAGTTAGTGGAAAAACAAGGATGTGTGAATAACTCAATGGATCTGTGTGATGTCTGTGGAGAACACAAGTGTAATATGGGTGCATTTCTGCTGTAAATCCCAGTCTGGCCACTTGAATGAGTTACCGAACCAACAGCATTTTTTTTGGGTGGTAATAAAAATATATAAAAGTCATACAGCTCAATTCTTGTTTTAGCTTATGTCCACCCAGTGCTGGTGTAGATATAACTACTGTCTGCGTTCCTCCATACGTGCAGACATACATCATGTGTGAGCATGAAGGTCTAGAAAACAGATTTAGTTGATTTTACTCTAGAATTGCACTGCCCTGGATAATATAATGGTACTAACAACAAAACCATGGAGCTCCCAACACGAGACTGGCATCAGGCGTCATTGAAATGAGAGATTTTTTGTGTATCCAAGAATGAGACATG
Organism: Bufotes viridis; assembly: GCA_033119425.1. Lineage (NCBI taxonomy): Eukaryota > Metazoa > Chordata > Amphibia > Anura > Bufonidae > Bufotes > Bufotes viridis. The sequence continues at coordinate 33,396,775 of CM065599.1, read as the reverse complement.
ACATGAACTGACAGCACAGAGGTGCAAGATGAGGTATTCAATGTTGATATATAGCATGGTCAGTCACTTGTACATCTGGTGCTTTTAACTTGTGTGGTTAGTAAATATAGGTATTTAACAGGACAATTTATGTGTTTGCTCGAGTAGTCTTTATACATTCTCTTTCCTTCTTTACTATGTACATTTGTCTTTGGGTGTGAGGTTTCATTTATTGAATTTAATGGTGGCAGCCATACTTTTTTTCTTAAAGCATGGTTGTAACCACAGTGTTTTTGCTGTGATTTTAAACAAAATGCTGCAGCAAATGCTATAAAATGACACATGTACACGCATCCTTATAAGAAACAGCAATATAGAGTTGCAGTTAAGTTGCTAAATAAGTTTGCAGAAACATTACGCTCTGGAAATGCTGTCTGAACTGAACATTTTGAGAATTTATTAACCTCTCTACTCCACCCTCTCAGAAACAGCCTTGTATTAGAAATTCAAGGAACATGCTGTTAACACAAACAACTCTTATTTTAGCCTCCATGTATAAATTTGTTAGCTGACTGTACACATGACATAACCATTTGCTGAAAGCTGATTCAGTCAGCATTTATCACACGCAATACGCCCATTATCACACATGTCCTGTTAAGCAGAAGATGCATATTAATTCTTACTGAGGAGGAATGCGGATACTTAGATACATTTGAAGATACCAGTTCCTAGGGGGGATGCTCAAGGTTGTCTGACTTACTGTACCCAGGGTCCTAGGGAATAAAACTAATGTGTATGGGCTGCATTTCATACTTGTATGTATAAAAGTAAGGATATCACAGAGAAGGACTGATACTGTGCATGCAAAACATCTAGACACTAATAGGGGTTGATCAGCCAACATTCCCTCAAAAGTGGATCAAAATCCTTCCTCCGTCCCTCCCTTCCTTATTTCATCTTCTCCCTCCCAATGGTTATTCAGTTATGCAATGTATTGTAATGTTATGTATTATGCCCAGTATAGCCATGTATGGATGACACAGCCATGGTTAACAAAACTGGCTTAGCCCTTTGAGGGAGGATGGGTGGGGGATCCAGGGTCTGCCCCCAGATCAGTCAGTCAGTACTGAAGTTCATAGAGAAAGGAAGATGTGCCCTTTTCTCTTTCTTCTTAGGCAAGAAAGTTTCAGAGACTAACAGATCTGTGTGTGAATTACTTCAATATCTACAGAAAGAGATAGAAAGAGGAGAACTTGAAATCAGCATGGCTGAGCATTGGAGTCAGCAAGCTAACCTGCTGCTACAGCCATTCAGACTTTGCTGCTCTGGGGGACACTGTTAAGACGCTAGTGCCCACCATAGATTCTACTGAAAGTGACTTTAACAAGCGATTTTAACTCCCATCCTTGCCTAAATCTGTTATCTGGGAGAACATTGCACTGTGTAGAATTGGAAATGTGACTGCTATAGTTGAATGTACTACAGCCACTAATTTGCACTGGGGTAATGAGAGACATTTATTCTTCTATCTTTGGCCTGGTCTTCTGACTCCTGCAATATACGTTGCACTTTGTGCACTCTGCCTTGCACCCATAAAAAGACTTAACATCAATTGGGCACCCCAATTTCCCAAGGTAAGCCACAGAAACCAGGGTGTGCCCCAGGAGATGAAAGGGTGCACCCTCCTTTCAATGCATGGCCCTTGGGAGCAACGGTGTGAGGAAAGCCACTGTGATTGACTGTGACTTTCAGAGCCACTACCACTCTGCTCTGGCTCCTCTTGGGCTCATTGCAAATCTAGGCTCACACCTGTCAGATGAATGGTGGTCTTTGGCCAATTTTAGAATTTGAAGAAACTTATAAAGAATTGATGTGTTGACTTTTATTGCAAGTCAACCATGGACTTACACACTTGTATAGCGCTATTTAGATCATCTTTTACAATGTAGACAGTGTAGGATGAGAGATGACTGGTCAAGAACAAGGACAATGAATATATCAATTTATTTTATATATTTGGCTATGTCTATATTGCCAGAATTCTCTTGCATTTATGTAATTCTTCTACACCCCGGCACTAATATTAAAATCTTCTGTGCTATATTTCCGCTTCAAGAATCTTCATACATCACTGAACACTCAGATGTTACATTGAAGAAAATTAATAACCAAATAAAGCACAGAACTAGGCAGAGCCCTGTAGTAATTCACTGCAGATGTAAACTACAGAATGTCCTCCTCACTCTGTCCTTCAGAACAAGTAAATTTCCCCAGGCCAATATTCTCTCATTTATACTGAGTATTCCCATGTGACAGCATATCAAAAGCTTTAGTACAATCACACTGTTCATTTCTTAGGATTACTGTCTTGAGAATCTTCTCACAGAATGAACGTGAAGCACCCATACTGCATGCTTGTGTGAACATAACCTTATACTGCATGTAGGGTCTGACTGGTCAGTACTAGGTTTTCTAGGGTCCATGTATTATTTTATATAGGACACTGTTGGACAGTGAGCCCCTGCGGAGCAGGTGCAGAAGGTGGCCCTGAAAAGATGCCTTGTTATGGTGTACTCCCTCAGGCCGTTGCTCCCTGGGGTTCGTGCAGCGAAAAAGTAGGACAGGAATCAGACAGGAAAGGAAGAACAACAAACGTCTTTCTTTACTGAATGCAAAGGATAAATAACAGTATATTCAACTGTCATCTGTACAAGATACAATGTGTTTATCCCCAGCTGATGAGTTATGGTGGCAGGCAATAGCACTCTAGAGTAGTCCTTCTTTCTCTCCTGATTTCTCTTCGCTACAGCTATAAACTGGTACCCGTGGCTTTAAGTGTCCACTTGATAAACACAGGCTTTTAGGTTTTGCTAAAGCTGACCTATGGTAATGTGCAGGGGCATTGCTAGGTTCAAACATTCGGGGCCTGGGCCCCTAATGTTTTCTCCCAGGCCCCGAATGTACTGACTGACTGCTAGATAAAAGTGTATTGTCGTTCTCCGTGCATCTAATGCACTGGAAAAGCTGAAGGACCTGTGATGACATCACAGGTCATGTGACCAGTAAAACAGGCAGTGGTTGAGGACCTGCGATGATGTCACCATCATGTGACCAGTGCAGGAGAGGAGAAGTGGTGGGGAAAAAACTGTGGTGAGGTCTGCTACATGAGGAGAGGTAAGTGAAGGGAGAGGCAGAGGAATGCTGGGAGTTGTGATTATTTAACTAGGACTGTATGTTAGGGCTGAAGGGAGGGATGTTATTTACATGGAACTGTGTGTTTATGGTGGCTGGGGAGGGGAAGATGTTATTTACATGGAACTGTATGTTGAAGGCAGATGTGGGAGGGAGTGATGTTATTTACATGGGACTGTATGTTGATGGAGGCTGTGGGAGGGGGTGATGTTATTTACATGGGACTGTATGTTTATGGTGGCTGGGGAGGAGAAGATGTTATTTACATGGGACTGTATGTTGAAGGCAGATGTGGGAGGGAGTGATGTTATTTACATGGGACTGTATGTTCATGGTGGCTGTGGGAGGGGGTGTTATCCCATGTTTTTTTACATGGGACTGTATGTGGAAGGCAGATGTGGGAGGGAGTGATGTTATTTACATGAGACTGTATGTTGAAGGCAGATGTGGGAGGGAGTGATGTTATTTACATGGGACTGTATGTTGATGGCTGCTGTGGGAGGGGGTGATGTTATTTACATGGGACTGTATGTTGAAGGCGGATGTGGGAGGGAGTGATGTTATTTACATGGGACTGTATGTTTATGGTGGCTGGGGAGGGGAAGATGTTATTTACATGGGACTGTATGTTGAAGGCAGATGTGGGAGGGAGTGATGTTATTTACATGGGACTGTATGTTCATGGTGGCTGTGGGAGGGGGTGTTATCCCATGTTTTTACATGGGACTGTATGTTGAAGGCAGATGTGGGAGGGAGTGATGTTATTTACATGGGACTGTATGTTGATGTTGGTCTGGTATGGACTATTGTGATCCCATAGTCATTGCTTGTTAGTCTCTTTGCATTCCAAGGGGAATAAAAAGACAACTAGGACCCTACCCCTATCTTTTCTTTTGGGTTACTGATATGGCGACTATAAAGAGAGAGCTCTCTACAGTTACACACTATCCTTGCAGTAAAAGAAGTAAATTATCCTGAGCTGGGGCCCCTTTCATGGGACCCAATTGCACCTTCCTAGGGTGCCTTTATGTTACATCTGCCCTTGTTAGAAGATAAAACACTGAAATGATGTAGCATGTTTATCAGTGTGGGGTTTCTTCATTTTCCAGATAGTGAAAGCATTGGGGGTTCCGTTTCTTACTTGAAAAGCAGGGCTGGCAATGTCAGGCGAATGCTGGACCTGCTGCTGCTCTATACTCTGCATTTGCATGCCCTGTGTATTTTCTCTAGAAAACTACAGTACATGACATGCTGTGTTCTTGTATCCTATGTGGGGAGCCCTGGTCTCAAAATCAGGGCCTGCTGCATGTGAGGCAGAAACACTAACAGTGAGCCACAGTCTACAATGTTGTCTCTAACAGTGAGCCATGGTCTTCAATGTTGTCTATAAGAGGATCTTCTCTGCCTTAAAGGGGTTGTCTGACTTCATCAGCAAATGGCATTTATGATGTAAACAAAGTTAATACAAGACACTTACTAATGTCTTGTGATTGTCCGTATTCCCTCCTTTGCTTGCTTAATTCATTTTTCCATCACATTATACACTGCTCATTTCCAGGGGTTATGGCCACCGCTGCAGCGCAGATACAAGGTAGCCAGGACAGGATCTCCTGCGCATGCTTGCCTATGTGCGCACCCACGGTCCTAACCACTGGAGAAGTCATTGCTTTTTCCTGTAGTGTGCAAGCACGAACACCTCTGCTGGATTGCAGGGTGGTCATAACCCATGGATACAAGCAGTGTATAATGGGATGAAAAAATGAATCAAGCCAGAAAAGGAGGCAGTATGGACAATCACAACACATTAGTATGTGCCTACATGATAAATGCCATTTGCTGAAGTGAGACGACCCCTTTAAAGCCTATCTCTGTATATCAGAATCAAAGCACTCCTTTCGATACGTGACCCCATTGTTTCGAAAAAGATTTCAAAGCGATTCTTCTGTCTAGACTGCGCTGTATATTAAGACGTATATTTCATATAAAACTGGAAAGTTGTACTGATTGCTTTCTCATTGTGAAAATGTCTTGTCTTGATTCATTATCCTCAAGCAGCTCCCTGATTTTCTTATCTGGCACGCAGCAATGACAAGACTCCAGCAAATGACAAGAAATCAATTCCTTCAGGAAGATGAGCTGGCTACTTGCATAAAACTCATCCCTGTCTGTCCAGGCTTGTCACTGGTTGTAAGGAGGCATTTTAGTAGTCAGTTCCTTCTGTTTATCCAAAAGATAAACGTTTGGACCGCACCTTATCGTATATTAAAGGGGTAGTCTGGTCAAAAGCAATTACCAGCTTTTCACTGGATAGATAACTACAAGAACAGAGGAGATCCGACAGCTCGAAACCCCCTTGATCAGCTGAATGGGACACTCTGGTCCCCCTGTTTCCCAGTAACATCAAGACTGTAGCAAGCAGGAGTTTCAATTGAGTGGTGGTTGACCATTCATTCTATTCAAATTCCTCCTACCCTCATTCTTGTAGCTAGAGGCGAAAGGGCACTGGCGGCCCTTATTTTGGTGATTTTTGGGGTCACACCCCCAGAGATTTATCCGTTGGAGGGGTGATAATTGCTTCTGGATGGAAAACACATTTAAGTAAACGTGCTATACTACTCTAACGGACCATGCATACACAGGGGTGCACCACCAATGAGACGATTGCCTCAGGCAACACCAGGTAGGGGCAGCCCAAGGGCCATGGGCTGAAGGGAAGAGGTTAGGTTAAGAAATTGCCATTTGTTAAGGAGGGACGCCGTTTTGGTTTTCGCCTCAAGCAGCAGAAAGGCTAGGTGCACCCTTGTGCAGACATATATATACTACTACAGAGCAGGACATGTACAGTTAGGGCTCATGCACACGAACGTGTGCTGCCCATTGCCGTATTGCGGTTCCGCAATACACGGGCATCGTTCCGTGTGCATTCTGCATCAAGGATGCGAACCCATTCACTTCAATGGGTCCGCAAATCCGAAGATGCAGAACGGAATCACGGAATGGAACACTACGGAAGCACTACGACGTGCTTCTTTGGGGTTGCGTTCCGTACTTCTGTACCGCAAAAAGATAGAACATGTCCTATCTTTTTGCAGAACGGACGAATGCAGACCCATTCAAGATGAATGGGTCTATATTCATCCCAGCGGCCGTACGGAGATTGCCTGTGCATTGGGGATCACAAATTGCAGTCCCCAATGCATAGAGCAGACCACCTACGGCCGTGTGCATGAGCCCTTAAGGTTCTGTCCACATCTGCTTTGTGGCTTCTGTGTATAATATACATCATGGCACTTATAATGATTAATGTAAGAAAATGAAAATCATGCATAGTCTAGTACATTACAACCTCTTTCTAAGCCTGCATGCACACGAACGTTTGCTGGTACCGCATCCGAGCCGCATTTTTTGCAGCTCGGGTGCGGACCCATTCACTTAAATGCAAAAGATGCGGACAGCACACGGCGTGCTACATTCCGTGGCCCCACAAAAAAATAGGATATGTCCGATTCTTGTCCGTTTTGTGGACAAGGATAGACATTGTAACAATGGATCCCCAAAATGAAGGATGCCATGCGGACGTCATCCGTTTTTTGGCAGATCCACAATTTGCGGACCGCAAAACACAAACATTCGTGTGCATGTAGGCTTACAAAGCTAGAACCAGCCCTCCAATTGTTCTGCTAGTTTTATTCCAAGCTGGCAGCTCAGGGTGTGTCCTTTCTCAGGGGCTGTGTCCTGTCAGGTGCAGCAAGTGGCAGTTGAAGGATGGAACTGAGCATGTGCTTCCATCTCACTGCACAGAATAGAGAAATTAGAAAAAGTGCAAACAGCAGGTGGCGCTAAACAGACAGATTTTATTGAATAACTTAGTAGCCATAAGACATTTTTAATTATATGCAATTACAAAAGTATTCAGATCCAAGTGCTGGTTGGAAAACTGAAGAATGTTTTTTGTGGGACAACCCCTTTAACCAGATTCATCCTATGAAGGGGTGTCAATGCGCTCAGTGACCCGATTGACTTGCAGTGGGATCCGTCGTGATATTTATCTTTTTTTTTTTAACCAATCTTTATTTAAAGTTATCAGCAATAAACAATGCATCACTTATAAGGCAAATTGCATAGCAAGTACATTGTAAACCATAGAACATACTCTTGGGTACAGAAATGTAAGAAAGACATGCGAAAAAAGCTGCATATGGGTTGGAGAGAAGAATTATTCAAAAGATTCATATAGCATACATAGTCAATGTGCATGACAAGCAGGAGTTAAAGTTATGCGTCTTAGTTCCACCATTATAGCAAAATAACCCAAAATATGGCAGATCACGGATAATCTCTCATATAGAAATCTTGCACATCATGTTCCCGGCATGTGGTAACTGTATGAATGTTATTACATTAGCTGTCAGAAAGTCCCAATAATGTATGAGTTGCGCGTCCTGCCTCACGCTAAAGACCTGGCCTTATTACACCAATCCATCCAGGGTCTCCAGGACACTAGAAAGGCATCATGAGACAGGGACTCCCAACTGGAAAGTTCCTTCATCTGGCATATCTCATGAGCTTTCCGCCTCCAATCCTCCACTGAAGGAACGGTAGCGGAAAGCCAGAACATCGGAACCAACAATTTAGCTGCCGAAATAAGAGAAGCCAGTACAGAATTTTTCCGTAGAGCGAAATTCCCGTCAGGGAGGTTAAGCAAGACGACCATAGGAGTAAGTGGGGCAGAAATTCCACATATCTCCTGTATGTGCCCAGAGATGGTGCTCCTAGTAAGCGCGGATCAATGGGCAATCCCACCAGATATGATAGAGAGTGCCCTTGGCAGTGCCACACCTCCAGCATCTATCTGAACGGGTGGGATCCATGGCTTTAAGCTTGTCAGGTGAGTGGTACCACCTAGTGACTAATTTGTAAGCGTTCTCCTGTACCCTAATACAACGCGAGTATCGTGGGAATACTTTCGCGAACTGCGACACAAGTAGCGGAGACCATTTAATATTGGGGAACAATGATTCCAGTCTAAGTCGGTCAGGTATTGCTCGGTCTTTAAGGACGTCACCCACAGCAACTTCACCAAGAGCCGGCCATAGCCCTGTATCATCCTTGAAAATCTTTCATCAATCTTTCATCAATAAGTATGGTAGGTGTCTTAAAGGAGTGAGAGGGGAGACAAGCTTAGAGGTGTATAAGAGGGGTGTTAACCAGGACCAGGCTTGCAGGACTCCCGATAAAAGGTGATGTTCCTTCAAAGGTCTAACAAACCTGGCATTACGGTCCCACAACCTCGACAGCCCCTCCACTCCTAAAAGAGTCCGTGCTATAGTACAACCCAGTTTTTGTATTGAATTATTACTGAGATCTAAGTGCATCCTCATCTGAATCGCTTTATACTGTAGCAGAGCGGACTAAATATCTGAACTTGTTTGTGGTGAAGGTGACCTACTTCTATAGATTCTGCAGCGCCAAAAAACAGTGGACTCTGGACAATAAGGTTTTTTATTCTTTGAGAGGGCTGACATGACAGCATTCATAGCACGGGCAATTCGTCGACTGTTGCTAGTGCAATTACTATCCTGCTTTTTCTGTTCACATAGCCTCTGAGGGCTTGTTTTTTACAGGCCAATATGTACTTTCTAATGCCACCATTTAATATTCTATATTATGTATTGCGAAGCTTAAACAGAAGTAAAATTGCACCATTGTTACAGGTTTTGTTTGTACGGCATTCACTATGTGGTAAAACTGACGTGTTACTAGTGTTGAGTGCGAATATTTGCATTGCAAATTTTTATCGCGAATATTTAGAATATAGTGATATATATTCGTAAAAACGAATATTCGTCTATTTTTTTTTTCATCTGAACCCATTGCCTGCCTGCTTTTTGCTTGTGGGCCAATGTGAGAAGGCTGCAATATCGTAGTCTGTAGTGAATTAGAATATAAGTAAGGGCGGGTTATAGGCAACTTTCCTATTGGGTTGACTTGCTAGATCTCGCGAATATTCAGAATACAGCGCTATATTCGCATGCGCACACGAATATTTCAATGACGATATTTCGCGATAAAATAACCATTGCACAAATATAACAAAGTCACGAATTTGCGAATATATAACGAATATTTGGCGACATATTTGTGAAATATTGCAAATTTGAATATGGCACCTGCCGCTCATCACTACATGTTATCTTTATTCTGCGTGTTAGTACGATTACAGTAGTACTAAATTTATAGTTCATGTCTTACTAGTTACAAAACAATTTAAAAAAACTTTGAAAAAAGTTCTTTGCATCGGCATATTCTGACTCTTTGCATTTCCATCCAGTGGGGCTTTGTCAGAGCTTTTTTTTTGCAGAGCGAGCTGTACTTTTTATTGATACCATTTTGTTTATGTATTTTTGACCATTTTTTGTTCTGGGATTTTTCTTTTTTTGCCACGATGTTAACCATACTTGATAAATACTTTTATTTTCATAGTTTTCTGAAGAGGCAGTACAAGTATCTGTCACGCCCTGCCCTGTGAATGTGCGGAGGTCTGTCAGACGGGCTGCACATGTCTGACTTCTCTGTTTGTTTTGGTTTGGGTTTGAGCTGGATCCACCTTCCCTCAGGTGCACTGTGTTTTATTGTTAGTGAGGCTATTTATCCCTCCTTCTCCCAGTGGCCTGTGCGGGTTATAGTTCTTTCCTGTGAGCTCTGGATGTGTGGTGGATCGTCTGCTCCAGCTCTGCTCTAGATAAGGCCTCTCTATTATTTCTTATTGTGTCTTTTATCTAGGCGTCTAGGGAGATGCTTGCTTCCTCCGGGTTTGAAGAAGCAGGTTGCCTCTTCATTTTTCCCTACAGCTTAGGGTTTGCCCAGGGTGTACAGATTTAGGCACGAGGGCATGTGCATATCGAGCATTAGGGTATGCACGTGGGCACAGCAGTTTAGGTAAAGCTTTTAGGGATCGCTAGGAGGTGACCCTTTTCTCCCTAGCTTTTGGGCCTAGTCATGTGTTCTGTTTGTTTTCCTGTGTTCGGTAATGTCCCCGCTTACCCACCTATCGTGACAGTATATTTTTTGTTTATTTTTTTATTTCAGAAAGGGGAGTGATTTGAATTTTTGATTTTTCAAATCTTTTTCTTATTTTTTTCATTCTGTTTGTAGCCCATTAAACATGCAATCACTGGATTGCTTATACAGTACCAAAGACTGCAACAAAATACTATGGCAGTCTATGGCTGTAAGACTAAGGTAAGATTTATGAAATGGCCTAAAAATGGTATCTGTTGCCCATCACAACCAATCACAGCACAGCTTCAGTTTTCAAGTACACTATAAGAAATGAAAGCTGCACTGTGATTGATTGCCATGGGCAGCAGAGTTTTTCTTTTAGATCTTTTCATACATTTGCTCCATTTTCCTATTAAGCCATATTGGCCACACATCTGAGGGGTGTTTGTCTCATGATTGACTAAGGCATGTGAGGGATTAAACACCTCATGATGAGAGTTGTCTCCAATCACTGCCAGTGAGTGTCTGCTGTATAACACAGCAGCCACCTGCAATTATGATGCTGGTTTTGGTCCTGAGCTGCCACTATATTGATCCCCTTTCCCGACCTCCACCGTACATGTACGGCAGAAGTCGGGTCCTTAGGCACCATAGCCACCAGGTTTCTGCTGATTAGACATTTCATCCCTCAGATATCGTGGTCAATTGTGACCATGGCATCTGAGGCGGCTACCCCTGGAAGCACTGCGTTCTCCCCACGTGGTGACCAGGGGGAGCCGTTCATTCCTTATGAGAGTTTTGGTGCCTCTGAGGGATCTGAGGCTACCATAGGAACATTTTGAATGTCTCATAGTCTATGGGAGTCTATGCTAGTGGCTAATGATCCCATGTTCAAGTTCCCTAAGGGGACACTTAATATAAGTAAATAAAAAAGTCAAACGTAAAAAAATAACAATTCAAATCACCCTCTTTCCCCATAAATAAATAAACAATTAACAATTGTAATTAACAATACAGAAATGAAGATCTGCTGTGTCCCGAAACACCAGAACTATTGAAATATAAACATATGTATCCTGTATGGTGAACACCATGACAGAAAAAAAAAAAAAAATGGCTGCGTTGCTAGTTTTTCCGTCGCTTTACCTAAAAAGAATAATTTAATAAAAAGTGATCAAAAAGTCGGACACATTCCAAAATTGTGTCATCCCGCAAAAAATTAGCTCACACAGCTCTATAGACATAAATTAAAGAAAAATATTGGGGTCAGAATATGACTATGCAAAGTAAAAATTCAGTTTTTTTTTGTTTTTTTAAGTTTTAAAACACAAGAAAAACTATACAAATGTGGCATCGCTGTAATCGTACTGACCCGGAGAACGAAGGGAACAAGCCAGTTTTACCGCATAGGGTAAAAATGAAATCCATAAAACTATAGCAAAATTCAGTTTTTTTTTAATTTCACCCCATTATGTTCCAGCTTGCCACTACATTGTATGCAATATTAAATGGTGCAAATAGAAATTATAACTTGTCCCGCAAAAAACAAGCCATCGTATGGCTATGTGAATAGATGAAATAAAAAAGTTATGGTTTCGGGAAGGGACTTAAAGGCAATGTACACCTTGGGAACAATTTTTAAAAATGATTGCATTGTACTTATTTTGAGCTAAAAATCTTGTTTTCAGTTAGTCTTTATTAATAATATGGAACCTTTTTTTGTGTACAGAGCTTACTGATAAGAATGTGGCTTAAATAAGTGTTTATGACCTCTTAGTAGTTTAGAGGTGAGGGTTGTTAGATGACCGGCACAAAGTGAAAGTACCAGTCACACAGCTAGAAAAACAGTTAACCCTTTGTGACAGAATGGCTCAATATTTTTAATAAATACCAATTGAAAATATGATTTTTAGCCAATAATGAGTGAAATGCAATCATAAACAAAAATTGCCTCCAAAGATGTACATAGCTTTTAAAAACGAGAATGTAAAAACAGAAAATGCCAGTTTCTTCAAAGGGTTAAACTCCCGACTTTAGCTGTATATTTGATGTTCGGAAGGAGTTAATAGTACTTTATATTCGGAGTTTTCTGGTGTGCCTGCAGCATTCATATTCTGTAGCAGATCACAGTGAAATTCTTGATTATGGGAGGATTTCATGAAAGTTCCTTGTCAGTGAAGTTACCAGTTTCACTTTCATAAGTTATAATCACATTTTGCATTTTAATTTATTTTGAGCTAATTAAGGATTCGTGCCCAGGTTATTGCAAATGTAATTATAATATAAAGCCATATTAGGCAGCAGCATGTGAGGAGATCGTGTTACGCGCAGATTACTGCACACAATGAAATCAAGGACAGCTGGTCCAACACAAACTCTTTCATTTATGAGATTCATTTTACGATTTGTACTGATAATGCAGCATAAATTAGGACTGTTAAAATATCAACATGTGACTGCTCTAAAGGGCTGTGCCTCCACCCCACACGTCACACTCGCATGTAGACTGGGAACTTAAAGCGGCCCTTAAAAAAAAAAGTGGCCCCATGTTGAAGGTGGGTCCAAATTGACAGAAGGCAGGGCCAATGTAAGTAGGTGGGACCAGCAATACTGTGGTGCAGCACAAAGTATTGTCCCAGCAGAGCCAAATACACAGTGGAGAAAAAAAAAGTAGTACCCCAGAGGTACCCGCATCCCTGGATTTAATGGAGGTCGTTATGACACCAAAAATTGTAAAAAGCATGGGGAACCTGCACTCGCTGATTCTTATGTTGGCCATTATGGCACATAAGAGGTAGCATTTAGTGTTAGCTTCCTGTCTTATAGAGATTGCCTTGACATTTGGCAGACGGGCCCAAATAATTTTGTACAAAATGTATTTGCCAAGAATCTCAAATTAGCAAAATAAGCTTAGCATTAGCATCAGAATATTTTCTATAACTATGGCATTATTGTACTTTATTTGTGTTTGCAGAGTGCTGTTGCATTGTCTTTTTTTCTTAGTACCCCAGAGGGGGCACCACCATTCTTACACCTAGCTACTTTCTCTAATGGCTAGCAGAGAATGTCATCTGTGTATTTATTTCCAGGTCCTCAGATACTGTTGTTTAAAAATATATATTTTTTGAAACATTAGTTTTTATTGAATAACAATATTGTTATGCAACTGTTACTAAATGCGATATGCCTGGTTGTCCAGCAGGTCACAGTGTATCTGGTAGAGTACCTTTAGATACAATGGAACTTACCATTCCATTCTCCCCCGTTTTGGGCAAAAGTGGGCTAGTCCTGCTTCCAACCAAGGGAGTTGTTGTAGTAAGCTGTATAGGGAGTAGAGTTTAGAGTCCAGAGTGACCAGACATGGCGCAGTGAGCGGAGCGTTCCCACCCCCTTCTGTAGGAGCCCCAGGGAAGCAGATTGTAAAGGACACTGGCTCCAGGCAGTTCACAGACAGAGTATTATGAGGGGGTGAATGGCCAAACGCACCCCACTCAGCGGTACCAGAACTGCTAGCAAGTCCAGTAACCAGCACAGCAGCAGAGAGAGAGAAAGCAAAATATTCAAGTTCACCTGCCAGTTTACCCTTAGCTGAGATGGGAATAACATTGAAATGCTGGTGGAAGATGATAGAACACAGTGCATCACAGCTTCCTGATGAGTCTGTATCTCTGCAGATATATATGGTCAATGTGTCCATGCTGACCCCAAAGATTAGTATGGTAGATTAGAAGGTGTAATAAAAATCTTCGTATTGTATGTATTGGAACCGTAGAGCAGAATAATAACACTATGTATGCAATGAACTTGAGGTGCCCACTTACACCATCAGTAGCTATTGGCTGTCCCCCATGCACAGCTCGGTTCAGCGAGCATATATGTATTTACTGTACAGTGGGGAGAGAGGAGAAAGGCACTGACAGATACTTCTGGTGGCAGCTTATCTCCTGGGAAAACGTACACATTAGGCTATTTTCACACTAGCGTTTTTGCCTGATCTCGTAGAGAGCAGCAAAAACACTTCCGTTACTGATAATACACCCGGCTGCATCCGTTATGAATGGATCCGGTTGTATTATCTTTAAAATAGCAATGACAGATCCAGCATGAAGACCATTGAAATTCAATGGGGGACCGGTCAGTTTTCTATTGTGTCCGAGAAAACGTCTTGCTCCGCAACCCAGGACGGAAAGAAAACCGCAGAATGCTGTGGTTTTCTCTCCGGTATGGGAAAGCGACCAAACGGAACGGAATGTATTTTGGAGCATTCTGTTCAGTTCAATTTTGTCCCCATTAAAAATGAATGGGGACAATATCGGATCTCAATACCGGAAAAGTTAAACGCAAGTGTGTACAAATTACAAAGTGAGGACAATATGTTAAAGAGGTTTTACCAAGTTTAAAAGGTAAAGGCTATGTACACCTTCGGAGGCAATTTTTTAAAAATGATTGCATGTTACTCATTTTAGGCTAAAAATCATTTTTTCAATTGGCCTTTATTAAAAATATTAAGCTGTTCTGTCACAAAGGGTTAACTGTTTTTATAGCTGTGAGATTGGTACTTTCACTTTTGGTCATCTAATAAACCTTATCTCTAAACTACTGAGAGGTCATAAACACTTATTTAAGCCAAATTTTTATCAGTAAGATAAGAACTGAGTAATAATGAGTGATTATAAGGTCAGAGAGCAGAGATAAAGAGTCCGTCTGCTCCTGGTCTGATGGAAAAAAATGAAAATCTGAAGGCTGCTACCAGAGCATCTCAGCTATGTACAGAAAAAAGGAAGCCATATTTTTAATAAAGACTAATCTAAAAAACTATTTTAAGCTCAAAATGAGTACAATGAAATAAACAAAATTGTCCTCAAAGGTGTACATAGCCTTTAACCCCTATGCATAGAATAGGGGATAACTAACTTATTGCTGGGGATCCAACTGCCGGGAATGCCCACGATCCAAAGAATAGGGGTCCTGATCCTCTGATCTGATGGATTTTGTGGTAAAAAAAAAAATCTGTATAACTTGTATTTCATTCATTTAAATTCCTGCTCATTCTTGTCTTTGAGGTCCAGGAGTCGGTCCTATCAGTGACTGACAGCCTTCCCTCTAGGACTGTGTATACAGAGAGCTGTCAGTCACTGATAGGACCGACTCCTGGACCTCAAAGACAAGAATGAAAAGCAATTTAAGTGGACGAAATACAAGTTTTACTGAATCTTTTCTCATAAAAATATATATCAATCTGCTCAGCTCCTCCTGCTCTATAAAATGCTGCCTTTAAGGGGCCATATGTGCATTATTATATAATAAAAGAGCACAAATGAGTATTATTATTTATTAAAGGGGGCACCTGCCACTATGGGCTCATGCACACAACCGTATGGCTTTTTCAGTATTTTGCGGTCCGCAAAAAATACGGATGAAGTCCGTGTGCATTCCGTTTTTTGCGGAACAGCTGGCCCCTGATAGAACAGTCCTATCCTTGTTCGTTATGCGGACAATAATAGGACATGTTCTTTCTTTTCACGGTACGGAAATACTGAAACGGAATGCACACAGACACTTCCGCTTTTTGCTGAACCATTGAAATGAATGGTTCAGTATATGTACAACATAATGAACTAAAAAAACGGGCAGTATACTGAATGCAAAATACTGTCGTGTGCATGAGCCCTATTGCCCCTGCCCCTTTAAAAAAGCTTTTCCCTTACAAAGTGCTCTATTATGTCAATATAAAACCCTACACACTTGGTAATTGCATATCCCTAGCAGCTCATATAATAAAATGTTATTTGTCCTGCATGGTGAACACTGTACAAAAAAACCTAGTGGTTATATAATGTGCCCTTTAATGAAAACAACTATATTCATATGGGTATAGAAACCTGAAGTAGGGTGATGTCACACATAGGGGGTAATTTATCAAACAACGGTGTTTTACGCCAGTCTTTCATATCCTCTGCCGGAGGATGCACTTAATTTATGATGACTGAGGCGTAGGTCTTGTCATAAATTAGAAACTTATTCCATCAGTCCGTGCGCCTAGATTGAAATCCACTCCAGCCCCTGACCAGATTAGATTTTGAGTCGTCATTTACATTAGGAAACTGGTGTAAATTATGGTAACTTTGCTGGTGCTGATGGCAACCAAACCTCCCCAGTGTTGGGGGTGGTGTAAAAATTACATGTGCGCCTGTATTGCTAACAGATTAGGCAACTTCCTAAAAAATAAACCATTTTAGGTTCAGATACTCTTTAAAGAGAGACTACACACACCACTTAAAGAATAGTAAAATAACTAGCTACATTTATTAAAGGAATAAAGAGAATTAGGCAAATATATGTCTTTTTTTAATTTATTTTTTTAGCATAATTAGGTAAATACACCAATACCACATAGAAAACTTAAACACAATAAAGGTTAGACAAAAGACAAAACACGAATACATTTTTGCAACCACACTTCCTCTGGAGTCCTGACTACATCCAGAATGAAGGTACTTACATCACCAATTGAGTTCGGATCATCTGATAGCGAC
This sequence comes from Bufotes viridis, assembly GCA_033119425.1. Taxonomy (NCBI): domain Eukaryota; kingdom Metazoa; phylum Chordata; class Amphibia; order Anura; family Bufonidae; genus Bufotes; species Bufotes viridis. The sequence continues at coordinate 33,380,063 of CM065599.1, read as the reverse complement.
ACACATCAGCTGGGGAGTCCGGTCAGTGAGAGACGTCAGAGACTCGATTGGGTACAACCATTTTCTACGCAGATACGTCTATCTCATAGATGAACTCCAATGGTTTGCTGAAACAGTTCAGCTTTTATACTGTTTTAACCAAAGAGCTTCACCCCCTAATGGAATGACGCTAGGTTATGCAATCCATATTGGTCACTGTGCATATCTTGGTTTTCTGATATTATTTAGGACCTTGGAGTGGCCAATTCTCAGATCCGCAATAAATCAGAATGCCAAGACAAACTATGCAGACAATGCTAACTCTCCTGCACACACTTTTCCCAACAGCTCATTGTTCATTTACACATTATCAGATACCAGGGCAATTATCAAATATACAAGGTCTCAAATAAACAATTAAACAAATAACAAGGACACAGTATAAGGCTACTTTCACACCAGCGTTTTCCTTTTCCGCTATTGAGATCCGTCATAGGGTCTCAATAGCGGTTGAAAATGCTTTAGTTTTTTCCCATTCATTGTTAATTGGGACAAAACTAAACGGAAGGGTACGGAGTGCACCAGTATGCATTCCATTCCGTTTCCTCGAGTTCCCATGACGCACACAAAAGTGCATTAAGCAGCGTTTTTGAGTGTGTCCTCGGATGCAGAGCAAGACAGATCCGTCATGACGATGTAAGTCAATGGAGACGAATCCATTTTCTCTGACACAATAGAAAACGGATGCGGCCCCCATTGACATACAGTGGTTTTAGAGACAAATCCATCTTGGCTATGTTAAAGATAATACAACCGGATTCGTTTATAACGGATGCAGGCTTTTGTATTATATAGACGGAAGCTCTTTGCTGATCCATGACGGATCCAGCAAAAACGCTGGTGTAAAAGTAGCCTAACTATACAAGTACAAACATTGCCAAACAGTCTTCAATTCATTCAGAGGTAAGGCTACTTTCATAAATTCATTTTTGCCTGATCCGGCAGGGATCAGCAAAAACGTTTCCGTTACTGATAGTAAAACCGTCTGCATCCGTTATGAACGGATCCAGTTGTATTATCTGTAACATAGCCAAGACGGATCTGTTATGAACACCATTGAAAGTCAATAGGGGACGGATCCGTTTTCTATTGAGAAAACTGATCGGTACCCATTGACTTGCATTGTGGGTCATGCCGGATCCGTTTTGGTCCGCATTCAATGGCGGAAAGAAATCTGCAGCTTGTTGTGGTTTGCTCTTCGGTACGGAAACGCAACTAAACTGAACGGAATGCATTTTGGAGCCCTCCGTTCTCTTCATTATCGTTTTGTCCCCATTAGCAATAAGTGGGGACAAAACGGAAGCGTATTTCTCCGGTATTGACATTTTTCATGGTGATTATTGCTGCATTATTTTTCATCAAAAATGCTGTCACCAGATGTTTGCTGGAAACTAATAGGGAATCACTTCAAACAGTTTTGGGTCCATGGCATTGGAAAACTCCAGTCACATGTACGGTATTGAAACAGTGCAGATATTAGGTGTAGAATTGACACATAAAAAAAACATGACATACCGTATCTGCTACAGGGGCTTTTCTAGGACTTACGTATTGATGACCTTTACTTAGGATAGGTCATTAAAGGGGTTGTGCAGCCAGTGCCTATTGAGGACGTATCCTCAGGATAGGCCTTCAATATCTGATCAGCGGGGGTCTGACTCCCGGCACCCCCGCTGATCAGCTGTTTGAAGAGGAGGCGACACTGGTGAGAACACTACTTCCTCTTTGAGATAACACTGCTCGTTGTTGTCTCGGCGGCACAGTGTAATTATAAGTGCTTGCTCCATTCACCTGAATGTCATGGCCCCGCAGAAAAAGGACAAGAATAGGCATTTTCTATGATCGTGGCGGCCATGTGTGGTACGAAAATTGGGCCGGTTTCCGTGTTTCGCAGACTGCAAAACACTACGGTCGTTAGAATGTAGCCTAATCTTGAAGAGGAAGGAGCACTTGCATGCAATTGTGTGTGCATAAGGACCCTTAGAATGCCTGCACATGGGGTGGAATACACACATTTTTTTTCCGTATGTAATTTTGTGTGGGAAAAAACACAATAAATAGTGCGGATTTATGTGCGTTTTTTGTGCGGTTATGGTGCAGTTTTCATGTGGATTTACTGCATACAAATGTGCACTGTGTGCAGGCACCCTAAGGCCTCTTTCACACGAGCGTGTCCGGATTAGGTCCGGATGCGTTGCAGATGTGTTCAGTGAAAACTGAGCGATTTTGCAGGCAAAGCCATTCAGTTTTGCCTGCGATTGCGTTCAGTTGTTCAGTTTTTTCCCGCGCGGGTGCAATGCGTTTTGATGCTTACGCGCGTGATAAAAAACTGAAGGTTTACAAACAACATCTCCTAGCAACCATCAGTGAAAACGCATCGCACCCGCACTTGCTTGCGGATGCAATGCGTTTTTAACGCAGCCCCATTCACTTCTATGGGGCTAGGGCTGCGTGAAAAACGCAGAATATAGAGCATGCTGCGATTTACACGCGTTGCAGAAGTGATGCGTGAAAAAAAACGCTCATGTACACAGCCCCATAGAAATGAATGGGTCAGGATTCAGTGCGGGTGCAATGCGTTCACATCACGCATTGCACCCGCGCGGAAATCACGCTCGTGTGAATGCAGCCTTAGGGTACTTTCACACTTGCGTTATTCTTTTCCGGCATAGAGTTCCGTCAAAAGGGCTCTATGCCGGAAAAGAACTGATCAGGCATATCCCAATGCATTCTGAATGGATAGAAATCCGTCACTGTCAGGCATTTTGGCCGGATATAATACCGCAGCATGCTGCTGTATTATGTCCGTCCAAAATGCCTGATCATTTGCCGGAATTAATTTACATTGACTTGCATTAGTGCCGGATCCGACATTGCGAAACAACTGAAGGACGGATCCGTCCTTCCGGTCTGCGCATGTGAAACTGTGTGAAACTGTGAAAAAGACTGCAAGACGGATCCGTCCATCCGCATGACAAGCGGAGAGACGGATCCGTTCTTGCAATGCATTTGTAGACGGATCCGCACCCGGATTCGTCTACAAATACTGTCAGTTGTCACACTGAACGGCGGATCTGGCTGGCAGCGCTAGTGTGAAACGCTAGTGTGAAAGTAGCCTTACTGGAAGTACTCCATGGTATGAAGCGCCTTATCCAAGGCATCGCACTGAGCCAGGCAGAATCCTACTCCGTACTGATAAGGGGCAAGCTCCTCAAAACAGCTGCCTACAGGTGGATATTTGGCTATATTCTCTTGTCATATCCCAAGGCTTGTTAACCCTTTCAGGCTCAGAGTTTTATTTTTTTGGGGGGTGTTTTCGTTTTTGCGCTCCCTGCCTTCCCAGAGCCATAACTTTTTTATTTGTCTGTTCACATAGCCATATGAGGGCTTGATTTCTGTGGGACAAGTTGTACTTTCCAACAGTGGGAAGTGGGAAAAAAAATCCAAATGAGGTGAAATTGCAAAAAAAAAACAATTCCACCACAGTTTTAGTTTTTTTTTATTTACGACGTTCAGTGTGTGATAAAACTGACCAGTTACTTTTATTCCACAGATCAGTACGAGTCCGGCCATACCTTATATGTATATTTTTTCTTGCGTTTTGATAGTGATAAAAAAAATAAAAGTGTGGGGGGGGGGGGGGAAATCTGTTTTATTTTTTTGTTGCCATATTTTGACGATATTTTTGCACATCGCGACACCCATTATGTGTATTTTTTTTATTTTTTATTTTCTTTACACTTTTTTATAGTTACCATAGAGAACTATAACATGGAATCATTAGATTGCTATTATCATAGACTCCAATGCACTTGCATTGAAATCTATGATGATTTTACGAGTTCCCTATGGAGCCCTATTAGGCCTTATTCACACGTCCGCATATATGTCCGCATGTATTCCGCAATTCTGCGGAATACATGCGGACCCATTGACTGTGAATGGGGCACGGAACGATGCGGAGAACACACTGTGCTCTCCGCATCAGTTTTTGCAGAGAGCGCCGCCGATCTTACGGCCGCAGCTCCGCAAAAAAGTAGAGCATGTCCTATTCTTGCCCGCAATTGCGGACAAGAATAGACATTTCTATGGGGCTGCCGGCCATGTGTGTTTATGGATCCGCAATTTGCAGATCCATAAACACTACGGACGTGTGAATAAGGCCTTAGAGGCAAGGGCTCCATAGGAAATACTATGCAGCAGCCTCCTGTCATTCACAAAGACAGGGGTTGCTGCACACAAGCTCCGGCTCCTCCGATCGCCACACGGGGGAGCCGGGGCACCACCGGAAGCGCGCATTTCCAGTGTTTCACGTGTTCTAAAGGGGTTAAATGTCCGCGATTGGTTGGGGACATGAGCCGCGGGTGTCTGCTATAAGAAGAAGGCGGCCACCCATGGCTATGGCGCCCGCAGTGCTGAGGAGCGGGTGCCATCTTTAAAGACCCTGTATGACGTACATGTATGTCATCGAGTGTGAAAGGGTTAAAAAGTCAGATTTTGGCTACATGCACACAACCGTTGCCTGCCTCCGCGTCCGCTCCTCCTTGAAATTTTGCGTCCGTCAAAAAAAACGGATGACGGACAGTTTTTTTGGACGGATCCGATTTTTATGGCAGATCCATTGTAAAAATGCCTATCCTTGTCCGCAAACGTGAAAAAAATAGGACATGCACTATTTTTTTGACGGAATGAAAACACGGATCACGGATGCGGAACAAAAACGGTTGACCATCCGCATTTTTTGACGGACCCATTGAAATGAATGGGGAAGCATCCTATCCGTGAAAAAAAACGGAACGGACGCGGAAACAAACAACGGTCGTGTGCATGGGGCCTTTGACTCACAGGAATACACTTCCACAAGGTGGCGAAATCAAGATGGTTCTCTATCCTTGCATTGCAAATTGAAGTCGGCAGCATAAATTTACATGCTGTGGATGTCAAATCCGTACCGCAGGTCAATTTCCACAGTCGATTTTTTTTCCCACATAATTTTGAAAATTTTGCTACCAAGCCAATCATCCACGGACAGCACACGTCAGTGAACAACAGAAATACACAAATGGTGTGCGACAAAGTTTGTAACCTATTTACGCTACAAAAGTGGCATGAATAAATTAGTAAATGCCGCCAAAGTTTGTAGATTTATTAAAACTGGTGTAAAGTAGAACTGGCTTAGGGCTCGTTCACATCATCGTTTGTCTTTTCCATTCTCCGGCTCTGTTAAGGAGCCGGAGAACGGAAAGGACGGATGCTGTACATAACTGACACCAACGGAGCCTAAAGACCCCATAGACTTTAATGGGGTCTGTTTGGTGTCTGCTCAGAACATGATTTTTGAGGGAAGACTAAAGTACTGCAATGCACCAAACAGACCCCATTAAAGTCTATGGGGTCTTTAGGCTCCGTTGGTGTCAGTTATGTATAGCATCAGTTCTCCGGCTCCTTAACAGAGCCGGAGAACGGAAAAGACAAGCGGTGATGTGAACGAGCCCTTAGTTTCCTATATTAACCAATCAGATTCCACCTTTCATTTTTCAGAGCTGGAATCTGATTGGTTGCTATGGGCTATTAAACCAGTTTTCTTTTACACCAATTTGGGGGAAAAAAGACACAGATGAAAATTATTATGGGGGAGATTTATCAAAACTGATATAAAGGAAAACTGTCTTACTTGCCCATAATAACCAATCAAATTCTACCTTTCATATTTCAGAGCTCCTTTGGAAAATGAAAGGTGGAATCTGATTGGTTGCTATGGGGAACTAAGACAGTTCTACTTTATACCAGTTTGATTAATCTCTCCCAATGTGTTTAAAAAAGAGACACACAGATGAAAAGCATTATGGGGAGATTTATCAAACTAGTGTAAAGGAAAACTGGCTTGGTTGCCTATAGCAACCAATTAGATTTCAGCTTTCATTTTTCACAGCTCCTTTGGAAAATGAAAGGTAGAATCTGATTGGTTGCTATGGGCAACTAAACCAGTTTTCCTGTACACCAGACACAGATGAAAATTATTATGAGATTTATCAAAACTGGTGTAAAGGAAAACTGGTTTAGTTGCCAATAGTAAGCAATCAAATCACTGCTTTCATTTTTCAGAACTCCTTTGGAAAATGAAAGGTGGAATCTGATTGGTTGCTATGGGCAACTAAGCTATTTTCCTTTACCAGTTTTGATAACGCTCCCCCTATATCTTCTGTGGCCTCATTTGTTGTGCCAGGTGTAAATTATGTAATATGAGCTTTCTTCAGGTTTTCTAAAAGTTTTGCTAATGGAGCGCCTCTTACTGCCATGCAATCCTAGCAAATGTCTAATGAATTCATCGGACGGCTGTGATTTTGCTTGCTGACATATTGCATGACCTGGGGGGTAATTGTTGGGCACGGCGTGGGGAGGCACATTTGTATTTGACATGCAGGGTGGACATTAGGACCCTGAGGAGGACCTCTCTCTGCAGGACTGAGCTAAAACAAACAGCTGAGTGAGAGCAGAGGGAAGGGAGGGAGATAGAGAGACAGACAGAGGGCTACAGGGGGAGACTGGAGGCAGCAGCAGCAGGAGAGGAGGACGATATCATCATCACAGGGGTCCATCCAGCACAGGCAGGGCCAGAATGTAAAGGAGCTGGCTGCCTCTCACCTCCCCCATTCATACAAATCTCTCTATCATCCTGCCTGCAGTAAGCATGAGAAGGATCAGGGCTAATGCCATCGCCATCCTGACCGTAGCCTGGATCCTGGGCACCTTCTACTACCTATGGCAGGACAACAAGCCCCATCCTGCAACCTCCAGCAGATCACCGGGCAGCAGGAGCCGGGCAGTGGCCAGGCAGGAGGGGCACCGAGAGGACAGGACCAGCCCTGTGGATGTAAGTATCAGCACCTTATCATGTATACCCATTGAGGGGGGTGGGGACTGGTCCCTGGACAAGGACTGACCAGCTATGCCCGTCACGCTGAGGTTTTCTGCTTCATCTTTCATATCTGGTCAATTCTTTTGTCTTATTATAGCATTGATCCCTTTATTCGATATTGGTGGTTTTTCCTGCTATTTTTGCTATGCTTCATACCTGGTACACAATCTCCTCCCCAGAGTAACTTCAGGCACCTGGCGTTACGACTCCCTATCCCTGAAACTTGTTGTCGTTACTCCACCCGCCCTGAGAAAGCCATTTCACCTATTAAGCCGGGCGTTAGTCATTCTCCATACGCTAGGACCAGTATTGATGCCTATGATCAATCTATCGACCAGTTTTATTCTCATGACCTGTAAGTATCTCCATAGAAAAACAATTATGTCCACCTGCAGTCTTGAAGGTCTACAACTCCCAATGTGTCCCACAGCCAAAGCACGTCGGGAGTTGTAGTGCCGCAACAGCCAGAGAACTACAGGTTCAAGACCAAATGCTGTCCAGTATAGAACTGTCATGATTAGGTTTATTCAGCTTTTTGTCACAAGTGTATCCCGGAGTAGCTCAACCATACTGTAACATGGTTGTCTACGTATACATTAGGGCTCATGCACGCAAATCTATGTATGACCTCTGTTTTCTTTTGCGGATCCATGCCTGTCCTTGTCTGCAAAACGGAGAAGACTAGGACATGTTCAAGTTATTTTTTTGAGGAAAGGATGTACGGACATACGGAATAGGAATGCACACGTCATTTCCGTTTTTTTTTTTTTGCGGACCCATTGAAGTGAATGTTTCCGCATATGAACTTGTTAAAAAAACGGAATGAAAACCGGAGAAAAATTCGTTCGTCTGCATGAGCCCTAATAATCCGCATGTGTCAGATCCCAGCTACTAATAACTCTATGGGATTTTCAGTTTTACATTCAGGACCGTGTAACGTTTTTTTATTAGCGTTAGAATTTACAATGAAATGTAGCATATTTTTTTTTTTTGCGTCCCGTATGCGAAAACATTCACTTCAATGGGGCCTCAAAAAATGGAAATAACTCTGTGTGCACTCCATGGCCATCCGCATTACGGACAAGGATAGTACTGCTCTATTAGGGGCCGGCCGTTCCATTCCGCAAAATACGGAATGCACATGACCAGTAGCTATGTTTTGCGGATTCGCAGTTTGCGATCCGCAAAACGCCCAACGACGTGTGCATGATCCAATGGCTAACCTCCGGCACTCCAGCCGTGGTAATACTAGAACTCCCAAGCTGTACACTTGGCTGTTCTCAGAACTCAACAGAAATGAATGGAGCATGCTGGGAGTCGTAGTTCACCGCAGCTGGAGTGTCGGAGGTTAGCATTGGCGGTGTGCGGCATAGTCTGAGCTTGTAGTCCTCCACCGCGGTTTTGTGGCAGGTCTACAGTACATAGGAGAAGATAGTTTTGGGCGGGTTTCTCTCTAAGGATATAGTAAGGCCTTTGATCACATATTTTGAAGACCTTTTTTGTGACTGGGATACCACGTGTGTAGTGAGTGCCTTATACCGCTCCTTGGCATTGTGTCCTCTCCCCATTCATACAGGTGGCAGGCTGGGTCACTCTGGAGATGTGCGGGGGCGGATAGTGGTTCGTCCGTGTGTGTACATGCTGATATTATGTGTTCAGGTATCCATGGCAGCCAGTCTTCCAGAAATGTGATTGTACGGCTTCAGGCTTTTTATGGAATCTGGTGCGGACTTTGTAGCTAAAACCAGACATAGACTTGGGAACCTGAATTTAAATTAACCTGAATTGTTCAAGATTCTGGGTGACCTCTGAAATTTTTTGCAATATCTACTCGCCCATCAGGTCCTATGGAAACACGAATTTCTACAAAAAGCTCTAAAGCCTTGCACGAATCCATGGGCACACGTCTTGTAAGGCTACTTTCTTACTCGCGCTTTAGCTTTCCGTTTGTGAGATCCGTTCAAGGCTCTCACAAGCGGTCCAAAACGGATCAGTTTTGCCCTAATGCATTCTGAAAGGAAAAGGATCCGCTCAGAATGCATCCGTTTGCCTCCGTTCAGTCACCATTCCGCTCTGGAGGCTGCCTGCTGCGTTTTGCTGTCCGCTTGCTGAGCCAAACTGAGACGGATCCGTTTTCTCTGACACAATAGTAAACGGATCCGTCTCCCATTGACTTTAAATGGCGTTCATGACGGATCCGTCTTGGCAATGTTACAGATAATACAAATGGATCCGTTCATGACAGATGCATGCAGTTGTATTATTGTAACTGATCCGTTTTTGCAGATCCATGACGGATCCGCCCAAAACGCGAGTATGAAAGTAGCCTAAGCCTACTCTTTTGACATCTAAAATGTCTACAGATAAATGGCTTCTGTCTGTGAAGTACAATGGATCCGGTGACCTGCGTGTGCACTAAATAGAAAATATACCGCTATATATTGTTGCCTAGGAAGGGCCGTGAGGTTTGATTGATTTATTGATGCTCGACGTTGACCAGAGCCTATAGGTATATGGACATGCAAGGGAACATTCCTGGAATTTCATTGATTTGCAGTTAAATGTGCGTAATATTCTAATTTAAAGGGCACTACTGCCTACACTGACAGTATACGAGCTCCATCTCATAGTGTCCACATTGTAAATCATGGGGACCACATGCATTTGTATGGACACGACGCATTGAGGTCCATGGAAGGCTGCTACATGGACGTGCAAGACGTGTAAAGATGAATGTTCTTGCACACTCAATCTTCATTGAGGCTGGGGCTTTATACCTACTTATTGTATGCAGTGCCTTTTCATGCATGTGATTCTATATATTTTTTTTTTCCCCCTTGCTATTTAGGGCTCATGCACACGGCCGTAGTTTTGCATCCGATACGCATTTTTTTCGGATTGGATGCGCATCCATCAACTCAACGGTCCCCCAAAAGATATGTGCTATCCGCATCAATAAGTCCTTTCCGCGACCCTGCAAAAAAGATACAACATGTCCTATTGTTGTCTGGTGTGTGGACATGGATAGGACATTTCTGCAGGAGTAAAAAAAAAATGGAGGCATGCACGCCGTGTATCTATATTTTGCGGATCTGTGATTTGCAGACCCTAGAACACATGGTCGTGTGCATGAGCCCTTAGAGAAGTCTTCCCAAAGATGAAAAAAAAAAAAACCTATAATATCTCATTGCGATATTGGGTACATTTTCTAGTACATAAAGACATAAAAAAAAGCTTGTAAAAAAAAAAATGCATTACGTACCGGAAAAAAAGTATGTGCATAAAGGAAGCCTGACTCTGGGTTCACACCAGAGCGTTTCTGAGACGCGCTTTTTACGCGCGTTTTTGACGCGCGTATTACAGCGCATTTTTGCAAATAGGAAACGCGCGTCATACGCACGTTCGTGACTCTGGAGACCAATTGAAAAAGGCATATCTACACTTTAACGCGTGTTTCCATTGAAGTCTATGGGTGCAAACGCGCGACAAAACGCCCCAAAGAAGCTCAAGAACTTCTTTGAGCGTAGGGCGTTTTACAGTGCGTTCAAACCGAACCATGCCCATAGGGAAACATGAGTTTTCTCCTGTTAAGCGTTTTACAGCGCGTTCGAACGCGCTGTAAAACGCGCAAGTGTGAACTGAGGGTAATATGGATCACAATTTAGAATTTAGTGGGGGAGATTTATCAAAACTGTCTTAGGCTGCTTTCACGCTTGTGTTATTGTTTTCCGGTATTGAGATCCGGCAGAAGATCTCAATACCGGAAAAAAACGGTTTTGTTTTAGTCCTCATGCTTCTGAATGGAAAGAGATCCATTTAGGATGTCTTCTGTTCGGTCAGCATCTCGCTTTGCAAGCTGCAGTTTTATGTCCGTTTATAAAAACGGAAGAAAACCAGATCCGGCACTGAAAACAATGTAAGTCAATGGTGACTGATCCGTTTTTTTAGGAGCCTAAAAAGACGTATCCGTTACCCATTTAGTTTCAATGTATTTAGTGATGGATCTGTTTATTTTTTTTTTTGTTTGTTTTTTTCACACAAACAGCATTCTAACGGAACGGATGCATCTAGATTTGCAGAATCAAAATGGATTCGTTTATTTCCAGTAGTGATCCGGATGTCAATACCGGAATTAACAACGCAAGTGTGAAAGTAGCCTTAGTTGCCCATAGCAACCATTCAGATTCCACCTTTCATTTTTCATAGCTCCACTTTAAAATGAAAGGTGGTTGCTATGGGCAACTAAACCAGTTTTCTTTTACACCAGTTTGATGAATCTCCCCAGTATCTTTTGATCTAGGGAAAATTCAAGGCATAAGGAAAGGGGGGCACACAGACAAGGGGATCGAGGTAGAGCAATATTATTATTTAAAGGGATTTTGGTGATTTATTGAAACCCTACTCTCTGAGATTGCAGAGGATGTATTACATATTGGGCACTTTGTTTGATGAACTTGATGCAGATAACGGGAAGCACTCCCATAACAGCGCACCTGTATTTTTGCCAAGCCTCGTCTGCCGTTGGGCAGTGTGGGTGGATGGAGACAGCTGGGTGGTGGGCAGGAGCAGCCCTGCTGCTGACTACAATTCAAAATCATTTATTAATGCTATGTTCACATACAGATCCCGCCCAGCCGGATAACGCTGTGCGCCACCAGACACCATTGACTATAATGGGATCCGGCCTCTTTCTGGCAGGACAAAAAGACAAAAAAACTGCCGGGAAGGGGCCAGATTCCCGCAGATTCCATTGTAGTCAATGGTGATCTGGCCTTGCACAGCATTATCCAGCTATTCCGGATCCGGTGGACTCGGGCCTCTGCCAGAACATGGTGCCGGATTTATAAATGCATGTGTGGATGTAGCATTAGCCATTTGGTTTTCACATAATCTTGGAATTGTTTTTGTTTGCAAGTTTCAACCTGATGGATTTCTGATTACATTTTCAGCTACTTTCACATCTGCGTTTTTGCTGGATCCGTCATGGATCGGCAAAAACGCTTCAGTTATGATAATACAACCGGCTGTATCCTTTCTGAACGGATCCGGTTGTATTCTTTACAAAAAATAGCCATGACGTTTTCTTTTGTGTCCGAGACACACTCAAAATGAGTCCAATTTTCTGTCCAGCGTGGGAATGCAACGAAACGGAATGGAATGCATTCTGGTGATCTCCGTTCTGTTCAGTTTTGTCCCTATTGACAATGAATGGGAACAAAACTAAAGTGTTTTTCTTCAGTATTGAGATCCTATAATAAATCTCAATACCGGAAAGGAAAACGCAAGTGTGAAAGTAGCCTTACTATTAGGCCTCATGCACACAACCGTTGTTTGATTCCGTGTCCGTTGCTCCGTTTTTCGTGATTTTCTGCGGACCCATTGGTTTTCAATGGGTCCGTGGAAACCTCGGCAAATGCACCGTTTGTCCTCCGCGTCCGTGGTCCGTGATTCCAGTCCGTCAAAAAAATATAACCTGTCCTATTCTTGTCCGTGAAAAACGGTTCACGGACCCATTCAAGTCAATGGGTCCGTGAAAAATGCGGATGGCCATCCGTGTGTCATCCGTGTTCCGTGTCCGTTTATTTTGCGGATCCCTTGGCAGGCACTTGGGAAACATTGTCAGCCTGTCTTTTGGTAAAATCTTTTGGGTCATGTCCGCTAAAAAAACGGAAGACACACGGAAACACAACGGAAGGCAAAAACGGACACGGATCACTGAACAACGGAACCCCTTTTTGCGGACAGCATAAAAAAACGGTCGTGTGCATGAGGCCTTAATCAGTGTTTCCAGTGCCAAAAAGAGAGGAGCACAGATAGAAAAATAATGCACATGCAACAAAGTTGTCCCATATGTATATTCTCAACATAATGAAACTATTGAGAAGAATAGATCGAATAGGTGACCCTAGATTAGTACACCAGCACTCCGCAGTCGCCCCCTCATTCTGTTCTATTCATTATCGGCAGCACATCCCCGATTACACAGGAAGATATGCTGCCAATAATCGGAAATCTTTCATCCTGATGAAAGGTGCCCATCAGCTGATGAATGAGCGTTTGCCCGTTTATCGGCTGATTGGCCACTCGATTATAAAATTCTGATTAACTCTTATTCCCGATAATTGGCCGTGGTGTTTAATAGGACCTTAAGGGGACTTCTTGACCCTTAAGCCTCATTCACATATCAGTGTTCCCCATACGTGTTCTCCACGGACAGCACACGTCCCTCTTCGTCCTGTGTTCACGGATCTATCACTTTCATTATAGTCTATGGGTCTGTGAAAACCACGGATGCCATCCGTGTTTCACGGATCATTAGAAAGAGATGCTTTGAATTTTTTTTTACAGCTGTTCAGTGTCAGTGAAACACGGATGACACACGGACCCAACACGGATCCATCACGGACATCTTAACGGAGGCACCACTGACCACCTTTTCACAGATTTAAAGGGAAACCAAAAGTATGTTCTTACAGCATCTCAGACCTTCTTTCCATAAGTTTTCTTTTCTCTTGGAGCTCGCTTTGTATCTTCATTAAAAAACTGTTTTACCTTATGTTAATGAGGCAGTAAGGTGCCCAGAGGGGCATGATTTTCATAAAAAATGTGCCCAGTAACGCCCTCCATCAAGTGACCAGGCCCGCCCCCCTACAGAGCCCAAGCACGACTCTCTCCTCTCATACACTACACCCCCAGCATTGCCGCCCCCACTCCCTCCCGCTACTTCGCTAGTAGACGATTACCCCACCCACCCTTTCCCTTCAGCTTCACCAACAGGCGCAGGGCCGAACCGTGGCGACACCTGCTCACTTCAACTGAGGGCATCAGTCTCAACTGTTTCACTGGGCGTGTGACGAACCCAGTGACGTTTTCGCTGCATGCCCAGCGAAACACTTGAAACACTAGGGGGCGTGATGGCAATGCTTGGGGCGTAGTGTATGATCGGAAGAGCTGTAAGGACATACTTTTGAATTAATATTGATTATCCAGGTGACATATTACCTTTAAGCACGGACACAGACGTGTGAATGAGGCTTTTATAGCAGATGTTGCAAAATAAGGATTAGACAGTTGGATTTAAACATGCCTGATCCTTTTGTTCTCAGGGGAGGTAAGCCGCTACCAGAGACGTCTGATATTGGCCTTCTCCCCACTCACCGTGAAAGAGGTATTCTTGCTTGTCTGAGCCACGCTTGCATGTGTATGGAAGGGTCGGGATAGATGGCTGTTTGCGGAACAAGCTCAGCCGACGGCTTTCTAATATGGCAATATCTTTGAGAACGCGCTGCCCAGAATTTCAAGAATAACACACAGCAGCTATGGACCGTTGTCTATCAGATTATCAGAACCACACGGTGCGATTGTGTCTGTTTTGACGCTGTCGAGTACCATGCGGCTGTACAGACGCAGTGGTCTCTAAGCTAATGAAGAACACCCTGTTTAGTCGGTCTGCATTGTACCACGTTTTACCTTCACTGTGTGGCCCTTAATGCAGACACACTAACAGTGGCACCAGTGTTATTTGATGATTTTTTTTGGTAAAAAATGCCAGCTCCAGATGTTAGCTGAAAGTCTATGGCACAGATGTCAAGCTCATGGCCCTCTAGCTATTGCAAAACTACAACTCCCAGCATGCCCTGATAGCTGTAGGATGTCCAGGCATGGTCTGTGAGAAATATAAAACCAGGACATACAAGCACTTTTATTTTTTGTTTATGGTGTTTTTGCTTATTAGGAGGTGTTTTGTATTTATTTTATTTTTTTCTTACTGGCTTCTTTTCATTCTGAAGCTCTTGCCATTTTTCAAGGCTGTTTGAACAAAAAAATGATAATGTTCAATGTGTGAGGTGAGCGCATTGCACCCACACTGAATCCTGACCCATTTATTTCAATGGGTCTGTGTACATGAGCCCTGGCTACATAGAAGTGAATGGTTCTGCAGGCAAGTGCGGATGCGATGCGTTTTTCACTGATGGTTGCTAGGAGATGTTTGTAAACCTTCAGTTTTTTATCACGTGCATGAAAAACGCATCATAATGCATTGCACCCGTGCGGAAACAACTGAACGCAATCGCAGGCAAAGCTGACTGAACTTGCTTGCAAAATGGTGCGTGTTTCACTGAACGCATCCGGACCTAATCTGTCACGCTCGTGTGAAAGAGGCCTTATAGCCCCAAAAAAGTGCAAATTCATGTGTGTCAAAGACCCTTGGGGTGCTACTACAGACCATTTTGTGTTGTGCGTTTAATTTTTTTGGCCTAAAAATGGCCTGATTTGCTCAGTGGTTTTTGTACACTTCAAAAAAATGTAATTATTTTTTGTATGCCTTGCATTATTTCTTTTTATAACAATTTATGTACTCCCCTCTAATGTCATTTTCTTTGTAGAACAGTGTGGGGAAAATACATTGGTGCAAAAGAAAAGCCATTAAAAATGCAATACACACTGGAACTGATGTTTTTTTTCCAAGCAGGGCAAAAAAAACTATGGATGTGTATCAGATAAAAATGCCAGACAGTGAGTAAGAAAAACATCAGACCCGTGTGTGTGTGGTGGTGGGGTGAAATATAACAAAAAATGACTGTCAGCCAGTTGAGACACTGTCATAGTCTGAAAATAAGGTGGCAATTTTTGACATTTTGTCCAATAGATGGACAAAAGTATTTTATTTTATTTTTTCTATTTTTTTTTTTTTATATCCATGAAGGACCTTTTACTTTGTATGAACATTCCCAGGCAGATATTTCATCTATCGCCCGGTTTTATTGAACACGTATGGTTAGTTTGAGCAACTTTAATTTCCAGTGTGCACTAACGTGTATGTCCTTCAGCAGTTCTTCACCGTCAACCTGGTTCTAATGTGTATGGTCACCTTTAAGTCTGTCGGATTATTTGAATGTTTTCCCTGCAAATTGGATTTTCTACTTATACTTTCATGGCATTTCAATTGGGCAAGTCATAAAAGTGTGATTAGTGGGAGTCTCACCACTAGGGATGAGCCTGTGTGAATCACTTCCTACTAAAATGAATGAAAAGTATACATAGTCATGCGTTGCAATGACAGCCGTGCACACTGCTGTCCCGCTCCTTTTGGGTGGGTGTGGGAGCCATGTGACTAAGGGCCCATGCACACGGCCGTTGCACAGCCATGGCCGTATTGCAGCTCACATACAGCAGGTCCGCAATACACGGGCACTGGCAACCAGCATCACGGATGCGGACCCATTCAAGTGAGAATGCGGTGTGAAACGGAGGCACGGATCAGAAGCTGACGAAAGCACTGCGGAGTGCTTCCGTGGGTTTTCTGTCTGTGCCTCTGCACCGCAAAAAAGTAGTGCATCCTCTACTTTTTTGCGGTGCGGACCATCTGATGCAGATTGCGGACCCCAATTTAAGTGAATGGGTCTGCGATCCACAAGGGGCGGCCCTACAGTCGGTGCCCGTGAATTGCGGACCGTGTGTATGAGCCCTAACCCTGCTTCTCCTTCTGTGTTTGCAGGCCAGACCCGCTTGTCCTCCGCTGACCAACAGCAGCAGGTCCAGGCTGTATCTTGTGTCTCTTCCGCAGGCCATGGCATGAGATTCTCAGTGAAGGCCCCCTGCCCTGTCTCTAGGGTGTGCGTGCTTGCTTCTTGGCTCTTTAAAGGGCCAGCTTGCACTCCCTAGTTTTCTACAGCCAATGGCTGGTCACTTGAGTATTTTAGACACCTTCCCCTATGGGAGGGTGCCTGAGCTTTAGGATTCCTAGCTTTGCTAGTAACCAGCAAAGCTGTGCTGTTTAATTTGTCTACCCATGAACCGACCTCTGCCTGTTTACCGACTCTGACTCTTTGATGCCTATTCTGACCTCCGCCTGTTTACCATATTAATCCTTTGCTGCCTGCCCTGAACTTATTTTACGTATTTTCACAAATACTACCTGTTCTGACTACAAGTATTGGCTGATCCCTCGGTCCTTCTCACCGATGTCTCTGACTCCATGGGTCAGCTGCCAGCCACTCCAGGGCTATTCGAAGAGATGGCGACCTGGTAGCTCCCCTGCAGTAAAGACCAGATCCCTGTATAGGGGTTAAAGAGTGAATATCAGGGGAATCCCTGGATAACGCAGTTAGGTCTAGCCCAAATTCCAGCTTTGGGCTAGTTGGTTGGTTGGTGGTTCCACACTGACTGCCCGTAACATCATTTTAATATAGCCAACTGCAATGACCAATATGCTAAAAGGAAACTCGGGGAAAAAAGATTTTTATAATAATATGCTGTATATTTCATAGATTGGTATATGTTTAGAAAATATATTCTGCTATATCACACTTGGGCCTCTTTCACACGAGCGTGTCCGGATTAGGTCCGGATGCGTTCAGGGAAAACTGTGCGATTTCACAGGCAAAGCCATTCAGTTTTGCCTGCGATTGCGTTCAGTTCAGTTTTTTCTGTGCGGGTGCAATGCGTTTTGATACGTTTTTCACGCGCGTTATAAAAAACTGAAGGTTTACAAACATATCCTAGCAACCATCAGTGAAAAATGAATCGCACCTGCACTTGCTTGCGGATGCAATGCATTCTTCACGCAGCCCCATTCACTTCTATGGGGCTAGGGCTGCGTGAAAAACGCAGAATATAGAACATGCTGTGATTTTCACGCAACGCACAAGTGATGCGTGAGAAAAAACGCTCATGTACACAGACCCATTGTATTGAATGAGTCAGGATTCAGTGCGGGTGCTATGCGTTCACGTCAGCCATTGCACCCGCGCGGAAAACTCGCCCGTGTGAAAGGGGCCTTACCTGAACCTGCAGCATCACTATTAAGATGTAGTACTCCATTACAATAGGATGGCAGAACTAATTTCTCTGATTGGACTTATAATCAATCTATGGCCGTATTACCAGTGATTGATGCTGATGGAAGTATTATTTGGAGAAACTCCAGCAAATGTATAATTTCCATTTGATATACTAGACAAGTAACTGATAGCCACCTTCAGCTGTCCAAGATTGAAGCTGCTTTCTTCCATAACCAGTGCCACACATATCTACAGGTCCTGTGCGATATCGCAGCTCAGCCCATTTCACTTCTATGGAGCTGAACTGCAGTACCAGATGCAACCTGTGGACAAGTGTGGCACTGTTCCTGGAAGAAAGCAGTCGTGTTTGTGTATTTCTGGAGAACTTCACTCTAGTGCTAGACATTTACAATATTCGACAGTTTTAATATATGTAAACAAATATATATACCTTTCGAGGTTCTTCACTTTACCTTATTTAGTACAGGGTATTAATTAAATCCTGGTTTGTTCTCTCATTCAGACAGCATGGTAGAAAAAAAACGTGCTGGATTCCTGTTACCAGGGAGCTGCGCATTTTAAGATCTCAGATGAATACAAGACTTGTTTGTAGTCTGTAACCATGGAGACAAGTAGGCACAATATAGTACGGTAATTTGTTTTTAGCAGGACTTCATTTTTTATTTTGGACAGCACCGTACATTGTATAGTGTCTGTGCTTGGTATTGCAGCTCAGCTCCATTCACTTGGATGGGACTGAGCTGTGGTAGGCCACGTGACCAATGTACTGTGAAGTCACTGGCCTAGGTAGAGGCCTAACCCTGGGAACACACCTGAGCGTTTTTCAGAAAACGCGCTGAAAAACGCTCAACATGTGAAAAGCCATGCATCCCTATGGGCATGGTTCACATTTGGGCGTTTTAAAGCGCGTTTGAACGCGCTGTAAAACGCCCAACGCCCAAACAAGTACATGAGCTTCTTTTGGGCGTTTTAACGCGCCTATGGACAATGTTGCCATAGGGGAGAATCACTGAATCACGCGTATGACGCGCGTTTCTTAGTTACAAAAACGCACATCCAAAAACGCGCGTCATACGCGCGATTCAGAAACGCCTAGGTGTGTCCCCAGCCTAAGTGTTCATGAAACCCTGTTGCCTCTTCTGACAGCTGATTGGCAGGGGTCCCAGGAGTCGGACCCCAGCCAAGCCAAAATTAATGACCTATCCTGAGCACAGGCCATCAATATCAAATTCACAGAGAACGCCTTTAAATCTGACTTCTCCGTTGAATGGGCTGGAGCTGATTGTGTTCCACCACAGCAGACCTGATTGTGACTCAATGAATAAATCTGCTTCCTTAGTCATTTTGGTTCCTGAAGACTGTCCGCCTACTTACCAGGCTGTCTGAATCTTTTCGAATGGAGTTGAAAAAAGTTGTGACTTGCCTGGAGTCATCGTTTATGGGGGAATTACGGATTATTACATCTGACCTGAATCAGACTTTTAAATGCCAGGAGGAAGCCTGGACTTCTCTGCACTCTGCTGTGGATTCCACTCAAGCATTGCTCAACAAAATATGCATAATGCTTTACTTCTACTTCAGTTGGTACATGATGCTGATAAGAAAAAGTTCCTTAACCTCAAAATATGGGGTTTACCTGAAACCATACAGGACTCTGACCTTTTATACTCTTTGCACACTGTCTTTTCTTAATTCTTGGGGAACCCTCTGACTAAAGAGCCCTTTAGGCCTGTACTGTATTACACTGGCCAAGGGTCGACCAGATCTCCGCTGACAACCTCTGAAAAAGTGCCGCTGATTACCCCATGATTGAGCGAAACGCTCATTAATCAGGTATTTGCATATTTTATGCAAGCTAAAAATAATCATCCCTTGCTGGCGGCAGATCGTGACATCTAATCATGCTCTGCTGCCGGCAAATAATGATTCTGCATGGGGACGAGCGATAACATTAGCGATCAGTTTTCCCCATACTGTAGAGGGGATCGCTGCATATAATTAAAGTGCTCTCCTTCACTGACAAGAAGGCAATTGTTGGGAAGGAACGCTCCTTCCCAACAATCATAATGCTCATCTGCTAGTCTAATACAGCCCATATATAGGCTGAGAATCCGCCAGATAATCGCTAACAATCGTTCATAGGAACGCTCGTTAGCCATAATCTGCCTGTGTGAAGTTGCCACCAATTACCCGATAAACGAGGGAAACATCGGGTTCTCTGGTAATTGCATCTTTCATTCGTTCACCTAAATCGTCATTTGCTGGCAGCAGATCGCGCCGTCTAAACGACACACTGCTGCCAGCAAACAACGAGTCTGTATGGGGATGAGCGATGGCATTAGTGATCGATCCTCCCCATACTGTGCAGGAGATCGCAGCATGGAAATGAGAAGGCGCTTGCTGGGAAAGAATGCTTCCTTCCCCACAATTGCCTGCTATATTGTCCAGTGTAAAAGGAACTTTATCCTATGAGTTTGTCCATGACTGGTCAGGGCTCTCCCATATCCTCTAACATAGCTCAGAATGTCCTCTTTAATATGGCAGATAAAGTGGCTTTGCTCCAAGTCATACTGTATACTCCACAGGTCCTCTCTCTTATCAGGAACCCCAACTGCAATTTCTCCCAGACTTGACCTGATGGACTTTGCACCAGAGAGCAGCTCTAAAGCCACTTCTTGATGTGCTCCATACCGAGGGTTATACAATATGGTGGCAGTTTCACCTTCTCTTTGTGGTTTGAAATGAGAGATGCAACATTTCTCTCAGATCACCAGATGACCTACCCACTTTCTTCCAAAAGACTGGATGGGAAAATATTCTGCTTTCCTCGAGGACTCTGTATAATCTTATGAACTCTTCGGCCAAGGACTCTCCATCCTTATGGAGAAATTTCAGGCTACTCTGGTTCACCTTGTGGCAAAGACCTCGTCTCTCCTAGAGTACTCTGCCTGTGTTGTATTTTTCTTGAATTTCTTCACACTTGGCTATAGCTTCTTGTTTTTAATTCTTTATATATTGGCACTCCCCCCCCCCCCCCCCCAGGCCATTCCCCATAATATTTCACCTCTCCCATGGAACTGGAGGATAGAGTATACTCTCTTCCAGCTATGTTATGGGTTGTTATCCCCCTTGGACTAGGGTTATAACCCTCTACTTTCTTGTTCCTTCAGTTGGTGCTTGTAGATCACCCTCGTCTACCACATGTCCTTTTCCAGTTTCTACTCATATTTTAGCTATACTATTGCTGTTAATAACTATACATTTTAGAACATAAAAACATGGTAAGCAGTGGAGAACCATACCAGGACAATAAAAAGAGTCGCATAACAGGAGCCTTATCACAATCCATTCCTGCAGAGTAAGAAAATATGAGTATTCATGTAAACCATTCATTTAGTGATGTATTCATATATACCGTGATAAAAATAGAATTTACAAAAAGCCATGTAAATTGTCTTTATGCTTCGCTCAAAAGAGAAACTTTTTGTAGTGTGACAAATACGTGCTATTTACATGATGTGCATATGTATTTATGGTGACATATGTGACACCTCAGGGACATCCTGCTGATATAAGCCAAATTAGAATAAAACCAACCAATGGGAACATTTTTCACCAAGAAATGCATTATTACAATTTATATACATCATGACATCAGCCATTCTATATAAAGGAAACATATGAAAAGGACTATATAGCTTGACACAACAGAAAGCAAATCATCTCTGCACAATAATCCCCTAGCATACTGTCTATCCCAGAAATTCAGATTTTCACAGAAGAGCGTTTTTATTAGGAGAAGTATTTTTCCATTCTTTGCTTCTCTGATGTGACTATTGTATCATACTATAAATGCCAGAGCTACGCTATATTATGATAAAAGCGTTGTGTGACGCATTCGGAAACCTTTTCCTGCCATAAAAGTGTGCCACGTCTTGTTGGATTGGATGTCGCGCTATACATTGCTTATCACCTAAGGGCAATGCTTACATAGAAATCAATATATATTTGTCCCCTGTTCGGAACAGTAGAAAATAAAATCCTAATTCTTTATTTCTTCATTATAAAATCCATAGGCTGACCAAACGGGCAAAGCCTACGCGTTTCGACTGTACTTCATCATGACCACCACATGGTCAAAACGCGTACCCCTTGCCTGTCTGGTCAGCCTATGGATTTTATGATAAAGAAATAAATGTGAATTTTATCCTGAGCCTGCTGCTGGATTTTTTTCTACTGTTCTGACTGATTCCTGGTCCGGGATCCGTGCACAACGAGGGAGGAGGGTGGGTGAGCTGAAATCTCTTCTTTTCATATATTTGTACCCTGTTATGCAGTAAATATAAGATGAAAAAAGGTTGCGATTTTTCAGTGGTTGATACCTTTTAATGGCTAACTGGAAAAACTAACGAAATTGCAAGCTTTCGAGGCTACTCGGGCCTCTTCGTCAGGCGTCTCCTTAGGACAGTATCTGAAGACTCACCTATTTATACACACTGACTGGTACATGGGAATAATGAGGTAGATGAGACAAGTGATGTAAAGCAGATCAATAGGAGTGGAGGAGGAAACTGTTACTGCTGCAAATGTGTTTCCTCGTCCACTCCATTGATCTGCTTTATATCACTTGTCTCATCTACCTCGTTATTTCTATGTACCAGTCAGTGTGTATAAATAGGTGAGTCTTCTGATACTGTCTTAAAGGGGTTGTCCGGGTTCAGAGATGAACCTGGACATATCCCCTTCTTCCCCCACCCAGCCCCTCCGAGATGAAATGCTCGCATGCTCTCCCTTGCCCTGTGCTAAACCACACAAGGGTAAAGGCTTTTTCATTAGATCCAGTGACGTACCGGGTCTCTGCTAGATAGAGGCTTCCACCTAGCAGAGTTCCCGATGACATCACCGGCACTAATGGGCGGGCTTTAGCCCTGCCATAGCCTGTAAAACAGGGAGATCTCTGGATTCGTGTGCTTCTAGAAATGTCATATACTAGATTATGTATGTTTTTCCTTTTTTACATTAATCACGGGATAACTCCTTTTAAGCTGTTTGCTACCAAAATTCTGTCTGAAAACCATATTCTAAAGATTATGATTATTGGGGTGTCAGATATGAATCACAGCAGAGAAAGGCTTGTATACAGTATATAGCTATATAAAACAGCAGGGATGATAACCCTGCAGCTCTTAGAATAGAACGTCTATAAATTAGGCATAAGTCCTTTCACCATCTGTACGAAGCACTGCCAGGGTAATGCATCATTGTACATTACCCATCTCAATCAAAACCATTACTGCTCTTCTCTGTCATTAGTTACGTCATTCCTCCGCATCGTCACCAGCAATCGGCAGAACATTACTGTACAATCTCAGTTTACTGGAGGTAGAAAAACTGCAGGTAGCCAGAGAGCAGCAATGTATACTGATTGACTAGGATTAAAGGGGTTGTGTCATGAAAAAGATTCCACATTTTTTAGGCCAGCACCTGATTTTGAATATTTTTGTAACTGCATGTACCAGTAATTTAAAAAAAATTGTATAGCCACTGAGCTATTCAATAAAATGTATCTGTATAGCGCCACCTGCTGTTTGTCCTTTTTCCTTATTTTTTGTCCACCTCATTGAGGTGGTCACACATGCTCAGTTTAAATCTTTACAGACCTATTGTTTTAAATCGTGTTTTTATGTTTGATGTATTGCCTAAAGAATTTTTTATGTTCTTTTAAATTTTCCATGTCAATATCTATATTTAAGTCTACTTTCACACTTGCGTTTTGGCTTTCCGTTTGTGAGATCCGTTCAGGGCTCTCACAAGCGGTCCAAAACGGATCAGTTTGCTTTCTAGTGCATTCTGAATGGAAAAGGATCCGATCAGAATGCATCAGTTAGGGTCCTTTCACACTTGCGTTCTGAGGATCCGGCAGGCACTTCCGTCCTGCCGGATCCGTCAGAACGCAAGTCGCCTGAAAGCATTAGAAGACTGATCAGGATCCTGATCAGTCTTCGAACTGCTTTCAGGTTACTATGGCAGCCAGGACGCTACTAGCGTCCTGGTTGCCATAGAGCGGGAGCGGGGAGCGGCATGCACATTCCGTGCGGCTCCGGGCGCCTGAATGACGCCAGAGCGCCTCATGCGCATGGATCACGTGATCCATGCGATCACGTGATCCATGCACTGGGGCGCCCTGACGTCATCCTGAGCGTCCCGGAGCCGCACGGAATGTAAGTATGCCGCTCCCCGCTCCCTGTTACATTTTACCATGGTAACCAGGACTTTAGCGCCCTGGCTGCCATGGTAACCAGTCAGAAAAAGCTAAATGTCGGATCCGGCAATGCGCCGAAACGACGTTTAGCTTAAGGTCGGATCCGGATTAATGCCTTTCAATGGGCATTAATTCCGGATCCGGCCTTGCGGCAAGTGTTCCGGATTTTTGGACGGAACAAAAAGCGCAGCATGCTGCGGTATTTGCTGCGTCCAAAAAACGTTCCGGTCCTGAACTGAAGTCATCCTGATGCATCCTGAACGGATTTCTCTCCATTCAGAATGCATGGGGATGATCCTGATCAGGATTTTTCCGGCATAGAGACCCGACGACGGATCTCTATGCTGGAAAAGAAGAACGCAGGTGTGAAAGGGGCCTTAGTCTCCATTCCGCTTTGGAGACGGACACCTAAATGCTGCTCGCAGTGTTTTGGTGTCCGTCTGATGAAACTGAGCCAAATGCATCCGTCCTGGCACACAATGTAAGTCAACGGGGATGGATCCGTTTTTACTGGCACAATAGAAAACTGATCCGTCCTCCATTGACTTTCAATGGTGTTCAAGACGGATCCGTCTTGGCTATGTTAAAGATAATACAAATGGATCCATTCTGAACGGATGCAGACAGTTGCATTATCTGAATGGATTCGTCCATGACGGATCCGCACAAAACGTGAGTGTGAAAGTAGCCTGAACAAATACCATAAAATCCTGCAGTTTTCGCACTGGCCACTAAGAATAATAGGAGTCACTTCTTGCTCTGTACAGATCACTTTACTGTAGTTATCAGCTTATCTGTCATTCTAACCCTGCCTGTAATTATATCACCTCTGTGTATAGATAAGACAGGGACCACCATTCACAATTGGTGATTGTCAGAGCTGATCTATTCTTTCCTTGTACAATGACCATGCCCAGAAAACTCTCCCTGGGGGTCATCTCCTGTCCATTGTGTCTATGATCCATGGGGCTGCCATAAAGCAATTTGCTAAATGCTGTTAAGAACAGCTATCTATCTGGTTTTAATTGGCTGATAAAAATGTATGGTGACACGGTTACTAGCCATATCTTATGTTGGAAGCTGTAGCAATTACCGGGAAAGAGCTGAGCTGTGATATGGAGAGAGCTGCAGCAGAAAGGACATGCTCCCTAAGCTGCCAAGCAGAAATAAATCTACTAGAGCAATGAATGTGGAGATCTCTGGATTCATGTGAGGTACAGGGCTGGTTCTAGCTTTGGTAGAAAGAGACTGTCATGTACTGTATGATGTCAGTCATGGAACAAGGAGGCCTCAACAGTAACAATGCTCAGCATGCTAAGTCATCTCTATACAGATAATCGCTAAAACAATCGGTCTGTAAATTGTCCCTCTGGCACAGTACAGAAATGCTGGAGTCAAACTGATTTCTGAGACGGTCCCGTAGTTTTCTATGGGACCATTTCTGGCATCCAGCATATTCGTTTTGACCCCAGATGTCTCCTAGTGCCAGACAGAAAAACGTAGCATGCAGCACTTTTCTGTCTAGTGCTTACAGGCTCCGGTGCACATACATCACATTTGTCAGGCTCTGGCATATAACAACTGGCCAGACACAACTGATGTATGTGCACCCTCCCTTAAAAGGTAAGTTGGAGTCCATCACGAAGAATGAAGCAGAGCGGAAATTTGCTAAGCGGAGTCTTGTACAGAGGCATATGGAGGGAAGAAAAGCCTCATGACAGAAGTCATTCAGTGGAGCGTGCCACAGTTTTTATTTTTTTTTCAGTTGGATTTCTAGTGAATCTGAAAGAGAACTTTGTACGCCTCTGTATGAAATCAGCGCCATACGGAGGTAGAGTAAGACCGCTATGACTTTTGCAGGGGGGCTGTACTACGGCATGAGGCCTCGTGGAAGCTTTCAGACCTTGGATATGTGGTTGTCCCCTGTGAAACCTTTTGTAAAATTTGGTTTGTGAGCTTCATGAGGCTTGTGAGTGCCTGTGCAACGCTCAACGATCTTTAAAGATGGACCATATAGAATACGGTAGGGAAATCATGTTCAGGCACAGCTGACTTTTCTGGTGTGAACCTGAAGCTAATTTTTTTTTTTTCTGTACATTTTACTCTTTACATTTACAAAGGCAAAATTCAATGGCAATTCTGCAAGACAATGCGCCCCATGCCCTGATATCCGCACAGGTTTGTTTCAGTACACGTAGGTAGGATTTGGAAACTTCATTGACATGTATTGTAGTATAATCCGTCACACAAAGAGTTTTTATTTTAACATTATTACTTTTGATACAGTGCTTTCTACTTAGCTGACAACTTTACTAAATGAGGCGAAAATTGAAACGGTGCCCCCTCCCGCCCTACTGTTAAAGGCATACTGTGATACAGGTGAATATGGAAGCGCTCACTTCTCATGGCCCTGCCACTGCCCCCGCTTGTCTCTAGGTTTTGCCACCTCATCTAGCTTCATTGGAGGTACACCCCTGAATGACACAGATAGACCCCTTTATATATGGTAGAAAATGTGGCAAAGCAACATATATATTTTTTTTTCTTGCAGTATTTGTTAGAATTGGCCTAGATTTGGATGAGACTGCTTGTGGGGAGGCAATAAAGTGAAAAACAGACAGTAAAATGTAATGTAAAACAGAAGAGT
Source organism: Bufotes viridis (assembly GCA_033119425.1). Lineage (NCBI taxonomy): Eukaryota > Metazoa > Chordata > Amphibia > Anura > Bufonidae > Bufotes > Bufotes viridis. Next base: position 33,353,391 of record CM065599.1, on the reverse strand, counting down.
GCTATTAAAAAGATATGCAAAATAAACTGTAGCATTCCTATAGGTTTTTATGGAGCAACTATAACAAAGGCAATATGCGCATGACCGTGTCCATATTCTGGTCCTTAATCTACTGATCCACAAAATATGAACGCGGTGCGTGCGTAATCTGCGTTTTTCTCATTTCCATTAGTAGAAATGGCTATTCTTGTCTGTTTTATGTTCTATAATTTGCGGAATTGACTTACAGATGTGGACAGCACAAAGGTACAAGTACTGGTGCAAATGTCCGGTATCGGTCCCGATACAGATACTGGTATCGGTATCGGGACATCCCTAGTTACTGGGGAAGTATTTTGTGCTACTGGGGCATTATTTAGTGATGTACTGTGGTATTTGGCTCTACTGGGGTGATATATGGTAATGCTGGCAATGACGACTTGTGTTGGCCATGCCTTCTGTCAATTTGGAGCTGCCTACAACATGGGGCCACTTTTAGTTTTTTAGTTTTTTTTTCCAGGGCAACTTTAAGTTCCCAGTCCGCCCCTGGTTCCTGTAGTAGCAAACTCCATTGGATGTCATATGTATGGTGATTTTCGCCCAAAGATGTCTTTCTTTCTTCTACTGATGACCTTATCCTGAAGGTAGACAATCAATTTTGCCAAGTTGGAAAACCTTGCCTTGACTTGAGTGTATGAAGGTTATCGCATGGTTCGGATGGAAGATCCTGCCTCCATCATCTGTATTCAAATCCATTTCCCTCTGAAACACGATTTGAAATGCGCATTTAGAAGATATTAAAACCTAAACTCATGACTCTGTAATAGGAACAGCTGTCTTTCTTTTTTGGGGGAAGAGTGGGTGTTCTTTCTTTTTTTTAATCATCCCTGTTCTCATTCTACTGCAGATAACTGTTGTGTTAGAACGCTGCTGCAGATATCATCTCACATTAACTATTTCCACTTTGATTGGCAAAAATATCGCTGTATAGAGCATGAAGAATTTATACTAATGAAATCATTCTATGCAGATGTATTGTAAATGAGTGCGGCGTGTACAAGTGATGAATTTCTTCTTAATATTTAAAGGCATTAACCCTAAGTTCACACTTGCGCGTTTTACAGCGCGTTCAAACGCACTGTAAAACGCTCAACACATGCAAACCAATGCTTCCCTATGGGACTGGTTCACATTTTCGCATTTTACAGCGCGTTCAAACGTGCTGTAAAACGCCCTACGCATAAACAAGTACTTGAGTTTTTTTTGGGGTGTTTGTCGCGCGTATTGTGATTGACACCACAGTAGTCAATCACAAGAACGCGCGTTTCCTATTTGCAAAAACGCGCTGTAATACGCGCGACAAAAACGCGCGTAAAACGCGCATCTCAGAAACGCTCAGGTGTGAACCCAGGGTAAGAGTCTTGGGCTGCCTTCACTTGTCGGTGTTTCATCATTGGTCTCCATCGGTCACCGTGAGCCAGAACCAAAAACAGGTGTACTTCTCTCCATTATACCTGATCTTTGTGGAGGCTCCACTCCTGGTTTTGGATCACAATCACTGATGGAAATCACTGACAAAACACTGACTGTGTGAAAGTGGCCTTCGTGGAGGCAATCAGAAGAAGTGCCAAATTTCTCAGTGGTGCATGCGCTGTGATTTTGGCACATCTTCTGATTGCCTCCACGAAGGCGGCTTTCACACAGTCAGTGTTTGGTCAGTGATTGTGATCCAAAACCAGGAGTGGAGCCTACACAAAGATCAGGTATAATGGAGAGAAGTACACCTGTTTCTGGTTCTTGCAGCAAAATTAGCATACTCTACTAATAGTCTGGTGTACTAATTATAGTGATCCACCTTGCTATACCACTTTTCTAGGCACTTTACAAAAGTATCCAGTGAGGTGCAGAAAGAGTCTTAACTGGGTTGGGAAAAGTTTTTAAATGATTCCCTAATTATTCCCTATCCACGGGATATGGCTGTGTTGGCTAACCTCCGGCACTCCAGCTGTGGTAAAACTACAACTCCCAAGATGCACATTTGCTTGGCTGTTCTGAGAAATCCATAGAAATGAATGGAGCATGCTGGGAGTTGTATTTTCACCACAGCTGGAGTGCCAGAGTTTTACCATCACTGGGATAGGGTATAACTAGCTGATTGCTGGGAGTCGGACCACTAATACCCACACTGATCACAGGAAAAAGTACCCCCCATAGGGATCGAATGGAGCAGCGGTGCGCATGCACCATCTGCTGCCCCATCAGGATGGAGGAACAGGACTCCTGTTCTTGTGATCGTGGGGGTCCCAGTGGACGGCCCTTCAATGATCAGCTACAGTAGTTATTCCCTATCCTGTGGATGCCATAAAATCACATATGATGAATGTTAATTAATAACTAATTTGTGAGGTATCACTATCTGTCTTAGAAGCAGAAAAACAATCTAATTAGGAAATTTGGTAATTTTTCCAAATATTTCGGTAAATTTGGGATAAAAAAAATAAAGGTAAAACACATGAACCCAATTTTACCACTAACATGAAGTACAATGTGTTGCAGGAAAAAATCTAAATGACTTGGATAAATAAAGGCTTTCCAAAGTTATTACCACATAAACTGACACATGTCAGATCAAGCTCTGTAGGAAGGTGAAAACGGTCTGTGTCTGAGAGGGGTTAAAATGTTGCATTTCCTCGCACCATGTTTGTGACCGATGGATACAGATTAATACCCTGATGCAGGGAGAGGTCCAGTCCTGAAACTAGTAGGTCACTGTATGCTTATGCAGTTTTATTATAAAATAGAAACCAATTTTCTTGAACACTTTGTTTTGTTATAGTGTTTAGGATTACCGGTATTTTATGGGTTTGGATTGCAGAGAAATGTTGCACCTGGAGGTGGAAAGTGCACCAATGTAAATGACCACATCTGGAGTTTTTTTTTTTAAATTGTCCAAAAAGACACAGATTTTACTACAGTAGATAGAGGGAATAGGAGGAGATGTGGCAACATATCCTACAAAACTATAAATGTGCCACTGCATTTATTGTCTCACGGAAAATAAATATTTCCTTTTTGTGTACTTGTGGTACTATTTATTTATTTATTTTAAGTCCATGTAAATCAGTAGAAAATAATATTGACAGCAGCCTATAAAGTTTAATTTGTCAAGGCTGAAAGTCCAGCATGCTGCGTTTCTCATGTGGACTCACGGTGGCGATCTGTTTGTGGTCCATTAGTGGACTCCACTGAAATGTATCAGAAAGGTTAAGGAATGGACAAGTACAGCAGGGACGATCTTAGGTTTTCTTTTAGTTGGGGCCAGGGAAATGGTGGCTATAGGGGGTGCAGAGGAAGCAGTCGCTACCGTGTCCAGGATCCTGAGGGGGCCCAAAGACACTGGTATGTTTAGAAAGTGCATGCTGGTCAAGTTACACCTCTGACTGGAGGGAAGGGGTTAGGTCAAGAATTTGTCATGGGGGGGGGCTGCCATTTCAATTTTTGCGTCGGGCAGCACAAAGGCTTCCCTGGCCACAAAGCACTGAGGGAAGGGGGCCCAAGCTGAACTCTAGCACCACGGCCCATGAGCCTTTAGCTATGCCCCTGCTTGGGGCTTGGTAAGTAATACATATAACTCCTTGTATGTTGATATGCATACGTGGCTTTGTAGTCCACAAGCCCAATTCTCAACTTGCCCTTCTCAGCCTCTGCTGCTGCTGGCCCCATGGGCGTAGCTATAGGGGGTGCAGAGGTAGCAGTCGCTACCGGGCCCAGGAGCCTGAGGAGGCCCAAAGACCCTTGTGCCGCATAAGAAGACACACAAAGCACTGAGGGAAGGGGGCCCAAGCTGAACTCTTGCACCAGGGCCCATGAGCCTTTAGCTACGCAACTGGCTGGCCCCGCTGTCCTCCAAGGAGTACGCCTACTACTGGATTGTATCCCCATTGTCACTACACTAATGGTGCTGGTACCAGTCCCCCCACCTCCTCAGAACCCAGAGCACATGTTCTGCCTCCCCCATCCCAAGTACAAACCTTCTCAACTTATGAAAGAGAAGGGGGAACTGTTGGTAATATAGGAGAGGGATGGTCAGAACAGTGGAAAAAATCCAGCAGCCGACTCAGGATAAAACCCAATTTCTTTATTTCTTCATTATAAAATCCATAGTCTGACCAGACGAGCAAGGTCTACGCGTAGTCTGGTCGAAACGCGTAGACCTTGCCTGTCTGGGCAGCCTATGCATTTTATAATGAAAAGATAAAGAAATTAGATTTTATCCTGAGCCGGCTGCTGGATTTTTTTCTACTGTTCTGATTTATTGCTGGTCCGGGATCTGTGCACGACAAAGGAGGACGGCGAGTGAGCTGAAATCCATTTTTTTTCCCCATATATTTTGAGGAGAGGGATGGTGTATTACCCTCTTGGTTTATACTGTATCTGTTTAAAAAAAATATACATGCATTCCCTTAGACCTATAGGGTATGCATCCTTCAGGTCTGAGAACAGTATTTATATTCTACATGTTCATACAAAGAAATCTTACATTTATTATGTTTTAACAGTTTTGTTTTGTTTTCTGCATGAAAAACGATTTCAGACTTCTGTCTCTATGGTAACGTTAGATGCATTAGTGGTCTTGACTCCGCAAACCTCTCACAGGATGATAATAGTAGATGAAAATGAACCATAAAGTACTTTTGTGGATGTTTCATAAAAATATCTCTGTTAAGTAAAATGCAGACTGAGACGACTTGACCCTGTTATCATGATTGTGATGGTCATCAATTCACAATCATCTGTAAATGTTGTTTTTGTGAGTTATAAATCTTTTACTTAGCAATGGCTGAATATCTCCAGACCAGTGCTTAGCAAGTCTAGGAATATTGGAGCCGATTTACTCATCCTGCACATGGGGTTAGCTTAGACCGGCTGTCTAGGCCTGCATTGTCAGACTGGCCCACCAGAGCACCAGAGTATCCTCCGGTGGGCCCAAGCTCTGACAATAATGGACTCCTATATATTTAGAGGGTGGTGGGCGCTCAGAATCATTTACTCTGGTTGGCCCAAGCTCAGCTCTGACAATAATGGACCCCTAGTAAAACAGGGCCCCTGTATGCTCAGAGGGTAGGCCCTCAGAATCATTTACTCTGGTTGGCCCAAGCTCTAACAATAATGGACCCCTAGTAAAACAGGGCCCCTATATACTCAGAGGGTGGGCCCTTGGAATCATTTACTCTGGTGGGCCCAAGGGACTACAGTCTAACGCCGTGCATGGTTGTGCAATTTTGACGCAATGACATATTAGGTCCTACGAAGCCACACTCTCTTTTTTTTCATTAAACCACTTCCCCTTGTCGGACTGGAGCAGATAATTCCTCTAAAATCTCGATGCGCCATATTGCACCACCTATTGCTGTTATTTGTGTCCAAATCAAGGTGGACTCACTTTAGTAAGGGTAGATTGACACATAGCCTTGTAATGGTACTTCTGTGCTATGTCACAGCAGTAATGTACCATTCAACCCCTCTTGTCTGCTGAGACCTGTGATTGGAACAAGCCACTTCCTAGGCCTGCCGGGATTGGAGGCATCCAGGAACGGAGCAGCGTTGGGACTGTGGACAGGGTTTTTTTTTTTTTTTAATGTTTAAGCAGAGAATGAGGACCCCAGGGGTTGTTGGCCCCTTTAATTTCCAGCTTTTATTGGGGCTTCAGAACACCTAATTTTTTCAAGGCACTCCCAAGAGCTATAACTTAATTTTCTATAACATTGTATCATCTTGTTTGGAGTCTTGTTTTTATTGGCTCCATTTTGATGTACGTATAACCTTATTGATTAAAGTGGCTGTCTAGTCAGGAGCTCAGTATTATATGCAAGTCTCCCCAGTGCTTACTCCTTGGCTGCGTTTTAGCTCGGCTCCATTATGGCAGAGCAATGATCTGTGATAAGAGTGCCTACAGGGAGTCGGAGACTCGCCTCCTACATCATCTCTGGTTCAGGTTGCTGCTCTCTTCCTCCTCCATGCAGCTCTGCCTCCTCGGATTGCCTGTAAGTTACCCCAAGCTCACCAGCAAAATTTCCAGATACACAGTCCAGGCATGGTTATGATAATATAGTCACAAATAAAAGAAAACCAGACATTTTGGTTCAATTGGGACCTTTCTCAGGCAGGGGTGCGCCTGCAGACAGCAGTAAATCGGTGCACCACAGGTTCGGACTGTATCTGGATATTTTTATGCATCTCAATAAAATTGAAAATTAAAGAGCATATTTAGTGAAGTGCCATTGATTTACATATTAAATTGATCTGACTGTCAAGTCCTCATCTGGTCCCACATTTCAGACAATGTGCAGGAGTCGCCAACATTAAAGAAGCAGTCACAATATTTTTTTCCTCTGCCCATTATGTACATGATGTAAAATTCTTTAACTATTACAAGCTCACCAGAAAGTCAGTGCATGGTGGTCTGATTTCCATTAGCGTCAAAGAATTATTAACCACTTCCAGACCTTGCCATTTTTGCAAAGCTGAAATGTGTAACTTTGTGGTAATAACTTTGAAATGCTTTATCCATGCCATTCTAAGAATTATTTTTTCTGACCCATTGTACTTCATGTTAGTGGTAAATATGGGTTGATATGTTTTTACCTTAATTTATAAAAAAAATCCAAAATGTACAAAATGGCCTTCTCACGGTTTACCGCCGGCCCAGTGACGTCACAACTTGTATCAATTGGCCTGGGCGGGGCGAAGTGAACAGAGCTTAGCCGCGCCCAGGCCAGTTGATACTAGTCGTGACATCACTGGGCCGGCAGTAAACAGTGAGAAGGCCCGGGTGTCGGACCCCTTCCGATCAGAGGATAGATCATCAGTTTAAACAGAGTGCAGAACCCCTTTAAGGACCAATTCAGTTCTTAAGTCACTTATTTGCTCACATACTATAAATCCCCACCCCAATTTAGAAAATACAGATTTTTAGAAACTTTGTTAACCCTTAAGGTGTTACACAGAAATCAAAGCAAAACAGTGGTGAAATGTAAAAAATTTTGTGAGCACTTTGACCCAACAGGCATTTCATAGAATTTAAAAACCCTTGGTTATGAAAATTATAAATTACCCGTATTTTCCAGCGTATAAGACGACCCTCTACTTTTCCTGTTAAAATATGGGGTTTGGGCTATATTTGCCATATAAGACTACCCCTCTTCCAACGCACACCAAATAAAAATTGGATGGGTCAATTCTCCCTGCCTTCCCAGCCCTCCCTGTGGGGGGCTGCTTCAGGAGCGGCTGGCCAGGATGCAGCGCACAGTGGCTTAGAGGGCGCCTGTCCCTAAAGCTGGAGAAGGACAGCTTCTCCAGTCCGGCTCGGAAGTAAAGAGGACCTTTCACTGGTCCAATGATTGTTCGATAATGATATGTATGTGTAGAGCAGCGCCCAGGGATCTCTCTGCACTTACTATTATCCCTGGGCGCCGCTCCGTTTGCTCGCTGTGGCCCCAATTACCTGCGCCATATGCTAATTACAGCTAATCTCGCACCTGGGAGGAGACATCGTCTTCTGCCCTGGGCTTCTCTTTCTCCCTGGGCGCCATTCTACACATACCGGTACATATCATTATCTAACACTCGTTGGACCAGTGAAAGGTCTTAAATTTCAGCATGCCGTATACCGGCTTATAAGACGACCTCCGACTTTTGAGAAGATTTTTATGTGTTAAAAAGTAGTCTTTTACGCCAGAAAATACAGTACATTTTTTACAAAAAAATTTCACTTTAGGCTCAAATATTTTATTTTCACAAGGTGTAACAGGAGAGAATCCCTCCACTATTTAATTGTTACCCATTTTCTGCAGAATATGGCAGCATCCCATATGTGGTCATAAACTACTGTATGGGCACATAGCAGGGAACAGGAGCGAAGGAGCCCCTAATAGTTTTTGGAGGGCACATTTTTCTGGAATGATTTTTGGGAGCTATGCACATTTGAAGAGACCTTGAGGTACTTCTATAATGGCACAAAGAAGTGACTACATTTTAGAAACCACGCTGTCACTGATTAATCATGGGGTGTAGTGAGCATTTTGAACCCACAGGTGTTTTGCCAAAATTAATGCACAGCAGATGTAAAAATGGATGCACAGTAAAGTAAAAATTGCAATTTTCACACACATATGGCATTTCAGTGCTCAATTTGTTGTGCCAAGTGTGAAAAGTAAGCCCTTTAGATATTCTGCTGGGTCTCCTGATATTAGAAACACCTAACATGTGACCCTATTCTTTTGCCTGAACATATGAGGAGTAAAAGAGCACCAGGAGAATTTTGAGGCCCAATGTGGTAATTTATGCATCTTGTACTGACAACTGTAGAGGCTCTGGGGTTAAATACTAAATGGAACTCCTGAGAAGTGACCCCATTTCGAAAACTGCACCTCTCAAAGTATTAAGGGGCAGATTGAGAATTTTAACATCACAGGCATTTTCCAGAAATTAATCAGCAGGGGATTGTGCAAAATGAAAATTGCTACTTTGTCACAGATATTGCAATTCAATGCACAATATGCTGGTACCATCTGAGACTCGCACCACACTTTTTAAACTATTAGGTGGGTTCTACTGGGTACGATAAAGCCATACATTTTTACGTAAACTATGCAGGGTTTAGATGGGAAAGACCGCCTTTTGCAGTGCAGATTTTGATGTAATGGTTTACTGGCGCCATATTGCTTTTGAGGAGCCACTGAGGTTCCAGTACAGCTATTTCCTTAAAACCATACGTTTTTTTTTTTTTGCAGAATAAGTTGCCATTATAATAAGTACAGTATTAATTTGGGGTACATACGACTTTTGCTTTTTATTTAGGGCTCTTTCACACTAGCGTTTTTGTTTTCCGGCATAGAGATCCGTCGTCGGGTCATTATGCCGGAAAAATCCTGATCAGGATTATCTCAATGCATTCTGAATGGAGAGAAATCCGTTCAGGATGCATCAGGATGTCTTCAGTTCAGGACCGGAACATTGTTTGGCCGGAGAAAATACCGCAGCATGCTGCGCTTTTTGCTCCGGCCAAAAATCCTGAACACTTGCCGCAAGGCCGAATCCGGAATTAATGCCCATTGAACGTCGTTTCGGCGCATCGCCGGATCCGACGTTTAGCTTTTTCTCAATGGTTACCATGGCAGCCAGGACGCTAAAGTCCTGGTTGCCATGGTAAAGTGTAGTGGGGAGCGGGGGAGCAGTATACTTACCGTCCGTGCGGCTCCCGGGGCACTCCAGAGTGACGTCAGGGCGCCCTACACGCATGGATCACGTGATCGCATGGATCACGTGATCCATGCGCATGGGGCGCTCTGACGTCGTTCTGGAGCGGCCCAGGAGCCGCACGGACTGCAAGTATACCACTCCCCACTACTAGCGTCCTGGCTGCCATAGTAACCTGAAAGCATTTCGAAGACTGATCAGGATCCTGATCAGTCTTCTAATGCTTTCAGGCGACTTGCGTTCTGACGGATCCGGCGGGACGGAAGTGCCTGCTGGATCCTCAGAACGCAAGTGTGAAAGAGGCCTTAGCTTTTTGAGTAGCAGGATTAAGAAAAGGCAGCAATTCCGCCATTGTTTTTTTGGGTACACCGTGCACCATATGGGAAAAACAATGCGTTAACTTTATTGTGCTGGTCAGTACGAGTAGTTTTGCTACTTCTACAAAATATCTTTTTGTGTCGCCATTTTCTGAGAGCCATATATTTTCTATATACTTTATTTATATATTTTCATATATTTTCTTCTGGTGGTGATCTTGTTTGAGGGCTTGTTTTTGTGTGGTGAATTGACATTTTTATTGGTACCATTTTGGGGTATGTACAACTTTTTGATCGCTTGATATTATGTTTTTTGGGTGGTGAGGAGACAAAGAAATTGCATCTTTTTTTCTTTGTTTTCCTGTAACCTCGCTTCAGAGCTGTTCTGGATATAAGAACCAGCAGCCCGTGCAGACTCAGACCTCAGTGATCACATTGCCGCTTGGGCCGGAACAGGAAGCGGCATAGCGCTTCCTGATTTCTACATACAGCGCTAATTCCATCCAGCAGAAATGCCATCCCTGCCTTCTTTATAGGGAACACAGCTGTCACTGACAGCGGGCCCCCCGCTCAGCAGCTTCACAGTTGCAATCTCTGTATGGCTGTTTTAAACTTCCGATCAGAGATAAGTCTCGACTGCCCGGATGTTTATAGTCTATGGGAGGTCGGAAATGGCTAAAGAGGTTACTTAGCACTTATTAAATGTCTAATCGGCAAAAGTCTGACTGCTGGGGTTCCCGTGATCACAAGAATGGTGTTCAGAATGAGAGTGGCTATCACATGTGCACCGCCACTCTATTCAGCTCTGTGGGTCTTCCAGAGATAGGCAAGTGCTGGCACTCCATCTCTGACAGTCCCATAGAGTTGAATGGAGCTGCAGCATGCATGTCTAGCCACCGCACCATTCAAAAGAGGTAACACAAGGCCCTCAATCTCCGGGGGCACCAGCAATTGTTTCTGATCAGATACTTATCCCCTATCCCGTGTGCGGTGATGTGTCCTGGTCTGAGTGAAGGCCATGTCTGTGCCAAAGTCAGGGTACAGCATGTGCTCGCAATATTAGGTATATCGTGCTGCAGCAGACCACACTGTATCCTGACCCATGGAACCAGCAGGTATTGGACTAAATAAACAATTAGCATATTTGACAGGACCTCTTAAAGTACAGACTACTAAACTACAAGTGAGAAAAAGAAGATTATCAGATAAGTAGAAAGTGAGCCTTAGTAAGGATGAACTAACATTCTTTGGGAGGGAGGGGGGAGTGGAAAAGGGGAACGTACAATCCCACCATATATTTTTTATTTTTTGTGTTGTTTTCATGCATGGACCATGTGGTATAAATAATCTTAACTTTTCCTTGAATCACTGTAATCCCAGATGTATATAGTGTTTTTTTTGTTTTTGTTTTAATGCGTTAGTTCAATAAGTGTGTTTTATGGTAAAAAAAAAAAAGTCTTTTTCTCTTTTACTATTTCTACAAATTATTATTATTTTTTTATGAAGTAGCTAGAAGCCATGGTTCCAAAGCATTATTGCCTGTCAGCGTTGCCTCATCAGGAACCTGGCTACCACGGGCACCCATCGGCACCCCTCCCTCTTCCAAGCTGCTTGGATGCTGCAGCCATTATTAACCACAACATCTAAGGGGTTGATTCTACCTGCATGAGGTTATTTTTCTAATTTGAAATCATGGATATAACCCCAGGAAGGAACAGCTTAGCTCATTAGAGCAGCTGCTAAAGTGTTTGAAGCCAAATGTGAGGACTTGTGCTTCGATGAATCAACTCCTTACCTTTCGTATCAGCAGGTGGGGAGTCTGCTGGATCCGCTAGTTATATACAATGAATCATACTCTTTGGGATAACCAGTTTGGCGCAATTGAAAATTTATCGGAATTGGACCACCTAGTTTTTTGTATGTATATGGATTTGGATGTATATTTTTGACAGATGCCATACCGTGGTACCTGTCACTTATAGGCCACAATATTACAAAACTGTATACCGCGCAATAGACGATCTGTACTGGACTGTGCAGGGTGGAATAATTAGTCTACTACACTATTTCTTACCATTTTTGAGGTATAATGACATATACCAGCCGGATGGGATGTAAAGACACTCTTTTAGCCTCTGTATGACCAATGGAGCATTATTGACACATTTAGCATGTACGTCGGAAGTTTTCCTGATGTACACACTAAACGTAAGCCTCAATCACACACATTTACACATATTTCTGAGATAAATAAAAAAAGTGATATGTTCTCTGCACTTTAACTGACAGGACCAGGTGACTCCCCAAAATGGGGAGGGTACGGCAGTTGCAGAAAGAGCAGAGCCTCTAGGCGTAATGGTAACGTCCTTGTTGCTCCTAAAGGCTAATTTGCATATATTAAAACTTTTTTATTTTTCTAGCAATATGGGTACATATGAACATGGGACCAACACGGATGCCTTCAGCTGCCAAGTGCAGATGTAACAGGTCAGCCAGTGTCATAGGGACAAAACTGCTGACAGATGGTCTTTAAAAATCCCTAGAAAACACTTTTAGTTAATGAAAGTTGTTGCAATAGAAGTCAGTTTTCCAGTATGAATGGCAAGTTGACCCTGGCTTGCTATAAAAGACACTTGGCATTGGGCAGTAAAGCAGTCAAGAGATCTTGGCCAGAATATAATATTGGCTGAGGGTTATGGAATATTTTATCCGCCTCACAATGCGTTTCTTTGAGGCAGTGCTTCTCCAGGATAGGGGATGAACCTCAGGAGTTCCACTTTGGATGAAAGTTTGGGAATCACTGCACGTAAATGCAGAGTACAGAAACTTGAGATGTTGTGCAAGATATTGGTAATAGTGGGTTGCTCATTCTAGACACATGAACTGCAATATATATATATATATATACACATACACACACGTATATATAAAAATACACACACACAGAAAACTATAGCACCTACAAATAACTGTATATATATATATAATATATATATATATATATATATATATATATATACACGTTTTTGAACCATATAAGGGTACTTTCACACTAGCGTTTTGGATTCCGTTTGTGACATCCGTTTCAGGGCTCTTACAAACGTTAAGCCCCAATGCATTCTGAATGTATAAGGATCCGTTCAGAATGCATCAGTTCGGCTCCGTTCCGCTTCTATTCTGTTTCGGAGGCGGACACCAAAACGCAGCATGCAGCATTTTGGTGTCCGTCTGAAGAGGCGGAGCCTAACGGATCCGTTTTTAATTACAATGTAAGTCAATGGGGACGGATCCGTTTTCAATGACACAATATGGTGCATTTGAAAACTGATCCGTTCCCCATTGACTTTCAATGTACCGTATATACTCGAGTATAAGCCGACCCGAGTATAAGCCGACCCCCCTAATTTTACCCTAAAAGAACTGGGAAAAGTAGTGACTCGAGTATAAGCCGAATGGAAATGGATGTCACTGTTATGGGGGGTATCTGTGGATGGCATCCACAGCCCCCCATACCATAACAGTGCCATTCACAGCCCCCCCATCCCATAACAGTGCCATTCACAGCCCCCCATCCCATAACAGTGCCATTCACAGCCCCCCCATCCCATAACAGTGCCATTCACAGCCCCCCCATCCCATAACAGTGCCATCCACAGCCCCCCCATCCCATAACAGTGCCATCCACAGCCCCCCCATCCCATAACAGTGCCATCCACAGCCCCCTCATCCCATAACAGTGCCATCCACAGCCCCCTCATCCCATAACAGTGCCATCCACAGCCCCCTCATCCCATAACAGTGCCATCCACAGCCCCCTCATCCCATAACAGTGCCATCCACAGCCCCCTCATCCCATAACAGTGTCATCCACAGCCCCCTCATCCCATAACAGTGCCATCCACAGCCCCCTCATCCCATAACAGTGCCATCCACAGCCCCCTCATCCCATAACAGTGCCATCCACAGCCCCCTCATCCCATAACAGTGCCATCCACAGCCCCCCCCCCATTACCGCTCCTGTAAAGTTTTAAAATTAAATTACTCTTGCCCCCTCCTCAAATACCTTACCTCCTCACATGCCGCACTGAATCCTCCGGGCGGGCGAGCGCAGCGTGACTGACGTCACGTGCCTGCGCCGCCTGCTTCATTCATAACACTCAGTTCACACTTTCGCGTAAAACGCCGCTTTCGAACGCTCAAAAAAACGCACAACAGTACAGGAACCATGCATTCCAATGGAGGTGGTTCACACTTGCGCGTTTTAATGCGCGTTCGTAGGCGCCTAAAAACGTCCGACGCATAGGCAAGTATGTTCGCGTTAATTCAGGCGTTTATCCAGCGTTTGGTTCCAATAGACTTCAATGGGAAATGCGATAGGCGTGTTGTTTGGGCGTTTGTGCAGCGTAAAACGCGCCTATGGATGCGCGTTTTACAAAGTTTGCAACATGCTTAATCAGCCACCATGGAATGTCACACCTCTAAAGCACTCAGATTGGCCAAACTATATCATTGGTCATTGGCCAACTATGCAGTCAATCACATAAACGCGCGTCAAACGCGCCTACACTATTTACCAAAACGCTTGAAAAAAACGCGCCTAAACGCCAGTCTTGAACGCACCAAAAACGCTAGGCTTCAAAACGCTCAGGTCCGAACCCAGTGTAAAGCAAGCCGGGCAGGCACGTGACATTAGTCAGTCATGCTGCGCTCGCCCGCCGCAAATGCCCGCCCCCAGCTACTCCTCCCGCTCCTCCTCCCACTCCGTCTCGAGTATATGACTCGAGTATAAGCCGAGTTTGTGTTTTTCGGCACAAATTCAAATTTTGTGCTGAAAAACTCGGCTTATACTCGAGTATATACGGTAATTCAAACTGATTTTTTTTTAACTAATGCAAACGGATCCGTTCTGAATGGATACAAATGTTTGCATTATAGGTGCGGATCCGTCTGTGCAAAAAAACAGAAGGTTCCGTTCCAAAAGTGTGAAAGTACCCTGACACACAGGATGCAATACCAATATGTTAAAAAAAAATCCTTAAACAAACCTGGGGGTCATAGATAAAAGTTCAGACCCCAACAGTAGCACACACCCAATAACAAGTCAGCCCAAGACTGAATGGCTTTCATTTTTTGTCTGGCTTGTTATTTGGCCTTATTAGGTTGGTGTCGCACACAGGCAAAATCACAGAATAAAGTGGTCTAAAAGGCAAAAAATGCTCAAGACCCCAAATGCTGTTGCGAATTTCTACCCCGGGAGCAAATCCTGCCCATGTGATCCATTGCTAACGGCAATCCCTAGCAGAAATGCATACAATGGAGGATGGCGGCAGCAAGGCCTCATGCACGGATGACGTTCCGTATGGCATCCGTTTTTTTTTTATCCGGATCCGTTATTTTTGCGGATCCATTGTTATAATGCCTATCCTTGTCTACAAACTAGAAAAAAATAGGACATGCTCTATTTTTTTGCGGAACAGAAAATCGGACATGCGGAAACGGAATGCACACGGAGTACCTTCCGTTTTTTTTGCAGACTATTGAAATGAATGGTTTCGCATATGATCAGCAAAAAAAACCGGAACGGACACGGAAAGAAAATACGTTCGTGTGCATGAGGCCTAAGAGTGTTTTATCGTGAGGAACAGTAAAACAGTGCATGAGGAACAGTAATACAACCCGAATAATAGACAAGTTTTGTGGGGGACTCTGCAAAAAAACTAACAAACCGCTACGGTCTCATGCACATGGCTGCAGGGCTGTGGAGTCGGTAGATAAATTGTCCGACTCCGACTCCGACTCCGACTCCTCAGATTTTGAAACTTCCGACTCCGACTCCGACTCCTCGACTCCGACTCCTCTGTATTTAATATGCAAATACGAAGCTGTTCCACCAAGTTCTTCTAATCTTCTCTAGCACAGAGAGGTAGTTGAGCAGAAGCTGCTGCCTTCTCCTTTGTGTGCTGATCTTCTGCTGAAGATAGAGCAGTGGGAGGATCCAGGAAGGGGCAGGGGAAGGGGCATTTTTTTTTTTAAAATATGATTTTCCTAGTAGAATCCCATAGTCATGTTTAAAATTTAAGCTGACAATCTGAGTTTACATGTTTTATAGCCTTAGCTGAATGATAGCAGTTTTTCAAATGGTTTACAGCTTCAGTCTTGAACTATTGACTATCCATTCCCTTCACTTATACAAGTGTCTCCAGTCCTTAATCAGTTATCAGTGAGAGGCTAGGATAACCATGGGGTCCCTGTAACAGCAGACCACAAGACAATGGAAAGTGTAAGTATTGCCGCTCCTTAAAGGGACACTGACAGGCTGATTTTCCAGCTAAAGATATATATATATACTGGTATTCATCAGAGAATTAGGAATAAAACTATACTAATGTTACCCCAGTTAAGCTGTACTTGTGTTTAAAAACATTTTAATCTGTATGCAAATTCACTATCTTTGTGCCCAATGGGGCAGCGTCTCCTGCGGCTTTGTGCCCAGCCGCGCCCAGTACAGCTTCCCAGCGCTGTTCCCTCGTTATTATTCACTGCACTGGCCTTTTTTTCAGGCTAGCCGAACGCTGAATTCCTGCGCAGGCGCACGTGTAGAGTCCTGGCAGGAGCCTCGTCTGGCTATGCTGAGGCTGATCCAGCTTTCTCTCTTCCTCCTCGCTACCTAGTCCTGTCTAGTGCTGCCAGTACTCTACATGTGCGCCTGCCCCTTGGGCACAAAGGTAGAGAATTTGCATATTGATTAAAACGTTTTTAAACACAAGTAAACCTCAACTGGGGGTAACAGTCGTCTAGTTGTATTCCTGATCCTCTGATGAATACCAGCAGATATATCAGCATGTCAGTGTCCCTTTAACTGCACAGTAAAGCATATGAAAAGCGTGCTTCTTCACGGTCACTTAACGTCTTTGTTTAGCGGTAACGTGACGCACTGCATGCATTGGCCTTTATTCTTACAGTAGAGAAGTAATTAATTATAACTTTATCTGAATTGGGACATTTAAACTTGCTTTTTTTATTCCAATTTTTTTTAATTCCAATTTAAATCTAGTAGGAGTCGAGTCGGAGTCGGTCCATTTTTTGCCGACTCCGACTCCGACTCCAGGTACCCAAAATTGCCTCCGACTCCGACTCCTCGACTCCGACTCCGACTCCGACTCCACAGCCCTGCATGGCTGTTGCCGTTTTGCGTTCTGCAAACAGCGGATCCGTAAAATACAGACAAAGGCTATGTTTATCCCTCACTTTCCTCAGTCCTTATGATAGAAATGCCTATTCTTGTCCGCAAAATGGACAAGAATAGGAAATGTTCTATAATTTGCGGAACGAAGACATTTGTGTGCTGTCCACATTTTTTGTGGCCACGTAAAAATAAATAGGTGTGTTCTTTTCCCCCCCTCCTTAAAGAGGACCTTTCACCGATTTAAAAACTAAAAACTAACTATACCTGTGGGCAGAGCGGCGCCCAGGGGTCCCCCTGCACTTACTTGTATGTCTGGGCGCCGCTCCGTTCGCCCGGTATAGGCTCCGGTGTCCGAGCTCCCTCTGTTGTATGGGGCGGGGACTTTGTATCAGGCGTGTCCCTTGCTGCAGAGCTGGCCAATCACAGCGCACAGCTCATAGCACCGCCATACAGCAGAGGGAGCTCGTGACACCGGAGCCTATACCGAGCAAACGGAGCGGCGCCCAGACATACAAGTAAGTGCAGGGGGACCCCTGGGCGCCGCTCTGCCCACAGGTATAGTTAGTTTTTAGTTTTTAAATCGGTGAAAGGTCCTCTTTAACTGTTGGTTTTCTCCCATTATCTTACATTTTTTATTTTTTTTGCTGCTTCAAAAAACAAAAACGCATGGTGTGTTTTTTGTTTTGTTTTTTTTAATCAATTATTTTTTTCCCCATACAGCTATCCAGAGAATGTGATATCACAGGGGACACATGCTTTCCTCTTAAAAAAAAAAAAAAAAAAAATTAAAGCCATTAAAAATGCCAGGTGCTAAAACACAAAAATGTCTAAAGCTTGTGTAGTCAGGCATTTTTCAGCCATTTTTGGCCAAAAAACACCATGAACAAAAGTGTGCGAAGGCAAGGGGACCCTTATAGGGTCTACGCTTATTTTATCTGTGTTGTATGGGTCAATTAAATTCTGTTTATTGGAATATTTTAGGTGTGCACAGCTTTTTACATGTGTTGGGGTATGGCTATACGGTTGGGTATCTCCATGCAGTTTTGGAAGTCAAAACCAAGAGTAAAGTTGTATCTGTCCTAATACTTTCTCTTTTTAACCTCCAACACGCTTGATTTTTGCTTCACAAACTGCATCAGAAAAGTGACAGTGTGGTCATACCCAGGGCCGGCGTTGTGGGGCGGGGGCGGATGGGTAAACTGGGCAATTGCCCCGGGCCCCCGTCACCAAAGGGGCCCCCTTCCAGTGGTCTTCCTCCAATCTTTAGAGAATACAATGTTATGGAGCTCTGGAGGCTGGACTCGGGTCCAGAGGTGAACCGGAACCAGTCTGCCTCATTGAAATGAATGTGTCCGCATCCGAGCTGCAAAAAACATGGAATGCATGCAGACCACAAATACTGTAATGTGCATGAGGCCTTATAGAAAGTCTGTGATCCAGTCTTTTGTAAATGAGGAGGCACAGCGCAAGGCTAAGTATCTCTGCCTCCTTGTTTAAGTAGGGTCTCAATACCCCGATTCCCACCAATCAAAATTGGCAGGTCACTGACATGTAGAAAGTGTTTTTACAGGAGAGTTACACTTTAAAGGCTATATTTGTTTGTCTTTCCAACCTGCTTCTTGTTTTTGTTCAGTTAAATGGTTTACCTAGGAATTTGATATGGATGGTTTATCCTCAGGATAGGTCACTAGTATCACATAAGCGGGGATCCGACTCCTGACACCCCTGCTGATCAGCTGTTTGAAGGGGTCACGGGGCGCACCAGAGCTCCGGTGAGCACTGCGGTCTCTTTAGAGTTTACCAAGCACAGCGCCGTACATTAGACAGCAGCGACGATTGGTAATGCAGATCATATCCTTTCATTTGAATGGGACTAAACTGCAACTAGGCCATGTGACTGATATACAGTGACATCACTGGCGTCCCACCAGTTGATCGGCAGGTGTCCCGGGAGAAGGACGCCAGCCGATCTGATATTGATGACCTATCCTAAAGATAATCTTATACACCTTGCTGGTACTGTATTACACTGCAGTTTCTCTGCACGAGAATCTGCGTGGAAAAACCATGTGTAATCCGCAATCGGTGCAGGCAGGCTATGTGTGAATGTGTTGTTTGTGCAGTATTTATTTTGGGGCCCCACTTAAAATTTTGCCCAGGGCAACACTTAGTCTAAAACCGGCCCTGGTCGTTCCCTTACTGCTATTATACGTGGGTGACAGTCCAGACCAAAATTGTATCTTCTCTCATTTATGCTGTTCTTCTACAATTCCTGCAACAGGAGGAGTCCAGAGGAATGTAGTTCTTATTAGCAGCTCTGCAATGACAAATCACGCAGCAAATACATAGACCTGATTTCACATGTGCTGAGGAGACGGAAAGCAGAGCTGGGATAATGATCTCCTTCGTGTAGTGCTGATGTCCCAGAGGTTTATTCTGCTGGAGCTGCAGTCAGATATCTGGATTCGTTTAACTAATTATGTTTCGCACACACAAATCAGATGTGAATTTATAAAAACAGCAGGATTTTTTTTATCGTTTCCCTACCCTCTTCCTGTTAGGTTTAAACCACTGGGGGAAAAAGACCTTTTATATTCTCCACCTCCGCTATATGATCATCTTCTTATGAGTTCTCTATGAAGCAGGACAAGTATGTCCGATACTGACTTTGGTGCAGGGTTGTGGGATTCTGACCTTTTGTCACACAGCATAGTGTCCTCAGGGATACTCAACTGGGGGTCACGTTTCCCCTTTACTTTTACAGCAGGCAATCTGCTTCTCTCGCTTTGGATCAGACTGGAAAATGGCATGCCCGATAGTGTTTGTTATAAATGTCGATAATTTTTATTTATTTTTTTAAACTGAACATGTGATTATACAATGTATCTAGTACAGCAACTTAAACTGCGGCAGTATTCTGTGGTATTTGCGTCTGCTGGGGCAGTATATTGTGCTGCACTGTGGTATTTGGTTCTTCTGGGGCAGTATATTGTGCTGCACTGTGGTATTTGGTTCTGCTGGGGCAGTATATTGTGCTGCTCTGTGGTATTTGGTTCTACTGGGGCAGTATATAGTGCTGCACTGTGGTATTTGTGTCTGCTGGGGCAGTATATTGTACTGCTCTGTGGTATTTGGTTCTGTTGGGGCAGTATTTTGTGCTGCACTATGGTATTTGGTTCTGCTGGGGCAGTATATTGTGCTGCTCTGTGGTATTGTGCTGCACTGTCGTATTTGTGTCGGCTGGGGCAGTGTATTGTGCTGCACTATGGTATTTGGTTCTGCTGGGGCAGTATATTGTGCTGCTCTGTGGTATTTAGTTCTGCTGGGGCAGTATATTGTGCTGCATTGTGCTGCTCTGTGGTATTCTAGTTCTGCTGGGGCAGTATATTATGCTGCATTGTGCTGCTCTGTGGTATTTTGTTCTGCTGGGGCAGTATATTGTGCTGCATTGTAGTATTTGGTTCTGCTGGGGCAGTATATTGTGCTGCACTGTGGTATGTGGTTCTGCTGGGGCAGTATATTGTGCTGCTCTGTGGTATTTTTAGTTCTGCTGGGGCAGTATATTGTGCTGCTCTGTGGTATTTAGTTCTGCTGGGGCAGTATTCTGTGCTGCACTGTGGTATTTAGTTCTGCTGGGGCAGTATTCTGTGCTGCACTGTGGTATTTAGTTCTGCTGGGGCAGTATATAGTGCTGCACTGTGGTATTTAGTTCTGCTGGGGCAGTATATAGTGCTGCACTGTGGTATTTAGTTCTGCTGAGGCAGTATTCTGTGCTGCACTGTGGTATTTGTGTCTGCTGGGGCGGTATATTGTACTGCACTGTGGTATTTGATTCTGCTGGGGCAGTATTCTGTGCTGCACTGTGGTATTTGGTTTTGCTGGGGCAGTATATTGTGCTGCTCTGTGTTATTTGGTTCTGCTGGGGCAGTATTCTGTGCTGCACTGTGGTATTTGGTTCTTCTGGGGCAGTATATTATGCTGCTCTGTGTTATTTGGTTCTGCTGGGGCAGTATTCTGTGCTGCACTGTGGTATTTGGTTCTGCTGGGGCAGTATATTGTGCTGCTCAGTGTTATTTGGTTCTGCTGGGGCAGTATTCTGTGCTGCACTGTGGTATTTGGTTCTGCTGGAGCAGTATATTGTGCTGCATTGTGGTATTTGGTTCTGCTGGGGCAGTATTTTGTGCTGCACTGTGGTATTTGGTTCTTCTGGGGCAGTATATTGTGCTGCTCTGTGTTATTTGGTTCTGCTGGGGCAGTATATTGTGCTGCTCTGTGGTATTTTGAGTTCTGCTGGGGCAGTATTCTGTGCTGCACTGTGGTATCTGGTTCTGCTGGGGCAGTATTCTGTGCTGCACTGTGGTATTTAGTTCTACTGAGGAGGTATGTTGTGCTGCACTACAGTATTGCAGGCCGTGCCGACTTGGGTTGGCCCTCCTTTTGTTAATTTGAACAACATGGGGCCACTTTTACAGTTTTAGTTTTTTTTCCAGGCCCACTTTAAGTTCCCAGTCCACCCATACCGTATATACCTTTTCCCCCCTCCCCCAACTTATCCTGATACTATGCAGTTTGTAACTCCAAATTGTTAGTGTCTTGGTTTAATTATTATTTTTTGGTTTGTTTGTGTAAACCAAAAACCAGAGATTGATACAAAAGATAGAAACAAAAAATCTTTCTCTTAGTGCTCATGACCGCGAGCGATTATCACTCCCACTGTGAAAACTGACCCATTAAGGAGGTTCTGCGGACCTGTGCCCAAAAAGCCTCTTTCAGCTAACCCATGGACAGAAGACTCTGCAAGCATACTTATCCTTCAATCGCTCTCCCGCAATGTACAGTGAGGGCAGACTGCGGGTACCATATGACGACTCTGCAACACCTTGGCAGAACCCAACAAACCTTGTAAGAGTCAACTGTGCAACAGAGACTACAATGCAGATGTGAACAGAGCCTGATGCACACATTGACCTGTGTCTACTTGGCACTTGATGGACTCATGCTGTCTACCATTAGATCCTCCAGCCCCAAATGTGAAGGCCAGAGCCATGGGTGCTTTCTTATGGGTGGGGAAGTTTACATATACTGTACAAACCTACATGACAGCCCTGTAACCAGAGACGGCAGGGTGAACGTATAACATTGCAGGATCTGTGCCCTTTACATCTTCTCTAACTAGTCCCAGAGAAGCCATTTAATGCAAGCCTTACCTGGGCAAAATACTTAGTAAATCTGAACTTATCATGTAGTAAATGCATAATTTATACATTGTGGCCTCTCCATTACGATTTCGGCCTGCGAGTCTCTCCCACCCTGTGGCATGTAACAGGAAATGGAGCCTATGGAGCCACGATCTTTAATGTGAAGAAAATTACAGGTGTGTCTCACTTTTCATAAGCCTTGTGCCCGTAGTGAACAATGTCTTATTCAGAGCTAAATGAACCGTGTATTCAGCAGGAGTGGAAGAGTGTTCATGAAAAATGTCTGCCGTCCTGTGTAAATCATAGAGGTCTGAACATGTTATGTTTCCATTAAACCGCTGAATAGCCGTTTCTATACCAATCTAATAAGGTAATGTAAAAAACTATATTCATCCGTACTGTTTATAAGATGTCTCGTAAAAGGGGCTGTCGGGCTACGGCCTCCTTCCATTTAAAGGAGCACTGAACCTCGTAAAGCTTATAAAAACAGCTACTAATATTATTCACGCGTGTCCTGAAATATGTCTGGAGGTCATCAGAAGATAGGTGACTATAGGGGCAGAACTTTTCCTAGACCCTTGAACGGAATATATCATCAGAAAAATGACTTATTCTTTAAAACACATTTGACTTATTTTTAATTTTCCACGTCAATATCTATATTTAAACAAAAACCATAAAATCCTGTAGTTTTCACACTTGCCACTAAGCCTAATAATAGGAGCCACGTCTTGATCTGTACAGATCTCTTTACTGCAGTTACCTGCTTATCTTTCATTCTAACCCTGCCTGTAATTATATCACCTCTGTGTATAGATAAGACAGGATCCACCATTCACAATAGGTGATTGTCAGAGCTTATCTGTTCTTACCTTGTACAATGACCTTCGGCACAATGAGCACATCGTTGTTGCTCTCCTTGCAGTCGAGCTCCGCTCCCCTTCCATCACTGCTTTGCCACTGCCTGGCCCTATATTTATACTGTATAGGATGTTAAGTAGGAGTAGAGCACCCGTAGTTTTTTATTTAAAGACTGATTATTCTAATTATTGTTTATTACAACTATGTAATGGAATGCTAAAGAAGCCTGTAGTGACCTACAAGAGGCTGACCTTTAATTCTACTACTATAATATACTTGTGAGAAGCCAGGTCCTTCTGCTAGTATATTTAATCTATTTCACTTAATGTTTCTGTGTGTCGTTAAAAGATATTGACAGTATCCCCCATAACAGTTAACTCCACAGCCCCCCCACCCCTTAACACTGACACCCACCACAGTGCCCAGCCTTCTTAAAATGGGACCTCCACAGCAGCCCATCCCCTTAACTTTGACCTTCACAGCAGCCCGCCCCTTTAACAGTGAGTTTCACAGCACCCCACTCCCTTGACGGTGACTTCCTCAGAGGCCCGCCCCCTTAACAGTGACCTCTACAGCACTCCGCCCCTTAACACTAAACTCCATAGGGGACTGCCCCTTATCTGTGTTCTCCACTGTTCCCTGCCCACTTAACAGTGACCTCCACAGCACCCGTCCCTTTAACAGTGGCCTCCACAGTACCCTGCTGCCTTAACAGTGACCTCCACAGCAGCTGCTCCTTTAATAGTGGCGCCTGACCCCTTAAGTGACCTCCACAGCAGCCTACCCCCTTAACAGTGATCATCACAGTGAACTCCCCTTTAACAGTGACCTCCACATTGCTCGCCCCTTTAACAGTGACCTCCACAGCAGCTGCCCCTTTAATTTTGGCCCCTGCCCCCTTAACAGTGACCTCCACAGCGCCCTGCCACTTTAAGGCTAGGGCTACATGAGAACATGTGTCGCGCAACATTTTGCCGTACCAATGTCGCGCAACAATTTTTATAATGATAGGCTATGGTGTCGCACTGTGACATGACAGTCGCAAAAAAAAAAGGGCCTGCAAGCTTCTATTGGCTGATAAGGGACAAGTGACCGTGTGTATGGCAGTCGGAATATGAAGAGAAAGACTTGCAGGCTTGTATTCGCCAATGCAGGTCATATTTTGGGAATATCTCAGGAACAGTACGTCCAAGAGAGCGGTGACCCCCCCCCCCCCCACAAGATTTCTTTCCAGGTATTAGGGGATGTGTATTCCAAGTTTCGTTGAAATTGATGGTTGCGTTTTTTGAGTTATCGCGGAACATACACACATAATATTTATGTCCTTCTTTATATATATTATTACAGTACCTCCTAATTGGAATATTTAATGAAAATAAGTTTGTCTCCTTTTTTTTTTTTTTTTTTTTTTCAGTAAATATTTCTTGGGGGCCATTCACATGGTAGGTTTTACTGTGTGATTTTGGCCTGGACAGGCAAGCCAAAATTTTTCCGGAATCCAGCCGGCAGCCATGTCCTTTCTGTCTCCTGTTATTTTCAATGGAAGGCAGCACTGAGTACTGCGGAGTGGCGGCTTAAAGCCACAGCCACGCTGAGAATGGGCCTCTCCCTTATCAGCATGGCCACGGCTTTAAGCCGCCACTCCACAGTCCTCAGCGCTGCGTCCCATTGAAATGAATGGAAGGCAGATGCCACGCAGCTACCAGCGGGACAGCCACGCCAAAATTGTGCTGTAAGGTGCTTGTACATTTTATTTCTCTGTTGACCGACGGCTTACTCCTGGCTACCACCATACACATGCACTCTTGCCTCGGACAAGTGCGCATGTGTTTTTAATGTGAAAACGGGAATAAAGCACTGAAAACTCCTCGGGCAACAGCTTATTTCTTGCTGGAACAAAGCATAGGGCATGCTGAAATCTAACATGGCTTATCCTTCCTTCCCCCATAGACTGTTGAGAAAAGTTAGCCATAGACTCTACAGGGAAATTTCCCATTGGAGTGATGCCCAGGGGCCATTCCAAGCCCACCTCGTGGACGCCAACTGGATACATAATGATCTCATGCACTCAGTAGTAATTAATGCTGGAAGCATCAGATACTTATGCATTTGGCTGGCAGCAGAAGGTGCCCTCCTGAATTCAGCTGTATTGCCGTGATACGGTGATACAGTTGAATACTGCAGTATGAGCAGCAATGTTTTGTGCTGCACTGTGGTGTTTGGTTCTGCTGGGCAGTATATTGTTCTGCACTGTGGTGTTTTGGTTCTGCTGGGGCAGTATTTTGTACTGCACTGTGGTGTTTGGTTCTGCTGGGGCAGTATTTTCTACTGCACTGTGGTGTTTGGTTCTGCTGGGGTGGTCTTTTGTACTGCACTATGGTGATGTTGGTCCCATCTACTTGTGGTGGTCTCACCTACTTGTGTTCCCCCGCCATCAACTTGGACCCACCTACAACATGCGGTTTCTTTTACTTTTTTTCCAAGGCTACTTTAAGTTCCCAGTCCGCCCCTGTAGTTGGCACAGACCCATCCACATTAGATGGCCTTTAGGAACGAATTAGACTAATAAAAGGAGAGCTACCCTCTCAAATTCATAAACACTTGACACTGTTACGTGGCAGCTTTTGGACAGATTACGTGATGCGTGTATTCTGGTAAATGTGGCTGCATTTGTTAAGAAATAAATTGCGTAAGAAATATATATCATATCCAACTTGGGTTTTTGCGGTCATCAACAGATCACTGATTTATTTCCTGTGCCAAATCTTTATGTAAGCCATCCTTTTTTAATAGGTGCCAATTATCTGTTTGGTCATCCCTTTGGCCAGTGACATGGGTGTCATCTGCTATGTGTTGCCGCAGACATTCCCTAGTTAATGTTGAAATGGACCAGTAGTAAGACAGCTGCAAGTCTGGCTGTCCCACACACGAACATCTGCTCCGAAATAAGGGCTCGGCCCACTATGATGTAACCAAGAAGATATTTGGCCAGAAGAGAAATGAACGATGTGTCTTAATTAGCCTTTGATGGTACAATCATAACTGTTTCTTGTGCAATTTTATTTAAACAACATGACCAAGAATGATCGAGAAGACTCTTCATGGTGTACTGAACGTTCCTGGACAGAGAGAATTGTGCCGTGTGCACACTGTACTCCAAAATGTTCTGCATCTTACTCTGTTAGATAATAACGAAATACTTAAAAATATTAAGGTGACAACCTTTTTTACAGCACTGTACCTTAAGGGCCCTTTCACACTGGCCAAGTATAAGGGTAATTATTGGGAATGAATGTTCCTCCAAACACTCGTTCCTTGTAATTGACCCATGTAAAGTCTGTGTGATGAGAAGTGCGATGGCTGGAGATATTGTAAGGCACTGAGTGGAGGACAGGAAAGTGGGAAATGATTGGTATAGTTTATCTAGGTATTTATGGTAGGTTTGATTGAAGAGTTGACTTTTTGAGTCCACCAAATGGGGTTCTCTTGAACTGTCAGACTGTGTTCACATGGGCAAAATCTGACACTGATTTTTCCATAGCATAATTTACTTGTCTTCAACAGATTCAGTGTAAAAACTCAACCGTTTGTACACCTGGTAGAGTTATTTGTTTAGCAGCTTGTTTTGAAAAAAAAAACTTCATGGTACAACTCTGAAACGGACTTGATTGTGGTTTTCTACAGAAGTCAATGGGAAGGCAGGAAAAACCTTGTAAGAAAAAAGCCACCTAATTGCAAAACCACAACCAAAAGTGACCTGTTTTCGGTAAATGTTTTTTCCTGATAAACATAACCTCATGTTGATGGCCTGTCTTTACTATCAGCTATGCTTGTTCATGGGGACCCACCCTCCATGATGCCTACCGATCAGCACCGTGAAGAGACTGCAGTTCTTTATTTTACTTATGTAGTTCTGACATATTCCACAGCACTTTACAGACGTTATCATCACTTGTGGTTGCCAGTAGGGCTCAGTCTACGTTCCCTATGTTGTCAGACTGTGGTGGGAAACCCACGTAAACACAGGGAGAGCATACAAACCCCATGGTTGGATTTGAACCCTGGGCTGCAAGGCACCAGTGCTAACCACTGAGCCACCGTGTTTAACCTATGCACATTGGCTTGTCCCCTCTAATGGCTGTGTCTAGTACCGTTGCTCTCATTTTGTCACAATTATGTTTAGATGATGTAGTGACTAGCATATGCATAAGGCATGCTGGTTTTGTGCTTTTCATATAGCAGCAGTATGCCTAATGTATTCATGGGACCAAAAATAGAGCAAGTATGTTTGCAATTAAAAGCATTTTTTACGATAAGTGGATGACCTATTGGACACAATTTATGAAAAAATGCATTCATTCTTTCTGTGATAACTATTAAAGAAATTATAAAATTGAGATCGTAACTATTCTTGCACGCTAAAAATCTTGACCATGAGTCATTTAGGCTTTGCCTAAATACAATCATTCTGTGGCCTTGTGAAAGAACCAGGGTTGCCACTTATTTTTCGATTTCCACGCTTTCTAAGCCTTGTGACTGTGGTATGGTTTAAATAGCAAACTCGAATAATTGCTACATGTAAATAGTTTTTGTATGACGTCTGTATGATTGTACGGTATTCTGAATCATACTCATCACTGGAGCATGTGATGCCACCCATGTGAAGTGACCTGTGGTCATATAGTGGACACTACCAGATTATATTGGGTAACGAGACCAGAAGTCGGTCATTAACACTTGGCCTTGGTCACTTGTTTCCAGTGCCATGGGGTATCCTGACAGTCACCCATTGATCTGCTTAGTACTCCGAGGCTGCGCAACTTTCAACTCAAAGAATTTGTCATTTGCAGAACAGATGTGGCTTTGTTCACTTCTGCATTGTGGTTTCCGTTTATAATTGGCTTCTAATGTGGTGTGTGTTCCACTGCGGTGTCTATCATTCTGGACTTGCACCTACATGAAAACTACATCTAATATGGCATATAATTTCCATGGGTTAAAACACTTTCCTTGCTCAACGGTGAACTCTATTGTGAATTTTATATTTTTTAAGATACACTATTAGTCTATGGAAAATGAAGTGAGAACATCTCTATATGGAAATATGTTCTTTTATGGCACAGGGGCAAAACCTCCAAATACTTTGATGTCAAATACATGTGTGTAAAAGACCATCAGTCCGGTATCGGGCCATTGATAACCCGTACAGCACATTGCCTGAACATGTCTTAAAAGGGGGTGTCCAGGAATGTTAACTGTTAAGAGAAGGCTCCTAGCCAGCATCGCCTCCTCATTGCTCTGGTCCTGCGTGCTAGCTCTCGTGCCTCTATCTTCCAGTCTCCACTTGTCTTCTCCTGGTTGGGGCATGGACATGGCCACTTGTGCTGCTGCAGCCAATGACTGGCTTCAGCAGTGATCTGTTCCCAAAGCGAAACGTCACCACTGTGTGGCACACATGGCCATGTCCATGACCTAGCTGGTAGATGGAGTAACAGATCGAGAGCAGGACTGGAGTGGCAGGGAGCAGGCATAAATAGTTCAGGAGGCGATGCAGGGTAGGAACAATCCCTTGATATTCCTAGAAAACAACTTTTGAAGGGTTTCCAGATTTTTATATGTTTTGAACTTTTTTTCCCCTCCATGCTGGACCTGTGAAGTCAAACATACTTGCCTGCTCCCCACTGTTCGCCTCTTTGGTCCACTGCTCTCTTCGTTCTGCTCCAGTCCCCGCATGTAAACGTCCAGCATGGACAGGGTCACTTGTCCCCAAGTGGGACGTGACCCCGTGATGTGCCACTAGAGGAATCCTCCACAGATCCGGCAGGTAGAGGGGAGCGTTCAAAAACTCTGTGAAAAACACTGTGTGGTTCGGTACATTTTTCAAGGCATCACCAGGAGTGGATCCAAAAGAGAAGTAAACTACACGTGATTCAGCATGTGGTATAAGAATTTATTATGCAGTTTTTACTACTAAATGTGACTCATGGTTGCACTACTATCTAGAAGAAATCCGGTGGTAAAACATGCATGTTCTTATGTTATTACATGTCCTGTAGCGCCCTCTGTCTGAGTTGCTCCTTTGGACACCAGGTTAGGGGCAGCTCCATGTTATTTTTCTGATACACTATTTTCTGGACCCTGAAGAAGCTCCAGTCCTCATCCTAGAAAGTGATCTACAGCTTCTAGCATCTGCTCCTGACTGTTATATGGAAGGACTTGTTTTATGTCTTAGTTATCCGCTTAATTGTATTAAATCCTCATTTTCTATTACCTTGGGATGACATTTTGAGGCTTTGGAACCAATTATTAGTTTTTCATAGAGTTATCGACTCAACTTACAATGGTTTCGACATACAATGGTCATCCCAGAACCAATTAATATTGTAAAGTGAGGTATCTGTATATTGTGGATTTTTACTTGGCACCACAAACTTTCATTTGGAGGCTAGCTTTATATACTGCGGCTTCACCCCGCTCACACCAGGTCTAAAATTGAAGGCTTTCCGTGGGCAGGGAAGGGGAAGGGGCGGCAGGCCCATCTCATTCACCATTTTCTCCGCCTGGTTTTGGAGTAGAAAAAGGTCTAAATGTCAGACAGCTTGGAAGAGATCTTACATTTAGAACTGGCACTTGATGCGCCGAAGTTATGGAGAGGCCTGCACCTTTTTATAACTTCGGCCGATCCACCGCCAGTTTAGAGCTTTATTAAGACCGGCGTCAAAAACACTGGTTTTAATAAATGTGCCCCAAGGTATTTGGTCCATGTTGGATCATAAGATATAAACCTCTCAGAAGCTTGACTGAGCTCGGTTATATCATCTGTGAAGAGAATGTAGCGATGGCTTCTTAATGTATCTATAGCCTAAAGAATTCCTCACAAGGTATGTGATCCCGACTCTACTCCTTTTCCCTGAGGTGATTGTAGGAATCCTTCCACAACTGTCCTTTGGAGGAATTCTTGCAAAAAGTGCCACACCTGTAGGGGCAGTGGAGAAAATTATAATTGGCCAGGGCGACGTTGTATGCAGAGACCTACCTTCTATTATATCTGCATTGGGCAGCCCTCATACAGCCTTTATTCAGTGCTTGTTAGGTCCTCAGACCTCACACGGAGCTAGATCTTGGTCCATTGCAGGTCTCAGAGGCAGTTATCATAAGCGTTGGATTGGTCCACAGTACCAGAGGATCCTCCAGTGGGCCCAGGCTCTCATACTACTATTGGTCACAAAGGTCCAGGAGAAAGAAAAACATTTGGCTGCCTTTGGAGCCAAACACCTTCCACTAGGATTTATTTCTTTGAATCAAAACCTATGAGACTTATTCTGCATTCTTTCAAAATGCAACAGAGCTTAGAGCGGACAAGTGTCTCACAAGCACCAAAACTGTTGTATACTTTCTTTATTTTTATTTTTTTTATTTTAGAGAGAGATTTACTAAGAAAAACGGACAAGAATTCTATCACTAATTAAACAGAAAGTAGAGTGCATGGCGTTGTGCAAAATACATGTTGTGTTGTCACTGGTTTTAAAAAATATTAAAGGGAAAGATCAGTTAGGCCTCTTTCACACTTGCGTTCTGAGGATCCGGCAGGCACTTCCGTCCCGCCGGATCCGTCAGAAAGCAAGTCGCCTGAAAGCATTAGAAGACTGATCAGGATCCTGATCAGTCTTCGAAATGCTTTGAGGTTACTATGGCAGCCAGGGCGCTATTAAAGTCCTGGTTGCCATAGTAGTAGTGGGGAGCGGGGGAACGGTATACTTACAGTCCGTGCGGCTCCCAGGGTGCTCCAGAATGACGTCAGAGCGCCCCATGCGCATGGATCACGTGATCCATGCGTGTAGGGCGCCCTGACGTCACTCTGGAGCGCCCCGGGAGCTGCACGGACGGTAAGTATATTGCTCCCCCGCTACACTTTACCATGGCAACCAGGACTTTAGCGTCCTGGCTGCCATGGTAACCATTGAGAAAAAGCTAAACGTCGGATCCGGCGATGCGCCGAAACGACGTTTAGCTTAAGGCAAGATCCGGATTAATGCCTTTTAATGGGCATTAATTCTGGATCTGGCTTTTCGGCAAGTGTTGAGGATTTTTGGCCGGAGCAAAAAGCGCAGCATGCTGTGGTATTTTCTCCGGCCAAACAACGTTCCGGTCCTGAACTGAAGACATCCTGATGCATCCTGAACGGATTTCTCTCCATTCAGAATGCATTGGGATAATCCTGATCAGGATTTTTCCAGCATAGAGACCCGACGACGGATCTCTATGCCAGAAAACAAAAACGCTAGTGTGAAAGAGTCCTAAGTTGTTTCATATATTGTCCCCGCTGCAGGATTTTGCCAAAATATGCTGCACTTTTTATTTTGCTGCTAAATCTGGCACAAGGAGCAGAGCTATCTTTTATTGAATGCCATGCAGATGCCTGCAGGAATTAATGCTGGCTGTTTGTATGGCACTGCATACCTAGCAAAATACCTCCTAGGTGATACAATAACTCTGGGATTAGTATTGCTGCCTCGCAGACCTTTTCCTTCCCAATTGGGGGACATTTATCATAGTCTGACGGCATACGTTATGTTGTGATAACCAGGCGCACTGCCAGATGCTGCACCTAATTTATAAAGAAGTTTGTGCCTAGTCATAAATTTCGCGCCACATATGGCAGTCTGTGTGCCCCTTCTGAATCTTTCTTTCTTTTTTTCTCTCTTTCTCTTTCTTTCGTTCGTTCTTTCTTTCTTTTTCTCTTTCTTTCTTATCCTCAGTCCTCAGCCACTGCTTTTTAGCTCAGCTCCATAGGGGCAGAAATGTTATCTGTGGCTGCTGCTTAGCTACGGTGCCTACAGGGAGTCTGAAGTAGTCTGGAAAGCAAACCCCAACTTATTATTATTATTATTATTATTATTATTATTATGATTATTATTATTATTATTAGTTTTTTATTGCTTATTTTATTACTTATTTGATAATAACATGCATAACCCATACCCGTCAGACTCATTTCACATCCCCGACCTACCAGAAACATAAGAAGAGTTGATGGGGATAAATACATCCTTAAAGGGCTTCTGTCACCAGTTTCATAGCATTAAAACAGGCTGACCTTAGACCTGTGAGCTTGTCAGCAGAACGGTTCTGTCTTGGTCCCATCCCAATATATCTCTCAATTCAGTGAGAAAAGAAGTCTCAATATATGCAAATGAGCCTCTAGAAGCCAGGATTTCCGTGCAAACACCTGCAGATTTCAGTGTGGATTGTCCGCACATAAATCCTGAACGTGTGCATTCACCCTCACACGTGGTGTGCGGATTTTCCAAAGCACATTTGCGTGCAGAAAATCGGCGGCATTTACAGTGTCAGCAACGTGGGTGAGATTTTAAATTCTTATACTATTGATGGATTGTAATGTCATTTTAGGCAATTGCTATGTGCAGTAAATGTTTTCTTCAGAATTTTTTTAATAATGTAGAGGGCATCAGGCCATTGCAAAAAATAACAAAACAGTATTAAGTGCGAACAGCCGCCAGTCTCTTACAGGATCGGAGCAGCTGTACAAGGGCACTTCAGTCTTTGTATCTGATGTGCTGTGTGATTCATCAACTAAGTGTAACCAGTATTTACTGGAAATCAGATTTTGGTTCTGGTGGAGTAATGTTCTTTATGTCTTTAAATGCAAATTACACGTGTAGAGAGAAGTAAATGTATATGCATATCTTAGTATTACTAGGGGGTCAAAATGATTAGGTTAAATTATAGACTTGCCGACTTCAAGCTTCAAATCTGGTGATTTTTCTTTCGCCATCTCTAGCAATAAACAAAACCAGGGTGGATTTGATTTAAATCACTAGTCAGTAAGGCTTGATTTAAATCATAGTTTTCTACATAAAGACTAATTCTTGCTGGTATAACCTATAATATGCAAGTAGATGAACATTTTAAGAATAACAACTTTTCATATTAGTTTTTTTATCCCCAGTTTAATAGGTTAATCGTTCATATTTGGACAACTTTTCTGTTGTACTTAGGAAGGAGAAAAAATATTGTCTCTATTCTATTCACTGAACTTCTTTAAATGTAGCACTGAAGGGGTTGATTCTGTATTCATAGGTTTGTAGAAGTTTGGCCTCTTTCACACGGGTGTCAAGTTTGACACCCGGATAAGATGCGGGTGCGTTGCAGGAAAATGCGCGATTTTTCCACGCGAGTGCAAAGCGTTTTAATGCGTTTTGCACGCGCATGGGAAAAATCTGCATGTTTGGTACCCAGACCCGAACCCGGACTTCTTCACTGAAGTTCGGGTTTAAGTTGAGTATTCTGTAGATTTTTTATTATTTTCCCTTATAACATGGTTATAAGGGAAAATATTAGCATTCTCAATACAGAATGCTTTGTAAAATGTGGATGGAGGGGTTAAAAATAAAAAGATTACCCAACCTTATCCACTTGATCGCGTAGTTGGGATCTCTTCTTCAATAATTAGCTGCCGGCTAAAGGAACTGTGATGACGTCACTGAGCTCATCACACGGTCCATCACCATGGTGATTGACCATTTGATTGGACCATGTGATGTCACCACAGGTCCTTTAGCTAGCAGCTAATGATTGAAGAAGAGAGAAGAGATCGGCAACTAAGTGATCAAGTGGATAAGGTGAGTTATTTTTTTTATTTTTAACCCCTTAATCTACATTTTACTAAGCATTCTGTAGTGAGAATGCTATTATTTTCCCTTATAATCATGTTATAAGGGAAAATAATAAAGATCGGGTCCACATCCCGATTGTCTCTTAGCAACCTTGCAGGAAAATCGCACTGCATCCGCACTTGATTGCGTATGCTTGCGATTTTCACGCAGCCCCATTCACTTCTATTGGGCCTGCGTTGCGTGAAAAACCCACAATATAGAGCATGCTGCGATTTTCACTCACCGCAGAAGTGATGCATGAAAATCACCGCTCATGTGCATAGCCCCATAGAAATGAATGGGTCCGGATTCAGTGCGGGTGCAATGCGTCCTCCTCACACATTGCACCCGCGCGACAAACTCACCCGTGTGAAAGGGGCCTTAGGATTAAGGTCTTTTTCTCAGCTCTGTTCATGTTATAACATTTGTGCTGTGAAGAAGAGGCTGTGATCTCTGCTGAGAACTGCAAAAGTGACCCAAGCATCTGTGATAATATCTTGTAGGCAGAGAAACTGCCCAATAATCTTACAAAAAGCCTCTGGAAATGCATGACATTGTGAATGGATTAATGGAATTTATTTACCAAAAAATTAAACATATAAACTAATCTTTATTTCATGATGGAAAAACCTTTGGATGGTAATATATTTTCCTCAAAAAGCATTTTATATAAAAAAAAATCCGATTTAAATTAAAAAAATCTGATAAAAAAAAAAAAAAAATCATTGATTTTTATTCACCCTGAACAAAACATATATGTGGACAGCATTCCTAGAAGTGCAACATGGGTGGGTGAGAGAGAGGTAGCACTCCAAAGTGATAACCAACCAGTGTAGCCTTTAATCCATATGCAACCTTTCGGCTAAATAAGCTTTTTGAAGCATGCTTGCTTAGGGCAGGGTATTAAATCTCCTAAAGGGGTTACCCGGGAAATGATAATAATGACCTATCCTCAGGAAAGGTCATCATTATCTCATCAGTGGGGGTACATGTCGCAGCACCCCTGCTGATCTGCTGTTTTAGGGAGCCACTGCGTTCACTGGAGCTCTGGTGAGTGATGCAGGCTCCCGACGGCTTTTCAAGCACAGCACCATACATCATATAGTGGCAGTGCTTGGTATTGCAGCTCAGCCCCTTTGACTTGAGGTGCAACTAGGCCATGTGACCGATGTACAGTGATGTCACCTTGCCTAGAAAGAGGCTGCAGCACTCAAGGACTCTTGTAACTGCTAATTGACAGGGGTCCCGGGTGTCAATTAGCAGTTAGAAGACCTATCCTGAGGTAAGTCATAAATATAGTTTCCTGCATAACCCCTTTAAAGAGACCAGTCCTGTATGGAGACTTGCTATAAGTCCCCCATGATATGGAGACTTATTGGCAATGCTCCATGGGAAACAAATATGCAAGGAGGTATCTCCCAAGGAAGAGAACCATCTCGCCAGCGCCACCTTGTGGAAGTAACTCCTTATGAGTAAATATCTGACTTTCCAACAAGCCTTGGGATCTGACAAGGGAATATAGCCAAGCCTGATATCCATCCATAGACAGCTGTTTCAGGGTGCTTGCCCCTCATCAAGAGTAGGATTCTGGCTGATTAAGTGTGATGCCTGGAAAGCAGCTTAGACAGTGAGCTGAATCTCCTTAAAGAGACCAGTCCTGACTGAAGACGTACTGAAAGCTCTCCATGGTATGGAGTTCTCTTTCTTGGGAGATACCTCTTTGCATGCTTATAAAAGGCTCCAAAACATTGCGTATAGATTAAAAACTACACCGGTTCTGTGTAAATCTCTCTCTGTTTTAATAATAATCTTTATTTATATAAGTGCTTGTTTTGTACAATAGCGCATCCATCTTGGGAAAATAGGGGAGTAGATATAAATCTGCATGAGCCAGTCACCAGCTGATATATGAAGTGTTTCTGGGTGCGGTGGAGAGTTTGGTGGAGGATCAGGTTCAGGAAATGATAGATGGTCTATATATGGAGAGGAGTTAGATCAGGGGATGTGATAGGCCACACTAAAAATATGTGTTTTGATGGAGTGCCTAAACTGTATATATTGTGGTTTAACCTAATTTCTTGGGGAAGGGCATTCCAGAGAACTGATGCCACTCGAGAGAAGTCTTGTAGCCAGGAGTGAGAGGTGCGGATTATGGTGGAAGTAAGTCGTAAGTCATTGGCTGAACGGAGAGCACTGTAGGGTGGTAGACAGAGATGAGGGAAGCGATGTAAGGGGGTGCGGCACTGTGGAGAGCTTTGTGGGTAAGGACAAGCCTTTATAATTGGATTCTATACTGTCTGTGCCAGTCACTGCACTGGTTGCCCATAGTCATCGGAGTAGCGGATAGACATATAGGTGACCCTGGCTGCTGCATTGAGAATAGATTGGAGAGGGAAGAGTCTGGTGAGGGGGAGGCCAATTATTAGTGAGTTACAATAACAGAGGCGGGAATGGATTAGGGCGACAATGAGAGTTTTTGTTGTTTCCTTATTGAGAAAGGGTTGGATTCTAGAGATGTTTTTGAGGTGCATGCTACATGAGTGGGCAAGAGACTGAATATAGGGGGTGAAGGAAAAATCAGTGACAAACTTCACACCGAGACAGTGTGCGTGCTGCCCAGGAATGATGATTGTGTTGCACACTGAGAGGGAGATATCAGGTTTTGGTAGGTTAATAGATGGAGAGAACACAAGAAGTCCAGTTTTCAAAAGATTCAAGAGATTTTTCAAAAGATTCAGAGAAGAGGTGAGGGCCTAGGACTGAACCCTGAGGAACCCCAACAGTGAGAAGGAGACCAGAAGAAGTGGAGCCAGCAAAAGATACACTGAAAGAGCGGTCAGGAGAGGGCAGTGTGCTTTAGGCCGATAGACTGGAGCATAGTGAGTAGGAGATGGTGGTCTACAATGTCAAAAGCTGCAGACGGGTCAAGAAGAATAAGCAGAGAGTATTCACCATTGGGTTTTGCTGTCAGGAGGTAATTTGCCACTTTGAGGGCAGTTTCTG
Organism: Bufotes viridis; assembly: GCA_033119425.1. Lineage (NCBI taxonomy): Eukaryota > Metazoa > Chordata > Amphibia > Anura > Bufonidae > Bufotes > Bufotes viridis. The sequence continues at coordinate 33,316,913 of CM065599.1, read as the reverse complement.
TCGAATGTAGGGTGCGGAAACCAGATTGCAATGGATCAAGGAGAGAGTGAGCAGAGAGAAAGTGGACGAGGAGAGAGTAGACTAAACGCTCCAGGAGCTTACAGATAAAGGGAAGATTGGAGACTGGTCTATAGTTAGTTGTGAAGGATGGGTCAAGATGGAGTAACGATAGAGTATTTGAAACAGGAGGGGAAGATACCAGAAGAGAGAGAGGTTTTGTTGATCTGTAGCATTAAATCATTTATTGAATGTTGAATTGCAAAGTTCTTAGAATGAACATTTGGATGAAAACTAATTAATCCTCAGGAAAGTAAAATAGAAGATAACGTTCCTGAAATTTGACGTGTAGCACATGTTCCCTTAAGCCACGGTTATAATGTCACAGACAGTCAGTGCTGAACAAACTTTCTGCTTCTCGTTGCTTCACCTTTTCCATCTGCCAAAAATATCTGAGCGTTGAGAATGGTCTATAGGGATTTGAAGAGTAAAATGTAGTCCAAGCACGTTTCATGAAATGGGTTTTGTTCCAGGTGACGTCAGCCTTGCAGACGGAGAAGGGGAAGCTGAATGGCTTTGATGAGAAGTTGTATCTATCTTCCAAGTTTCTAAAGGCTGGAGAAGATCCTTACCGGCAACATGCCTTCAACCAGCTGGAGAGTGACAAGCTGAGCAGTGACCGGCCCATTCGGGACACAAGACATTACAGGTAGGATAGATGTGTGCGAAAATGGGTAAAACCAGATGTTTTATGGGGAGAATAGATCAGGCTGGACCCTGCTTGCCTGGCTGTGTGCCAAACAGCTGTGGAGATTATATTCACTGTACTTACTTATTCAGGGTACAGTTTTGGAGTGGGAGGGAGGGGAGGGTTTTGTCACGAAACATTCAATTTCATTCAATTCATTTTTCAAACCAAGACCTGGATCTGAATACTTTTGTAATTGCATGTAATTAAGCATTTTATATATTCAATAAAATGTATCCGTATAGCGCCACCTGCTGTATGTTCTTTTCCTTATTATTTTTGTCTCTCTCTCTCTCTCTCTCACTGAGCTGGTCAAACGCGCTCAGTTTAAGGCTACTTTCATACTTGCGTTGTTAATTTCGTTATTCTGACCTGGAAGAGGATCTCAATACCGGAATCCGTCACTAAATACATTGAAAGTCAATAGATGACGGTTCCGTTATTTTTGGCTCCATAAAAAACTGATCTGACACCATTAACTTTCATTGTTTTCAGTGCCAGGTCCGTTTTTTTCATTTTTTATGACCCACCACCTGAGCTGCCAGGCTGAAGATAATCTAGCAGAATAATTGGAGCAGTGAATGGGGAGATCTCTGGACCCATGTGAGGTACAGGGCTGGTTCTAGTTTTGTCATGTGCTATAAGGAATGTGTTGAAGACATAATGCATATCCATAAGTGGATAAAGATATGACTAAAGAACGCACTAATGTTTTTTCTGAGCCGTTGCGTCACAGTCTAGTAATGCACGGTTTTCAGTATCAGTAGCCCTCAGTTTACATATTCCTACATGAATCACCGTCTGAGTCCCTTTGTCAAGTATCCATCCAATCCATCCCACGGTCCTGCCCGCAGTAGTACAGACCAGGCCGGTCTCTATTATGTGGCTCTATTAGAACAGTTTCAGCAAACTACATCAGACTTCAAAATGGTAAAGAATTAAAGGGGTTGTCTCACTAAAGCAAATGGCATTTATCATTTAGACAAAGTTAAAGGGGTTTTCAGGGATTTTGATACTGATGACCTATCCTCAGGGTCCGACACCCGGGACCTCCGCCGATCAGCTGTTAGAGAAGGCACTGGCACTCCTGTGAGCGCCGCGGCCTTCTCCGTGCTCACCAAGCACAGCGCTGTACATTGTATAGCGGCTGTGCTTAGTATCGTGCTCGGCCTTATTAACTTCAGTGCAGCTGAGCGCGATACGTAGCACAGCCACTAGACAATGTACGGCGCTGTGCTTGGTAGGCACAGAGAAGGCCGCGGTGTTCACAATCCTGATATTATAGTCAGTAGTAATCTTCAGAGCTGCATTACCAATTCTTCAGGCTTCACTGCTGAAGTTACCCATTAGGGCCCTTGCTCTGGTAGTTGTAAATGGTGCTCAAAGGTGGGCGAACCTTCTACGCTTACAAAATTATCAAAATGGGATACGACTTGGAATATAAAGAGGTTGTGCCAAGTATGAAAATTATTACCTATCCACAGGATAGGTAATAACTAACTGAAAAGTCGGGGTTCAAATGCTTGGACCCCCGCCAATCCTAAGAATGGGTCTTATATTCCCGTCCTGAAAAAGCGGCAGGTCCTGCGTGTGCCCTACTGCTCCACTCATTCAATAGGGACTGCTGAAGACCCCCAAAAAAGACATTCAGACCAAAAATACCGTTGTGTGCATGGGGTCTTTACACTTTGCTCACACAATGTAACAAAAACACAGTTTGGTGAAATTGCAGCAGCTTTTCTGCACCTTGTGTCCTCAAACCATTAAAGGGGTTATCCGAGATATATTAAGTTAATCCAAACTTCTTTATCGATAGATATAAAACATTTTTGTAATTGACTTACTTTAAAAATAATGCACCGTTTACATTCTGCAGAATGTTGTCATTTGTGCACTGACGTCACCCTGCTTGATTCTCCGTCTTCATTCAGCACGGCTTTGGTAAGGATCGCGCATGCGCGATCCTTACCAGAGTCGCGCTAATAGAGCAGAGAGGCAGAAGGGGCGGGCTTCCAAAGCCTGAACGCTGTGGAATCTGTCAGCAAGGCACTGGTAAGGATCGCGCATGCGCGATCCTTACCAAAGCCGTGCTGAATGAAGACGGAGAATCAAGCAGGGTGACGTCAGTGCACAAATGACAACATTCTGCAGAATGTAAACGGTGCATTATTTTTAAAGTAAGTCAATTACAAAAATGTTTTATATCTATCGATAAAGAAGTTTGGATTAACTTAATATATCTCGGATAACCCCTTTAACTATTATGGGTACTGACAGTTACATTTGGGTAATACTGACCTAGAGGATCGGTATAGTTCCTTCTGTTTGATTTCTATACTAATAAGTGGCGGGTCTGCTGTAGAAATATAGGCAACTGAAAAATCTATTCCGTAAAAGTGATTTGGGTTATTCTTGCAGAATGTGCATTGATTTGTGCAAACCCAGTTTGCTGCACGGGAACATAACATAAGGGTGCCAGTACACATAGTGGCCCCTTCCCGGGTATGGTATGGCTGCTACACAGCTGAAAACTGCACTGGTATGAGGTTTTACTGCAGCTTGAAGTAGTTTAAAAAAAATTGTTAAAGGGGTTATCCCACAAAAAATATTCTATACTTTTCAGACCATCACCTGGATCTGAATACTTTTGTAATTGCATGTAATTAAGAAGTTTTTACAGCCACTGAGTTATTCAATAAAATGTATCTGTATAGCTTCACCTGCTGACTGCACATGCTCAGTTTCATCCTTCATCTGCCTCCTGAGCTGTGATAGGGAGAACATGGACACGCCCCCTGAGCTCTGATAGGGAGAACATTGACACGCCCCCTGAGCTGTGATAGGGAGAACATGGACATGCCCCCTTAGCAGCAGCAGATAAGACACTCCTCTGAGCTGTCAGCTTGATCTAAATCTAGCAGAGCAATGAATGGGGAGATCTCTGGATCCATGTGAGGTACAGGGCTGGATCCAGCTTTGTTAGAAAGAGATTGTCATGTACTATATGATCTCTGATTTTAATTTTTTACATTAATTATGGGATAAACCCTTTAATGTTTGCACTGTTTTGTGGGCAAAAAGCAGTTTCACAGAGGGTTTACTTGCACAAACATTTGTGGACATTAATAATAATTTGAAAAGTTGTAAAACTACGGGGAAGATTTATCAAAGCTGGTGCAAAGGACAACTGGCTTATTGGCCCCAGCAACCAATTTATTTAATTGGATCATTTAATTTTCCAAAGGAGCTGTGAAAAATAAAAGGTGGACTCTGATTGGTTGCTATGGGAAGCTAAACCAGTTTCAGAAAGGAAACATGCCCAAGATTTGGAGATAGAGAGAAGCAGAGGAGGGACTGATGGGCGTGGCTGGACTCCAGCATGGAACAGTACAGCCCCTTTGTCTTTTTTCACATAATTAGCATAATGCAGACCTGTTTTTTGGGGGATAGTGAAAATTGATTTGGACAGAAAAGTAATTTTACAAGTGCTATAGCAGAGCTACACCGCCGCCCAAACAGTCCAGGGTGGTGACAGATTCCCTTTAACATTTGCATGTCATTTCATAATAATTAGCTAATAGACGTTGGAGATCATACATTATTTTCTTGTAGTTATATTCTGGATTGTGTTTCTTTCTAGGTGCACCTCTGTACATTATGACAGCGACCTCCCCTCCACTAGTGTCATCATTACTTTTCATAATGAAGCACGTTCTACTCTGCTCCGAACTATTAAAAGGTTGGTACTGATTCTGGATAATTTACTCTTTACTGATGTCCTGTGAGGACGATGGTGACGATGTCTAGCCCATGTTGTGCCATAACCTCCAGAGCTCAGCTGATCATAGAGGGCTGAGGGTGGTGACTGCAACTCATTGGTATCTATCCACTGATCCATTTAATGGACGCTGACACTCCGCTAGAGCCAAGAGGCTTGACTCTGGTCTAATGTCAGCTCAGTAGGTGCTAGTAGCGCAAATTAAGAGGACCTCTCTATAGAACAGCAGAATTTGCTTTATAACTGTTGAATGGCTGCGATATTTTATAAGTACGTGTCAGTACAGCCCTAATACACACATGCGACTTCATATAATAAGCAGTGGGATACATGTACTACCCGTGACGTTGGTACTGGTTACTGGTCCGCTGACTCTCCAACCTATGTGACAGGACCATTCTTTCCCTTTGAGACACAGCAGTGGATTTTAATCGGCCACAGCAGCCGTTTTATTTTTACATCCATACTGATTATGAACAATAACGACGAAGGAAGATCCCTGAAGCCTAAAATATAGAAATCCCATAAGGGGAACTCCACCTTGCCTCCAGCCGTTAAACACCAGCTCGGAGGCACCAACCGACGGACCCCTTAAATCCGGCACCAACCAAGGGAGTCCAGTCCCAACCGTAGTGCCCTGCCATCCGCAGAAACCTGGCAACTTTGAGTACCTCCCACAGCCGCGTGAACACCAATACTCAAATTCCCCCCCACCCCACGACTTGTCTTCACCTTACACGAACAGGATCAACAAAATAATAAATCACCAAAACAAAGGAGGGTGGGTGGGAGTTCGTTGCCTTCCCCTTATAAAATGGCGCCCTTTTTTCCCCTACCGCCCCCTTTTAAAGTCACCCCCCCTTTTACTAACCCCCATCCTCAGCAACTCAAACTGCCCAATCTTCCCATTACTGCTTCCCTGAACCACCCTCCATCATGCCGGCCTCCCCCAAAGGCTACGCCTCCAGTCCGGCCTTACTTGCATGTAACAAACATGTCCATAAAAAGGCCAGACCTGAAAATTTTAATGTTGATTTTGATGGCCTATCCTCAGGATTGGTCATCAATATCAGTTCTGTGGTGGCCCTACTCCTGGCACCCCCACCGGTGACGCCACCATACATTCATCATGTGGCCTTGGTGCAGCTCAGTCCCATTCAAGTAAATGGGGCTGAGCTGCAATACCAAGCACAGCTGCTATCCAATGGACAGCAGCTTGATAAGCTATGAGCACCTTGGCCTCCTCAAACAGCTGATCAGTGGGGGTGCCAGGAGTCGGACTGCCACAGATCTGGTATTGATGACCCAAACAACCCCTTTAATGCGGTCATCCACATTGGACAATCCATTTTTGTTAGGTAGGTTCCTGCCAATGAGCTGATCATAGAGTGTCCCACAGTTAGGACCCTAAGCAATCTGCTGTAATGTTGAGGGGAATCTGTCATTGCAAGGATTCAGTTACAAAAGGTTTACACCGAGATCAATGGCATGGATGTTTGAGGTCCTCCAGAATGAGAGATGCTTACTGCAGCTGCTCTCCTAAACAAGTTCCTCCATTTCTTAATTCAAGTGTTTGGAAATAGGCTTTCTAAATAACAACCCCTTTAATTTTTCTCAGATGATGCCCAATTAATTGTAGGGCGTTCCCTGCAATGTTGGGAAGTTGCCAATCAAAGTATAAATGAGCTGAGATCTCTGTCAAATGTTTGACTTGGAATTAAGTTTACATTCCTTTCCTGCAAATGAGCTAATGTCTGCATGGCAAAAATACCACTTCTATCTCCACCTTATTGGCTTTACGATGAGGAGACCTTTCAGAATGACTGCATGGCCCATGTTCTGTTAGTAGGGCACGTTTAGTGTAAAGCCCATTAACCTAAACAGTTCTGCTTTACTTTAAAAGATCATCAATCGCATAGCGCAGTCTACCTTCAAGAAATGAACTATGACATTGACAGTACAGTACGGTATAGACATCAGAGCTTGGAGCCAAGAGCTAGCGATTGTCCATTCAGAGAATGATGTCAGTGTTATTATTTGAATCATTGGACATAATTATTTTTTTAATCAGATCGTTTTTATTGGCAATTTTTAAAAAGAGAAAACAATGCAGGGGAACATGCAAAAGAATATACACTCCCTACTTGCCTCTTGTAAGAGTGCGCATACAGGAATAGCTGTCAATCACTGATAGGAATGCCCACTGGACTCCTAAGATCAGAATGAGCAGGGATTTGAATTAACAGAATACAAGTTGTACAGAATATTTTCCCACAAAACTATATATCAATCTTCTCAGCTCCTCTTTATCTATAATATGTGACATGTCTTTGAAGACTCATGAATGTTGCAGTGAGTGAGAAGCAGAAGCATATTGTAAGTAAGCCCCACACTGCAGTTACTTCTAGGACCTCCCACTGGACTCCTAAACCCAGAATGTGCAGAGATATAAATGAATAAAATACAAGTGTCAGTGACAGACTGCCAGCGTCTGTCTCCATTACTCCAGTCTCTGTTCCCGTAGGTTGTACGTGCATGCATTCACCTTTTGCCTCTTAAAGGTCATGCATCTTCAGATCCTTCCATAGCCAATGGCTGAGGTTCCTTTGGTATCAGACTCTCCAAGGGGAAGGTGCCTTACCTTTGGATTTTCTAGTAACCAGTGAAGTTGTGATCTCTTGTCTGTGTACTGTACCTTGCCTGTCTCCCAGTTCTGCTCCTTGCCGCCTGCCTGACCTTGGATTAGCTATCTGAAATAGGCACTGTACTCTGCCTGCCCTGACCTTGGACTATGTTCAGACTACCCTTGCTTGATCTCTTGGTGCTTCAAGCTATTCTCTGCCATCTAGTCTACATTATCTCTGCATTATCCCCTCCTGTGTTTGTGTGTGTTCCACTACCTCAAGCTTTCAGTGTCAAGTTCTGTTTACCTAGTCGTTCTATATTGTCCATACTCCAACCGAGTATCCAGCCTGTTTGCCCTGCCTAAATCTGTTTGCTAATCTGTCTGCAAGTCTCAACCTTTGTCTTCGTGTTTCTATACAGCCAGCACCCCTAATTTCCGAAAACCTAAGTGCCTGTTCACACATACCTGCGGTTTTGGTGCATTTTCTGCATCCTGAGCTCCAGGTGCTTGCACCAAAGTCCATGACCCCAGTGGGTCAGCTACCAACCACTCCGGGACTACCCCAGGAGGTAGTGACCTGGTTGCTTCACCGCAGCAAAGTCCAGATCCCTTTTGAACGGGTTAAAGGGTGAATACTGGGAAGTCGTGAGGATAACGCTCTTAGGGTCTGTTCATACATCCGTGTGTGTTTTGTGGATCCGCAAAACACGGACACCGGCAATGTGCGTTCCGCATTTTGTGACTCTATAATAGAAAATGCCTTTGCGGACAAGAATAGGACATGTTCTATTTTTTTCGGGAACGCAATTGCGGCAGGACATAGTGTGTCCCCATAGAAATGAATTGGTCTTAAATTCAAGTTGAATGGACCCTTAGGCTTAGCCCTAAGTCAAACCGGTTGGTTGGCACAGTGGGTCCACACTCGCTGATTTGTAATAACAAGTTTTGCTGAATCTTTTCCCACAAAACTATACATCAATCTGCTCAGCTCCTCCTGCTCTATAACATGATGCCTGCAGATTGCACTGTATTTTCACAGTGACAAGTTCCCTCTAAGTAAAAACAAAATAAAAAATTGTGAATATTTTTTCAGTATTGGGACATTCTCATAGAGAGTAATATAATTTAAAGGGAGTCTTTCACCCCAAAATCGCAGTATCTAACACTACACCATTGTGCCCAATACAGCCCCCACATTAAAATGCATCTTACCATATTGTTGTCCATTTCATAGGTCGTCCAAAAAACACTTTTATTCCATATGCAAATCAGTGTGTGAAGGTGCCCAGGGGCGGCGTTCAAACGGCCGGTGCCCAGGCCCCGCACTGATTTTCATAAGCAACCACTCCAGTTTCACCCATTCGGCCCGCCCTTTGACTGGATCTTCACCTCCTTCGTCTGTAGCCAAATCGCGGGGCTGCACTGATGCGACGCTTGCTGTAATGTGACGTACGGGCCGGCGCCTTCGCACTGGATACGCCGATGCTTCTGCCAGTATTGGGTAAAACAAGTGCACAGGCGCGGACCTCCCGTTCGTCGGCGCAGGCAACAATATGGTAAGATGCATTTTAATGTAGGGGCTGTATTGGACACAATGGTGTAATTCTGTGTGTGAGATGGAAATTTACTGTGGAGTACATTATAGACCCTTAGAGCATCCTCTATCATATAGCACGTAATTTATGCCACTGTTGCCTCCTTTCTCACAGTGTTTTAATCCGAAGCCCTCCGAATTTAATACTGGAGATTATTTTAGTGGATGACTACAGCGCTGACCGTGAGTATTTCTTTAAACCTTTCTCCTATATTCATGTATAGTGCAGTGTGATGGAGAGGAGCTAATTCTGCCACCGGAGTACAGGAGGTGTTATTCTGTATGGCAGATGACATCTATTTATGGGTTGTGTAGACTTGGGAGTATGAATGCTATTCAGACTGCATTATATGTAGATATCCAGGATGGCATATATTATCTACTCTGCGGTGGGATCATCTTGGCATTCGGACAACCAGACTACAAATCTTCGGCTTATTTTCCAGTTCCTCTGATCATGCTGTGAAGACGTCATGAATCCTCGACACGATTTTCATGGGTCCTTTCTCTTTACTTTCCCCTCCAATAATCCTATATTATTCTGGCTCCAAGCTAAATGATAACTTTTGTTACACACTGGGTTGCAATAGCTTATGCTTTATTAAGCCATAAAAAGACAAGAACATTTCATCGCTGCCATCAAGTTAACTGGTGCGAGGCCCCCGCAGCCTCCGTATTTCTGCCAGAATAAGTGGCAGCCAGTGGCGTACCGTCAATAGAGGCAGACCACGCCACTGCTATGGGGCCCGCAGCACAGGGGGGCCCGAAGCCATGGAACGCTCCGCCCCCCACTTTGCACGGACAGCAGCCTGCGATGCTCCAGCATCGCAGGCTGCGATGTATAATCAGGGAGGAGGAGCTGGGGGCGGGCATTTGCGGCTGGGCACTCCGGCCCCACCACTCCTGTCAAGTTCTAAAATTCAATTACGGTACTCTGTACCATAATCCATAATATAAATAATGCCCCCTCTGTTTTAATTTATCATTAAACTCACATGAGGCGCACCGGCAGTGAATACTTCACGCAGGCCGGGCGGGCGAGCGCAGCGTGACTGACGTCACATGCCTGCGCCGCCTGCTTCATTCATAAAGCATGCTGGGCAGGCACGTGACATGAGACAGTCACGCTGCGCTCGCCCGACCGGCCTGCGTGAAGTATTCACTGCCGGTGCACCTCATGTGAGTTTATGATAAATTAAAACAGAGGGGGCATTATTTATATTATGGATTATGGTACAGAGTACCGTAATTGAATTTTAGAACTTGACAGGAGCGGTAATGGGGGAGGGGGGCCTGTGGATTGCACTGTTATGGGATGGGGGGCTGTGGATGGAACTGTTATGGGATGGGGGGCTGTGGATCGCACTGTTATGGGATTGGGGGGCTGTGGATGGAACTGTTATGGGATGGGGGCTGTGGATGGCACTGTTATGGGATGGGGGGGCTGTGGATGGCACTGTTATGGGATGGGAGGGGGCTGTGGATGGCACTGTTATGGGATGGGGGCTGTGGATGCCATTCACAGATCCCCCATAACAGTGCCATCCACAGCCCCCATCCCATAACAGTGCCATCCACAGCCCCCATCCCATAACAGTGCCATCCACAGATCCCCCATAACAGTGCCATCCACAGATCCCCATAACAGTGCCATCCACAGATCCCCATAACAGTGCCATCCACAGATCCCCATAACAGTGCCATCCACAGATCCCCTCATAACAGTGCCATCCACAGATCCCCCATAACAGTGCCATCCACAGATCCCCCATAACAGTGCCATCCACAGATCCCCCCCCATAACAGTGCCATCCACAGATCCCCCCCATAACAGTGCCATCCACAGCCCCCCATCCCATAACAGTGCCATCCACAGCCCCCCCAGTAGTTTCAGTAGGTCATGTATAAATTTATTTAATGGGGGTGTGGCATGGGAGGAGCCAGGACAGGAGATGGGAGGGCGGGGTTAAGGGGGAGGTGGGAGGGGCCAGGGGTGGGTAGTGGGTGGGGTTAAGGGGGCCCATTTCAGATTATTGCTATGGGGCCCAGTGATTTCTATGTACGCCCCTGGTGGCAGCTTTTGATATTACTGGGTGAAATCATGCACTCTATGTACAGAAGTATGTGGACACCCCTCCTAGTTATCGAGTTCCGATTTTCTCGGCCGTATCCATTGCAAACAGGTGTATAAAATAAAGCACACAGCCATGCGATCTCCATAGTCAATTATTGGTAGTGGAATGTGATGTACAGTGCATGTGACAGACATGGTCTATGAGAATACCAGACATAGACATTTTACATTTCAGATGTCTGAATGTACTGTACTGTATGTTCACATGTCTCATGATGATACATGTGCAACGGGCGCCTCCCCCTAGGGCCCTCTATAATGCGACCCAGTGTAGGAATGCTGAGTGGTATAGTGCAGCCTAAAATGTCTCTTTATGTGTGTCACGGTGCTCCTACCTGGATATGGCTGGACCCCAGGCTTTGGCTCCGAAGCAATAAATAGGGGTAATAATTGAGGGATTTGAAAGAAAGATTGAGCCCAGACCTTGTATGTAGTTGAACAGCAGCTTTGCTTGAATAAACGTTCATCCAAAACATGGATGGTCTTGGTCCCATCAGGCTTTAGCATGAAACTGGCAGGCAAACTCCACTCTGCTATATCTGTTTCTCTCTGACTCTGCTGTACTGACAGGCTGGCTGTATAACTCAGCTTCTTCTGTATGCTGCACTTTCTCTCTGTAGTATGACTCTAGGTTATGCCAGGTAACTGTCCTCCTGGGTCCTGAGGCTTCAAGCTTTGGCCTCCATGGCCAGCAGAGCTTAAGGTGCTCTGGCTGGCGTGGGCACTTCCAGCAGAGACATGCCCCTGCACACCTTTCCCCTAGCAGGGGGTAAGCTAGACTGACTAGAACTCCTGCTGCACCCTTCCTTCAGGAAGTCTTACTCACCCACTTCACTCCAGAGGGGGGTGAGAATGGAATGGTAAGTTCCATTCTATCTACATACAGCTCTGCCGTGTTTGCTGCCACCTGCTGGTGAACCAGGCACATTACATAAGATGACATGATGTTAGACCAATAAAAACAGCAGAAAAGTGCAGAAGTAGTAACAACACTCTGGGGAGTTACACATGCATTTTAAAGGGGTTTTCCATGCTTTTATTATTGATGACCTATCAATAGGATAGGTCATCTATAGCAGAACAGCTGGGGGTCTGACACCCGACACCCCCACCCATCAGCTGTATGAAGAGAAGGCACACGCCGAGCGCACGTGCCTTCTCCTGTCTCTCTTCCTACTTGCCATGGACATAGCAGCAGCGATTAGGAATGGAGACAGGAGATGGCACGTGTGCCTTCTCTTCATACAGCTGATCGTCAGGGGGTGTCGGACCCCCTTCGATCTTATATTGATGACCTATCCTGAGGATAGGTCATCAAATATTAAAAGCCTGGAAAAACACCCCTTTAAGGCACTAGAACAGGGGTGCACAACCTTTTTTGGTAGGGGGCCACATTGTCACACTGAACCAATCTTAGGAGCCGAAAATAAAACTTAAAGGGGTATTGCCAACGGAAAGCTTTATGTCAAATTGATTGTTTACGCCAGAAATGTGGTGCTTGTTACATTCAGGACACCCTGCTAATGGGAGAATACATCAAAAATACACTAGCAGCCAGGTGACTGAAGGGTTGGGGACTGCACACAATGACATTGAGGGCCACAGGTTGTGCACCCCTGCATTATAATTAATTAATGTCACTTTATTGAAATGACTTGATTACTGCATTGACTGGATGGGAAGAATTGCTCCACTAGGCGACATATCAAATTATCCTTTTACTTAGTAAAACCAGAAATTCAGTGCTTATGTTTTTAATATTTAGTCATATATCAAGTTCTGAAACTAACTAGAGATTAAAGTCAAATGATAGACCCATTAGCCATGCATGGTGCAGGGTGAAATGTAATCTCCTACTTTCCAATTATTATATGATGAGTGGCTTTCCAAGGAAATTAGATTTTTTTTTTTTATTCTCTTTTCCACCTTGATCTGAATTTTGTCATAAAATTGTAAAGTTGCCATCTTGTTTCTGTTTATGGGGGCGGCCCACACAAGCTTTTATTCAAGAGCACAAACGCCATCAATCTTCATATAATGACTTTTGGGATCACAGTTTATCTGAAGTTGGCCGTACACAAGGCACATTAAAGTTTGCAGAAGTTCTGGTTTCCATTAGGATCAGCCAAGATCTAAAGTACGTAAGGGCCACCCGGTGACAGATATTAGAGGAAATAAGGATTGTGCTTATTGAATTTTCCCAATCCTGGAGCCGAAGTTGTCCCAGGAATAAGTATATTCCAGCGACTTTTTCACCCGTTGAAATAAATATGTATACCTGGCTAATCTGATCATGTACTTTTATGGAGGGGTCAAGTAAGATAGTTGTCAGCTGGGCATAATTGCTATAGCTGGTTTAAAGAGTTTTTTTGGGGGATTTGAAAATAATGACCTATCCTCCAAGAAGGGGTGAGGTCTCAATCCCAGGACACCCCCAGATCACCTGTTGGAATGGGCTGCAGAACTTGGGGACTTTTCCTTGGCCTGTGATGTCTTCTCCCCCCGGTCACACGGAATGGGATTGGGCTTCAATACCAAAAACAGCTGGTGCCGTGCCTGGTATAGAATGAACTGGCCACAGTGCTTGTCTTAACACTGTGCCGCCTTCAAACAGGTCATCGGTTGCCGTCCTAGGTGTCGAACACCCATTGTGGTGAAATTAGTGATCTTTTCTGAGGATAGGGCATCCATTTTTAGGTTTCAGAAAATCCCTTTAATGGGGTATTCCAGACAGACTAGATCAGTGGGTGTCTGTCTATTGGGATCTCCACTTAATGCCAGAATGGGACACCCCAGTGCTCCCATCAGCTTGCTAATAACTCATGGAAGAGCTTTAAAGGGAATCAGTCTCCGGTGTCCTCCCTATCCAGCTGTTTGCATAGACACATAGCTGTGGTTCCCCTGATTAAAACGCTGTTTTTGGTTTGTTGATCCGAGTCTCTGTTCGCTAGTTATGCTTTTTCTTAATATGCAAATTAAGCCTTTGGTGCAATGAGGACGTCACTCTTAGGCCCTATTCACACATCCGCAATGTAGTCCGCATGTATTCCGCAATTTTGCGGAATACATGCGGACCCATTGACTGTGAATGGGGCCGGGAAAGATGCGGAGAGCACACACTGTGCTCTCCGCATCCGATTTTGCGGAGCGCGCCGCCGATTTTCCGGTCAGCGGCTCCAGCAAAAAAGTAGAGCATGTCCTATTCTTGTCCGCATTTGCGGACAAGAAGAGGCATTTTCTATGGAGTCCGGGCAATGTGCGGTCCGCAAAAATGCGGAATGCACATTGCCGGTGTGTCCGTGTTTTGCGGATCCGCGGCTCCGTGGATCCGCAAAACACAACGGATGTGTGAATAGGGCCTTACTCTTGTTGCACCCGAGCTCTGCTCCTTTCTGTAGTGAGCCTTTCCCTCGCTGCTTTGATTGACAGGGCCAGGCTGTTCTAAGCAATGAGTGAGGGGCTGGCCACAGAAATTAGTGGAGCTTGCGCACAACAGGAGCAATAGTGACACCCTCATTGCACCAAAGGCTTAATTTGCATATTAAGAGAAAGTATCATAACTCTGAAAGGGAGCCTCAGATCAGCAAAATGAAGAAGAGAAGGCACGGACTATGTATTTTTTATGAAGCCTGAGAGATAAAATCTTAGCTACTACAAATGTTTACTGCAGCTTGGCTGCATCTTGAACTAAAGTACAAGACACAGGATAAAAAGCAGCAAAGAAAACATTAGTAGAAACTTTTTTTTTCATGTACCATCAGAAAATTGCTTTAAGGGGCTTTCTTGTCATGAGAACCTTTTCTAAAAATAAAGATTTCAAATCCAGATTCTGAAACTCCTGCAATTAATGTCCCCATAGACATTAACTACTGATGGTGGGACCGGCTGTCAGTCCCACATGTATGAGGACCTCCTAACAGAGGATGTTGTGGAAGGATTGGGCAAGCTCATTCGGCAGGCACTATAAAGGTGTATGTGCTGCGAGGGAAGTGAGCCCTTGCCTGAAAATGGAGTATTATTTGATAGTCATTGCTCCTGCGTCTAGAGAGTGCCCCTAACCATGTGATTGATGTGTGTAAAAGGTGAATACCAACAATCCTGTAATTGTACAGCAGACAAGGATTGCTAGTTACAACCCCAATTCCCAAAACGTTGGGACACGGTGTAAAATCTACATAAATGTAAACACAAAACAATGATTTACAAATCTCATAGACCCATATTTTGTCCACAGTAGATAACAGAACACACATTAGATGTTGAAAGTGAGACATTTTACCATTTCATTAAAAAATTACACTCATTTAGAACCTGATGGCAGCAATGCATCTCAAAAAAGTTGGTACAGGGCCATGTCTGCCATTGTGACAGATGTTTCCTTTCATGATGCGCCAAATGTTTTCTATCGGTGAAAGGTCTGGACCGCAGGCAGGTGAGTTCAGAACCCAGACTCTTCTTCGGTGAAACCATGCTGCTGTGATGGCTGCAGTATGTGGTTTAGCATTTCCTTCCTGAAATTTGCAAGGCCTTCCCTGAAAGAGATATAGTCTGGATGGGAGCATATGTTGTTCTAAAACCTCTATATACTGTTCAGCATGGGGGTGTAGCTATAAGGGTACAGAGGTAGCAGTCCCTGCTGGCCCGAGGAGCCTAAGGGGAAAAGACCCTTGTGCCGCTTAAGAACACACTGGTATTATAGAAAGTACATGCTGATCAACTTGCACCTCTGGCTAGAGGAAGGGGTCAGATCAAGAATTTGGCATGGGGGGTTTACCGTTTCAATTTTTGCCTTAGGCAGCACAAAGGCTATGTGCTTCCCTGGCCACAAAGCACTGAGGGAAGGCGGCCCAAGCTGAACTCTTGCACCAGGGCCCATGAGCCTTTAGCTACGCCCCTGGTTCAGCAGTAGTGCAGGTTTTTGAACTGTGAACTGATAACAAGCTGGATGGTCCCTCTCCTCCTTAGTCCACAGTACAATATCTGTGGTTTCCAAAAATAATTTTACATTTTGATTTATTTAACCACAGAACAGTTTTCTATTTTGAATGAGCTTTGGCTCAGAGAAGACTGCAGTGTTTCTGAATTGTGTTGACATATGGCTTCTTCTTTGCATGATACAGCGTTAAAGGCACTTTGCTTCTGAGAGCCTCTGCCTCTCTAACATGCTCTTTTTTTTTATACCCAGCCATGTAACTGAGAAGCACATATCTCCCCCAGCTGTTTTTTTAGTACCACATTCTTTCCAACCTTGTAGCCCCTTTTTCAAATTTTTTGAGATGCGTTGCTGTCATCAAGTTCTAAACGAGTCAGTTTTTTTCATATCACATTTAATATGTGTTTTATTATCTATTGTTAATAAGATATGGGTCTATAAGATTTGAAAATCAATGCATTCTGTTTTTAAATGCATTTATTAACATTTTACACAGCGCCCCAACTTTTTTTTGTAATCGGGATTGTAAAGCGAGATAGTAGAATTTTGTATTTTTGGTTTAATTTTTCCATCTAAAAATGTAAAAAATACAATTCCCGTCTAAGCTATTAATATTGATAGTATATCCTCCTGCAATGTGTTATGTTTAGATCGGTAGGTAGGTGCTTTGTGGCCAGATCTGTTTGCAGACAAGCTGTGCATTAGATGTAGCTGTAATTGAGTGCGGTTTCTGCGTGAATGGAGCTGATGGGGAGAGATGAAGGCTCTCGCTCTGAAGTAGTTTCCATCTGAGCAGATGAGCATGAGTGCACTTTAGCTGAGAGGATTAGTGCTGTCAGACTGATTAATACGATAATAAGTGAAAGCAGGTTCTTCCTATGGAAACACTCTTGGGAGTTTGTAATTATGATTCACCTCAAAGAAACCTATGTGCCAATTATTTGTTTTCTTGTCTTTTTTTCCACAGCCGATGACTGTCAGCTCCTCACTAAAATACCCAAGGTTAAATGCTTGAGAAATAACCGGAGAGAAGGTGCAGTATAAAAAGCATTGTGATGTTTATGGTTATTTCTACTGATTTAGAAAAATTGTGAGAGATATTGGGAAGTGTAGGTTGAACTTTCACATTTGATTTTATTTTTTTTAGAATTTTTTGCTAAATTATTGAAAAAGAAAAACCTAAAGTTTTGCATGAACATAACTACTCAGACCGTTTGCTTTGACACTTGACATTCAACTCTGTGGGGCTCCCACCCCCATTTCTCTTGTTCTTAATGTTCTTTTTTTAATATAAAAAAGAAGAGCATACATCAAAGACAATCCATTAACATAGTTTTATATATATATATATATATATATATATATATATATATATAAAACTAACATTTTGGTTTTTGGATCTTTTCCTCCATAAACCATTTCTCTTGATATCATAGAACAAATTGGAGTTGGGTAGCTCCTGGAATTATTCAGTTTTAAAGGGAATCCGACACCAGTTTTAGGGTCCATTCACACGTCCATAGAACACTGACACCAGCCATGTGCGGTCCGCATTTTGCAAGGCTGGCACTATGATACAAATGCCTATTCTTGTCCGAGGCTGCGGACAATAATAGGACATGCTCTATCTTTTTTGCGGGGCTGCGGAATGGAAGTGCTGATGCGGACAGCACGCGGTGTGCTGTTCGCATCTTTTGCGGCCCTGTTGAAATGAATGAGTCCGCCCCCGTTCCACAAAATTGCGGAACGGATGCAGACCCATTATGCGGACGTGTGAATAGACCCTTATGCTGCTGGGTTCAAACCGCTACAGCACATGCCAATGAGTCCTGATATTCATGAGCTCACGGCTTTCCCCGAATTCCTGCCGCTGATCGACAGTTTTTTCCCCCCAATGGATTCAGCAGCAGGGGGTGGGGAAAACTAGAGCTCATGAATATCAGGACTCATCGGCATGCGCTTGAGCTGCTCAATACAAGATTGTAGCAAAATTGTCAATTAAAGAAAATGATCCAGCATTTTAAGGGGTTCTAGTTTAAGTTTCCCTTAGTTAGGACACTGTAAAACTGCTGAGAGCTTCCCTTTAATATGTTGTACCATGAATACTCTTTTCACTGGTTTTGTTTTTTTTAAAAAAAAAAGCTTATAAAATTGCCCCATCTGGACAACCCCTTCTGTAAGTGAGAATGAGCTGATTACTACGGTCCACATTTTGCACTGGCTGCCCACTCGGCCTGTTAGAGCGGGCTTCTGGACATAGGGCATTTGGATAGGAGTTGTCAAGATAATTTATGTGAATGTACCTGGAAGAAAAGCTGTAGATATCAGATAATCAGGGGCAGACATTGTCCTGTACTATCCTAGTGTTGAACACAGTAGTCATCTTCTTTAAAGAGGCCCTGTCCCCTCTCCTGACATGTCTGTTTTAGTAACCACTTGCATTCCCCATGAACTAACAATTCTGAAGCAACTATTCTTATTACTCTATGTTGTGCCATTCCTCTCTTATTCCTACCAGAAATGTATGAATGAATTGCCATCACTGCCCTAATAGCCTATCTGGGTGTTACTAGTTGGGGGGTGTCCCTACACGGTCTGATATTATCCAGTCTGTGCTGCCAGTATCAGACAATGCAGGGATATCCCCAACTGATAACATCCATCTGAACCTTTATTGCAGAGTGCTGGCACTTCATTCATAAACTTATAGCAGGAATAACAGAGGAATGGCACAACATAGTTATATGAAAAGATGCTCTAGAATTGTTATTACATGGGGAATATAAGTAGTTACTAAAACAGACATGTCAGGAGAGGTGACGGGTCCTTTTCAAAGTCTGACGTCTTGCTTGTATGTCAATATCACATTGAGTTTAAGTCTAATGCCTCTTGTTAACAGACCTTCAGTTCTCAGATGATGGCTGGTACTAGGGGTGTTCAATAAGTTATCTACCCCAGCATGATCTGTCGGTGTTAGAGAGCAGAGCTTGTCTGTGCAGGTTGAGACATATCTGGACATGCAGCACACAGTAGCAGTTCCGTCTGATACAAGCACTGGAAGTGACAGGATGGCAAGTGCAGTACTGTGCAGGTCTACAAAGAAAGTAAGGGAGCTTCATTCCGTAATTAAATTCCTTACAAAGGAAGAAAAAGAAAAGAAGCCTAAAGAAATCAATGAAAGAATTGATTTCTGTATATATAGTAATGATGCACCTTCCTACTACTTGTCGCTACCAATTTAGTCAAGAGAATTTAGACATGATTATAGAAAATCCAGGAAACTTCTATTCTCAAATTATTACAGGTGATGAAACATGAGTCCACCACCATGATCCTGAGACCAAACAAGAGTCCGTGCAAAGGAAGCACAAGGGGTCACCAACTCCAAAGCAAATTTGTGTGCAGCAGTCAACTAGAAAGATCATGGCAACAATTATTTGGGATACAGAAGCTGCTTCACGCCAATGTGCCAGCTGACAAGTCTCGCAAATCACTAGGTGCCATCACAAGCTGAATGCAGCTTCATGGAGCTTAACCATCCACCCTACAGTCCAGACATGGCTCCCAGTGATTACTTTCTCTTTCGGAACCTGAAGAAATTGCTGCATGGGCAACAATTTCCTGATGATAATCATTCAGACCTAAACTAAATGGAAACCCCAAATGGAGGCCCAAATTATTAACCAAAAATAAATCACAGGTGCCAATAACCAACAACTCCTATGTGGGAAAAGTATATCAAAACGTATCTTTATTTAAATATTTAAGACCAAAATATAAAAAACATGTATCAGTTGGCAAAAACGACGCATACACAAGGAGCGTGCCAACAAAAGACATACAGAAATAGGTGAAGATAAAAATTCAGACCATATGGTTCAGCCCTCCTAGATAAGAAGACGATCAAGATTGCATAAATAAAGTACAGACCCGGTTGATGGCACCTCCAAAACCCTGACACGTGTTTCGTGTCGGCTTCCTCAGGGGAAATTTCCTGATGATAATGCAGTCAAAGAGGTCGTAAGAGGGTTTCCGCAGCAGCAAGAAGTCTCCTTCTATTCTAAAGGCATCTAATCACTGGAGGCGAAGTGGAATACGTGTGTTTAAGGAGAACTATGACATGGTGGGAATAACTGGCTGGATGAAAGCTATGACTTGGTGGTTAACTTATAGTCTGTTTGGAAATGATAGTCAAAACCAGAGGGTGGGAGGCATTTGCCTTTATGTAAAGTCCTGTCTAAAGCCCACACTCCGGGAAGATATAAGTGAGGGACATGAACATGTGGAGTCACTGTGGGTAGAAATACATGGAGCCAAAAACAATAATAAATTACTAAAGGAGTTTATTATACCACAGAATATCTACTACTAAACGAGATAGATGAGGCGGTAAATAATGAGGTTGTTATTATGGGAGACTTCAACTACCAAGATGTAGACTGGGAAACTGAAACATGGGCTCCCGTAAACAAGACAGACATAGCAGAGCTGCAGAGGGTTTAGAGGAGGGCAACTAAAGTAATAACAGTAATACAGTGCCCAGAAAGATTGTCAAAATTAGTGTTATTCACTTTAGAAAAATAGACGACTGAGGGGGAGATCTAATAACTATGTATAAATATATCATGGGTCAGTACAGAGATCTCTCCCATCATCTATTTATCCCCAGGACTGTGACGAGGGGACATCCTCTGCGTCTGGAGGAAAGAAGGTTTGTACACAAACATAGCAGAGAATTCTTTACGGTAAGAGCAGTGAGACTATGAAACTCTCTGCCTGAGGAGGTGGTGATGGTGAGTACAATAAAGGAATTCAAGAGGGGCCTGGATATATTTCTGGAGTGTAATAATATTACAGGCTATAGCTACTAGAGATGGGTCGTTGATCCAGGGAGTTATTCTGGTTGCCTGCCTGATTGGAGTAGGGAAGGATTTTTTTTCCTCTAAAATTACGAAAATTGTCTTCCACATAAAGGTTTTTTTTTTTTTTTTTTTGTTTCTTCTGGATCAACTTGCAGGGTAACAGGATGAACTGGATGGACAAATGTCTTTTTTTCAGCCTTAATTATATTAATATGAAGTCAAGGGGATTACATTGAAAAGTAGCAAGTTCAGTTTTCTCAGAACATTTTGTTTTCCTGTTCAGGTAGATAAATTATTGAACATCCCTCGTATTCCGGCCAGGAGCTGATTGCTGTTACATTACCATGATGATTAAGGTGGTTTTCTCTTGAGAAGACTGTGAAAGTATTACAACCCATCAAAAGTAAAGCAATAGTGTTCTACAGAACTGGGATGTTATGTCTTCATGGGCTTATCCTACAATGCCAAGAGCTACATATTGATGGAGTTTCCTGAGGACATGCAGAAAAGGGGTGTTTGTCCTCAGACATAAAAATGTCCCTTTTGGCAATTGGGAATTTAAGATGTAGAAACGGGATCTAATAATATATGTAGTACATGCAGTCATCTTCGGTGCTTGTGGCTGAATAATGTTTACGATGAGCAAATATGAATGTTCTCACTTTGCTGTAATTGTTCCAATCTCTTGAGGTGGTTTCATTTTGATAGAATTTCTGTTCCTTTAGCATTAGCTCGGTGTCCTGTGAAAATACAATCTAATGGGCTATGCATAATGGAAAGTGTGATGAAGCGTAATCTATAGGAACTGCTTAAGTCTTATCAAATGTATGAGGCCTGAATACCATCCTCTGTGCATAGAATATAGACTCACGCTAACAAAGTGCTAATAGGGGGAAGCTTTTAAATGTGGCCTGATGTGTTTCTCGGAGCATTTGGTGAATTCTGTCAGTGTTCATGAGTTGCGGTATTATGTTGGTTCCGAATAGAGAAATTGCTCACATTTTCTGGCCTCATGGTCCTGTAAGTATTTGAGTAGCATGGAAAAGGGGTTGTCTGACTTCTAATAACATTTTGTCAGTAACTGCGCTAAAATAATACCACTTTCCACCCCTGCCTCTTCCAGTGTTGGGCTCTGGTCCTGCAGTGATGACATCATCTTCCTGGCTGCATTGGTGACATCCCGTACACACCACCTCACCGTGTAGCCAATCACTGGCTTCAAACGTGTATGGCACAGGACTGCTGGGGCCAGTGATCGGCTGCAGAGGGGATGTTGTGTATACGGGACATCACCGCTGCACCCAGTAGAACAAGCACTGGTGGGGAGGAATGGAGTGCGACACAGGAAGTGGCAGGGAAGAAAATAGTGAGTAACACTTCTTTTGTTATTTTAACACATTTGTTGTTGCTAGCAAAGTTTTATTGGAACCCAGACAACTTCTTAAAATGCTTTTACTTTGTGAGATTATGGTTTCTTAGTGGTTTTGCTGTGAGATGATAAAGTGGATTACTATACTAAACAAAGGGGGCTCTATGAAGGGACTGCGTAGTAGTTTCCAGAGGGGTTTATAATCACCGTGTAAGGCCGCATTCACATATGTGATTTGAACTCCGGCAGTCTGTTCTGACAGAGGAAGAGACTGCCGGAATTCAATGTATCCAGCATATATGCTGGCTTTCAGCCGGACAAAATATATATATATGTGAACCCAGCCTTATAATGTATGCTTTCTAATAGCTTAAAGAGGTTTTGCAGGTGGTAGTACTAGTGACCGATCCTCAGGATAGGTCATCAGTATCTCATCTGTGGGGGTCTGGCTTCACGTACCCCCGCTGATCAGTCCTAAAGAGGCTGCGATGCTTTGGTGCCTCCTTGCAGCATACCAAGCACAGTGCGATCTATTTGAATGTGACTGAGCTGCGACTAGGCCTGGTGACCGACAAACGTGATGTCACTTATATCAAAAAATCCGGCACTCTATTAGATGCAAACAGTGTCTTTAGTCTTTTTTTAAAGGTGCTCCAAAATATACATGAAAATGGCCAACGCTAGTGTTTCGGTCTCATAACTTGGACCTTGTTCACGGCTGAACAGCGCATGTGCTGACAAGGAAGGAATGTGAAGATTCAGACAGATGCTCTACAACATCATAGCACCTCTGTCTGAACCTCCACATTCCTTCCTTTCAGCACATGCTGCACTTGGCCTTGAACAAGGCCCAATATATGGGGCCGAAACACTAGTGTTGACCATTTTCATTTACATTTCGGAGCACCTTTAATAAAGACACTGGTGCCGAGGTGTTTTGATTTACTTAATTATGGATTACTCCTACCACTGAGCACCGACTAACCTTTCTGGGGTGCTCACAAATTTTTGCATATTCGAACATGATATCACTTGCCTAGGAAGAGGCCACCGCATTCACCAGAGCGCCACAGTCCTGAGGATAGGTCACCAGTATTAAAAACTTGGACAACCCATTAAAAATAAAGCTTGCCACCCTTTATATTGGCACCCGTCCTACACTATACACAACAAAAACCGGAATCCCCATACTGAGGGTGGAGGAATGCAAAGTCATCCTTTTTCCCCTTAGTGGCTAAATATGCATCAAGAGCATCCATACAGCTTGAAGGTGTAAATTATATGGGTGTTCAATTGCTGTCGGCCTCTGGTGGTGGCAAATCTTCTATGAGTAGAAGATATTGGGCATGTTTAAATGCTTTCTGCCAGCTTCATGTGTTGTGGAGTGTTATGAAATGCATAAAATTCTGTCAGTCCCACCAAAATTGGTGGGCCTACTTTGCTCTTTGTGTATGGGTACCTTAATGGGGTATTCAGCAATCCGATATTGGTGTCCTATCCTGGCCATTAATAGTAAAATCCTGGAGTCATTTTTTAATACTTCATGCACACATCCTAGTATAGAGCTGTAGATCCTCCGTGGGCAGCTGTACTGACTGTTACTTTTAGAGGAGAATTTATTTGTATATACACCATCTAATGGAGCATGCCACAAACCTCATTAGCCATCCGCATAAAATGAAAGGCCCAATTCACTATTCTGTACAAAACAAAGCTGTAATGCAGTCGTGTGCATGAAGCCTGCCTGATGTGTACAAAATTATTTCTTACAGCTTGCATGCAGCAGTCCTTCATCAGTGCAAGGTTAGGATGAAGGAATGCTAAAATCTTGACTTTTGATTTCTTGGCTTTTAGGACTGATCCGTTCACGGGTTCGAGGAGCTGAAGCAGCTGTTGCTGGAATTCTTACTTTTTTGGACAGCCACTGTGAGGTCAACAATGAGTGGCTTCAGCCTCTGCTTCAGAGAGTCAAGGAGGTGAGTTTCAAGCAGAGGTGTTCCCCCGCTGCTAAATCATTATTAAAGAGGACCTGTCACTGCATTTTTATAAAACTAGTACTTTCTGCTGTTTTTTTTTTCGCATTCCACCCTGCTCTATGCTCCTCAGTGGACGTCTACCTGTTTTTGCAAGATATCCCAAATCTCACAAGAACAGCCTATAGATGCAAGTAATTCCCGACCGACACCAGAGAAGAAGATGTGACAGACAGAAGAGTGCTGGATCTTTGGATCTGAGCTCTGGATCTTTGTTTCCTCTTCTCCTCTACTGTAAAGTCGTCTTCTCTGTCAAAATGACATTTGTCGGGAATTACTTGCTTCCATAGGCTGCAATTGCTAGATTTGGTAAATCTTGTGAGAATAGCTTGTCTTCGTCCTGGCTGTGAAGTCTCGCAGTGATTGGACAGTGTCACAGCCATGGTGAAGAAGACATCCACTGAGGAGAGCAGAGGTCTCATCCTCTCTGTACCTTTGCTACTCATTTTGCATATTAGGAACCAGAATAGAGCGTGCAATGTAGTGCAATGGAGAGGCCAATCTGAAAAAAAGCAGGATGGCATCTGATGAAGGTGGAATACAGCAGAGGGTATTAGTTTTAGAATAAAAAAACTCCTTGAACCTGACACCTGTAAAATCCTTAACAAAAAGACACAAAGGGCTGCTTCACCTAAAGACCTCCATACCTATTTCTCCCCAATCTGTTTTTTTAATTTCTTAGAAAAATGCTGTTTAATCAGTATTCAAATTGTCTTAAAGGGGTTGTGCAGTGCCAAGATAATTATGACCTATCCTGTCAATCACATGGGAGGGGGAAGTGGCAAGAAAGGGAGTGCAAAGGACCCTGGGTGCAACTAGAGGCTTGCACCCATCCTTGCTGCACTACAAGGGGTTTGCTTATCTTGGACATTGGGGGCACATCACCAGTATATGCCACCAATGTCTGATATGTGTGGGTACCCAGAGGGGGACCTGCACCTACCCTTAAAAGGGAGCCTACAAAATTCTGGAAGGCGCACCGCACATGCACGACCACCTTCGATTCATTTCTATGGGATTGCCGAATATAGCCAAACAGTGTGCTCTGCTATTTTCAGCAGTCCAATTGAAATAAATGGGAAGCACATCGTGCAAGTGCGGCCACCACTTCCTTCACTTCTGTGGGGTGACGGAAATAGCCGAGCCAGTGCTTGGCTAATTTCGGCAGTCCCATAGAAATGAATGGGGAGCGGCCATGCATGCGCGGTGTGCCCTCCTTCACTTTGCAGGCTCCGTTATAAGGATAGGTACGGGTCCCAGAGGTGGGACCCACACGATATGCCCCCAATGTCCAAGATGGGCCAACACCTTCAAGGAATAATTTGTATATTGATTAAACAGCATTTTTCTCAGAGTTGCGGCAACATTTCTGGAAGAGAGCATTATTAATGTAATTAGCTGTGACAGCCCTACCAGGCAAAAAAAAGTTAGACCAGCACCTCCAAACAATAGTGCACGCTACCATGGCTGCAATGTAAAAGTAAAAAGGGACTACAAGTAGCAGCACACTGCCATGTGCAAAGACACATGCAAACATTAGAAACATGAATAAATGTAAACTGCATCACTGCTGCTCTTTGTGCGCATTTTTTATCACAATGGTGTTGGGCCCATCTACCAGTGACAAGGTGGCTTCTAACAGATGGGGCCTACACTACCAAGAATTGTTCCTGGTTTTATACAGATTTTACGGGTGACAGATTCCCTTCTACTCACCCGTGACCCGTTCTATGACCCGCCTAAAGGCTCATGGGCCCTGGTGCAAGAGTTTAGCTTGGGCCCCCTTCTCTCAGTGCTTTGTGACCAGTTGCCGGGCAAATATTGCACAAACCCCCCCCACATGCCAAATTCTTGACCTAACCCCTTGCTTCCAGCCAGAGGTGTAACTTGACCAGCATGCACTTTCTATAATGCCGATGTCTTCTTATGTGACACAAGGGACTTTGGGTCCAGTAGCGACTGCTACCTCTGCACTCCCTATAGCTACGCCCCAGACCCATCTTGGTTCTATAGGAGACACGTCTTACACTGAACTGCTGTGTTTTTTTTTTTATATGTTATATTTCATAGGATCACACCCGTGTGGTTAGTCCAATCATTGATGTCATTAGTTTGGATAACTTTGCTTATCTGGCGGCTTCTGCAGATCTCAGGGGTGGTGAGTAAGATTTCCATTTCTGTAATACTTTATGCCATGATGTCTGATTTTTAATTGCTTTTTTATTTTTTTCTTGTAAACGTTTTATTTTTAGCTCTTTACGTTATAATTTGCTTACGGTGGTTATTTTTATATTCCTTTGCAATTTCTCATGTTGCAGCCGTTCCATTTACAGGGTAGTACTAATACTATAAATTAACAAACGATTCGAAAGTTTGGGAAGTTTTGGCTGCATTTTGAGCTGCTTTAGGACATGTAGTTCATCAATTTCTGCAAACACATAATAAGAAAAGCCTCACTCTAGCCCCATCAGGACCTTTCCCAAAGTGATGTCCGATTTAGCAGTGTATTAGCAGTAAGCCATGACTGTCAGAATCAACTCGTACTGTGAATAGGTGAGATACAGGGGTGGAGGTGGAGCAGGAACCAGCATACCCTTCAACAAGATATTAAATTTGACTAATATCTTACCTTTCTAAGTTAGGAGGCAGGAAAAGTCTGTATAGCAAATGGTTGAGCTTCGATCAGAAGATTCCACTAATGAGAAATTGGAGCACTGGCATGTTTTTATTTTTGGCCAGGGGTTTGCTTTAAATGGGTTGTGCAAGAATAGGGGGAGGGGGGAGGAGTTGGCAAACAACCCAGTTGGCTGGACCTGTAAAGGGAAGATTACTTGCCTCCCTGCTCCTTCTCCTCTAGGCCTCTAAAGCTCCTTTGGGTTCCCACGATGTCAACATCCAGTTTGACATTGTTGTAGCCAAGGCAGAGACTGCATCCACTCGCATCATGTAAGAGGAGCCGGTTACCACTACTGGATGTTGACATCAAGAGAGCCCAGAGGAGCATTGTAGGCCTGGAGGAGGAGGAGCAGGATGCTGGCGCCAGGAAGCAGGTAAGTAACCTAAGCAGGTAAGTAATCTTTCCATTACAGGTCCAGCCAAGTGGTGGGGTTTGCTAACAACCTCCTACAGAATCATGGTTTCTGAGCAGCAGATCGCTGTTGCAGCATGATGCCTGCATGAACGACAGGATCACCCGATAAACGAGCATTTTGCTCGTTCATCGAGTGATCAGTGGCACATTTAAGGGAATCTGTCGGCTCCAAAACACCTCCAAACTAGAGTAAGCGCTGTATATTGTAAGTGGTACTGAGTCCGGTTATGTAATTTTTATCTTCATAGTCACTTGCATTCGGACACTGTCCTTCCACAAACCAGCAGTAAAATGCATTGAGAGGACTCCTCCTTGAGTCCTCTCCATGATGTGTGTGAGCTCAGGAGTCCTCTCAATGCATTTTACTACTGGTTTGTAGGACCACAGCGTCAGAATGCAAGTGAGTATGAAGATAAAAATTACATAACTGGACTCTAGCATTTTTTCATTGGAATTCCTATAGGAAAAATGCCTGAAAGAAATCGCCATACCTAGATCATGCTGCAATTTCATAAAAATGCACAAGCGCAACACAAAAGATGCCATGAAAAAGAAAAAGCATGGTCTAAAGTAAATTTCATAATTAACTATAGACTTTAAAGTAAAATCTGGTCAATAAAAAAAAAAAGACCACTACAAAAACACCAAAAAGATGACAAAAAACCCCCTACGTGTGTGTGCGTGAAAGTGGCCTAATGCACAAAACAAAACCAAATGAGACTTTCCTCTCTGCTAGTTAAACTGTTCTATATAACACACACCGGTCACTGTTCTGCTGTTTATTTTATTAGGTTTTGACTGGAGTCTTCATTTCAAGTGGGAACAGATTCCCATAGAGCAAAAGATGTCCCGCACAGACCCAACCTCCTCAATACGGTGAGCTTTTCTTCCTTTATTAACAGCTTGATTTGGTTTATTTATGAAATGTCAGTTGTTTTTCTATTAGATATATTGCTCTTTTATAATTCCTCAGATATGTGATGGGACTGAGCTATTTAAAGTCTATAATTTTAAAAGCAGTTGGTCTCTCATGCTTTACTATCTGAAGACAGCATATGATAGAGGAAGAAATATGTAGTTTTTTATCATATGATTCACTTGGTGTCGGACTGGCCCACCAGAGTACCAGGGGATTCTCCAGTGGGCCCAGACTCTGATATCATAGTGGGCCCCAAAGGTCCAGGAGACCAAAAAAACATTTGGAGCTGCCTTTGGAGCCAATCACTTGTCACTAGGGTCTATTTCTTTGAATCAAATTCTGTTAGACTTTATTAATGATATAGGGTTTGGGCCCTGAGAATAATTTCCTATGGTGGGCCCAAGGAATCACAGTCCAACCCTTCTCCTATCTATCTAATATCTATTCTATCTAATCTATCCACAATAATAAATCCCTCAGTGTGTCCTGTGAGCATAGACTAAGCTGGAGAACCTCCGTACATACTGCTGTAGCCTCTGACCATGCAGGTTGCCCCCTGAAATGGAATGAGCAGCCTCAGTAGTGTCTGGTGTTCTTAATGAAGCGTCATCATTGTGATGTCATGCACTCATTTGCTTATGCTGTCTTTTAAATTGTGGAAAACCCCTTTAATTGCCTCCCAGACTGAAAACTTTCCACCCATTGAAACCTGTGGATGCAATATGAAATGGGGCCAAGACCTAGCTACTAGATAAGTGTCTAATAAAGTGGCAGTGCACCTCATATCTATCTGTTTGGTATCACTAAACATACCAGTGCTCACTCCATATGCTAGTGCATCACTATGTGTCCCCTGGGCGTCCTTTCATCTCTGAAGTGTCCTGCGTTATCTGCACCCACTGCTCTGCTCATGATTGGCCTCTCTGGCTTAATCCAATGTCTTGTCCAGGAGACAACAACCAAGAGGGAAAGGGTTCTGGAGGGTTTACCACCACTAACACAGGACACTTAAGAGATGAAAGAACGTCCAGAGGACACTTAGTAACTCATTATCATATGACCCTCCTCCACAGTATAGGGAGGAATGATCACTAATCATCGCTTGTTGGCATACAAATAATCTGCCCAAACATCAAATCTAAAGGGGCCTTTAGTCAAACCTGATGACAGGCTCCTTCTAACTGCTGCCGGACCGAGTACTGCGGTCTCTTTATTGTTAAACCATCTAGACTTGATAGTGTATTCTGAGTATAGGCCATAAAGATTGTGAACTTCTTAAATCCCTTAAATAAGTTGGCCGTTTTCTGCTACTTGTCACCAATGTATATGTAAGATGACTATATGACACTTACTAATGTAGCCTTTGTCATTTGCTTTATTTCATAAGCCATTCCCCTTGTTAGGCAAATCTTCTGTGCTGTCCGCATACAGGTCCTGTCTATAAGATGGCGGCTGATGGAGGATCATGTGACCAAACACATCACTCCGCTTCCTCCATTCCAACCCATTGCACCTGCGCTAAACTCTACACAGGTGCAGTGTGTTTGAATGGAGGAGACATCACATGGAGGTGATTTACCTCGTCACATGACCCTCCATCAGCGGGCATTTTATGGACAGGACCAACAAGGGGGCATGGCTTATAAAATATAGGAAGTGGCACAAAGGCTATATTAGTAAGTACCATATAGTCATCTTACATACACATTGATCAACAGTAACTAGACAGTGGCCAACCCCTTTAAAGAAGTCCCTGCATTCATTACTCAATGCCCGCTTACTCCTATCAACCACTGTACAATTTATGCTCTTCTGAGAGCTCTTCACGACAATTGATCATTCAGACGACCGTATGTATGGGTCCACATCCGTTCCACAATTTTGCGGAACAGGTGCGGACCCATTCATTTCAATCGGGCTGCAAAAGATACGGACAGCACACCGTGTGCTGTCCGCATCCGTAGTTCCGTTCTGCAGCCCGGCAAATAATATGGAGCATGTCCTATTCTTCAATTTGCAGACCACAAAACACTTACGGCCATCTAAATGAGCCCTAAATGAACAATAAAAGTACATTTTTATATGGTTTTCAATGTGTAAATGTAGAAAGTTTCTAGCCCCTTTACTTTGTCTTTGCATTTAGTTTCATTTTTGCTTTTTGTTGGTTTAGAACTCCTGTCATTGCCGGCGGTATATTTGTGATTGACAAGTCATGGTTCAACCAGCTGGGAAAGTATGATACTCAAATGGACATCTGGGGAGGAGAGAACTTTGGTAAGTCCCCCCCCCCCCTTACATTTTCCTTTCCGACATATTTATCTTTGTGCCTACTGGAGGGAACAAATTCTACAGAAGGGACGGCAGCAGTAGGTGTGAATTCGCTTGGCAGCGTAAGCAGATTTGTGCAGCTGGGTATTTGTTCTAGAGAGCCACAGTGGTGTAGGCGTAAAAGTATCACTGCTGAACTCAGCCTTGTAATAAAGTGTCATAAGGGATTTATTTTATCGGGAGATGTTTTGTTACATTAAGACACCAGACGAGACATCTTCTAACTTCTACAGGAAGATTCATCTTCAGCAGACTCTAATGAGATTCCTAACCGCCCATTATATCAAATGAAGGCAAAAAAGAACAGATGACTTTGTGTCCCTCAGTGAGCAGAGAGATGACTATTTTATCAGGTGACGAACCTATCTGCCCAGGAATTTACACTAAATGCCTTTCCATACTAAAAGTCTAAGTGAAATACACTTGACAAACAGTAGGTTCTACCAGGAGACATTTTGGTTTATTGAAGCAGTCTACGGAATGCCCCAGACTGCTGCAAAAATCCTAAGATATGGCAAGGGAATCTAAATGAGGAAATTAAAGTTGCTGATGTTTAAAAAGAGTGTTTCCAAGGTTATTGAGCGAAGTACTTCACACTGAGACTTCTCAAACCTCAAGTATAATTGTGTTGCAAATTTTGTCCTCGAGCAAAGATCTTGGGGTCCTCAATATATGAAGGTGTTTGTGTAAACGTTCATAGCCATGGACATGCTGTAGCATTATACACATTGTACACACGGGCAGCACTGTAAGCAAATCAGAGCGTCTGTAGATGTGTGTGTATGGGGGGGGGGCCCTGATCTCATGATTGGTAGGTGTCCCAGTGGTAGGTCCTATCTAATAGCTATCCCCTAGGATAAGGCATAATTTAATATAAACGTAATACCTCGTTAAGTAAAGATTATCTAGTATTAAAGACACCCAGATACAACACTATACACTCTGACCACTGCTTAGAAACCGTTCATCCTCTCATTCACCCCCATCAATCTTCGTTTGTTTTTTTAGCTTTAAAGAGGTTGTCTCACTTCAGCAAGTGGGATGTATCATGTAGAGAAAGCAAATACAAGCCACTTACTAATGTATTGTGATTGTCCATGTTGCTTCCTTTGCTGGCTGGATTCATTTTTCCTTCACATTATACACTGCTCATTTCCAAAGTTACGACCACCCTGCAATCCATCAGTGGTGGTCGTGCTTGCACACTATAGGAAAAATTGACGGTCTCTCTGGTGACCATGGGACTGCACATAGGCTGGTGCTTTTTCCTGTAGTGTGCAAGCACGCCCACCGATGCTGGATTGCAGGGATGGCACTTCTCAGGTTTTTTTTTTTTTACTCACTTGATCAGTGCCAGACCATCAGACAATTTTTCGGCAATTTTACTAGATTATTGTGTATTGTAGATAGAGAAAACAAAAAATAGATTCATTGCTATAATCATTGCTTACAATATTCCTGCCCTTAATATTTAAAGGCTATGGACACCTTTTGGGGGCATTTATAGTTATTGTATTGTATTTATTTGGGGCTTCAAAAACATTTTTCCAGTTGCTCTTTATTACAAACTTTGACCATTTGTCTTCTATTGCCTTCAGGTTTCATCAGGTGCGGACTGGCTATTGACCCTACAGGGAAATTTCCCAGTGGGCCGATGTCCAGGGGGCTGTCTGAGCCCTCCTCACGGCTGCCAGATGGGTACATAACGATCTGATGCTCTCAGCATTAAGTACCTGCATCATTGATGATACAGTATTTAGTTCTGCAGGGGAGGTATCTTGTGCTGCATTATGGTATTACTGCCCCTACTTCTGGTGGCCCTGCCTACGTGTTTTGCCCTGCCTTCTGTTAATTTGACTCCCGCTAAAACTTGGGGAAACGTTTATTTTTTTTTTTCCAGGGCCACTTTAAGTTCCCAGTCTGCCCCTGGGTTTCATTAACTCTGCAAACTTTCTCCTCCCTGAAATCCAACCGAGTGCTGCTCTGAAGGCTTCATATGTAGCTCTTATCTCTATTTACACAAACATCGCTTGTAATTTATATTGACCGAGTGTTAATAAGTTGTCAGGAGTGAAGAGATAAGGCCCCTTTCACACTACCGTTTTTCTTTTCCATCCTAGAGTTCCGTCGTTGGGGCTCTAAGATGGAAAGATACTGATCAGGATTATCCTAATGCTTTCTGAATGGAGAGAAATCTGTTCAGGATGCATCAGGAGGTCTTCCGTTCAGTATGTGAACGTTTTTTAGACATTGACAAAACCGCAGCATGCTGCGGATTTGTCTCCGTCCAAAAATACGGAAGACATGCCGTAACGCCAGATCCGGAATTAATGCCCATTGAAGTGCATTAATCCGGATCCGGAATTAAGCTAAACGTCGTTTTTGCGCATCGTCTGATCCGACGTTTAGCTCTGCGCATGCGCAGCAGCAGTTCCGATCGGGGCCCCAGTGTAAGCTGGGGCTCCGATCGGTTACCATGGCAGCCAGGACGCTACTGAAGTCCTGGCTGCCATGGTAAGTACTTCGCAGCAGTGTACTTACCTGCGCTGCGGCCTCGGGGCGCTCCTTCATGATGTCACAGGTCTGGGCGGCGCATTGATCTATGCGCTGCAGGGACCTGTGACGTCATGATGGAGCACCTGGCGGCTGCAGCACAGGTAAGTACACTGCTGTGGAGTACCATGGCAGCCAGGACTTCAGTAGCGTCCTGGCTGCCATGGTAATCTGAAAGAATTTTGAAGACTGATCAGGATCCTGATCAGTCTTCAAATGCTTTCAGGCGACTTGCGTTCTGCCGGATCCGGCGGGACGGAAGTGCCCGCCAGATCCTCAGAACGCAAGTGTGAAAGAGGCCTAAGGGCTACAGATCGAGCTTTCAGAGCAGCTCTCTGATGGATTTCAGTGAGGAGAAAGAATAGTCTGCAGACTGAGTGACACCTGTAAGCTTTATTATACAAATGGTTGAACGTTTTTAATAAAGGGCAATCTGAACATTTTTTATTAACATAAAATAAGTAAAATAATAGAAAATACTTCCAAAGCTGTCTATATCCTTTAAGTCTCAATATGCGGTGAACACGTTGACTACTTTCCTCGTATAAGAAAGGAACAGTAAATTATCATTTGCGTGTATTTGTCATATTCTGCTGTACTGGGCACTGATGAGTAATCACTAAAGTTGCAATAGTGTAAAAGTAAATTGCTTAAATTTGCCAGTTTGGACCCGTTTATCTGTTACACCATACAATAAGGATGAATCATTCTTCAAGCCATTTATCTGCCTGAGTCTCCCCATAAATCTTATGATTTGCAGCAAGTGTGTGGGTGAAGCCGCTGCCTCCTGTGTATAGCTAGGAAGTTTATGTGATTTTAGTAACTTGATATTAACATGATAGATTTAAAGCTCCATATACTGCAGAATAGAAAATATGCACAGTTTACCTAGATGGTAGGCTATAAAATACAGACCCTTAATTAACCCTTTATGTACATTGGGTATCCTCGAATGCCTTGGAATAGAAGTCGCCTTGCTGCCCATGGCAATCAGAGTTTACAAAATGTAGTCTGTAGATGAAAAAATGAGCCCCGACTAGAGCACGATGGTCGTGCTTGAAATATGTCTTTGCTAGCTCTTTGCAATCTTTTTTCCAATCTGAACTGCTCCTCCCATTCCTACC
Organism: Bufotes viridis; assembly: GCA_033119425.1. Taxonomy (NCBI): domain Eukaryota; kingdom Metazoa; phylum Chordata; class Amphibia; order Anura; family Bufonidae; genus Bufotes; species Bufotes viridis. The sequence goes on along the minus strand of CM065599.1, from coordinate 33,282,824 downwards.
TGTTGTGGAGGTAGGTACAGCAAATATCTATATTACCAGAATTATGCTTACTACAGAAATATGGACCCAGAGTCAAACTTACTACATAGATACAGTACTAGAACGAAGACTGCTCGATATACAGGATAAGAGTTGTGGTATTGTGCAATGTCCTTATATACAGGGTTAGAGAAGTGATACTGTGCTGTGTCCATATATACAGGGTTAGAGAAGCTATACTCGTAGTGCCCGTATACAGGATTAGAGAAGTGATACTGTGCAGTGTCCATGTATACAGGGTTAGAGAAGTGATACTGTGCAGTGTCCATGTATACAGGATTAGAGAAGTGATACTGCACAGTGTCCATATATACAGGATTAGAGAAGTGATACTGTGCAGTGTCCATGTATACAGGATTAGAGAAGTGATACTGCACAGTGTCCATGTATACAGGGTTAGAGAAGTGATACTGCACAGTGTCCATGTATACAGGATTAGAGAAGTGATACTGCACAGTGTCCATCTATACAGGATTAGAGAAGTGATACTGCACAGTGTCCATATATACAGGATTAGAGAAGTGATACTGCGCAGTGTCCATATAAACAGGGTTAGAGAAGTTATACTCGTAGTGCCCATATATACAGGATTAGAGAAGTGATACTGCACAGTGTCCATATAAACAGGGTTAGAGAAGTGATACTGTGCAGTGTCCATATAAACAGGGTTAGAGAAGTTATACTCGTAGTGCCCATATATACAGGATTAGAGAAGTGATATTGTGCAATGTCCATATATACAGGGTTAGAGAAGTGATACTGCACAGTGTCCATATATACAGGATTAGAGAAGTGATACTGTGCAGTGTCCATGTATACAGGATTAGAGAAGTGGTACTGCACAGTGTCCATGTATCCAGGATTAGAGAAGTGATACTGTGCAGTGTCCATATATACAGGATTAGAGAAGCTATACTCGTAGTGCCCATATATACAGGATTAGAGAAGTGATACTGTGCAGTGTCCATGTATACAGGATTAGAGAAGTGATACTGTGCAGTGCCCGTATACAGGATTAGAGAAGTGATACTGTGCAGTGCCCGTATACCGGATTAGAGAAGTGATACTGCACAGTGTCCATATATACAGGATCAGAGAAGTCATACTGCAGTGCCCATATATACAGGATCAGAGCAGTGATACTGTGCAGTGCCCATATACAGGATTAGAGAAGTGATACTGCAGTGTCCATATATACAGGATTAGAGAAGCTATACTCATAGTGCCCATATATTCAGGATTAGAGAAGTGATACTGTGCAGTGTCCATGTATACAGGGTTAGAGAAGTGATACTGTGCAGTGCCCGTATACAGGATTAGAGAAGTGATACTGCACAGTGTCCATATATACAGGATCAGAGAAGTGATACTGCACAGTGTCCATGTATACAGGATTAGAGAAGTGATACTGCGCAGTGTCCATCTATACAGGATTAGAGAAGTGATACTGCAGTGTCCATCTATACAGGATCAGAGAAGTGATACTGTTCAGTGCCCGTATACAGGATCAGAGAAGTGATACTGCACAGTGTCCATATATACAGGATTAGAGAAGTGATACTGCGCAGTGTCCATATATACAGGATTAGAGAAGCTATACTCGTAGTGCCCATATATACAGGATTAGAGAAGTGATACTGCGCAGTGTCCATATATACAGGATTAGAGAAGTGATACTGTGCAGTGTCCATGTATACAGGATTCGAGAAGTGGTACTGTGCAGTGTCCATGTATACAGGATCAGAGAAGTGATACTGTGCAGTGTCCATGTATACAGGGTTAGAGAAGTGATACTGTGCAGTGCCCGTATACAGGATCAGAGAAGTGATACTGCACAGTGTCCATCTATACAGGATTAGAGAAGTGATACTGTGCAGTGTCCATATATACAGGATTAGAGAAGTGATACTGCACAGTGTCCATCTATACAGGATTAGAGAAGTGATACTGTGCAGTGTCCATATATACAGGATTAGAGAAGTGATACTGCGCAGTGTCCATATATACAGGATTAGAGAAGTGGTACTGTGCAGTGTCCATGTATACAGGATTAGAGAAGTGATACTGTGCAGTGTCCATGTATACAGGATTAGAGAAGTGATACTGTGCAGTGTCCATCTATACAGGATCAGAGAAGTGATACTGCACAGTGTCCATATATACAGGATTAGAGAAGCTATACTCGTAGTGCCCATATATACAGGATTAGAGAAGTGATACTGCGCAGTGTCCATATATACAGGATTAGAGAAGTGATACTGTGCAGTGTCCATGTATACAGGATTAGAGAAGTGGTACTGTGCAGTGTCCATGTATACAGGATTAGAGAAGTGGTACTGTGCAGTGTCCATGTATACAGGGTTAGAGAAGTGATACTGTGCAGTGCCCGTATACAGGATCAGAGAAGTGATACTGCACAGTGTCCATCTATACAGGATTAGAGAAGTGATACTGCAGTGTCCATATATACAGGATTAGAGAAGTGATACTGCGCAGTGTCCATATAAACAGGGTTAGAGAAGTTATACTCGTAGTGCCCATATATACAGGATTAGAGAAGTGATACTGCGCAGTGTCCATATATACAGGATTAGAGAAGTGATACTGTGCAGTGTCCATATATACAGGATTAGAGAAGTGATACTGTGCAGTGTCCATATATACAGGATTAGAGAAGTGATACTGTGCAGTGTCCATGTATACAGGATTAGAGAAGTGATACTGCGCAGTGTCCATATATACAGGATTAGAGAAGTGATACTGTGCAGTGTCCATGTATACAGGATTAGAGAAGTGATACTGCACAGTGTCCATGTATACAGGATTAGAGAAGTGATACTGTGCAGTGTCCATGTATACAGGATTAGAGAAGTGATACTGCACAGTGTCCATATATACAGGATTAGAGAAGTGATACTGCACAGTGTCCATATATACAGGATTAGAGAAGTGATACTGCACAGTGTCCATATATATAGGATTAGAGAAGTGATACTGTGCAGTGTCCATGTATACAGGATTAGAGAAGTGATACTGCACAGTGTCCATATATACAGGATTAGAGAAGTGATACTGCACAGTGTCCATATATACAGGATTAGAGAAGTGATACTGTGCAGTGTCCATATATACAGGATTAGAGAAGTGATACTGCACAGTGTCTATATATACAGGATTGATTGCAGACGTGGTACTGCGCAGTGTCCATATATACAGGGTTAGAGAAGCTACACTAGAAATGCCCATATTATACAGGATTAGAGAAGTAATACTGTGCAGTGCCCGTATACAGTATTAGAGAAGTGATACTGCACAGTGTCCATATATACAGGATTAGAAAATGTGATACTGCACAGTGTCCATATATACAGGATTAGAGAAGTGATACTGCACAGTTTCCATATATACAGGGCTAGAGAAGTGATACTGCGCAGTGTCCATATATACAGGACAATAGAAGTGGTACAGTACAGTGCCTATAGGATAAAAGCAGATTTGCTTACATACACAGTCCTCCACAGAAACGCCCACACTCCTACCTTTCACATTTACATGTTCTTGGGGACGGATGCTTGAGGGCGATGGCAGAGTTCATGTGACCTCACTTAAATAGCTCTTGTATACATCTATGCCTAGGGACCCTCACAAATGTGTGTATGTGATTCGATGTAGCCATAACTTTAAAGGTGGGTGTTTTTGGGTGGCCACGGCCCCCTGGGAGGATGCCCTATCTGCTCATATTATAATCAGCCATTGGGTGTTACTGTCCTGGTTTAATGTTGAGGCCATTTACATTACAGAACCATGCCAAAATAATAGCCTCCCCTTTATATCCAGCTGCTGTTTCTGATATTGGTCATTTTCTAATCATTTGTATCTGTCATTTTTGAAAAAGTGACAGCAGCAAGAGCTGTCATATCAGTTGTCACCTTTGGATTATTGTCTCAAGAAGTGTTTGTCAGCTGTCATTTTGTCAGCATTAGAGTTGAGCGAACTTGTGTTTTAAGTTCGGCGTCCAAAGTTCGGGTTATCCAAGCATCCCGTTATGGATTCCACTACCACGGACCATAATGGCATTTGGAACACGGGGTGAAGGACCTGGGGTGACGTCACCGTCATGTGATCAGTGCAGGGGGCGTGGCTCAGTACTGGATTGGATAAGAGGTCGTAGGCTACCACCTCTTATCTAATCCAGTACTGAGCCACGCCCCCTGTACTGATCACAGGACGGTGACGTCACCCCAGGTCCTTAGTGTTGTCCAAGGTTTGGGTTCATTGAAGAATCCCCTTATGGATTCCAAATGTCGTTATGGTCCGTGGTAGCGAAATCCATAACGGGATGCTACGATAACCCGAACTTTGGACGCCGAACTTAAAACACAAGTTCACTCATCTCTAGTCAGCATCAATAGCAAACTGACAGTTTTAGGGCCAGTTCATACAGGGTTTTTTAGTGCTGATTTTGGAGCGTTTCTGTCTCAAAATCAGCTTCAAATCCGCTCCAAAAACACTTCAAAACAACCTCCCTTTACACGTGTGAAAAAGAAGCTGTGTGCTCTATCTTGGGGCAGAATCACAGCTTCTTGAAAGTCCATGTTTTTTTTTGCGCAGATCTGCTTCTAAAACCTTAAGCTGAAAATTCAGCTTTGTATTAAAGTGAATATTTTCTTTGCACTAAAAAGAGACGTGTATTCCATGCTGATTTGAAGCTAATACTTTGTTTTGCGCTGAAAAAAGACGTGTATTCCGGGCTGATTTGTTTTTAAGCGTGTATTTCAAAATCAGTTGTGTGACATGGCCCATACCCTCATTTTCCTAGAAGTGACAGAAAAATGGAAAATCTTAATATCTGCAAATAAATTAAACAAGATTGCCAAACTTTAGCTGCTGCACTAACCTCTGCTGAACCAATATGCGGTCAGTTTTACATTGTGAGTGGAAATACTTGTGACTGTACTCGCGGAGATATACATTTATGGGGTTTGGGACATGGTGGTATGTGCGCGCTGTGTTTGCTTGGGTCTTTTTATAATTCCCATAGACTTTCATGGAATGGGAAAATCAGAAGCTGACATCTGCTTTGAACCACTAACTGGTGGTTGTCGAATTCCCATTCTCCCGATCAGTGCAGGTCCCACTTCTGGAAGCCTCCCCCGTCACCTATAAGCCATAAATTGCCATATGGTATACATTTATTTTGTTCCATCCCTTATTGGTACTGTATTGTAATCTTATTATTTGTATGGTTTTTTTCTCATACTCTCGGAGAACCTGTTAATGGACTGAATGGTGTAAAGTAAACAGAAATGTCAAACTGTCTAGAACGATCATGTCCAACATTTGAGTTTTATTGACCGATTCTCTTCCAGAGCTCTCCTTCCGGGTCTGGATGTGCGGAGGTAGCTTAGAGATTGTTCCCTGCAGCCGTGTGGGTCATGTGTTTAGAAAGCGTCACCCCTATGAATTTCCTGACGGCAACGCTCTGACCTATATCAAGTACGTGGCAACATGTGGTTTGGAGGTTTGCAAGTATGTTAAGTATTTGTATGCAGAACAACAAGATAGGAAAAAATAATGCAAAACATCCTAGAATAATGAAGTAGATAATCAAGAGTAATTATTAGACCAGTGTGTAAATGTGCATAGTAAGGTCCATGGTGACACTGACAAATGTGGCAATTAGTACTAGCAGAGCAGAGCATTTTACCATAGCTGTCTTGACTTAAAGAAAACCTCTCACCGTGAAGTGCAGAGCAATCTGCAGGCAACATATTATAGAGCAGATTCATATATAGATAGGAGGTAAAAGATTTAGTAAAACTTTTAACTTATACATTTAGATCTCTGCTTTTTCTGAGTTAAATTGCACAGGAGGAGCTGTCTTCTAAGTGACTGCCAGTTATCTCTGTATATACAGACTTAGGCCTCATGCACACGGCCGTGCGCGGACCGTGGTATCCCGGCCTGGAATCCAGCTGACAGCAGGAGTGCACGGCGTCATTGGTTGCTATGACGCCGTGCGCTTCATGCCGCCGCTGGACTACAGTAATACACCCGTACGAGTGTATTACTGTAGTCCAGCGGCGGCATGAAGCGCACGGCGTCATAGCAACCAATGACGCTGTGCGCTCCTGCTGTCGGCTGGATTCCAGGATACCACGGTCCGGGCACAGCCATGTGCATGAGGCCTCACACAGAGAATACTATGGATCACTGGTAATAGCCACATGGGTCGTCTTAAAGGGAACATGTCGCATTGAACATGGTGTCTGAACTGTATACAGCATGTTATAGAGCAGGAGGAGCTGAGCAGATTGTTATGTAGCCTTATGGGAAAAGATTCAGTGAAACTTGTATTTCATTGATTTACATTCCTGCTCATTCTGGGCTTTGAAGTACAGGACATGTGTTCCGTATGCATTGCGTTTTTTATACAGACACATTGATTTGAATGGAGCCACTGTATGTGATTTGCGGACAATAATAGGACCTGACTCAAAATGTTGCGGAACGGAAATACGGAAACGGAATGCATATGGAGTACATTACGTTTTTTTGCTGACCCATTGAAATGAATGGTTCCGTATACGGAACGCAAAAAATGGCCTGTATATGGAAAGCAAAAATCGTTCGTAAGAACGAGCCCTTAAGCTCAGAAAGAGTAGAGATTCAAATTACATTACAATTTTTGATCAATCTTTTCCCACAAAACGACATCAATCTGCTCAGCTGTATAACACGCTGCTTACAGACTGCGCAGTGTTTTGTGGTGACAGGTTCTCTTTAAAGGGGTTGCTTGTCCAGTATTTTTCTATTTAAAAAAAATATCAGAATGGCATAGAAAATAAAGTGATTATCACATCTCTAATCCCCCCAACTGCTCTTGTTCCGATGGTTCCTGGGATCCCGCTGGTCCTACTTGATGCACAAGAAATGACCACTCAGCCAAGTACTGGCTAAGAATTCAACGTCTGCTAATCAAACAATTGCCAATATAGAGTAAAAATGAACAGTGTCTTTATCAAAAATGTGCAGCCGTTTTTAAATACAAGGGTTAAAAAAATCTGTTTATCTGAAGACTGATGCTCCTGAGTTGGGAAGCCGTATCTCTAACCTCCTGACCTCATAAACACTCATTATAGCAAAACTCTTAAGGGCCCTTTACATGGGCCGAGAACCCTAAAGATAATTGATCAGGAGCTGCAATCACGATTATACTGGGGGCTGATGAAGCTGGTCATTTTAGCGGCACTGCTAATGACCTATAAATGGTACATGTTGTGGATGAAGTTGATATTTGACCAGTCCTCTATGTATAGGAGAATATTCTGGCCTTAGATTATTGATTTAGAATACCACAATTGGTATAAGTGACTGGAAAAATATTAAATAAATGTCAATTAAGCATATGTCTGTTAACTATGAAAACCAGATGGAAAAATCCATAAACCGTGTAATCGATTATGATTAATAGCTATGCTGTGGTTAAAGCGACATTAGTAGCTCCGACGTCAAAATGTGCAAACCACTTACTGATAAATTCAATGTAACTTATGTCCTAACAATAAATATCTGTCCCAAGAAATGGCAGCAATTGCTTACAAATTAGGAACTGCGTCTACGTAGTTACTGTGTTAGTGTGTTATTACACTGTCCGATTTTGAGGCAGTGCGAGCACCAATGGAAGATAACACATCTGTCGGCTCTCGCTTGCCCCTGCCGATGCAAACTGAATGTGGGAGGAATGATTGCTAACGCGGTTGTTCCCCCCTCATTCTGTTTGTTTCATTATCGGCAGCACATCCCTGATTACACAATAATCGGGACTCTTTCATCCTGCTAAAAGATGCCCATCAGCCAACAAGCGAGCATATGCCTCTTCAGCTAATTGACTGCTTGATTGTGCAAGCCGATTATTGGGAATGTGTATTCCTATGGAGGCTTGTTCCCGATTTACCCAATTATTGTGCACTCTAATAGCCTCTTCTTTTGAAGGTGTTATCCATGACTTAACGACCCCCCTCAATGCCCAGACCCGTGGTACTGATCATACTTGCCTGTTCCCCATCGTCTGTTTCCTTTCCAGTCGCTCCACAGCCGTCTCCATATCTCCCCTGCGTACAGCTAACATCTGTCAACGCAAGTGTAACAGGTCACCGCTGAGGTTGGCTGCAGCAGTCACGTGACACCCCACATGTTATGTGCATTCAGGGGAGATTCAGTTATGGCCGTAAAGCAATCGGGAAGGAAACTGAGAGAAAGGACTAGTTAAGTATGATCAGCACTAAGGCCTGGGCATTGTTAAAGCTTGTATTACACTGGCAGATTTTCTGCCAGATGATCACCAACGAGCGGTTGTAGTCTAATACTCCACCGATTACCCGATGAATGAGCAAATACTAGTTCATCTCGCAATTGTGATCTTTCAGCATGCTGAAAGATCACTATTTGCCGGCGCCAAATCGTATTGTCTAATCATGATTAACGAGACAGAATGGGGACGAGCGATGGCATAGTGATCACTCCTCCTGCTGTGGAGGAGATTGCTGCATGTAACAGCCACAGTCTCCTCCACTAACAAGCAGGTGATCACAGGAAAGAGCGCTTCCTTCCCGGCAATCACCTGCTGGTATAATACAGCCTTTACTCTTGGATAACCCCTTTAACCTTTTAATTTGTATTCACTGTTCCATTATCTATGTCCTTATCTGAAGGACCTATTGGAGAAGCCAAGTGTACAGTTGCACAAAAAAAAGTAAATTAACCCTTTGGAATTACCTTGATTTCTGCATTGATTACTACTTAAATGTGAAAATCCGTCAACATTTTATTAGTAATCAATGCAGAAATGCAGGTAATAAAGGGTTCTCTTACTTTTTCTGTCAACTGTACATGTTTCTTTCAGTGGGGAAGGCAAAAAATAGAGGTGTCTAGCAGCAGCTTTACTCCCCTGGGAATAAATGATTAAACATTTTCTAGTGTGTAAAAAAAAAAAAAAAAAAAAAAAAAAAAAACACGCCATGAAAAAATGGCCATTGTGTCGTGCTTTGCGCAGTCCCTGAAGGAGCAAGCGCCACCTACGCGTGATCGCGGTGACAATTGGGTGTTACCATTCCCCTTGTCACAGGGCAATTGACATATCAGGAGAAGTGACAGACCCTCTGTAAATCCAGTGACTCATAGATGATGTCACATCTGATTGTAGACACCCTTTTCTTCTCCTTCCAGCCCAGACCATCTTGACAAATTCTGATGACTATAGTTTGCTGCCCAAAGCTCTTTAGCTCTCGCCACTGTAGCAATATAAGACTCAGTAAACAAATACAGACCTCCAAATTACTACACCTAAGTTAAAGGGAACCTGTCACCGGGACTTTGTGTACAGAGCTGAGGACATGGGTTGCTAGATGGCCACTAGCACATCCGCAATATCCAGTCCCCATAGCTCTGTGTGCTTGTATTGTGTAAAAAAAACGATTTAAAACATATGCAAATGAACCTGAGATGAGTCCTGTCCCTGAGATGAGTCCAGGGACAGGACTCATCTCAGGTTAATTTGCATATGTATAAAATCGTTTTTTTTACACAATAAAAGCACATAGAGCTATGGGGACTGGATATTGCGGATGTGCTAGCGGCCATCTAGCAACCCATGTCCTCAGCTCTGTACACAAAATCCCGGTGACAGGTTCCCTTTAATACAGACCCAGACCACCTAAACACCGACCCCATACATTTATTGTATGCAGCCCATGCTCAACTCACCTGCCAGACGCCGATACTGCTGATCATTGCACAAAAGCAGCTTTGCCACGGTTCATGGCAAAAACCGTGATAAAACCTAATATCTGCATCATGTGTTTTGGCCCAAATGGCTCATATTGTAATTACCCATTCTTCCTTTGGTATTCATTGAATCTGCATTGCCCCATCAGGCCCTACACTAGGTATAACAAAAGTATATCATATATTTTTCTGGATGAAGGGTCTGATGAACAATTTTCTGGTAGCTGTGGTAGTATGCAACTGCTAGTTGTCTGTACAGGTTTGTTATAATACATGTTTAAAATGGCATTTTCTCCTCTTTTTAGGAACACCAAACGCACGGCAGAGGTTTGGATGGATGAATATAAACAGTATTATTACCAGGCTAGACCTTCTGCCATAGGAAAATCCTTTGGAAGGCAAGTCATTCATTTTAACTCGTAGATGCAATGATTTTTAGACCAATATTGGAGAACCCTCTTAGCAAAATATGTGCCGTGTGTACATACTCTGTGTAAAAATCTACAACAAAAATCCAAATTTTATTCTCGGATTTCTCATGCATTTTGCTACTTTTTCCACCTTGTGAACCACAAACAGCGAAATCTGCTGTATGAATGACCAAACTGAGAATATTAAATCTGTATCACCTGTCAATTTCTGCAGTTTATTACACAGCCTGTGGATGAGATTTCTTTACTGCAAATGATCTTTTTATTCTGTTGTCCCAAGAATCTATCGCTGTGAATTATAACAATCCATATTTGTATCCTTCTCCACATAGTGTGTCTGACAGACTGGAGCTAAGAAAGAATTTGAGCTGTAAAACATTCCAGTGGTATCTCCAGAATGTCTACCCTGAACTGAAGTAAGTGAGGAGCACGAGATCAGGAGATTGTGTGTGCTAGGGCAAGCGACCATCTTATGACTGTACAGCGGTATAGTAGGGCTGCCATGGAGAGGCAGAAGGCTAAATTTTCTTCTCTTAGGCTACATTCACACAAACGTATTTTGTTTCTGTGTCCGTTCCATTTTTTTGCGGATAGGATGCGGACCCGTTAATTTCAATGAGTCCACACAAAATGCGGATAGCCCACCGTGTGCTATCCACTTTCATATGTCCGTTCCGTAGCCCCGCAAAAAAGATAGAGCATGTCCTATTTTTGTCAGTTTTGCAGACAAGGATAGGCATTGTTGCAATGGATCCGAAAAAACAAACAAATGCCATATGGACGTCGCCCGTTTTTTTGGCGGATCCGCAATTTGCGGACTGCAAAACACATATGGTCGTGTGAATCTAGCCTTAGATTGTGTGCAGGTCTGCATGCTGCATAAGATTCCATATGTATGACGTTAAAAGGAAACATTGCTTCCAGAAGAGAATATCTCTGTACACGCAGTATGGTGGAACTTGTACACTCCAGGCTCATTCAAGACACTGCCTTGCCCTAATTCCGATTCTATAAGCATATTCTACAAATATTAGTTTGGCACAATGTATGTATGCACTGGGCCACAGTGTAATCTATTGATAGGGAATATAATACTCCGCAATACACTGTATTATAATAAAGATATTAACTTGTTTAATTAATGTACTATAATATATACATTGCTATGCACTATAGGATACCCGAGAAGGAGGTGATCACAGGGATTATAAAGCAGGGTGGAAACTGTTTGGAATCTCAGGGACCAGACACGGCGGGAAATACTCTGGCTGGAGTCGGAAGCTGCAAGGGAACTGCAAGCACTGCCCCGGCCACACAGGTATATGGAGACAATTACCTAATTACAGAGCATTGAAGGGGTTTTCGGAGACTGCTATACTGATAACTAGGGTTGAGCAAACTTGTGTTTTAAGTTCTGCGTCCAAAGTTCGGGTTATCGAAGAATCCAGTTATGGATTCCGCTACCACGGACCATAACGGAATTTGGAATCCATAACGGGATTCTTCAATAAACCCGAACCTTGGATGCCGAACTTAAAAAACAAGTTCACTCAACACTACTGATGACCTATCCTTTGATCATGAAGGTCCGACACTCGGAACCCCTGCCGATCAGTCGTTTGAAAAGGCACCGGTGCTCACAGTAGCGCTGTGGCCTTCTCGCAGCTTAGCCTAGGCCATGTGACGTCACGTTCATAGGTCACATAGCCTACGCGCAGCTCAGCCCCCTAAAAGGAAATATCCACAGTATTAGGTGCAACTTCTGCTTGTCAATGGAAATATACATCCAGCCAGTCTTATAAAAGCATACAGACATGGTCCATACAAGAAGTTTTTGTTCAGTCCAACTCCTAGAAAAGGAACAAAATGTGATCTGCGTGACTTGAAACACAGGAATATAGTTGGCACCAGAGATTGTGGTAGCTCAGTATACATAGGGTGTACAGTTAAAGAGGTTATCTCACTTCAGTAAGTGGCATTTGTTATATAGAGAAGGTTAATACAAGCCACTTACTAATGTATTGTGATTTTCCATATTGCTTCCTTTGCTGGCTGGATTCATTTTTCCATCACGTTATACACTGCTGATTACAGACCACCCTGCAATCCATCAGTGGCGGCCGTGCTTGCACAATACAGGAAAAAGCACCGGCCTATGAGTGCTCCCATAGTCCCGGCCACCAGAGAGGCTGATGCTTTTTCCTCACTGCTGGATTGCATGGTGGTCATAACCATGGATACGAGCAGTGTATATTGTGATGGAAAAATGAATCAAGCCAGCAAAGAAGGCAATACAGACAAACACAATACATTAGTGCCTTGTGTTAACTTTCTCTACATGATAAGTGCAACTTACTGAAGTGAGACAACCCCTTTAATGTTGTATTTTTATGTAGTGAATGATCCCTTTTGCATCTTCTGCTCTGCTTCTATTTCAGGAGTGGGCGCTCAGCGACACTTTAATCCGACAACAAGACAAATGCTTGTCCATCACGTCGTTTTCCACAGGAGCCTTGGTCATGCTTGAACCATGCAACCAGAAAGACAGCAGACAGGTGACTGTGCTTGTATCACTTCTCTATACTGTAACGCTGAAATAATGTTTTATCACATGTGCTGATAAATTAGATTTGTCACTATATTCAAGCTTGTAAGGTGTGTTACCAGTTGTAACATAGAAGAGATTGGGTTAGAGTTTGAGTAGCCACGAGGTTAGATGGATGCCTTCGGTACCCAGGTACCGGGCGTTAATACATTGGGTGCTGAAGCTTATATGAGAGTGACTTCGACTAAAGATCTCACCATTGAACATGAGAATAAAACCAAGAGACTGGTTAGGTCATAAAATCCATGCCGTCCATTTAGCAGAATGTTAACATGTTGCCAACCTGCGGCCCTCCAGCTGTTGCAAAACTACGACTCCCAGCATGCCTAGACAGCCTACAGCTATTAGGGCATGATGGGAGTTGTAGTTTTGCAACAGCTGGAGGGCCGCAGGTTGAGCATCCCTGCTTTGGACAACCCATTTTCCATACACTGTTCAGAGCATATGAAAATAAGAGAAGCTGCTCCACCTCTGCTAGTAAGAATGGACAGCTGAAGGATTGCTGTCATCTCTATAAAGCTTCATACACACAGATGTATCAGTAATGCGTTCTGCAAATCACAGATCCGCAAAATATAGATGTTGTCTGTATAACGTCCGCATTTTTTTCCCCTCCAATTTACGGACATAATCTATCTTTTTGCGGTATGGACATATGGATGCAGAAAGCACATGGATGATCCAAATACAGAACATGTCCTATACTTGGCTGCAAAATGTGAACCACAGACCCACTTAAATAAATGGGTCTGCAACACGGATGGAATCTGTATTTTGCAGAGCGCAATGGTCGTTGGCATGAGGCCTAAATACACGTTCACTTCAATTGGTGTTGTGTCCCTGCAGGGATAGTGATCACTCACAAACGTCGATCCCAGCATCAGAACCATTATGATATGCTAGCTGCCAGGGGACCTGTAGGAAAGGTTTTGCCCAACAGGGACAATTCTTTAGAGCAGGCATCCTCAAACTGCGGCCCTCCAGCTGTTGTAAAACTACAACTCCCACAATGCCCTGCTGTAGGCTACCTGCAGGGTGTTCGGGCATGCTGGGAGTTGTAGTTTTGCAACAGCTGGAGGGCCGCAGTTTAAAGATGCCTGCTTTAGAGGTTGAGTCAGAGGGCCTAAGAGATGCTGACAATAAAGAAATATGACCTTCCTTAGGTTTCCAAGTCCCTTAAACACAATTAAAGCTAACAATAATGATAAATAATACAATACACAATAATTTTTAAATAAATATTTTTATTTAAAAATAAAAAGCTACTAAAAACAGTTAAAAACAACAACATCCATTTCGTTTTTTTTAACAAATCTGGAATAGGGCTTCTATAGGGTGCCTGCGCTGTATTTCCAGGTTCTGTCCAAATCCAAGAGGAAATAACTGTGGCATGTTTCATTGGACGTATGGAGGTATTCTCCAGAGAGGCATTGCTTCTAGGCTGTATGGTCTTCACGCACTGGGTTCTGCTGTGTGCATGAGCCTTAAAGATTCCAGAGGCATCATTTTATTTTAAGAAAAGTTTATTCAGCAGAACATGCAGTGCTGTACCGCAGCCATTGAATAGACACTTAGTCAGTAGTGCTGTACAGTACACAACAGAGAGGCAGTGAAGACACGAGTAACTGGCCAAGAGTGTATAATTTGTAAAGTTATAAACAAAAATCAACAGGCACAATAAATTTAGTAGTAACACATTTTCCTTTCATTATGGCAAAGGGCATCTGTCAGCAGATTTGTACCTGTGAAACTGGCTGACCTGTTACATGTGCACTTGGCAGCTGAAGGCGTCTGTGTAGGTCCCATGTTCATATGTGCCCACATTGCTGAGAAAAATGAAATTGTAATATATGCAAATGAGCCTCTAGGAGCAACGGGGGCGTTGCTGTTACACCTAGAGCAGCGGTAGGCAACCTTCAGCTCTCCAGATGTTGTGAAACTACAACTCCCAGCATCCATACTTACTCTGCTCTTCTGTGAACTCCCTTAGAAATGAATAGAGCATGCTGGGAATTGTAGTTTCACAGCAGCTGTAGAGCCGCAGGTTGCTGATCCCTGACCTAGAGGCTCAGCTCTCTCTGCAACTGTCGTGCCCTCTGCACTTTGACAGCACCAGGTAGTGTAAATGTAATTACACCTGACCCTTTCAATCAAAGTGGAGAGGGCGCAGCAGTTGCAGAGAAAGAAGAGCCTCTAGGTGTAATGGTAACGCCCCTGTTGCTCCTAGAGACTCATTTGTATATAATAAATCATCATTTTTTTTCAGCAACGCGGCCACATATGAACAAGGGACCACCACAGATGTCTTCAGCTGCCAAGTGCACATGTAACAGGTCAGCCAGTGTCTTAGGTACAAATCTGCTGACATGCTCTTTAAGGCTATTTTCACACTAGCGTTTTTGCTGGATCCGGCAGGGATCAGCAACAAACGCTTCCGTTACTGATAATACAACAGTCTGCATCCGTTATGAAAGGATCCAGTTGTTTTATCGTTAACATATGCAAGACGGATCCGTCATGAACTCCATTGAAAGGCAATGGGGGACTGATCCGTTTTCTATTGTGTCAGAGAAAACGGATCCGTCCTCATTGACTTGCATTGTGGGTCATGACTGATCCGTCTTGCTCAACATCCCTGGACGGAAAGCAAACCGCAGCATACTGCGGTTTGCTCTCCGGTATGAGAACGGAACGTAATGCATTTTGGTGCATTCCCTTTTGTTCAGTTACGTTTTGTTCCCATTGACAATGAATGGGAACAAAACGGAAGCGTTTTTTTTCCGGTTTTGAGACCCTATGACTGATCTCAATACCGGAAAATATTAACGCTAGTGTAAATGTAGCCCGAACCTGATAAAGACAGCTACCCTAACATGAGGGAAGCCACAGCAACCATAACCGGGGGGAGAAAAACAACCAAAAAACACAGCGCTAGCTACTCTCATTGGGGGGGGGGGGGGGGTGTAGAAGCATTCACAATGGTGGGTTTCTAGTGTCATTATCATAATTAAAAACAGGGTTACCGTGTGGTAAAATAATTGTCGGTATTCTGCTTACTGATCCACCACTGCTTCTGTTTGGCTGTTCTGGTCCCTGCACCTCTCTGCATCTTGTTCTCAGACCTGACCTGCTGTAACCCACGCCAGCCAGTGATGAGCTCAGAAAAGGCTCGGACTCTGCTCAGCCAAAGAACAGGAAGTGGAGAGGAGTGGGACCATAGCAGCTGCAGGGGATCGGTAAATGGAGTATTATCGGTTTATTATTACCCAGTGGGATATATATGGTCATGTATATCACCCCTCGTGCTTTAGTCACATCACTGCTGCTCAGTACTTCTCTATAATGTCCTATATGGTGCTTGAGAAAGAGAAGCAGAATCTGCATGTCTATGGGGAGCAGCTGCTCTCCACCCAACAGTTCAGAGATGCAACATGCAAAGGAGAAACTGCAGATACTAGTCATACAATGGCCAGTTAGTGTATTGTCATACCACAGCTTATGTATTAGCGTAAGAAAATCAGCTTACCGTACAAAACACACAACAGATTTATCAGATTGACAGTTAATAAGCTTGCTACTTGCAGCTGCCACTGGAGGTGGTTTATCTATCCTTTAGAGAATGAGACTATTTTGTGTTTCTTTTTCTTCAATCATTTGAGCCAGTACATTCTAATACTGTACGGAGTTTTATGCGAATCGACTTCGGATATTTCATCCAAAGTCGTTTCGCTCATCTCTAGTCGCGGGCCTGCAATACTGTAGTGCAGTACATAATATCGCCCCAGCAGAACCAAATACCAGCGTGCAGCACAAAATACTGCCAGCTTTATCACAGTATTCAACTCTATCACAGCTCTGAGAACACCTGATGCTCCTAGCATTAATTAATGCTTAGAGCATCAGATCATTATGTACCCGGCCAGCAGCCATGAGGAGGGCTTGGGTGACCCCATGGCCCTCGGCCCATCAGGAAATTTCCCTGTAAAGTCTATAGTCAGTCCATTCCTGCCTCACTCCAAAGACTAACCCTACCCCAGGTAGTGCACGTAATTGCTAACGGCAAGAAAACAATGGTGGCACAGTCATATGATAAATGGTAGAAGAATAGTTTTAGGGGGGGAAAAAAACCTCCTGGAATACCCCTTTAACTATTGAGTTGTATAATGTATAGCAGGGGTGTCAAACTCAAATTCATCGGGGGCCGCATCAGCAGTTTGGTCACCCTCAATGGGCCGGTTGTAACTGTAGGACTATGTGTCCACTCTTTATTATCATAAATTATTGTCACTGCATTCAATTATTACTGTTTTTAGAGCTTCATGCAAATTTTTGAACTGTTATAGGGGGACATATGTGGATGGCGCTGTTATGGGGGGACATCTGTGGATGGCGCAGTTATGGGGGGACATCTGTGGATGGCGCAGTTATGGGGAGACATCTGTGGATGGCGCAGTTATGGGGGACATCTGTGGATGGCGCAGTTATGGGGGACATCTGTGGATGGCGCAGTTATGGGGGACATCTGTGGATGGCGCAGTTATGGGGGACATTTGTGGATGGCGCAGTTATGGGGGGACATCTGTGGATGGCGCTGTTATGGGGTGAGGGGATCTGTGGATGGCACTGTTATGGGGTGAGGGATCTGTGGATGGCAGTATTATGGGATAGGCCCTATCCCATAATACTGCCATCCACAGATCCCCTCACCCCATAACAGTGCCATCCACAGATCCCTCACTCCATAGCGCCATCCACAGATGTCCCCATAACAGTGCCATCCACAGATGTCCCCCAAACTGCGCCATCCACAGATGTCCCCGATAGGGGATCTGTGGATGACACTGTTATATAACCCCTCACCCCTTAAAAGTGCCATCCACAGATCCCCCTCACATTGCCTCAAAATTGCAGTGGGGCCAGGTGTATTCACTGTCCTCTGGCCCCTCCGCTCACTCATTCCCCAAAAATCGGCATAAATCTATGTTAAATAAAGTAAACTTGTGCCCGCCCCTCATACATAATAGAATCACTAACCGCGGTCCGCTCCATTACAGGCCAGGCGCGCGGCCGGCAGCGTGACTGACTGACGTCACGTGCCGGCGCCGCCTGATTCATTCATAAAGTAGGCGGCGCCGGCACGTGACGTCAGTCACGCTGCCGGTGTACCATGAAAAAGCATTAACTTATGAAGAAACATTAAGCAGCTGATTTCAGGGGGCGTGTCGCTCTGCTCTCGGCTCAGATTGGCTCACATTCAGGGGGTGTGTTCTACGCTCGCGCTCGCTCGGCTCAGCTCAGTAGCAGAAGCAGGTCTGAAGCCCGCGCGGCACGGGGGGGGGTTTAGGAGGCAGGGATGTATGAATAAACCTGTGAGGCCCCATGTTGCGCAGAAAACCGCAGGTCAATTCAGACCTGCGGTTTTCTTCGTGACAGTCTCTGATCCCCAGTGCCACTGCGCGGGGTTGGCACCGGTGTATGAATAAACCTGTGAGCACCCCCCCCCCCCTTCATGTTGCGCAGAAAACCGCAGGTAAATTCAGACCTGCGGTTTTCTGTGCAACATTGGGGGGGGGGGGGGGGGCTCAAAGGTTTATTCATACATCCCTGCCTCCTAAACCCCCGTGCCTCCTCATAAACCCCCCCGTGCCGCGCGGGCTTCAGACCTGCTTCTGCTACTGAGCTGAGCCGAGCGAGCGCGAGCGTAGAACACACCCCCTGAATGTGAGCCAATCTGAGCCGAGAGCAGAGCGACACGCCCCCTGAAATCAGCTGCTTAATGTTTCTTCATAAGTTAATGCTTTTTCATGGTACACCGGCCGCGCGCCCGGCCTGTAATGGAGCGGACCGCGGTTAGTGATTCTATTATGTATGGGGGGCGGGCACAAGTTTACTTTATTTAACATAGCGGGCCACATGACGAGGTCTGGCGGGCCGGATTCGGTGGGTGCAGCCGATAGCAGGCCACGCTAGTGCCCGCTCCGCTTGCGTCATGGGTGATGTCACACATGACGCAAAGGGGCAGGTCACATCCTGCTATTGGTTGCACCCTCTCCACCCATCTCCGGATGTTGTGATCTGCATGAGGGGGAAATGCAGCGAAAGCCGTGGTGGGATTCTGAAGGACACAGGTGTCGGGAACCAGGTAAGTATTCTCTGTATGAGCGGCCTGGGCCTTGTGTGGGTATAGGGGGGTGGGGTTGGTAGGGTTACAGGTTTGGATAACCCAACTAAGAAATAACTTTGCACATAATTTTTTACCCAAAAATGATGTGATGTTATAAAGTCTTAGGCAAGGGCTAGTCACAGACATTTACAATTTTACCAGTGTAGAGCCTTATTCTTTAGGCTGGGTTCATATTTTGCAATAATGTGCTTTGTGGTCATTTACCACATCACAAAACTGCATTATTTTTACCACAAAATGCCGCGGTTTTGCAATGTGGATACTGCCTGGGTGTTTTTTAACATGTTTCGCCTGTGAAACCCATGCGGCCAATAACTGCATCATAAAACCACAGCAGTTTGAGATAAAACGTGTGTGGTTTTGCCACGTAGTAATTGTCCACAAGGCACACAACTATTCACATTAATTTCACCTGTGTGATGTCAAGGGGGATCTGGAAGGTCCATAAGATCAGGAGTGTTCCAGCAAAAGTGACACCTAGAAGACAAAAGAAGGTTCTTGACCATAACACCAATCAGGACATGAATACAAAAACAATTCCTATTAATGGGGTATTCCAACTAACAACATTTATCACCTATGCTGGGACCCCCCAATCACTAGAAGAAGGTCCCGAGTAGGGCTGCAGCTATTGATTTAGTGATCAAGTATCCTATTGATTAATCCAACGATCAATTGAGTACTCTGATAAAAAACAAACATTAAAAGAACATTTTCCTTTATAAAAACTCATCAGCCCCCCTCCCCCCGTGCCATCATCAGACTTCCCTGCCATCAGCCCCCTTCATGCCATCACTCCCCTCCAGTGCCACCACCTCCCATGCCATCAGTACTCTGTACCATCACGTCCCATGCCATCAATACTCTGTGCAATCACCCCCATGCCAGTACTGTGCCATCACACCCATGCTATCAGTACTCTGCCATCACCAATGCCATCAGTATTGTGCCATCAAAACTCTGTGCCATCACCCCACATGCCATCAGTGCTCTGTGCCAAAACCCCGTGCCATCAGACCTCCCTTGCCATCAGTGCTCTGTACCATCACCCCCATGCCATCAGAACTCTCTACCATCACCCCCCTTGCCATCAGTCCTCTGTGCCATTATCTCCCATGCCATCACCCCCATGCCATCAGTCCTCTGAGCTATCACCCCCCCATGCCATCAGTCCTCTGTGCCATCACCCCCCCCCCCCCCGTCATCAGTACTCTGTACCATCACCCCCTATGCCAGTTCTCTGCCATCAGTATGGAGCAATCACCCCCCCATGCGAGTACTGTGCCATCACACCCATGCCATTAGTCCTCTGTGCCATCACCAATACCATCAGTATTGTGCCATCAGCCCCACATGCCATCAGTGCTCTGTACCATCACCCCCATGCCATCACCTACCATGCCATTAGTCCTCTGTGCCATCATCCCCCCCATGCCATCAGTGCTCTGTACCATCACTCCCATGCCATCACCTACCATGCCATCAGCCCCCCGAGCCATTCCCCCCCCCCCCATGCCTTCAGTCCTCTGTGCAATCAGCCCCTCATGCTATCACTACTCTGTGCCATCACCACCAATGCCATCTGTCCTCTGTGCCATCACCCCCATGCCATCAGCCCCAAATGGCATCAGTACTCTGTAACATCACCCCCCATGCCATCAGAACTCTCTACCATCACTCCCCTTGCCATCAGTCCTCTGTGCCTTTATCTCCCATGCCATCAGTCCACTGAGCCATCAGTCCTCTGCGCCATCACCCCCCCATGTCATCAGTACTCTGTACCATCACCCCCTATGCCAGTCCTCTGCCATCAGTACGGAGCAATCACCCCCCATGCCAGTACTGTGCCATCACACCCATGCCATTAGTCCTCTGTGCCATCACCAGTGCCATCAGCCCCCCATGCCATCAGTGCTCTGTACCATCACCCCCATGCCATCACCTACCATGCCATCAGCCCCCATGACATGAGCCCTTTGTACCATCACCCCCATGTCATCAGTCCTCTGTACCATCACCCCCATGCCATCACCTACCATGCCATTAGTCCTCTGTGCCATCAGCCCCCATGACATGAGCCCTTTGTACCATCACCCCCATGTCATCAGTCCTCTGTGCCATCACCCCCTGTCATCAGTATTCTGTACCATCACCCCATGCCAGTCCTCTGCCATCAACCCCATGCCATCAGTACTGAGCCATCACCGCCCATGCCATCACCTACCATGCGATTAGTCCTCTGTGCCATCAGCCCCCCATGCCATCAGTACTCTGTACCATTATCACCTCCAATGCCTTCAGTATAGTGCCATCAGCCCCCCCTTGCCATCAGTGCTCTGTACCATCACCCCCATGCCATCAGCCCCCACATGACATCAGTACTCTGTGCCAAAACCCCATGCCATCAGTATAGTGCCATCAGCCTCCCATGCTATAATTACTCTGTGCCATCACCTCCCATGCCATCAGTCCTCTCATCACCCCCATGCCATCAGAACTCTGTACCATCACCCCCCATGCCAGTCTTCTGTGCCATTACCTCCCATGGCATCAGTCCTCTGAGCCATCACCCCCCTGTGCCATCATAACTCTGTACCATTAACCCCCATGGCATCAGTCCTCTGTGCCATCAGCCCCCCCATGGCATCAGTCCTCTGTGCCATCAGCCCCCCCATACCATCAGTCCTGTGCCATCGCCCCCCCCCCCATACAATCAGTACTGTGCCATCACCCCTCCATTCCAGTTCTCTGTGCCATCACACCGATGCCATCAGTCCTCTGTATCATCACCCCCATGCCATCAGTACTCTGAGCCATCAGAAGTCTGAGCCATCACCCCCATGCTATCACTACCCTTTGCCATCACATCCAATGCCATCAGTACTGTGCCATCATCCCCCCCATACCATCAGTACTGTGCCATCACCCCCCCATAACATCAGTACTGTGCCATCATCCCCCCGCATACCATCAGTACTTGGGGGCCATCACCCCTCCATGCCTGTTCTCTGTGCCATCATACCCGATGCCATCAGTCCCCTGTGCCATCGCCCCCCATACCATCAGTCCTGTGCCATCGCCCCCCCATACCATCAGTCCTGTGCCATCGCCCCCCCCATACCATCAGTCCTGTGCCATCGCCCCCCCATACCATCAATATTGTGCCATGCCCCCCCCATACCATCAATACTGTGCCATGCCCCCCCCCCATACCATCAGTCCTTTGCCAATGCCCCCTATACCATCAGTACTGTGCCATCACCCCCCCATACCATCAGTACTGTGCCATCGCCCCCCCATACCATCAGTTCTGTGCCATCACCCTCCATGCCATCAGTTCTGTGCCATCCATGCCATCAGTCTGTGCCATGGCCCCCCCATACCATCAGTCCTGTGCCATGGCCCCCCATACCATCAGTCCTGTGCCATCCCCCATACCATCAGTCCTGTGCCATCGCCCCCCCATACCATCAGTCCTGTGCCATCGCCCCCCCATACCATCAGTACTGTGCCATCACCCCCTCCATGCCAGTTCTCTGTGCCATCAGTCCCCTGTGCCATCGCCCCCATACCATCGGTCCTGTGCCATGGCCCCCATACCATCAGTACTGTGCCATGGCCCCCATACCATCAGTACTGTGCCATCCCCCCATACCATCAGTCCTGTGCCATCGACCCCCCATACCATCAGTACTGTGCCATCGCCCCCTATACCATCAGTACTGTGCCATCACCCCCTCCATACCATCAGTACTGTGCCATCACCCCCCAATGCCATCAGTACTGTGCCATCACCCCCCATACCATCAGTACTGTGCCATCACCCCCATACCATCAGTACTGTGCCATCACCCCCATGCCATCAGTCACTGTGCCATCGCCCCCATACCATCAGTACTGTGCCATCGCCCCCCCATACCATCAGTACTGTGCCATCGCCCCCCATACCATCAGTCCTGTGCCATCGCCCCCCCATACCATCAGTACTGTGCCATCGCCGCCCCCCATACCATCAGTACTGTGCCATCGCCCCTCCATACCATCAGTACTGTGCCATGGCCCCCCCATACCATCAGTACTGTGCCATCACCCCCCATGCCATCAGTCACTGTGCCATCACCCCCCATACCATCAGTACTGTGCCATCGCCCCCCATACCATCAGTACTGTGCCATGGCCCCCCCCCATACCATCAGTCCTGTGGCATCCCCCCCATACCATCAGTCCTGTGGCATCCCCCCCATACCATCAGTCCTGTGGCATCCCCCCATACCATCAGTCCTGTGCCATCGCCCCCTCATACCATCAGTACTGTGTCATGGCCCCCCCCCCATACCATCAGTACTGTGCCATCACCCCTCCATGCCAGTTCTCTGTGCCATCAGTCCCCTGTGCCATCACCCCTCCCATACCATCAGTACTGTGCCATGGCCCCCATACCATCAGTACTGTGCCATCGCCCCCATACCATCAGTCCTGTGCCATCGCCCCCATACCATCAGTCCTGTGCCATCGCCCCCCCCATACCATCAATACTGTGCCATGCCCCCCCCCCATACCATCAGTACTATGCCATGGCCCCCCCCATACCATTAGTACTGTGCCATTGCCCCCCCCCCCATACCATCAGTCCTGTGCCATCGCCGCCTCCCATACCATCAGTACTGTGCCATCACCCCTTCATGCCAATTCTCTGTGCCATCAGTCCCCTGTGCCATCGCCCCCGATACCATCAGTCCTGTGCCATCGCCTCCAATACCATCAGTACTGTGCCATCGCCCCCCCAATACCATCAGTACTGTGCCATCACCCCCCCATACCATCAGTACTGTGCCATCACCCCTCCATGCCAGTTCTCTGTGCCATCACACCCGATGCCATCAGTACTGTCCCATCGCCCCCATATACCATCAGTATTGTGCCATCAGCCCCCCATGCCAGTCCTCTGTGCCATCACACCCCATGCCATCAGTACTCTGAGCCATCAGAAGTCTGAGCCATCACCCCCATGCTATCACTACCCTGTGCCATCACATCCAATGCCATCAGTACTGTGCCACCCCCCCCCTATACCATCAGTACTGTGCCATCCCCCCCCCATACCATCAGTCCTGTGCCATCCCCCCCCCCCAATACCATCAGTACTGTCCCATCCCCCCCCCATACCATCAGTCCTGTGCCATCCCCCCATACCATCAGTACTGTGCCATCACCCCTCCATTCCAGTTCTCTGTGCCATCGCCCCCCATACCATCAGTCCTGTGCCATGCCCCCCCCCCATACCATCAGTCCTGTGCCATTGCCCCCCCCCATACCATCAATACTGTGCCATGGCCCCCCCCCCATACCATCAGTCCTGTGCCATCGCCCCCATATACCATCAGTACTGTGCCATCGCCCCTCCCGTGCCATCGCCCCCTCCCCATACCATCGGTACTGTGCCATCCCCCAAATGCCATCAGTACTGTGCCATCACCCCCCCCATACCATCAGTCCTGTGCCATCCCCCCCATACCATCAGTCCTTTGCCATCGCCCCCCCCCATAACATCAGTACTGTGCCATCACCCCCCCAAACCATCAGTACTGTGCTATCACCCCTCCATGCCAGTTCTGTGCCATCGCCCCCATACCATCGGTACTGCCATGGCCCCCATACCACCAGTACTGTGCCATGGCCCCCATACCATCAGTACTGTGCCATCACCCCCCACATGCCATCAGTACTGTGCCATCACCCCCCATGCCAGTTCTGTGCCATCACACCTGATGCCATCAGTCCCCGTGCCATCGCCCCCATACCATCAGTACTGTGCCATCGCCCCCCCATACCATCAGTACTGTGCCATCGCCCCCCCATACCATCATTCCTGTGCCACTCCCCCATACCATCAGTGCTGTGCCATGGCCCTCCCCATACCATCAATACTGTGCCATGGCCCCCCCATACCATCAGTACTGTGCCATCACGCCTCCATGCCAGTTCTCTAAGCTATCACACCCGATGCCATCAGTCCCCTGTGCCATCGCCCCATACCATCAGTCCTGTGCCATCCCCCCATACTATCAGTCCTGTGCCACCGCCCCCCCCATACCATCAGTCCTGTGCCAGACCCTTCCCCCCCCCAATACCATCAGTACTGTGCCATGCCCCCCCCATACCATCAGTCCTTTGCCATCGCCCCCCCATAACATCAGTACTGTGCCTTCACCCCCCCATACCATCAGTACTGTGCCATCACCCCTCCATGCCAGTTCTCTGTGCCATCACATCCGATGCCATCAGTCCCCTGTGCCATCGCCCCCCATACCATCAGTCCTGTGCCATCGCCCCCCCCATAACATCAGTACTGTGCCATCACCCCTCCATGCCAGTTCTCTGTGCCATCAGTCCCCTGTGCCATCGCCCCCCATACCATCAGTCCTGTGCCATCGCCACCCCCATACCATCAGTACTGTGCCATGGCCCCCCCATACCATCAGTACTGTGCCATCACGCCTCCATGCCAGTTCTCTGAGCAATCACACCCGATGCCATCAGTCCCCTGTGCCATCGCCCCCCATACATCAGTCCTGTGCCATCGCCCCCTCATACCATCAGTACTGTCATGGCCTCCCCCATACCATCAGTCCTGTGCCATCGCCCCCCCATACCATCAGTCCTGTGCCATCCCCTCCATACCATCAGTACTGTGCCATGGCCCCCCCATACCATCAGTACTGTGCCATCACCCCTCCATGCCAGTTTTCTGTGCCATCACACCCGATGTCATCAGTCCCCTGTGCCATCGCCCCCCCCCCCATACCATCAGTACTGTGCCATCACCCCCCCCACATGCCATCAGTACTGTGCCATCACCCCCCCCCATAACATCAGTACTGTGCCATTACCCCTCCATGCCAGTTCTCTGTGCCAGTCCCCTGTGCCATCGCCCCCATACCATCAGTACTGTGCCATCACCCCCCACATGCCATCAGTACTGTGCCATCCCCCATACCATCAGTCCTTTGTCATCGCCCCCATACCATCAGCCCTGTGCCATCGCCCCCCCATAACATCAGTACTGTGCCATCACCCCCCCATACCATCAGTACTGTGCCATCACCCCTCCATGCCAGTTCTGTGCCATCAGTCCCCTGTGCCATCGCCCCCCATACCATCGGTACTGTGCCATGGCCCCCATACCATCAGTCCTGTGCAAACCCCCACATGCCATCAGTACTGTGCCATGTCCCCCCCCCCTCTCATACCATCAGTACTGTGCCATGGCCCCCCCATACCATCAGTACTGTGCCATCACCCCCATACCATCAGTACTGTGCCATCACCCCCCATGCCAGTTCTCTGTGCCATCACACCCGAAGCCATCAGACCCCTGTGCCATCACCCCCAATACCATCAGTACTGTGCCATCGCGCCCCCATACCATCAGTACTGTGCCATGGCCCCTCTCCCCATACCATCAGTACTGTGCCATCACCCCCCCCCATCAGTACTCTGTGCCATCACCTCATGCCATCAGTACTCTGTGCCATCACCCCATGCCATCAGTACTCTGTTCCATCACCCCATGCCATCAGGCCCCCATGCCATCTGTACTCTGTGCCTTTACAGCCATGCCATTAGTTCTGTGCCATCACCTCTGCCAGTATTGTGCCATCAGCCCCCCATGTCATCAGTACTATTTAATTAACCCCCCCCCCCATGCCATTAGTCCTTTCTGCTATCACCCCCTCTATGCCATTAGTCCTTTGTGCCCTTCGCTCTTAGCCATCAGTCCCCAGCGCCTGTTTAATACTTAGCTCTCCTCTAGGGGCGCCGCTGACACTCTACAGCTGCTTCTTTGCTCTCTGCACTGTCGTCCTGACATCACACAGCGTCAGGTCATAGTGTGCGCTTACATTCACTATGTCCTGACGATGTGTCAGGATACAGTGCAGCTCTGTGCCGGGATACAGTGCAGCTCTGTACTGATCACATGACACAAACGAATCCTCAATGGAAAATTTTTCATTTAAAATCAAGTAATCTTTGCAGCTCTAGTCCCGAGCTCCTGTCCTTCCTCGGGGGAAAACCCCCAATCTGAATGGTGCAGCAGAGCACATGTTGAACCATCCAAGGTCTATGGGGCTGACAGAAGCAGACAGGCACCGTGCTCTCAGTTGTGTATATTGCTAAATCACATTAAAGGGGCTGTCTCATTAAGACAGCCTCTATTAGGCCTATTTCACACGCAAATTGCGGATCCATAAACACACCCGGCCGGCAGCCCCATAGAAATGTCTATTCTTGTCCGCAATTGTGGGCAAGAATAGGACATGCTCTACTTTTTTGCGGAGCTGCGGCTGTGTGCTCTCCGCATTGTTCCGTGCCCCATTCACAGTCCATGGGTCCCCATGTACTCTGCAGAATTGCGGAATACATGCGGACGTGTGAATAAGGCCTTACAGATGAATCCAGCACGCTGTCTAGGGTCCAGCTTCTAAGGTCTCCAGTGATCAGGTGCTATAGCTGGGGGAAGCTGCAGTCATCTATTTGCCCTGGGACAGCTTACGCAGGTCACGATCACACGGCAGTATTTTGCAAGAGCTCCTACTTCTAGTTAGTGGCTCTTCACTCTGGCTCACAGAATAGAGCCCCATTCCATGTATGATATCCATATAGTCAAGAGTTGTCTTCCTGGGACGACCCCTTTAAATATATGCATACTAAAAATGTTTTTAAAAAACAAAAAATAACCATGTATGTGTAAAAGTTATTTTCTGGGAATGTACAGCACAGAAGGACATTGTGGCACTGTATATATGGTATACTATAAGTCTGCAAAAAGACTTACCACCCGGGAGAACTTTACACAGTACTGGTACTCTGTGATAAGGTCTCTCTCATAGGCAGGCCGTGTAGGCTGTTCACACATTGCAGCTGCTCTTCTTTCTTTGCTGGCTTTTACCGAAATAGCAGCAAAATGCTGTTGGTTTTATTGTGATTGCAAAGATTGAAAGATGTTAAATGTGGCAGGGTCTCCACTCTGCCCCTTTTTGGGAAAGTAAATCAGCAGAAAAGAATATACCACAGCACAAAAAACTATCCAGTGGTTCGGTTCAAATTCCAGAAATTTATTTGGCAAGTGGTACAACGCGTTTCAGGGACAACAGTCCCCTTTATCAGGTACAGAATGCTTGCATACAACATTTTAACTGTTACACACATATATATACTTCCTAAAAACTGCCAAAAACACAAAAGTGGAGGTCATGGGGTGGGGATGGGCAGTACTGGACCTGCCCTGATGTCACCGGCATGAGAAGTAACTTATTATGATTTTAATAAATACTATAAGTCTGCATAATTAAAAAGTAGGGGCTTGCCCAAAGGTGAGTCTTTTCCGATCAAAGATCTACTGGACTATGGATCTACCAACATTATTTATCTAATCATCTGTCCGTGTGGCCTACAATATATAGGACGCACCATCCAAACCCTCCAAAATAGACTGAATAAACATAGGTCAAACGTCAAAAAAAAGATTTTACAACATAGTGTCCCCAGACATGCTACAATCCACCACCAAGGTTCTTTCTTTGGGTTTTCAATAACTCCCATAGAGCATATCAAAACGAATGGTATTTTCCAGACTTTAAGACGTGAAATGTTCTGGATATACAAATTGAACTGCCTGAATCCGTATGGCCTCCCTCCCCCCATACTCCACATAGCCGTACTTTTCCATCACTCAAACACCCAGTAGTCCCCTCATTCGATCTGCATATAGCCTGTTCATCAACCTAACCCATAATCCATATTTCATTTTCCATTCATTATAGACTCCCCCACATCTCCAATCCCCTCTCTGAAAACATCTCCCATACTTATACAGATTTTCCACTCAATAAATGCCCAGTAGTCTTAATTTAATCTACATACAGCTTGTTCATCAAAGTAACTCATATTCCATATCTCATTTCTCACATTTACCACAGACCCAGCATATTTCCACATCTCCAATCCCCTTAACATCTCCCCCACATCTCCATCGACACTATTCATCCCTGATAACGTATGTACATCTTTTTATTGTATCAAATTCTATCTTGCTCATAATGTAGTTTTTATAATTTGCATAAAATTTATAGACATCATTGCTAGAGATGAGTGAATTTCATATTTTGAAATTCGTTCACACTTCGTTTGGTGGTAAAAGGTGAATTGCGTTATGGATTCCGTTACCGCACACCATAACACAATTATATGAAGGAATGCATAACGGAATGCCTCTAAAGACATTCGTTTATGGTCGCTGGTAATGGAATCGACAACGCAATTCACCTTTTACCACCAATTGAAGTGTGAACGAATTTCATAAGCGGAAATTCGCTCATCTCTAGTCATTGCCAACCATTTTTGACAATTTCCACTATGTTTATCCCTGTCTATTACATTAATATAATCCTGCCCATTTAGCAACATTTTCAATTTGCTTAAAGCGCATAGGCATTTAATGTCAAACATTTTCCGCCATACCCCTCTTAACCCCCCCTTGCCCCCCCTTGGTCCTCTTGCCAGCACAGCGCTGGGGATGGATCGCTTTAGATTTCTGCTGTTGCGATCCACCTCCAAGCAGGACATACATTCTAGCTTGGACCAGCCGACTCAGCTTCCTGTTGCTGGGCTGTGGCGGTCATGTGGGCGCCTCAGCCCTGCGATCATTTTGGCAAACACTGGGCATCGCTTAGGGGTGTTTTATTTGTAATGTTTTTACACACCACTTACCCCACCAAAGTTTATTAGCCCCTACTTTTGAATTATGCAGACTTATTATGATTTTAATAAATACTATAAGTTACTTCTCATGCCAATGATACCAGGGCAGGTCCAGTACCGCCCATCCCCACCCCTTGACCTCCACTTTTGTGTTTTTGGTGGTTTTTAGGGTGTGTGTGTGTAGATAGATAGATATATATATATATATATATATATATATATATATAGATATATATATCTAACAGTTACAATGTTGTATACAAGCAGTCTGTACCTGATGAAGGGGACTGCTGTCCCTGAAATGCGTTGTACCACTTGCCAAATACATTTCTGGAATTTGAACCAAACCACTGAATGGTTTTTTTGTGCCGTGGGATATTCTTTTCTGCTGATCTACTTGCCTTCTGGGGGACCCCAGGCATCCCTGACCAGAAGTACCTGCATCTGTGTCTGCATACTGTCCACCACAAGGGGAATTTAAACACCCCTCGATTAGTCTACACTAGAGTTCTGCCTACATATAAGACAACTCCACAAGGTGAGCCTCCTTTTTGGTGACATTTCTTTATCTTAATTGTACGTTATTACCCTATGGTGCGCCTTTTTTGTGCTTCTGAGCTAAACACTGCCTGCACAACCATTTGACCTTTTTGGGAAAGTGGCTAGGCTGGTGGAGAAACGCCACTAGTGCAAAAAGATTTGCGCAAGTGGTGTTGAAAAAACATGTAGGTTGCAACTTTTTAATGCGAAATTTCTGGTGTAACATAAGAATAAATCAGCCCCTATATCTTATAATGTTTTAACATAATTTAATATTTGTCCCCCTCTTTAAAAGTTATGTACACCTTTGGGGGCAATTTTTTTTATTATTGCATTGTACTCATTTTCAGCTAAAAATTATTTTTTAAATTAATCTTTATTAAAAACATGGAGTCCTTTTTTTCTGTAAAGAGCTGAGATGCTCTAGTACAGGGATGGCCAACCTGCGACTCTCCAGCTGTTATAAAACTACAATTCCCACCATGCCTTGCTGTAGGCTGATAGTTGTAGACAGTCTGGGCATGCTGGGAGTAGTTTTGCAACAGCTGGAGAGCCGCAAGTTGGCCATCCCTGCTCTAGTAGTACCCTTTGGATTTTCTGTCTTTTCAGTCAGACCAGGAGCTGAAGGACTCCTCATCTCTGGTCTAGGACCTCCTAAACACTCAATATAACTCATCTTACTGATCAGAATGTGGCTTTAAGGGAGTCTGTCACCTGTTTTTAACCAGCACTGCTCTACAGAAGATTGCAGACAAATTCCAAGCATTTTCACGCATAGTTTTCCAGCTCACCTCCTTGGTCTTTGTACCTCCCGTATTCTGATGCCTTCGGTGAGTCCCAGTTACAGCAATGCAAAATGAAAAAAACGGCTTCAGAATAAGATGAAAGTCCTCTTATATACTGCAATAAAGGAGAAGTTTTAACAGCAGACGCCTCCACATTGTATGCAGTGATCGTTAACGCGTTTCAGACATTTCGTCCTTAGTCTCCGCCTGGCAGAAGATTGCAGACGCATTCCAAGCATACCTGTGTGCACTTTGTGTCTGTATTCCATGTCCAGGAAAAGCACTTTTATTCTCCTGGAAAACAGCTCCCAAGTGCCCAAAGCAAACCAGACTGAAGGGGGGAGGGCTGCTTTAGCTGCTCATATCTTTGTATTGGTAGCCACTAGAAATATAAACCTGACCTTATTTGTAAGCTGGCACACCAACCTTTCCAACAATACCAGAATCATAGCATTATATCCACTATATCAGAAGATATAGCTGTTATAAATCGAGTCAGGAGGAGTGAAAGCTGTTTTTGCTTTCACTTTCAGCTGGGCACTTGGGAGCAGTTTTCGAGCAGAATAAAAGTGCTTTTCCTGGACATGAAATGCAGACACAAAGTGCACACAGGTATGTTTAGAATGTGTCTGCAATCTTCTGTGAGGCAGTGCTCTTATTTAAAGGGAGTCTGTCCCCTAATTTTTACCAATATAACTAAGTGTTTATGACCTCTCAGTAGTTTAGAGATGAGGTTTATTAGATGATCGGCACAAAGTGAAAATACCAGTCACACAGCTAGAAAAACAGTTAACCCTTTGTGACAGAACAGCTCAATATTTTTAATAAAGGCCAATTGGAAAAAATGATTTTTAGCCAAAAAGGAGTAAAATGCAATCACAAAAAATTGCTTTAGCCTTTAAAGAACCTCTGTCAGCAGATTTGTACCTATGACACTGGCTGACCTGTTACATGTGCGCATGGCAGCTAAAGGCATCTGTGTTGATCCCATGTTCACGTGGCCGCATTGCTGAGAAAAATGTTTTAATTTATGCAGAGGAGCTTCTAGGAGCAACAGGAGCGTTACCATTACACCTAGGGGCTCTGCTCTCTCTGCAACTGCCACGCTTTCTCCACCTAGATTGACAGGGACAGGCATGATGATGTTAACACTGAAAGTGGAGCCTCCAGGTGTAACGGCAACACCCCTGTTGCTCCTAGAGACTCATTTGCATATATTGAAACTTCATTTGTCTCAGCAATGCGGGCACATATGAACATGGGACCAACACAGACGCCTTCAGCTGCCGAGTGCACATGTAACAGGTCAGCCAGTTTCACAGGTACAAATCTGTGGATGAACAGATGTGTTCTACCTCTGTTTAACAGAACATTACATCACATGTGGAGCATTGTCCATCCAGCAGAAGATTTTCAGAGAAATTCCTGTCAGATATTGTCCCCTGGCTGATTGTGTCTTAAAGGGGTTGTCTGGGTTCAGAGCTGAATCCGGACATACCCATAATTTCACCCAGGCAGCCCCCCCTGACTTGAGCATCGGAGCAGTTCATGCTCCGATGCTCTCCTTTGCCCTGCGCAGGATAGCGCAGGGCAAGGGCTCTTTTATGTACTACAATACACTGCCGGGCTGAGGCTTCCGCCCAGCAGTGTGTTCAGTGACGTCACCAGCTCTGATGGGCCGGCTTTAGCACTGCCCTAGCTGTTTTACAGGCTAGGGCAGCGCTAAAGTCCGGCTATCAGTGACGATAACGTCGCTGGGCTCACTGCTGGGCGGAGGCCTCCGCCTGGCAGCCCGAAGGAAAGCCCGGTTCGTCACCGAAACGCCACAAAATGCCTTTGCCCTGCGCGATTCAGCGCAGGTCAAAGGAGAGCATCGAAGCGTGAACTTCTCAGATGCTCTTCTCAGAGGGGCTGCCTGGGTAAAAATATGGGTTCAGCAAATCACAGGGAAAAAAAAAAGTGGTCTCAGTTCAGGCGGGTTCCTATGCTAACCTATTCATGCTGTTGCGCATTTTTCAGGAGCACAGTCCCCGCACATATGGTGTGCTGCCCCACAGCTCTGAACCCAGACAACCCCTTTAATTCCATTCACAGAGTTCAGATGACACAGCAAAAGTATGACATGTCAAAAAATGGCCCATCTGCCTAGTGCTGTTCTTGCCACATCCTGTGACTCCTCTGTCCAGCTAAAAGAGCTTAGACTTTAACTACAGATGCTCTAGGACAAGATGTGTCCAGCACCCAGTATGTGGGACAAGGTGACATCACTGTTGCCAGTGATTCTGAAAAACAACTGTGTGTGTCTGACCAATGCCAGACTGTGGTGTAAAGGTCTTTATTTTGCTTTGAAAACAGTTTAGTTTGAAACTGAAGTTACATTGTGTGCCTAAGTGTTTTTACAGTGGATGCCGTGATGTTGTATCATGTGGAGTTTCTGTGTGTGACTATGTTAGATACCCCAGAGGTCCTGGCTTACTTCTAAGGTCACTTCCATAATTAGACAGAGAACTCATGCATCGCCGTAAGAACAATGGTAGTAGGGTCTTGAGCCACTGGGGTGAACAATAAACCCATCCACCATCCTAGCCCGTGAGGAATATTAACATTAATCCCTTCACTAACCTAGACCACCAACTGTATTGCCATTAATTTAAAGAGGTTTACTCATTGAGCAGCAATTCAGACCCCTTCAAACCGCTGATAGGTGGGGGTGCCAGTCAGACCTCACCAATCCTATACTCATGACCTGTTTTGAGGGTACTTCATCAATATTGTACTGATGCACAATGCCTTTAACCTCTGTTACTTTTTAGAGCGGAATTTATCATCGGCTTGCAGGTAAACAGATTTACCATAAATTTTTTATGCCAAAAATTTGTCTAAATTATGCCGGCACATATAATAATAAAAAAAATAGTTGGGGCCCAAATTTTGTCTTTTCTCCCTTTTGCTGCCATAATCTTTTTTTTTTTTCCACATTTTGCACTTTTGATATGTGCAAATAAAATCTGAATTACTAAATCATGCTAACCCCCACACGTACTGGCACGTCATTAAAATTACACT
This sequence comes from Bufotes viridis, assembly GCA_033119425.1. NCBI lineage: Eukaryota > Metazoa > Chordata > Amphibia > Anura > Bufonidae > Bufotes > Bufotes viridis. Next base: position 33,248,627 of record CM065599.1, on the reverse strand, counting down.
CCCTACTTTATACACAGGGGCCTTCATGGAATTTTGCACAAAAAAAAGCATAACATTTTTATTGGTAAAATGTAACTGAACTCCCCAAAACCTATATGCTTGCTGATAGCCAACATCATGAAGATTGCAGTTGCCATGACGGGCTGTTAACAGCCACAGCCACCTTTATGTAACTGTGTGACTAAGGCCGCTTTCACACAAGCATATTTTGAGTCTGTATATGGCCCAGATTTTATGTACCAAAATCCACTGCTAATGCTAAATGAATAGAACTATTCACATAAGCATATAATTTACCTCAGTATTTGAAATCCACAGCATGTCCGAGTTTTGTGCGTATTTGTTTCCATAGACTCCCTAGTCTACTCTATGGAAGTGCATCAAAAATACGGGGATGAAAGAACATGCATGAAAATCCTGATGAAATCCTGAAGCAGTACTGATGGTATATCATCAGGGATCCATACGTAATCCAGAGCCAGAATACTGACAGATTTTAATATATTTGTGTGAAAGCCGCTTGAGGCTAGTTTCACACTGGCGGAAAATTATTCTGGCAGGCTGTTCCGACATTGTATCGGCATAGCTGAAAAGGCTGGAGTACCGCTAGGCCCCTTTGATTGTAATGGGACTCAGCAGGGATCTGGCCTGTTTCCGGGATTAGTGCCTGGATTTGTATTTCTCTAGCCAAATACCAGCAGTAATACTGGAAACAGGCCTGATCTCCTCCGTCCCATTATAGTCAATGGCCTCCGGCAGGGTCTGGTAGTATCTGGCTACACCGGATACCTTGTCTTCCGGCAGGCTGTTCCTTTGCTGGAAGAATTTACCGACAATGTGAAACTACCCTAAAACTCACATCCAAGCAGAGGTTTACCAACGAAAACTATGTAAAATTATAGAGCAAGGTATAAAAGCTTATGTACATACCCAAGCATATAGATAAACAAGAGTCTGTGCTTTCAAAAACACTGAAACATAGGCTATGCAATATTTGGTCGTCCTCCACAAATGTATTAAAGCTATATACTGCACACTGTAAACTGCTGCGGTACTGCTCCTGCGATGGGTACTGAAGTGCACAGCTAAAGCGTGAGACTAGGGAAAGTCAGGGCCAGGCATGCTGAGGTTGTTTACACTGCCTGGCCCTGTCAAAGTACAGAGGGCACAGCAGCAGCAAGGAGAATGAAGCCTCTAGGTGTAAGGCCTCATGCACACGAACGTTGTTTGTTTCCGCGTCCGTTCCATTTTTTTTTCACGGATAGGATGCTTCCCCATTCCTTTTAATGGGTCCGTCAAAAAAATGCGGATGGTCAACCGTTTTTGTTCCGCATCCGTGGTCCGTGTTTACATTCAGTAAAAAAAAAATAGAGCATGTCCTATTTTTTTCACGTTTGCGGACAAGGATAGGCATTATTACAATGGATCTACCAAAAAAAACAGTCCGTCATCTGTTTTTTTGGGGCAGACGCAAAACACATAAGGTCATGTGCATGAGGCCTAACGGTAACACCCCCGTTGTTCCTAGAGACTCAGGTTAGTGGTGAATTTGAGGTCAGAAGAGGTCAGGTATATGCAGCTCCCACTTCACCCAGCTATATTTTTGGGTATATCATGGGTAGCACCCCCATCTTGATTTAAAGCAGGGCTGCACAGCCTTTTCTGATGAGGGGGCCACATTGCTAACTGATAATGCATATCAATCATTCATACCATAAACGTCCGATATATGCTGGTTACGCTTCCAGGAATCCCATATAATGGGAGAATGCATGGAAAAAACATGAGAGCTAGATACAGAGAGGCGTATTTGGGGGGGTGAGGGGGCACAGGTTGTACATACCAGAGATCAATGCTTATTATCGTCATGCTTATAATGATTAGTAAAATAGCAGACATTATCTAATGTCTGCTACTTCTCTTTGCTCACACTGAAATTGAAGAGAACTGTGGTTGTTTTACTGGTAAATAGTGCTGACTTTGATTCTGATTATGTCTTTTACAGAAATGGAAGTTGAAAGGACACTTCTTGCAGCACTTGAGCAGCGCACTGTGTTTGGATACTCATTCCCCCAGGGTCCTGATCAACCCTTGCCAGTCAGATCTTACAAGCCAGCAGTGGGAGCTACTCCAAGCAACCTGAACGCTTACAATCACGACTTTGCATGGACCTGGTCCATTAAGAAAGGACACAAACATTTTGACGACCACCTGCTTCTCACCATTAAACACAAAGACTCCTTTGTAGGTGGTTAGACACTGCCAGTCCATGGGTGTCATTACATGATATTGTCATGGTTATTTTTTTTTTTAAGGGGACCAGCTACTTTTGGATGTGAAAGACACCATAAATTCTTAATTTATCTGATACCTTGTTTGGTAATTTTGGTCCCTTATTTCTATGTTGCCAGCAGGTTTACTAATTCTTTGCACAGCAGGGTTTTGTGGAACCCCAGTAGAGATGTGATGTTCTTGAGACCAATGACCTTCTCCAAGGCTAGCAGGATATTTCCATCCTAAAGGTCTCCTAAGTGATATCACCATGTTACAGCTTAACATGTAGTAAATGATAGGTGTTACAGACCATCTAATTTTTGAGATGGCTTGAGACATGATACTCTACAAATGCGTGTTACAGGCCATGTGAACAGAATTGACATTCTCATCTGCCCAGATTTTGTCTTTTTAGGATGGGAACTGCTGGCCTTTCATGCTGGGGTTTGTCATACATGTAGTTCTAAATGTTAGAGACTCAGACATGCAACCCTGAGTACTCGCCCCTCTGATACTTAGCTCTGCACGTTGATATGTAGGGGAATTGTAGCTTTAATAGTTGTGTGTTACTGTGTATACGACCAAGCTGATTGTCCTACAAGTCCTGGTTAATACAATATTTTTTTCCTTTGAATTGAAACTGTACCTGAAAGACAACAGTATGTTGTAATAAGCTAATGCTAACTTACTGTAAGCAGTTCCTCTGCCGCATTGACTTCATAACTCAAATCAGTTGGGCCTTGTCCTGCTTGTTATACAGGAAGTCGGGGTGCATAGAAATAACAATTCTGGGGAAAAAAAACATTCAAAATATATATATAATTTTAGATATAATTTTAAAATGTCATTGTGTTTGTTAAAGATGGCTTTTATAGTCCATGTAATTTATCTGCTGAAATATAGTACTGTGCAAAGGTTTATGCATGGAAAGTAAGAAGGCTTTACAGAATAGAAGTGTCAATAGTTTATTTTTATCAAGTAACAAAATGTAAAGGGAATGAACAAAAGACAAATCTAAAACCAATCAACATTTGATTCATGGAGTTGGGGATTTGGTCAGAATTAATGGTGGCCTCAATGCTGAGAAATACAGGCAGATACTTATCCATTATGCAATACATCAGGAAGGCGCCTGATTAAATCCAAATGTATTATGCAGCCAGGACAATGACCCCAAACATACAGCCTATGTCATTAAGGAAAATCATCAGTATAAAGAAGAACAAGGAGACCTGGAAGTGATGATATAACCCCCATGAATTACATGAAGAGACAGAAGGATTTGAGCAAGGCTACATCCACAGAAGATCAAGATGTTTGGCACAACCTCCCTGCCGAGTTCCTTCAAAAACTCTGTGCCTAGAAGAACGGACGTTGCTCTGAAGGCAAAGGGTGGTCGCACCAAATATAGATTGGATTTTGATTTGTCTTTTGTTCATTCACTTTATTTATTTTTTATCAATTACAAAATGACAACTATTAATACTTCTATTTTTGAAAACATTCTTACTTTGCAGTGTTTTTTCCACCCCCTGCCTACAACATTTGCACAGTACTATATATGGGTTTTATCTAGAAGGTAGTGCATGGCATGTATTTTTTTCTCCCAAGAGGTGCTACCAGCAATGCTGAAACTCTCACCTGGTTCTGCCACCTAATGTATGAGCTTACACAAAAATTCTAGGGAACTACTTGAAAAAACAAACAATTGCACTAAGTGTTCATAGAGGAATCATTCATTCTAGCAACTGCGGTAATCCAAAAAATACACAAGACAGTTCCACACCAGCGCCCTGGAACCTGTCTATGGCCCATAGTTGGTTACAAGCACTTCTAACTTGGTGGCACAGCATAGGAAAATAAAAGTGAACCCACTGATGAACAACTATACATCTGCATTCCTAAAAATACCATAGATATCTCAGATGCACCTTACTATAAAAAGTTTAAAAATAGTATAGTCATATAGATACGTGCAGAAAGCCACCACATCATAAATATTAAAAAAAAATGTACACTTTTAAAGAAATAAAAAAAAAATCCTAAAATATCCACCTTTAGTACCAGTTTCACATACTAAATGTTTTAATAGTACAGTAGTCAGATTTATCACCACAAAGCATTCGAGTGGTATTGTACATGTTCATACACCACATACTAATATTTTATACAGTATCTGATTCCGTTTCTAATACAGCTGGTACGTGATATATAGTAGGTTTGCATAGAGCAGTGATCTATCCGTTTTTGCACCCTGTAAAAGGAGAAGCCTCACAAAAGGGAGGACCCCTTCTGCAGTTCACACAGTGATGGGAAGAGAAACGAAGGTGGGATGGTAGCTAGGTCCAGCCCAGGGGACTGAGGGACTCCACGAATATCCTCAGCATGAACAATGCTTTGTATCAGTGTTACTGTATTTATTATTCTGGTGCTTGCATATGGGTGGATCATGGCCCAAATTATTGTTTTCGGTTTTTTTTGCTTGCATTTGAAACGTGTTTGGCCAGAGATGGCAAAATCATAAAAAAAGAAAAAAAGTCAAGCCTCCCCCTACTAACAAGGACTGGAGCTTCCATTTAGTTTACAGATTTGTACTGCTATAACTATCCAGTGACTATGTGATCTCTGACTGTCTGACAAAAAAAAACACCAATAGGTAAGAAATAAATTCAAGAAACGTCTGACATTAGTCACTTAGATTTTTGGATTAGATAAAAAAGTAAAAAAAAAAAAACATCTACAGTATTAAATTCCAAGAAACTTGTAGGCACATTCTGACCTTAAATGCATAAATCACTCACATTGTTAACAAGTCCGGCCAATCATCTCCGATATTAAATCTAGGTCATCCACTTCGCTTAAATACATAGCTCAATTTCTTCAATCAAGTAGTAAAAGACAGCAGACCCTACATAAAAGTCACTCATGAGAATAAAACAAATGAGGTTAGAAGTTATTCGTATTAAGAACTCTCCCTTACACATGGTTACAAATCAGTTGTGGAGAACTATATCCACGTGTATTATTATTAAGTGTCTAAACTGAGAAGTAGACTTTATCCTCAAAATTATTTTTCTACAATGATGCTTGGCACGGATGTAGTCTTGTGAAGCAATGTTAGAACATCCAGTCTTGAAGTACATTTCCAGCAATCTGGTCACAAATAATACTGGATATGTCATATCTTGTATAATAAATGACTATGGTTCTTATTTAAAAACAAAATCTCTCTTTTCTTACCTTTTTTCCAGTTAATTGGTCAATAACCTTTAAAAAAAACTTTGCATAAATCAATAATAGAGGTGACTATAAGAAACTTTGTAATATATTTTATCAGAGAAAATGTTTGTTTTCTTTCCCTCCATTTGTCAGGCTTTTTCCTCTCCCCTCCTAGCTGTTCACTCTCATAGAAAGTGTGTGGGGGGGTGGGCAGGAGAAGCTGAGAGAAAAAAAAAAAGACACATAAATGCTGCTGCAGCTAACGCATCTTCCATGATGCTGTACCTCTGTATGGAGATGGTGAAAGGCAACCAAAATCTCCTCTTCCCTGTGTGCAGTGTAAGGAGATGTAGCGGCTTATCTTTACCCACTACGTCAGGGAAACCTGACAATTACCATAACTAGTGAAAATGCAGGATACAAGTCATATAATGGCCAGATAAGCTACTCTTCATGTATACACACAACAGCTTATTCTTAGAATTCACCTGAAATGATTTAAGCGTCATGTGGGCTGCATTTTCTGTAGCAGAATTTCCACTGTGGTTTGTTGCAAATTTTGCTGCAGATTTCACCCTATGCATTGCAAAGGGAGAAATCTGTAGCATAAATTAAAGGGGTTTTCCAGGCTTTTAATATTGATGACCTATCCCCAGGATAGGTCATCAATATCAGATCGTCGGGGGTCCGACACCCGGCTCCCTCACCGATCAGCTGTATGAGGAGGCGGCACGTGCAGTGTGCATGTGCCTTCTCTCTTCCTGTTCACCACTGCTGTCTACAGAAAAGCAGCAGTGAACAGGAAGAGAGACGGGAGACAGCACGTGTGCACTGCGTGCACCATCTCCCCATACAGCTGGTTGGCGGGGGTTCCGGGTATCGGACCCCCGACGATCTGATATTGATGACCTATCCTGTGGATAGGTCATCAATATTAAAAGCCTGGACAACCCCTTTAATATACTTTGGATCTAAATTGTGCAGGCCAATTTATGCTGCAGATCTCTTTTGCAGTCTATGGGTGAGATTTCTAAGAGTATATTCACACATAATGGATATGCTGCATAATTTGCCACTGAGGATTTTTCGGGTAGTAAATCTGCAGCACTGTACAGCACCAATGAAGTGGATGAGATTTTAAGAAAGTTCATCCACACGCTCTGTAAGCAATCTGAGGCGTACTTCGACCCGTCTTGTGGATTTGAAATCTGCAGCATGAGATTTATGCTGGTAGGATTGTCTACAGTGCAAAGAGGTTCAAGGAATCCAGCTCCACTTCGGTAAAGGAATATTTATTTTGCTTGCGGTAAAATCACATCCAGTTACAGTTACAAAAGTCTTGTCTACGTGTTTCGGGCTACAAGAAACAATTCAAGCCCTTACTCATGAATAGAGATGAGCGAACTTCAAAAATTAGTTCGGCGTTCGGGTTGGGGTAATCGCCGCATCCCGTTATGGATTCCACTACCGCGGACTATCCCGGCATATGGAATCCATAAGGGGCGGCTTCCAGGAACCCGAACTTTGGAAAAGCCGAAGAACCTGGGGTGACATCACAGTCATGTGATTAGTGCAGGGGGCGTAGCTCAGCACTGGATTTGATCCCGTGCTGAGCCACGCCCCCTGCACTGATCACATGACGGTGACGTCACCCCAGGTCCTTCGGCTGTTCAACAGTTCGGGTTGGTGGAAGCCGCCCCTTATGGATTCCATATGCCGGGATAGTCCGCGGTAATGGAATCCATAACTGGATGCGGCGATTACCCCAACCCGAACGCCGAACTAATTTTTGAAGTTCGCTCATCTCTACTCATGAATTGTTTCTTGTAGCCGAAACGCGTAGACAAGACTTTTGTAACTGTAACTGGATGTGATTTTACCGCAAGCAAAATAAATATTCCTTTACCGAAGTGGAGCTGGATTCCTTGAACCTCTTTGCACTATATTACCCGGGCCTGACACGGGTCCTCCGTGCTCACAGGTGAAGGTGGGGCTGGTGAGAGCTGCTGAACTTTCCTTTTTACTAGAAGATTGTCTATAGCATAAATGCCCTGAATAGACATATATCGAATACACCAGAAAGGTATTAAAGGATCTTTCATAAATACCTTTCCTTGCGGGGTACCTCCGCTGATGCTGCCACCCTGCCTGTTTTTTCAAATATCGCTCCTACGCCTGCTGTGCCCCCTGTAGTTTTCCTGCTCAGTATGTTAAGGCTACATGCACACGACAGTTTTTTGCTGTCCGCAACTCACGGATCCGTCTTCCTTTTTTTTTTTTCACATCCACATCCGTTCCGTGTGTCCGCAAATTTTGTAGGTTGTGTTTCCGTGTGTCTTCCGTTTTTTTTTTTTTTTTTTTGCGGATCCGCAAAAAAAAACCCCGGAAGGCTTGAAACAGTTTCTTAAAGTACCTGTCCAAGTGCTCTGGTTTCCAAGCAACCATCCGCAAAAAAAACAACGGATGCGGATGACAAACGGATCCGCAAAAAAAACCCCGGAAGGCTTGAAACAGTTTCTTAAAGTACCTGTCCAAGTGCTCTGGTTTCCAAGCAACCATCCGCAAAAAAACGGATGCGGATGACTAACGGATGGCTTCCGTTGGTCATCCGCATTTTTTGCGGACCCATTGACTTCTATGGGTCTGCAAACCGTTTTTTGCGGACATGCCATATTTTTTTTGTGGATGTGAAATGCGGACAGTGGACGCGGACAGGCAACGGAAGAGGCATCCGCATTTTTAACGGATCCATAGAAATTAGTGGTAAGCCATCGGATCCGCAAAAAAAACGGAACGGAGGCCGCAAAAAACCACTGTCGTGTGCATGTAGACTAAGGCCTCTTGCACACGAACGTATTTTTTTTTGAGTGTTTTGCGGTCCGTTTTTATCGGATCCGTGGTTCCGTTTTTTGTTTCCGTTGTGTTTCTGTTTTTCCGTTCCGTTTTTCCGTATGGCATATACAGTATACAGTAATAACATAGAAACGATTGGGCTGGTCTTAAAATTTTCAATAGATGGTTCTGCAAAAAACTGAATGGATACGGAAGACATACGTATGCTTTCCGTTTTTTTTGCGGACCCATTGACTTGAATGGAGCCACTGAACGTGATTTGCGGAAAAGAATAGGACATGGTCTATATTTAAACAGAACAGGAAAAACGGAAACGGAAGGCAAACGGAGACACTTCAGTATTTTTTGCAGACCCATTGAAGTGAATGGTTCAGTATACTGTCAGTATACTGAACTGAAAAAACTGCCAGTATACGGTCCGCAAAATACTGTTGTGTGCAAGGGGCCTAATACTGAGCATCGGTACAGGGAGGAGGAGACACCAGGGTTTCTTAATGGGCGTCTCCTTCCCCCTGGCTGTGACACTCTCCACTGTGATTGGACCGCAGCACAGCCAGGAGACGCCAATGCTCAGTATTAACATACTGAGAGGGAAAACTACAGGGGGGCACAGCGGGGCGTAGGAGCGATATTTGAAAAAAAACAGGCTGGGTGGCAGCATTAGCGGAGGTACCCCGCAAGGAAAAGTATTTATCAAAAATAAAAAATACATGAAAGGTCCTCTTTAACACACATCTGAAAGTGCAGAGCTAGAAACTGGCCTGAAAATTATCAGTAATTAATAGTAATAATAATTACCTGTCCTCTCATCCTCCTTTATTACTGCTGGCTGGAGCAGTCACCTTCTCACATGGAAATATACCCCTGAAAAAGCAGAAGAAAAGAGGTGTGATAATACAGTCCTGATACATGCGAGAGATTCCCACAGACCATGGTAATTCCTATGAAGACGCATTACAAAAAGTGCTGGCACCAATATATGCAGCCAGTAGTCAGGTGTTAGTGCAGCCCCTGTGCCTGAGTCTATTACCAGGGGAAACAAATCGTAGACACAGTGTGCCTTATCCCTGCCACAATATTCCAATGACACCCACAATGTCCTTATAGCACCCACATTGTCCCTTATTACCGCCAAAATGCCCTCCATGTCCCTACACCAGCCGTAATTCACTATGACGGCCATTATATCCACCTTACACAAACAATGTGCCTTTTGCAGACTACGATGTCCCTATGGCTATCACAATACTGTCAATGCACACCTTATGCCAACTACAAAGCCCCATGATAGTCAAAATTCCCTAAGACAAATTAAATGCCCCTACGCCAGCTACAATATTCTCAGTGTCAGCAACAATGCCCTCCATAACCTAACCGCAATACCTCCATGATGGCTACGAAACCCCTATTACTGCCACAGTGCCTCCAATAGAACCAGTATGACCCCATGACAACCACAATGTCCCCACTGCCCCTAGTCCAACTGCCGTGCCCCATGAGTGCCAGAATACTCCCATTCCAGATACAATGACCCCTATGCTATACACAATATCCTCATAACAGTTTTAAAGTCACAAATGTCAACTGTAATGCCTCCATGACAGAAGTGTGCCCTTATGCCATCGAAATTGTCTTCAGGGCAACCAGAAAGCTGTCAATGACTCAAGCCACAATGCACCTGCATCCACATGGCTACATTTTATATGCCAGTCACAACGCCCCATGACACTTTCCATGCCCTCAATGGCAAAAATTACTTCCCCATGCCAGCCATAATGTCACCAATCATGCTGTCTACAATGCTCTTATGACAGGCAAAATACTTACACAATGCCATATAACCATATGCGCCCGTGACACTCGCCAAATCCCTTCAATGTAGCTAATAGCAACAAAGTCCCCATGCCAACCAGAATGTCAGATATACCAACCACAATGGGCCACACTATACTGCCTCAATGACATCCACAATGCCCCCAGTCCTCCAACTCTGCAAACACAAATAATGTACAACAATGCTGTAGAAAACATTCTGCTGCTAATGTTACACCAGTTTTGCTAATGAGATGCTTGGCAAATTAGTTTGTACAAAATTATTTGACCCCGTCTGCCAAACGTCAAGGCGATCTCGATTAGACTGGTTCCTAACACTAAATCCTAGCTGTTATGTTATGAAGGGGCATTTCCACCAAGGAGGGGGCACAGAGTGGACCCAACATGCATGTAGAGCCTGCACTCCCTGGATTTCATGTGGTCGTCATGTCACATAACAGGTAGCATTTAGTGTTAGGAACCCGTCTAATCGAGATTAGAAACTAGTGTAGCATTAGCACCAGAATTCTATGGCATTGTTGTACATTATTTGTGTTTGCAGAGTGCTGCAGCATAACCCCCTTTTTTATCCCCAAATCCAGTCATAATTCCTCCATGACAGCACCAGTGCCCCATGCTATCCAAAATGCCCTTATGCAAGCCACAATACGCCCATGACAACCTGAAGACAACTATCAAGCACTCAATGCCCCCACCACAGTCCTTATATCAGCTGTGATGTCCCCATACCACCCAATGTCCCTTATCTTAGGCACATTATCTCCATAACAGCCACACTGTCCAAGGACAACCACATGGCTATCAAAACAAACCACGTGGCAGCCATGACAGCCACAATGATCTGAATACCCCTATGCCAGCCTCAATATTTCATACAAGTCAAAATGCCAACAGCGCCAACTAAAATGCCTCAATGACTAACACAATGCCCCCATTCCAGTTACAAAGTCCCATCATAGCCACAGTCACCAATTCCAGTCACAATGCCGCCATGACACTCATAATGCCATCACTGCCCCATACCAGCTTCAATGCCCCCATAACTGCCATTATACATTATTAAAACCCGCAATATTGCTTGTCCCAGCCATGATGCCCCCATGACACTTACAGTATTGTCAATAGCTCTTATGCAAGCTACAATGCCTCTTTGCCAACTACAGTATTCTCAATGCCCTCCATGTGTCATGGAGGGGCATAAAAGCTATGAAAAGCACCCATTACAGCCACATGGCTCTTATGTCAGCCATCAGTCTCCATCAAAGCTACTATGACCCCATGACAGCCACAGTGCCATTGATGCTTCCTATGTATGCCAACCACCATGTCCCATTTAAAGTCACAAAGCTACATTCCAGCCACAAAGCCCCTATAAATGACCCAAACACAAACTGTAATTCCCCACGACAGGCATAGCATCCCCCTGCCATCCAAAATCCCAAACTACAATTATTTCAGCGCCTCCTATACCAGCCACAGTGGCCACTATGCAAGTTACATACTAGCAGCATTGCCTTAAAATAACCCAGATGCCGTCCACAATGCTCCCATGCCAGCCATAATATCCCCTATACCTGTCACAATGTCCCCATAATAACCACTATGCCCCCATGACACTGACAATGCCCCTTAGCTCAGCACAATGCGCCATCAAAGCCACAGTGCCCCCTGACAATCAAAATCCTTCCTATGCCAGCCGCAGTGACCCTATTCTAGCATAATGCTGATTATGACAGTCACAATGTACATATGCTAACCCCTAGGGGTAGAGTGACATTATTTAAAAATTAACTTTTAAACCTGATACTTAAAAGATGAGGAGACATAAACCAATGTACCAAAACAAGACAATACAACAAACAAACAAAGGGTACCGGATAGTTCACCCTTCACTGCGGTAGGTAAAAAGGAACAAATCCTGCTGCACCTCAGCTGAGGTGCATGCGGTCTTACCCGAACCAGGGTGGATGAAAGAAGGACTGCAGGTCTCTGCATTAGTTGTCGATGGCGGGTATCAGGGATCGGTGTCAACAGCTTGTAGAATCCCAGGCGGATCCGTATGGTGGTCCCTACGATATGGTGGGGTCTCTAATAGGCAAGTAGGTCCTAACGCTAGTAAACCCTAACAATGAGGGGAGGGGGACTATCACAGACCCCGCCATATCATAGGAACCACCATACGGATGCCGCCTGGGATTCTACAAGCTGTTGACACCGATACCCGCCATCTACAACTAATGCAGAGACCTGCAGTCCTTCATTCATCCACCCTGGTTCCAACCCTGGTTCGGGCAAGACCGCATGCACCTCAGCTGAGGTGCAGCAGGATTTGTTCCTTTTTACCTACCACAGTGAAGGGTGCACTACCCGGTACCCTTTGTTTGTTTGTTGTATTGTCTTGTTTTGGTACATTGGTTTCTGTCTCCTCGTCTTTTAAGTATCAGGATTAAAAGTTAAAGTTTAGTTTTAAATAATGTCACTCTACCCCTAGGGGTTAGCATATGTACATGAATTTTCGGAGTGTTATCTGAGCCTACACAATTTGCTCTATACTGCCATCATAAGTTGACAGCCACAATGCCCTCCAAAGATAACAAAGCTGTATACCAGACACAATAAGCTAGGACAGCTGTGATGCCATCATGACACCCACAATATCCATAATGCCAGCCACATTCTCTTTTTTACTCCAGCTACAGTGCTCCCATATCCACCACAAAGCCCCCAATGCCAAGTACATAGTCCCTTGACTGTTCATTGACAAATATCACATACACCAGGAAGGTATGACCACACCTCGGAAAGTGCAGAGCTATATTAAAAATAATATATTAATTACCTGTCCTCTGATTTTTCTTTATCTTTGCTGGCTGGAGCATACGCCAACCGCACCACCACTTTGACAGCTAAAAAAACTCCACTACTGCTATGATGCCTCTATGCCAGACACAATGTGAGCATCAGTGTTGCTATAACCCCATGACAGCCACCATGTCCCTAATGCCAGCCGCAATGCTCTATAACACTTACAATGCTATCAATGCCCTATAGGGCAACCACAATGCCCACAATGCTTAAAACACAAAGACAGTGCCCTGTGTGCCTGCGTCAATGCACTCCATTTTCTAGATGCCAAACCCAATACCTCCATGATAGCTACAAAACTCCTATTACAGCCTCAATGCCTTCATGAGCCCCAAAATGTATTTTATGGAAGCCAAAATGCACCATGAAACCCACTAACCTCCCACGTTAGCCACAATGTACTTAATGCCCCCTATGTTGACCAACATGTTCCTATGATTGCAATACTACACTCTACGCCATCAATAGTGGTAGACTGAGAACTTAGGCTACTTTCACACTAGCGGCAAGGAACTCCGGCAGGCTGTTCCGGCGGAGGAACAGCCTGTCGGATCCGTGCTGCTGCCAGTGCAAGCGTGCCCCCAGACTACTGCTCCAGCCCCATTGACTATAATGGGGACGGGCCGGAGTTCCTGCGGCAGCATGGCAAACATGCCGAGAGGCGGCCGGAATAAAACTACGTCATGTCGTAGCTTTAGGCTAGGGCTACACTACGACAATAAGTTGCATGACATATAGTGCACAACTTCACTAAGACATTTTGTTGCGCGCCAATTTTTATTAATGATAGTCTATGGGGTTGCGCTGCGACATGCTGCAACTGTGACACGACAGTCGCAGAAAAATCCATTTTGGATGGGTTTTTTTTGCAACTCGTATAGCAGTCGCAGTATAGACTATCATCATAAAAATTGTCGCGTGCCAAATGTCGTTGTTTAGCCCTAGCCTTATTCCGGCCGCCTCTTGGCATGTTTGCCGTGCTGCCGCCGGAACTCCCGGAGCGGTAGTCTGGGGACACATGTACACTAGCGGCAGCACGGATCCGACAGGCTGTTCACCCGCCGGAACAGCCTGACGGAGTTCCTTGCCGCTAGTGTGAAAGTACCAAACCAAAAATGGGCCCCATGTTGAAGGTGTGTCCAGCTAGGTCTAGCTGCCACGTTCCATCCTCCTACTCCAGTTGCCCCTGGATGGTAAAACAGTTGATTTCAGGAGGGCACCTGCGGCTGCCGGCCAAGTACATGAGTTCTTGACGCTCCCAGCATTAAATGTGGGGGCGTCAGACCATTACTTCTCTAGCAGGCAGTGGTGAGGAGGGTTCAGGTGGCACCCTGGTCATCGACCCACCAGAACGTTTCCATGTAAAGTCTATGGTCAGTCTACTCATGCCTATATGTATGAGACTGCCTGGATACCCAAATGGCCCCTGTGCTCTAGAGAGTATGCTCCCCATAACCTACAATGAAGAGGTAACTGGCAATGGAAAGGTAGCCACTGAAAGCTACGGAGAGTGCTGCCTCCATGAGATGAATGCCGGACTTGGCACCCCTGCTCTCCCAACATGCGGGGGTGGGATTCTGCACCTATCACACTGATTTGCAATATGTTGTACACTTACAAGAAGAAGTAAAGCTCTCAGCAACTGCCTGCGCCTCATAGACTCGATGGAGTCCACATAGTCCTTCATGTTTCCACACTGTAGATATGCAGTGCAAGATGGCACTGTACTATGTTCACAACTTCAAGGTGTCACTTACTGTAAAATCAAACACACAAAACAGATATTAATTTCCATTATTCTGTGCCCGGTAAAGTGCTGAAATATTAGTGCCAACCATGCCCTCATAGTATGGGGCTATTTTTGTTAGATGGAGTGTGCCACTATTACTTACCTTTTCGTCTCACTAGGCGACTAGACAGTGCGATTGTTTGATCGCCGATTTAATCCACAGCAATGCTTCTGTATTGTAATGTATCACACCTGTAAGCATAACACTGACAGGCATCCTATTATGCTCTGCCATTCCATCAGAATGCCCGCAAATGCTTTGTGGTCATGCTCAGCCTGCTCTCAGGGGTTCTTCGAGAGTATAAAATGTCCCCTCCCCACTGACCGCAGCATTCTTCCCCAAGCCTCCCTTTCACACTGTCAGCAAAACATCCCCATTACCACCTCTCACAGATTAGAAGGAGAACAAATAAGGCTGAAGGTGGGAGACAGAGTGTGGAGAAGAGCTATCCAGGCTCTTCTCTTGTGTCCAGACTCCCCCTGAACTACTGGGTTCAGGACCTGTGTTCATGTGACCATGATGTCACCACAGGTCCTTCACTCCTTCAATCCACAGAAACTGCACTGATAACATGGTACTGACATTATCAGTGCAGTCTCAGCTTTATCTGACTGACCGGTCAGCTGGGATTCTGTCCTGTGGGGGAAGATTACCAGTCCTATCCTGCTTACTGGCTCAGGAGTGTGCCTACCTGCTTGATGCCCATAGCAAAAATGGTGGTTAAATACCCATATGAACTATGATCAGTTATCAAGCTAATATATAATGTGCAGGCCAACATAATGATGGAGGACTTGATGACTGTATGTAATCCTGTACACCATGAAGGTGATGATGTGCAGGAGAGTAAAAGGAAGTTGTCTAGAGGTAAGGCCAGGAGAGAGAGATGGATTGGCGGTACTGAACACTAGCCAAAAACAAGGGATGGCCAGGGCAGGCAGCAAATAATCATAGTCAAGAAACAGGCTGGGGTCAGGACAGGGAGCAAACAATAAGAGTGCAAAAACAGTCTGGGGTCAGGGCAGACAGCAAACAATCACAGTGCAAAAACAGTCTGGGGTCAGGGCAGACAGCAAACAACTGCAGTCTAAAAACAGTTCGAGGGTCAGAGCAGGTAATCAAAACACATAATCCATTAGTGAAGCCGAGCTCAAAACCAATCTGAATGGCAGCTGTGCACAGAGTTGGTACTCGTACGCTGCAGCAGACTCCACCACTACATCTTTTTGCAGCAGAAGGAGATTTTCCTATGATATTCTCTCAGGTGGAAGATGAAATCACGGGTAAAGCTGTACTTGACGTACGATCTTATTCATCCACTACATTGGATCTCTCCTTATTCACTAAGGGTCTGGTCGGCAAGGCTTTCATGATCTTACGAGCTTCATAACTGACAGGGACCATTAGTGGGATATCGTACAGTGATCTCGCAGTGACCTTAATGCACGGTCGTAGGGTGCAAGGAGCACTGTGGACTCTAGATGTCACTATTCGTCCTCTCTGAGTTAGAATATTCTAGACAGATGGTATCCTGGGCAATAAAGGATGGCTGTTGAACTGCATTTTATATGGTTATTGTAATAGATCACATTCATGTGCGTTGTATCTGCACTGCACTGTGGGAAGGGTTAATAGACGGCCATCTAATACTTAGAGACTTTGGGACTGTCTGTACAATAAGAAGCTAGTAATTTTCCATTCCTGTCACAAATAACTTTAGAGCTGAGTTTTGGAGGGAAAAAAGATACAATTACTTTAAGTGTCTGGTTTACTCTGTCTAAATTGTTGTTTACGTCTGAAAACTACTTAGTCATTCCTACTGACTTGTACTAAGGTTCAGTACAAGTCTACGTGTTATGTTCAGTGGGTGCAAACCCGCTGTCCCACGTGACCAACTCCCTCCGAGGGCAAATGCCTTAGTACACCTCTCATTCTTCACAATACTTCTGATGGCGAAGATAGACTTAGGGACCTGGGTGCAGACCCACTGGACTGGCCTCTCGGTGGACAGTACACCCAGAAGGCGCTGGGAGGCCAGAGGCTGATCAGGCAAAAGCATAGTCAGGGTTCGAAGGCCGTGGTCAAGGCAGGCAGCAATGAGGCAAAGTTTGTTAACGTAGTCCTAAGTCAGGGGCAGACAACAAATAGGCTAAGTCAGTTTAAACAAGAAGCAGGGTCTGGTACACAGTAAAGCAGAATCACACTTAACACCTTCACATAATAGGGCTAGAAAAGCTAGTGACCAAGTTGCTCAGATGCCTTCCTGTAGAAAGAGGCGCCTTTAAATACATCCTGCAGACCAGCTATAGGATGGGGAAGATGGGGGGGGGGGGCGGGGAGTGTGCGTGCTGCCTACCCTTAAGGGGGGATATCACAGAATACCTTCACCAGTGTAAAACGTAACCTTTACTGATAATCATTTAAAAAAAAAAAAAAAAAAAAAATTTGTGCCCTTAGAAAGCAATTAACAATGAGGCTGGGCAGGACAAGGAAAGGAAAATTGTCTCACCCTCACACTATAGGCCCCGCCTAACAAAACGGAATGGCCATCCCGATAGGGGCGATCCCGTGTCAGGAACCTCCTGATAAGCCCTATATGTCCCTGACAAGGGATAGATACCGCCAACCGAGAAGAGACCTAATATGACTACAGTCCAATAATAATGTCATAAGTCAATGCATTTATCAGAAAATAAAGTTACAACAAAAATAATCGCACATAATACATATATGCTCCCAAATAAACCAGTGGTGTCCAGGTTTTGATCACCAGTGAAAAAACAGAGCACATACCATATGTCCCAGGAATGCAAACTTTGTCCCGACACGTTTCTCTGAACCGTTCTCTGGGGTCAGTTCATCAGGGGACCACATATAACAAAAAAAAACTCCAAAAGAGCAAACGATACAGAAATGGAGGCAATACTGAGCTCCACTAACAGTCAGGAGGGGAATGCTGGCGGTAGAAGCGCAGACCATAGCTAAAAACCCCGCTGCCCGCACCTGTCAGCACAGACCGCAGCAGTAGCGGAGAGGAGCGAGGAAGTCTGGGGCCTGTGCCTGATTGTGGTGACAGAATCACAGGCACGAACCGCCAGGTTAACACTATGGCAGCCTTGAACTGCAACACTGTTTCTGTTAGACTGTGCTTCCCCAGCTTCACTCCTCCCACTAGAGGGTTCTGGATCAATTAGAAACTGCATAAAAGTAGAGCAGTTATCCTCAGACAACACGAAAGCCTGGCTCCAGATTGAATCACACACACTAACACATGCTACTTTAAAAGACTACTTGATTCATCTGTGGAGCCAGACTCTGCCGAAACATAGCTTGCTAACGATAGCATATGCCAGTACCCTATGGACCAAAATTCACAAAACACAGGGAGACTCAACATCACACCTACTTCAACATGCCACTACCCACGCAGTAGAATTAAGTATACCCACCATAAATCTTTCGGTTTGGCGATAAAAAGGGATCACTACCATATCCCAAATTACAGTGGATCACTCACTTCTTCCCTTCAACTACGCGCTACCACGAACGGAGCTATACAATTACCTGAGAATTCGTCACTTTCTTACGAAAATTATTCACTCCCCTCCTCCAATGAACTGAAACGTCATGAGACTATTCCAATTCCCCTCTCTTTTCAGAAGACACGCCACAAGGTATGTCTACTGAAGGGTTCTATTTCAGTTCAAAGTCTATTTTGTATATAAGCTTTAAATTCCATCACCATCTAT
Organism: Bufotes viridis; assembly: GCA_033119425.1. NCBI lineage: Eukaryota > Metazoa > Chordata > Amphibia > Anura > Bufonidae > Bufotes > Bufotes viridis. The sequence continues at coordinate 33,230,044 of CM065599.1, read as the reverse complement.
ACATCAGTACATCACGCACACAGGAACACATAGGGGTAAAGAGTTCTTGGAAAACAGTTTCATAAGAACTAAGTGTTTTGCCCACATATAGCCTTCACTCTGATGAAAGATAAGATAACTGAAATCTGTAGCTGGCTAAGACGTGTGTTCCTCTGTGATTGGTTAACTTAAACATAGTGTTATTGGATTAGGACTATATATGTCTCACTAGATGTGTCCTGTGTCAACGTCGCTCTCTCTGGCGCCAGATAAGAATCAAATCAAGCTGAATACCGAAGTCTGGTACCAGGGGTACCAATAAGAGGGAAAGAAAAGAATATTCCTAACAATATGGGGGCTCTGTCCGGGATCGAGAAGGTCATCCTCGGGTCTGGTGAGAAGAGACAACGATTTTGTCCTCTGGCTGATTCGAGGGCACTGGCCACGTCTCGATTCAAGTAAGTACATAAGAGACCCTTAGATAGACTTCGGGTGAAGTACTGTGTCAGGGATACAGTAAGCATAACTCAGGGAGTTTTGCCTTAGGACTCAGGGAATCCTGTAAAAGATCTGTTCAGGGAACAGAAAGGACTCAGGTAAGTCCAGTAACAAGGAAAGTGCACTTCAGAGGGCTCAGGGAGTCCCGTAAAAGATCTGTTCAGGGAACAGAAGGTTTTACAGCTTGATTTGATTCTTAATAAGATAATTGTAGAAGTTTGCATGATAAGTGGTTTGATAATTGTAGAAGTTTTGCATGATAAGTTGTTTTGTCTAACATAGTTATATAAGGGAAAGTGACAGACTGGGTCGTAAGTGTACAGCTGTCGTCCCAAGACTAACATTCTGTTTTGTTTTTTGCTATTACTGTTTTGAATTCTTTTTGTAAGAAAATAAGTTTTGATAATGGGTAGTCAAAAATCTAAGACAGAATACCCTAAACGAGAACCAGGAGAAACATGTAAACAATATGTTGCCCGAGTCAGTCCTACAAAATATTACCTTGTTAACCCATGGGTAGATAATTTGGCAGGGTGGACAGAGGCAATGGAAGCAGTAGACCCCTTTTCCAGGGAAGGAGACAATAGCATATATCACATGGACATGGTCAAGGGTCTATGCTTAGGCGACACTGCCGCCTGGCCGTATTTTGAACCTGACCGTTCATGGGATATGGATTATATGCAGAAAGGAGGAGAACAATGGCTAGAGATAGCTCCCCACTGGTATGACCCCAACATGTGCAAGACAAAAGGTTTAAAAAGATCAAAAGACGATAGAAAACTACATGTGATACAGACTAAAAAGGAAAATGATAAAAAACATCAGATGTATCCCCCACCTTCATATGTACATAAAATTAACTGTTCAGCGCCCCTACCACCCCCTCACACACCCCTCCCTTTCTAACTGTCCTTAAAGCAATATAAAAATGATGAAGAAGAGGATTTAATAGCAGCCAGTCACATAATAGCAGGATACACAGTTAGTAAACAACCCACACTCCCAACTGTATCGAGATATAATTTAAGAAACAAGGGAAAAGAGGAAAAGGATAGTGAGACCAGAGGATCTGAGACATCCATGCCTTTTTTGACGGTTGGTAATCAACTGATGAAAAAGGCTTTGGACATAGATGACCTTAATAAAATTATTAAACACTGCCCCAAGCCTACTGTGGCTCCGTCTGGCACAGTGGCTTATTTAAAGAAATCCTGTAAAGGGAGAAATTTCACCCAAGAAGACCTTAGACTCATAATTGACGGAATAGTGAGATCTCTCCCATCATCTATTTATCCCCAGGACTGTGACGAGGGGACATCCTCTGCATCTAGAGGAAAGAAGGTTTGTACACAAACATAGAAAAGGGTTCTTCACGGTAAGAGCAGTGAGACTATGGAACTCTCTGCCTGAGGAGGTGGTGATGGTGAGTACAATAAAGGAATTCAAGAGGGGCCTGGATGTATTTCTGGAGTGTAATAATATTTCAGGCTATAGCTACTAGAGATAGGTCGTTGATCCAGGGAGTTGTTCTGACTGCCTTATTGGAGTCGGGAAGGAATTTTTTCCCCTTAAGTGGGGAAAATTGGCTCTACCTCACAGGGTTTTTTTGCCTTCCTCTGGATCAACTTGCAGGAAACAGGTCGAACTGGATGGACAAATGTCTTTTTTCGGCCTACTATACTGTTACTATGTTACTAGTGGGTTCCCACAGTTCATGGGATTGGAAAAAGGTAACAACAGTATCAGAAATAGACCCCAATACTAACGCAAAGGACTATATTTGTAACACTGAGCACGGACAACAGTTAATATGGAAGGAGATAGAAGAACACATGATAGAGGTATTTAAATCAAAGTCTTCACTCCCAGTAGCCGTAGCATGTAAGCAAAAACCCTCAGAAAGCGGTACTGATTTCTGGAGGAAATTTATAGATTGCTGGAAATTGGAGGCAGGGCTACCGGTTCTCCAGAATGACAGTCTAATTATTTCCACATTTATTAACAATCTATCTGATAGGCTAATGCTTACAGTAAAACAGAACGTCTCCACGTGGACTTCAGACAGCATAGATCAATTTGAAAAACACCTTTATGAAAAGGAAGCCGCAGGGTGTTTCGACATTAGCAAATCCACTGCCCCCACACATGCGTATACAGGGAACAGAGGGAGAGGAAGAAACAAGCGAAAGACAGCAGGAAACTTTCATAGATCAAATGATAGAAACCAAGACTTCCAAACCATGAATAACTGCTGTTATAACTGTGGACAGGAGGGACATTGGGCTAGACAGTGCACAATGCCCAGGAGAGACACGCAGAATCAGGGAGCACACAGCCAACAACAGCCCATGACACAAAGGGGACACAATACAGATAGACAGGGTACGCAGACTCAGCCCAGGTTCCCCATTGATTAGAATCATCAACAACCCTACTGACGGGGACCGGAGGGAGTCACCCCAGCTTTCACACAGGTCACCACCGATACACCGATTATTTTGCTTAAAGTTGCGGGAAGGAAGGTAGGATTCATGGTAGACAGCGGCGCCACCTCCAGTGTGTTAAACAAAGACATGTGCAAGGGGCCTTTAAGAAAGTCTGACCTCTCTATGGCAATCAACGTGCTATTAAATAAAACATATAAAACAAGTGCCCTCCCAATAGAGACCGTGGACGGTGAATACATCACGGACTATACTTTCAGCATCATAACAGATTGCCCTGTAAGTTTATTTGGAAGGGACCTGTTTGTGAAGTTGGACTTGGGGGTGACAGTAAAAAATGACGGACTAAGTATTCACTCAGCCACCATGCCCATAGTGACCCCGGCTATATGTACTTTTGTTAGTTTACAGGACCACTAGGAGACAAACTCTTCACTATGGCCACAAGGCGACTATGACACGGGCCTGATTGATTGCACACCTTATCAAGCCAATCTTAAACCCGGTGCCACACCAGTGTATCAAAAGCAATACCCACTGTCCAAGGAAAAGATTGAGGGGCTACGGCCAATAATAGAAGAATTTCTGAAAAAAGGAATCCTCGAGGAGGTGATTTCACCTTACTCCACCCCTATCATTCCTGTGACAAAGGCAGATGGTACTCCCCCGTCCAGGATTTGAGGGCAAGCAACAATCATTGTGCCCATAGCCCTGGTGGTTCCTGATGTCACAACTCTCCTTTCCTCCATCCACGCGGAAGCCGTCTGTTTTAGCGTGATTGATTTGAAAAATGCTTTCTTCTCAGTCCCAGTTAATAAGAGTACCCGACTCCTTTTTGCTTTTTCCTTTGAGGGACGTCAACTGACCTGGGGTAGAATGCCACAGGGGCATGCTGATTTACCAGTTGTGTACAGCATTTTCCTCCAAGCCACTTTGAAACCCTGGCACCCCCCCCCCCCCCCCCAAGGTTCCATTCTGATACAGTATGTTGATGATCTACTGTTGTGCAGCATGTCAGTGGAGGCAAGTGTACATGATGGTATATCCTTGTTGAAATGGTTGTCAGAATGGTGGTCATAAAGTGTCGTTAAAGAAACTGCAGTGGTGCAAACAGCAGGTTGAATACTTGGGCTTTGTCCTCACACAGGGGGAAAGAAGAATCAGTCCAGGGAGAATCCAGCCTATTGCGGGCCTGGTCACCCCGCGCACCAAGAAGGAAATGCTGTCCTTTCTTGGTATGATAAACTACTGTAGACAATGGATCCCCGACTGTTCTTATTATGACAATATTTTGAGGCAAGCCACTCTGGAAGAATCCCCAGAGTTAATAAGATGGTCAAAAGAAATGTTAAATGCTTTCGATACTCTGAAATGTTCATTGATGTGTAGCTCAGGATTGGGCCTCCCTGATTATAACCTACCATTCAACATGTTTGCATGACAAAACTGTAAAACCATGGCGGGGGTACTCACTCGAGAACATGGGGGAAAGTTGCGTCCTTGTGATTTTTTTCTTAAAGGTAATGCCTGTCCCTGTACAAGGGATGCCGGCATGTCTACGTACTCTTGTGGCCTGTGCGATGATGGTGGAATTGGCCATACCCTTTACACTGGGACACCACACTGTCTTGCATACTACCCATGATGTAGTGGGATTACTCAGAGGTATTCATACACAGCACATGTCAGCACAAAGATTGTCAGGATATAAAGTCCTTTTACTCAGTGATCCATCATTACAGATTAAATATGCCTCACATACGGCAGGACCAGACCTATACTAAATGCATTACTAGGACTAAAAGGGACAGAAGACTTTTTACCAGACGAACATGACTGTCTCAAGGTACTAGAATACGAAACCTCCCCTAGACTAGACTTGTCAGCCACCCCCATACCAGACGCACCAGAAGTGTTTGTAGACGGTTCATGTTCACGTCCACTCGACACCGTCTACTGTGCAGCATATGCAGTAGTGATGCTGCCAGATATTATCCTTGAGTCACGACCCATTCATGTGCAATTAGCCCAAGCTGCAGAATTAATAGCACTTACAAGGGCATGTCAAATACACAAAAACAAACCTGTCACAATATACACAGACAGCAGATATGCACACGGGGTTGTGTGGGACCATGGGGTAATCTGGCAACGCAGGGGTTTCACCACAGTTGACGGTAAGAAAATATCACATTCCCAGCTTATAGATGATCTGTTGGCCGCCCTCCAGCTTCCCTCACAAATAGCTGTTATACATTGCAAAGCACGTACTCGAGGAAAAGACAAGATTTCCCAGGCCAATGCCCTGGCTGACAAGGTGGCAAAAGAAACGGCCCAAAAACATCCCAATCGGATTCATAAACCAGACCCTTGGGCAATGCCTTGCCTAAAGCCTCCATCCTTAAGCTCCACACACATGCTGACAGAGCTCCAGAGATATGCCACAGAGGAAGAAAAAGACTGGGTTTACCCTGTTTTGCAGAAAAATCCACAAACTGGATTGATCTGCAAAGAGGGGAAACCATGTATACCCCAGCATAGCGCTGCACTTTTCATAGCACATTTTCACGGAGTAGGGCACAACAGCATCAAAACAACATGCACCCTTTTGAGCCAAAATTTCTATATAACAGACATGCAACATTTGGTTGCAGACTACATAGGCAGATGCCTGATCTGCCTTCAAGCTAATCCTGGTAATCCACATAGGATATTACACCAACATCTTGATTATCACACGACTCCATTCACCCATTTACAGGTTGACTACACACATATCCCCAAGACAAAGGGTAAGCAAGAATACGCTTTGGTCATAGTGGACATTTTTCTAGATGGCCAGAGGTATTCCCTACAAAAGCAGAAGATGCCAAGACCACAGCAAGGATTATCACTCAGCAGATAATTCCAAAATGGGGATGTCCCCTGGTCATTGAATCAGATCGGAGGCCAGCATTTACATCCAAGTTAAATAGAGAAATAGCCAGATTGCTACAGGTGGAATGGAGATTTCATATCCCGTATCACCCCCAAAGCTCTGGAATTGTAGAACGCATGAATCGAACAGTTAAAGGGGTATTCCCATCTTGCTATTTCGTCCTCACCTCAGCCAGCTCTACATTTCACTTCCTGGTTTCCTGCTTCTGAGGCTGGGCGGGCTTAGGCAGTTGAGTGAAGGCCGGCCACGCCTCCTTATGACATCACATTGAGAGCTCAGTCCTTGCCGTGCTTGTTCATGTAGATAGTATGACTCATCCCTCTGGCAGCCTGCAGTCTCTGGGAAGCAGCTTCTGCTGTTGAATCCTCACTCTCCTAGAGCTTTTTTTTACACAGTAACCCTGGATTCAGACCTGAGCGTTCCGGAAAAGCGCGTTTTACGCGCGTTTTTGTCGCGCGCATTTCAGCGCGTTTTGCAAATAGGAAACGCGTGTTCGTACGCGCGTTTTTGTGATTGACAACTGTGGTGTCAATCACAAAACGCGCGACAAACGCCCCAAAAAAAGCTCAAGTACTTGTTTATGCGTCGGGCGTTTTACAGCGCTTTCAAACGCGCTGTAAAATGCTCAAGTGAGAACCAGGGCCATAGGAAAGCATTGGTTTTCATGTGTTGAGCGTTTTACAGCGCGTTTGAACGCGCTGTAAAACGCTCAGGTGTGAACTTAGGGTAAAAGGTCACTGTCCTGCAGTCTAGTACAGCTTTACACACAGAACCCGTCTTATCTTTTACAAACCCATTCTGTGCAGCTAAATAATAATTCACCACTACACATGAGCCCACAAGCAAGTCGAGTAGTATCCATATGATTTGTGCATTTGACTCCCATAAAACATGACCACCCCCCAGCGACCAGCACTGATGAAGATATTTTTCTAATATAGCTCTACTACACTGGTGTATAATCCTTGGGTCTTTTATCTGTATACATGAATATACAGCTCTGCTACATCTGTCTTCTCCTCCCCCACAAGCAAAGGTTTCAGCTCTGCTACATCTGTCTTTTACCCTCCCCCAGCCAGCAATATAGCTTTGTACATATAGTTCTACTGCCCTGCTGTATGTCATAGATTGAAACCTACCCACTTATACTAGTATAGTAAGCTGCTACATCAGCATACACATTACTGCAGCATTTTCAGACCGCAGAGCTGTGTATGTCAATGTAGCACTTTTCTTTAGTTATTGGGGAAAATTTCGGTTTCTGTCTACTATATACAGCAGGGCAATGTATGTAGCTAGACAGCCACATTGCTGGTGGGGGAGGGAAATAGACCGATGTAGTAGTGCGGTATATCAAGTCGGTTCAGTCGCATTGCTGGAGGAGAACCAAACACGGATGTAGTCGATATAGACTACACTGGTGTATAAACCTTATATCTTTTATCTGTATAAATGAATATAGAGCTCTGCTACATCTGTATATCCCTCCCCCACAATCAAACTCTGTGTCTGAACTGCAACATATAGAGCTCTGCTACATCTCTCTCCCCCTCCCCGCCAGCACTATCTGCGAACGGCAACATATATTGTTCTGCTACATCTGCCTTCCCCCCCCACAAACACTGTGTCTCAACCGCAACAAATAGAGATCTGCTACATCTCTCTTCCCCTCTACCACTAGGATTGTGGATGAGACGCTTCCTATACAGCTCTGCTACATCTGTTAAACGTGTAACTGAACACATAGAATTACATTCTTGTTGTCTAGATCATGAAAGTATGTGTCCCTCCACAGGACATTATGGAATGAAGGGACACATAGTTTCATGATCTAAACAAGAATTAAATTTGACGTATTCAGTTACACCTTAGGGTACTTTCACACTAGTGATATAGCTATCGGGCAGGCTGTTCCGGCGGGTGAACAGCCTGACGGATCTGCCATGCCGTAAGGACCCGTGTGCTGCTGCTCCGTCCCCATTGACTATAATGGGGTGGGGGCAGAGCTACAGCGCAGCACAGCAGTGCACGGGTACTTGCGGCATGGCGGATCTGTCAGGCTGTTCACCCGCCGGAACAGCCTGCCCGATAGCTATACCGCTAGTGTTAAAGTACCCTTAGACAGATGTAGTAGAGCTGTATAGGACGGTGTTCTTACACAGTGCTAGTGCGGCAGGGGAAGACAGATGTAGCAGAGCTGTATATGAAGATCAGCGCATGCTTGGATGCCCGAAGACTTCAGAGACAGAAGTGGAGAGAGAGGACATGCCGGACAAGTATCGGAGGACTAGGACAACTTCAAAATAGGTGAGTATTATTTTTATGTGAATAAATGCACCACCAAACGATATTACAATATAGGACAATAAAGGAATTCAGGATGAACCCCATTATGAAATGGAGGGACACAGAGGGGAGGACATTATGGAGTGGAGGGATATAGTCTGTCCCCCCCCAGCATCCTCCTCCATGTCACATCTCTCCCCACCTCCATGTCACATCTCTTCCCAACTCCGTGTCACATTTCACCCTTCTACTTTCCCCCTCTATTAATGTGTAAATACCATTATGCTCACCTGGTCCCGTCTGCAGAAACACTCCTTCTCCTCTGTATAATCATGGTATCTTGGGCTTCTAAAAAGTTGTTTGAGGACCTGGGAAAACACAGCCAATCAGTGGCCGCAGCTGTGTCATGTGTCAGGCCAGTGATTGGCTAAGCAGGAAATCCCTGGCCTGACATGTGATACAGCTGCAGCCACTGATTGGCTGATTGTTCCCAGGTCCTCAAACAACTTGCCGTGCGCTCCTGCTCGCAGCAGTGTTCCACAATCCCTCTCTCCACTCTGCGCTGAAAACAGGCTCTGCGCATGCACGGCTTCCCTGCGTGCGCGCTCATGGACTGAATGAGCGGCCGGCAAGGCAGATGAAGAGGAGCTTGTGCGCAAGCGCGGCCCAGGGAATCGCTCCAGAGGTGGCCGTAACTAGGGGAGACCAAACCAAACACTGGGCTACAATGTAAGTAATTTGAACTAGAAAGGTGGGAATTTAATAATACATCATATTGGCAAAAATGATCATTGGCCAATACTTAATCAATTAACCTATGATCATTGAAATGGGAATACCCCTTTAAAGACAAACTTAGGAAAGCCACAGCAGGTACTTTTGAGAAATGGAAACAAATCCTACCTATTATATTGGCAGAAATAAGAATGACTCCCAATAAGAGGTTAGGACTGTCACCCTTTGAAATCCTTATGGGTAGGCCCTTTCCAACTCCTTGGGCAAGTCACCCCTAGTGGTACAGGAAGGCGACATAGACCAGATTAGGGAAGAATATGTCACAAAACTGATTAAAGTTCTTAGCAAAACTGAAGAAAAAGTTGCTTGTAAGTCTCCCTCTCTTCCACAGGAACCAACGCACCCCTTCCAGGCTGGGGACACGGTGGTGGTACGTAAAGGAAAAGATCCCAAGGAGCTGGCATTCGGACCCCCTACCACGGTGGTAGCAGTCACTAGAACAGCGATGCTCACAGAGTGAAAAGGGTCCCTGAGGCTTCTTCTCCGGTGTTCAACAAAGACAAAGAGGAGAGCTCAGAAGAAGCCTTGCCACAGGCTGAAGATGAAGACCCCACAATTTTCTGGGAGATTTATTTGTCTGCTACTGATTATTAATCTTTGTGTTTTCTTGCCAATCGGACTCATTACCACTTGTATTTATCATCCAGAGGAGATGAGTTTATTATGTGGTGCACCAAATAATCACACAGTCTCTAAAAGAGCTCGGGAGCAAGATCCTTTTGTTCCTGGCCCCTCTTATTCTGAACAGAATAGTATAATCAGGATAGTGAAGGCCCTAAATGTTAGCTCATTGTGCCTTAAAGATTTACAGAGTCCACACTGGAAATTGAAATAATTACTTTATTAGTATTTTTATAAAACAATTCATATTAAAATGTTATATAGTCTTGGTTAACATGATTAGTGGTATAGATGACAGCTAGAAACCTTTACACAGGGGTATATATACATAAGTATAGAGATGATGACATCACAGTTACCACTGGCAATTTGTGCGCACACGTAATTACGATACCCCCTATGGTATGGGGCCACAAATGTACTAATAGCCCAAAAAATAATAATAAGTAGTATATAAATGCATGACAGAAAAGTGCCAATAAAGTGCTAGTATTTGTACAATCAAAAATCATATGTGTCCATGTACCTGAGTACGCACAGAATATCGGTGTCTCCCCCGCGTCCCAGCGCGTTTCGCCTGCTCGGCTTTCTCAAGGGAAAGGTAGGTCCCCAAAGACCAATGAACCCCTCCTTTTATAGGTCAGGAATGTAAATCAATGAACTCACCTGCCACTAAATGCTTGCACGCTACAAGCCAAGATGAGCGACCCGGAACTGCTTAGTGCGCATGCGCTAACTCACAGGAAGTCGTCATGTGCGTTCCACGATGGAACGCACACTTCCTATTAATCCTCTCCCCGGAAATTGTCATATGCATTCCACAGTGGAGCGCATACTTCCTCCACACTATCATACGGTTACGCGCCCAGTACTCAATATCAGAAGTGCCGATGTGTTCCACACTGAAACGCAGACGACGGCGGATGCTGCAGATAAATTCATATATATATGTATACATAATATCCAGACATAAGGATGTATAAGAATATATAAACTTAATAAGCATATATATAAGGTGCAAGGGAAGAAATAGGAAAGTGCAAAAACCGTGCAGTTGTGTAAGTGCTGAGTGCCCAAATTAAAGTGCCAGTGCAAAATAAAGTGAAAGTGCACAGAATGTTACATATCAATTCATGTTGAAAATATTAAAAATATTGAAAAAGTAAAAATATTAAATGTTATCATAAGTGAAAATAAATACATATATAAAAAACAAAGTGGGTAAAACCACAATATACAGTTGTTTTAAAAATAGATGGCGCAAAAATAGTGAAAAGAGGATATATGTCATAATAGGCCTCCATGGCTTTAATGCCCATGCAGGATACATGAACTTGGATAATTAATCCTTATCCCAGACTCTAGCATCCCATCCTTAATTGCTTCGTGCTGATCTTGGTTCTCCTGTATCCTTGACCCGGCGCATGCCACACAACATGGAGGGGGGGGGGGGGGTTGGGGTGCTGAGAGAGAATAGACTGAAAAAGAAGCATAAGAGTTCATTAGTACCAGTTGTTATAAATTTTTAAATAAAAAAAAATTAAATTTAAAAAAAAAAAAAAAGAAGGGATCAACGTCCCCTTTCATCTAAAGCAAAACAGCCCTGAGCAGAAACCAATGAATGTAATATCAAGATGGATCAAAAGTAGATTACAAAAAGGGGCTTAACTGAGACCTTCATTTAATCCCCGAGGGGTGACTGTATTCAATAAGAAAATCCACCTTGCCTCCCGCTGAGCTAGGAGGCGTTTCCAATTCCCACCTCTTTGGTCAAACAAAACACGATCTATGCCTCTCACCTGCAGAAGACGGCCATCACAATTATGATGTTCCTTGAAGTGCCTTGGAATTGTTTTTAATGTTGACACGTCCGTTATATCCTTAGCAGCAATGATTCCCAGGATGTGCTCTCTGATCCTCCTCCGTAATTCCCGAGAGGTGAGTCCCACATAAAGGAGACCACAGGGGCAACTGGCCAAGTAAATTACGCCAACTGTTTGGCATGTGATCGAATGTGTTATAGTGAAGCTCTTCTTTCTGCCAGAGTCTTGAAAAGTGTCAGTTCGTAACACGTTTGGACAAGCCACACAATCGACACATGTGTTGTTGCTGTATCCAATGTATACCCTCATTAATTAATACATTTATGAGATGTAGGCGAGTCCCAGATACACCACAAGCTGCATACATTCAGATACCTCAAAAAAAAAACTGGATCTCCAGAGGATTACCAACAATATTTACAGAAATATTTTGAAAGAAAAAACAAGAAAGGAACAAAATGAAAAAACCACATTATATAAAAATATGTAGATGGTTTTTAAGAGGGGATTGAAGGGTTCTATTTCAGTTCAAAGTCTATTTTGTATATAAGCTTTAAATTCCATCACTATCTATACATCAGTACATCACGCACACAGGAACACAAAGGGGTAAAGAGTTCTTGGAAAACTGTTTCATAGGAACTAAGTGTTTTGCCCACATATAGCCTTCACTCTGATGAAAGATAAGATAACTGAAATCTGTAGCTGGCTAAGACGTGTGTTACTCTGTGATTGGTTAATTTAAACATAATGTTATTGGATTAGGACTATATATGTCTCACTAGATCATTAAAGACTCAGAGTGACTTTGAACAACACCTAAGTGTGTCCTGTGTCAACGTTGCTCTCTCTGGCGCCAGATAAGAATCAAATCAAGCTGAATACCGAAGTCTGGTACCAGGGGTACCAATAAGAGGGAAAGAAAAGAATATTCCTAACATCTACGACTTACTAGGGGATAAAGCCACCTTTGTCAAATCTCCTCCCATCAACAAATGGGAACTAGAACTGAAGAAGTCTTTTCCCAAAGAAACCTGGACCATAGCCATTAGGTTTCTTGTTTCAAATTTTAAATGTGTTACCCACTACGAGGCGTGGCTAAAAACTCTCCTACGTTGGTACTTTACCCCCAAAGACTCCATACGATTTACCCTTCAACCTCCCCGTATTGTTGGAGAAAATGCGGTAATATTGGCTCCTTGTCTCACATTCTATGGACATGCTCCATCATTACCGCTTATTGGCAGAATGTCTTTAAATTGGTATTAGAATTAGTGGCAAAGACCATAGACCCACTCCCAGAACTGGCATTATTGTCCCTACACACCGAAACATAGTAGGACATATTCTCCTCAGTGCCAAGCTAATTCTCACTCGCCACTGGAAACAACTCCTTCCACCGTCCATTTCAGAAGTCATACAAGAAGTCAACTCGACATGCAGATACGAACACTCCCTACCTTTTACAGTTATTCCTCTCAATTCTAGAAAAAAACTACCTGGAACCCATGGCTCCTTAGTTCTAACTACTCTCCCTGAGTACCTTACTTGATTGAAAGCCGACAATTAGAATAAGAGCAATGGAAATGCAAATAACATTCACACACCAGGTCTATTTTGCAACTATCACTACTACCTCCCTCCTCTTCCCCCCCCCCCTATTGTTTTCAATTCTCCCCCAGAGGTGCTGTTTCATCTCATTCATGCATCAGTTGGTACTTATGTGTTATTGTTGCATGGTAGGTTCCGTTGGCTACCATGCTACCGAGTCATCTTACCTCCTTGTATATCCTCCCCCAAATGAGAAGGTTCTTTGACTTACCTTCACTGGGGCACAGAGCACAAATATGGTGATTTAACACCTATTGATGTACTATTACGTCATGGGAAATTTATAGTTCCTGCAAACTGACATCATAGTGCGTTGTGATGGCTTCGAGACATGAGCTGTGCCCATCACACCACTGGTGGATGCTGGCTGTATTATGTAGTGTTTACTCTGTTTAACCTCTTAGTGACCATGTCATCTAAGTGATTAGAGAGAGGGAGGAGGCGCCTTCTGTTGCCCCATTAGCCCCAAGTGACACAATTGCCTGCTACAAAACTAGTAAAACATAAAAAACACTGTATAATTGCAGTGTCCCACATTTGTGTGAAAGGGACACTATAAATCTCTGTATTCATCTAATGTACTGAATGTATGGTATTTCCAATAATCAGGCTGGCAATGTCATTTCACCCATTCACCCCTAGGTGGGGCTGGCACAACTTATTTATATAGCTTGGGGTGTAGTAGAACAGGAAGGAGAAAGTAGTAGATCAGTTACAGTGTGTATCAGAGGAGAGAAACAGGCCCAAACCAACATATAGCTGCAAAACCTTTCCTCCAGGATCTGATCAACCCTGGAGAAGACAGACTAAGATTCGTTATAGCAGCCAAGCACCAGAAAATGAGTCTATGTCTAAATATGCAGTAAGCCTAGTAAGGATTAGAGCTGAACCCAGCCTATGGACCTCATCAACACGAGTGCCTGAGAGCAACTCTCAAAGTGCCGGGACACGTATGGATAATTAGTGTGCAGAATTGTCCTTATCCACGATTCAATCCTTCCAGGACAAAGTGGAAAACCTAAACCTTTTTAGGAGAGCATCCTGCAAGTAATGAAGCAGAAGACTGATGCTTGCCACGAGGGAGATCGCCCTTATAGGATAGCTCAAAAAAGTAGAAACCAGCATATTCAGTAGCAGAGTCCTATAGTTTGGACTTAGAATAAGTACAGAAGTCTTTTCTGTAAAGTGTCACCCTTAAAGGGAACTCCTTAACTGACAATTGCCTAAACCTGATCTCATGTACAGATAATTGTCCCAGAAGCAAACACTGACAGCAATGGCCCCTGTGCACAAAGGGTGTCTGGGCTCCCATGCCTTCAATAAAGGCAAGAAAGCAAGCTAGATAAAAATAAATAGTATATATACACACTCACATACACACAGGGCACATTGTGCACAAAGAGCACATGGCACACTCATCACTCACACAGGACTCAAACGTCACCCACACATACCACTTACATCTTTTGCTCTATAATTACAAGACAGTTGATTGGCATCATTCCCTTTCATTTTCTTGTCCATTTGTCCCAGACCGCCATGAGATTTTCCCTGGAAAATTGCAGTTTGCTGCAGACATCTTTGGCCAGTGACATTGCTATAGGGGGGTTAAGAAGTAGCAGTCGCCCCACTGCCTGGAGCCTAAGGGAGTTTAATAAATGGCACATCGTAGCTGGGGGCTGTCAAAGATGTTGCATTGGGGTGAAATTGGGCCCTATACACATCTCAGCTGCAGCAGGACTATATACTATACACCTCACCTGCTGCAGTACTATATACTATACACCTCACCTGCTGCAGTACTGTATACTATACACCTCACCTGCTGCAGTACTATATACTATACACCTCACCTGCTGCAGTACTATATACTATACACCTCACCTGCTGCAGTACTATATACTATACACCTCACCTGCTGCAGTACTATATACTATACACCTCACCTGCTGCAGTACTATATACTATACACCTCAGCTGCAGCAGAACATAATAATACACAGCTTAGATGCTACATAACACACAAGGCTGCAATCACATCCATGTTAGAGGCTCTGTCACAGATCAGGTAAAAAATGGTGGACACAAGAGCCCAGCATGCTACACTGTTTTGTAAAAGCCAGGCTCCCTGATGGAAACCCAGATCTCAACATAGCTAATTGGGTCCATCAGGGACGGTTATTGTCCGTGATGTACCAGATCTAGTGCTGAAATGATTTTCATTGTTTTTCTTCTATAAAGGAGCAGAATAGCAGACTTGAACAGAGCCTAATACACACCTCAGCTGCTACAGAACATCATAATAGGGAGACCTCCATCACAGTTTTAGTAAAAAGTGTATTGTAAAGGTAAATGTCGGACACCCTAAAGGAAACCTGCCACATCCTATTTAGTTGATGGGTCTTTCCAGGGCAGTGTCAGTTATGTGCCCAGTCCAGCACTTCTGCTATTATTATTCTTCAGCTGCTATAATGCAGCAGAACAACAGAAACAACAAAACTGATGTTAACGTAGCCTAAAAGGGATTGTGCAAGAAGTTTACCTACCTGCTGCCCGGCGCTGGCTCCCTGCTCCTTCTCCTCCAAGTCTGCGATGCTCTGCTGCGCTCACTCACTGTTTGACATTGCCTGCAGTCAATCACTGGCCATGGCGGTGACCAGATCTCCTTGTTTCAAGTGACCATTTGTCATGACATAAGTGAAGCTGGTCACCACCTTGGTCAGTGATTGGCAGTGGCGATGTCAAACAAGATGTTTTCAGCTAGAGAGCGCAGTGGCGCATCACAGGCCTGAAAGAGAAGCAAAGGGGAGCCAGCACTGGGAAGCAGGTCCGGGCAAGTGGGAGGGTTTGCCAAAGCCCTGCTCCCCCATTCTTGTACAACCTCTTTAAAGAACAGTATAAGATTGTCGGAACTACAGACCGCTTTAAAAGAATCGCCATTACATAAAAGCCCAGGCCCAGATGGGTTCCCAGTTTCGTACTACTCCGCCTTCAAAGATACTCTACTCCCGATCTTTTTAAATACTTGTAATGAGGCGAAAGAGAGGGGGGCCTTCCCCACAGACATGCTACGAGCACAAATCTCTATTATACCTAAACCTAAAAAAGACCATTCACTCTGTGCAAACTATAGACCCATATCTCTGTTAAACAACGATCTCAAACTGTACATCAAAATGTTGGCAAACAGATTGAAGAAATACTTACCGGATTTAATTTCCCCGGAACAAGTGGGTTTTGTACCTGGTAGAGAAGGGAAAAAACAACATTATTAGGGTAATACAGCTTATGCAATTAGCTAAGCGATCGTCTATACCTCTGATTCTGCTCAGCATGGACGCTGAGAAAGCGTTTGACAGAGTGGATTGGTTATTCATGTCTAAAGCATTGGCCAAATTTGGCATTCCCCAATCATTTATTGATGGGGTAATGTCAATGTATCAGCAACCCTCAGCAAGGGTCTTGGTGAACGGCACCCTCTCTCCGACCTTCAACATTACAAATGGCACCCGGCAAGGATGCCCCCTGTCCCCTTTATTGTTTGTATTAACGATAGAAACTCTATTACAAGTGTTCCTGCAGCGGAGAAAGATAGAAGGGATGACTGTAGAAAACATTGTCCACTCCACAGCTGCTTTTGCGGACGATGTCCTCCTTATAGTCACTAATCCTAAAGAGGCATTTCCAGCGATCATGTCGGTTATAAACCACTTTCACGACATCTCCAACTTCTCAAAGTCTACGGTTTTAAATGTATCCCTTCATGCCCATGACCAAGCTGGTTTACAAAATGCTACACCTTTCCAATGGACATCTAAGTCAATAACTTTTCTAGACGCACCGACCCATAAGACGCACCTAGGTTTTTGAGGAGGAAAATAAGAAAAAAAATATTTTGAACAAAAAAGGTGTGCCTTTTGGTGGGTTTTGAACTAATGGTGTTATGGGGGATCTGTGGACGGCACAGTTATGGGGGATCTGTGGACGGCACAGTTATGGGGGATCTGTGGACGGCACAGTTATGGGGGGATCTGTGGACGGCACAGTTATGGGGGATCTGTGGACGGCACAGTTATGGGGGATCTGTGGACGGCACAGTTATGGGGGATCTGTGGACGGCACAGTTATGGGGGATCTGTGGACGGCACAGTTATGGGGGATCTGTGGACGGCACAGTTATGGGGGATCTGTGGACGGCACAGTTATGGGGGATCTGTGGACGGCACAGTTATGGGGGATCTGTGGACGGCACAGTTATGGGGGATCTGTGGACGGCACAGTTATGGGAGGATCTGTGGACGGCACAGTTATGGTGGGATCTGTGGACGGCACAGTTATGGGGGATCTGTGGACGGCACAGTTATGGGGGATCTGTGGACGGCACAGTTATGGGGGATCTGTGGACGGCACAGTTATGGGGGGATCTGTGGACGGCACAGTTACGGGGATCTGTGGACGGCACAGTTACGGGGGATCTGTGGACGGCACAGTTACGGGGGATCTGTGGACGGCACAGTTACGGGGGATCTGTGGACGGCACAGTTACGGGGGATCTGTGGATGGCACAGTTATGGGGGATCTGTGGATGGCACTGTAGTGGGGCCATCTGTGGATGGCACTGTAGTGGGGGCATCTGTGGATGACACTGTAGTGGGGGCATCTGTGGATGACACTGTAGTGGGGGCATCTGTGGATGACACTGCTATGAGGGGATCTATGGATGACCCATGAATAGCATTTTATGCTATGTGTCATCTATAGACCTCCATAACAGTGTCATCCAAAGATGTCCAGAACAGTGTCATTCACTAAATGACCCCCCCCAATAGTGGTGGGTATAGGGAGGAGAAGCCGGCATCTTGCTATGCATTACAGCGGGCCCGGTGCAGTCACTCTATTCTGCTACACCGGGCCCGCTAACTGCCGGAATCCTAACTGTGGGCACATGTATTGGTGTAATAAATCTTCTATATCCACTTTACTTACCACTCTACTAATGTCCCAGGCAAGAAGCAGGAGGCTGGGCCGGCGAGGGGGCGCTGACAACGTAACTCACCATGTAATGCGCCTGCTCCGCCGCCTTCATTCATAAAGTGGGCGGAGCTGGCGCGTGACAGAGAGTTACGCTGTCAGTGCCCGCCTGCCGGCCCAGCCTCCTGCTTCTTGCCTTAAACATTAGTAGAGTAGTAAGTAAAGTGGATATAGAAGATTTATTACACCAATACATGTGCCCACAGTTAGGATTCCGGCAGTTAGCGGGCCCGGTGTAGCAGAATAGAGTGACTGCACCGGGCCCGCTGTAATGCATAGCAAGATGCCGGCTTCTCCTCCCTGCCCGCTGATTATACCCGCTGCGCAGCATGCGGTCGGCGGTAGATAAGTGTGAACCCCCACCATTCGCCCCATAAGACGCACTGCCTTCCCCTGATATGTACAATTACCATAAAGCAATCCTCTGCACTAGGAGTCTAGAATGGCTACGCCCCTCTTCAGGTCGTTTAGACATACTGGTGGAGGAGGCAATGTCGAATCTTCCTCTGAGGTCCTTACTCTTCCTGAATTTAGCCAGAGTGAACAAAATGATAGTAACACATAGCTCAATCACTAAGCATACAATAACCCACTGGTGCACATCAGATATGCCTAATTAATGCCTAATTATGTATCACTCATGCAAGTGAGGGATATTCTGTGTCAGTCTAACTTATGTTTTTGGAACACTCTAAAAGAGACAGCCAAAAAGAATACTACGCCCGTTCTGTCCTTATGCCCAGAGGCGGATATGCCATCGTTATTAGAACTTGAAGCACACCCCGCCATGTCCAATTGTACTATTTTTCAGATAACACATTGCTTCCATACTCTGAAAAAATTAATTAGGCTTTCAGTAGGACACATAGATCACACTACATTTGAGAAAATGGCTTTACAAAAGCTAGAACCTAAGAGGAAGATTTCGCAGTTACATTCCATACTTCTCTCCATGACTAGTACTGATAGATGCAAATTTATTACTAAATGGGAGGACGAGCTAGGAATACAATTCGATGATAAGGAGTTGCCCAAGGTATTACACGGCCCAGTGAAAGTCTCTAGGTGCGTAAAACTACAACAAAACAGCTATAAAGTCCTCACGCACTGGTACTATACCCCACAGCGTTTACATAATATGTTTCCGGGAGTTAGTCCCGTTTGCTGGAGATGCGAGAGAGCTATAGGGACACAAAGTCATATCTGGTGGTCATGCAACAAGATCCAAAGTTACTGGCAAGAGATTTGTAGAACACTCACACAGGTTGGTGGGATGAACATCCCGATGTCGCCAAAGGTGTGTCTTTTCGGGGTAGATTGAAGCCTTGGGGGTCCACGATCCAGGGAGGTACAGTCCTTGTATAGGATTCTTATGGCATCTGCCCGTCTGCTAATTGCTGTATATTGGAGAAAACCAAACCCTCTGCCTTTACAACACTGGTTTAAAAAATGTGACCAAATATACCGATTGGAGCAAATAGCACATTGGGACACACGAACGCCTCAACGATTTTCTGCTATCTGGGGTCCGTGGAAAAAATTCTGATGTTTTACAGATTAGTCAATTTAGATGATGCTAGGAGTACCTTTCGCCTCTATCTACTACCTCTGGGAATGGCCGACTGAGATCTCACATTTATCTACAATGCCCTCCCCCTCTTCCCCTCAGACTTTCCTATATCACCCACCCTTTCCTCTTTCTATATTATGTTCATTTATTCAGCGATTTGCAACTGTCTCTTATCTGATGTCAATACTGTTTAGTGCTGATGTATACTTCATGAGCCATACAATGGCACTTTGATGCATACTCTGTTCATACCCTTGTATGTTTTCCACAGCTGTATACAATTTGCCTAAAACCAATAAAAACAATTTGGTAAATAAAGAACAGTATAAGAAGACTACAACTCCCACATACCTATGACGTTATTATGAGCTATCAGAGAACATAATAGAGAGAGGGGTAAAAAAGGAGAGAACCACAACTCCCAGCATGTCCACGAGGTTATTATGGGCTATTACGTACTACCACAGTGCTAGTTTGTAACCAGTTTAGGAGGGAGTCTTTATCTTGCCAGATGAGCAGCTGGGATACATAGTAACGCAATTATCACACTGATCTCATCAGCAGGCTCCTGCCAATTCCTGTTGTGTTTCTAGTTTTTCGTGTTTTTTTCTGTGACCTCATTGTTGCATGGGTCCAGCACATTTTACCAGAATAGCTGTGTAATAACAGCCCTTTACACCAGCTATTCATTTATCTGTTCCTGGCCTGACAGCAATCTTTTTCCAAATTCATTTATCTAGTCCTGGCCTGATAGCAACTTTTTTTCCCCCCTATACAGTGTCACAAATCAGTGGAAGTGAACCCACTGTGCTACAGACTGGCTGTACCCTGGAGGGGCGTGACAAAGCAGCTACCTGGTCTTCGCTAGAGCCTCTGGTGGTGAGGATAGACTTGGGCCATTAGGGTAGCTGCCAGGTACCACTCCAGGGCAGTCCCAGAGTCGGTAGCAGCTGGTCCGGACGGACCAGGAGGTACCTGCGAAGGTACCGACAGTACAGACGCAGTTAGACAGGCAGGGTCGTTACCAGGAGCAACCAGACAGGAACCAGTGGACGAGGCAGAGACGTAGTGGAGACAAGCAATGGGTCAGGGCAGACGGCACAGGAACAAAGTCAGATAATCCGGGTCGGCAACAGGAGGAGCAATGCAAGCAAGCAGGGATCAGACGAAGAGCGTAGTCTAGGAACGAGGCACGTAGTCCAGGACCTCGACTCTGAGGCGCGTGGGTAAAGGGGTGAGCCACCTAAATACCTCCAGCAGAGCCAGGGTAGGTCAATGGAATCACCTGACAACACAGCCCTGCCCAAGGAGTAATGCGTACAGCAGCCAAGCACAAGCAGTGTTCAGGTTGACTGGAAGCTGCAGAGCGGAATCTCCAGAGCAGCAGCAGAGACAGGGAAGCACAGATCATGAACACAGGTGAGCACGGCACCCAGAACCGTGGCGGTGAGCAGGGGCACAGCGTCGTACAGAGGACGCTGTTACATACAGTTTCAATATATGTTAGTATATGAAACTACAAGCAGAGTCATAACATACGGAGCGAGATTCACAATGAACAGTTACTGCATTTCTTTGCATTCAGGACTAATAGATGGCCACTGTGTATCTCCATTACCATCACGTTACCACCATTTTCATTCTTGCATTCCGGTTTTACACTCTCCTCGACAGGGGTCTCGACCTTATAGATTCACATAGGGCTCGCATTCTGCCTTTTAGAGGATCTACATTTAGTAAAGCTTGTTTTCGTTTTAACACTTTCCTAGGAAGCGAATCTATTATATTGAAAACATCTATAATTCACTATCCTATGTCGATATTTACTCACAATTTTGCCTAGGAACTGCCATGAGTAAAGAACGTGATCAAAACCTCCTCCAAGAGCAAATTTTCTCAACCCTCCAGGAGCAATTTGGTGATGAACAATGCATTTTCCAGCATCATGGAGCACTGTGTCGCAAAGCAAAATTGATAACCAAGTGGCTCAGTGAATAAAACATTGACATTTTGGGTCCATGGTCAGGAAGCTCCCCAGATCTTAATCTCACTCACAACCTGTGGTCAATCCTCAACAAATGGGTTGACAAACAAAAACACAGAAATTGCGATAAACTCCAAGCACTGATTAGGCAAGAATTGGTTGCCATAAGTCAGGATTTGGCCCAGAAGCTGATGTCCATTATGCCAGTCCAAATTGCAGAGATCTGGAAAAAGAAGGGTCACCACTGTAAATACTAGAGGTCATTTTCTAATGCCAGTCTGGCATTAAAAAAAAAAAGTCTCAAGACCCCATTTTGCACCTTAACGCTGATGCGACATTATGTTGTCACATGCAGTGTTTTTTTTTAAAGCCGTCCTCGTGACTGGGGAGTGGCAGGGCCGAGGGCATCGCCCCCCACAAATTTACTAACATCTACACCTGGAAGCAGGCGTAAATGTTGGCGAAAAACGGCTCCAGTCATAGACTGGAGTAGTTTTCACTCCATGCGGACGGACTACTGGAGGATGCGTCTAATTTATGACTAGGTGTGTGCCTCCTCATAAATTAGGCACATTTTTTGGGCAACGCAGGGACTATCAAAGACCGGCGTAAAAAGCTTGTCTTTGACCCCCATTGAGGCTTTGCATAAACTTGGTGCATTTGCCAGAGAGGGAGGAGGCTCCTGTCACTCCATCACCTTCCAGTGACATGATTGCCTGGTGCTGAAAGGTTGTCATGGCAGCCAGAAGCCTTACAATAGTCCCAAGGTCTGACATTTTAGTTTACCTATTACAAAAATAAAAAAATTCTGACTCTCAAAATATGGCACAAAAATAGTAAAACATAAAAGAAAACAACAACTATGTTTGGTATTGTAGTAACTGTGCTGACCCAGAGAATAAAGATGCGATTTACATCATAAAAACAAAACAAAAAAAAATCTTTACACTTTGGTCTGCAATGCATAAAAGTCTATAATCTAGTAAGTATGCTCCCAAAGTGTTACAGCAGCTGTCCGTCCCAACTACCTCTCTGCCTTTGGGTACATCTGCTGTGCTGCTCATCTGCTTCATCACTTCTTGGTTCCGGCGACTCCACCTGCCTGCACTATCCTCCTCCAACCCAGAGGGCCCAAGGACCAGCTCTACTGGCTTTTCTCTTCCACATGCAGGATGAGGCCTGACTTTGCTGTGCTCGTACGGCACACATGCTCCCTCTGGCTCTTATAGGGCAAGCATGCGGACTCTAATCTTCTTGAGCCAATGGCTGGCCACTTAGAGGTACTTAAGACATCTTGCCCTATGGGAAGGTGCCTGAGCAAGGGTTCTAGTACGCTAGCCTTTTGAAAAAGTGTGCTGATTATGTTCATCTGCCCATGTACCAACTTCTGCCTGTTTCCTGGATTTGACAGTTTGCTGCCTGACCTGACCTCTCTGTCTGATCTCCGTTATGACCCTGAGATGAATTAAGCCCTGACCTCGGCCTGTGCCTGACAACAGGCTTGCCTGATACCCTGGTTCTTCGCACTAGTGTCTCTTGACTCCCATGGGTCAGCAGTTACTTAAAGGGAACCTGTCTCCGGGATTTTGTGTACAGAGCTGAGGACATGGGTTGCTAGATGGCCGCTAGCACATCCGTAATATCCAATCCCCATAGCTCTGTGTGCTTTTATTGTGTAAAAAAAACGATTTGATACATTTGCAAATTAACCTGAGAGGAGTCCAGGGACAGGACTCATCTGAGGTTCATTTGCATATGTATAAAATCGTTTTTTACACAATGAAAGCACACAGAGCTATGGGGACTGGATATTACGGATGTCCTAGCAGCCATCTAGCAACCCCTGTCCTCGGCTCTGTACACAAAATCCCGTTGACAGGTTCCCTTTAAACAGGGACTGCTCCAAGATGCTTGTACAGGGGGTTAAAAGGATGAAGAACAGGGGAGCCACTTATACAACACTCTTAGGAGTAGTCCCAAGTCAAATCTGTTTGTTTTGCGGTCCGTTTTCCACGGATCAGTTGTTCCGCATCTGAGTTTTTTTTTTTTACCAATTTAAGTCCTGTTCCGATCCGTTATTCAAGAAAACAGATCCGTATTGTTTCCGTATGCGATACGTTTTTTGCAGATCGGAAATGGAAACAGTTACTTATTAATCACCAAACACATGAGCAGTATGGATCCGCAAAATCCGGATGACATACAGATATGTTCCGTGTGAGTTTTTTATATTTTTGACTTGAATGGGACCTCGGACACTGATTTGCGGACAATAATAGGACATGCACGACTTTTTTGCTGAACGACCACGCGGACAAACGGAAACGGAATGTATACGGAGTAACTTCCGTATTTTCTACAGCCTCAATGAAGTGAATGGTTCACGAAACAGGCCGCACAAAAAAGGAACAGAACCGGAAAGAAAATACGGTTGTGTGCATGAGCCCTAAGGCTGTATACATGCCACTCACACATAGAGAACAAGCCACACACAGTGCTCTCACACATAGGGCACATACATGCCACATAAACAAGTCACACATATACTGTACTTGCACACATTTCAGCCAAGCTCCTACGTATAGTACAGCACAAAAGAAATCTGGCATCAATGATTAAAGTGATTGCCCAAGTGTAAAATAAATGAGAATGCTCTTGCAAACTTCTGTCGATCTCTGTTTACAAGGCAGATGACTGGAGTTGTTCACTTTCCTTTACTTGCCTATTCCCCCCAAAATGCCATGACAAGTTCTTCTGAAGATTTTGCAGAGTTTGCTGCAGAGACATCTTTGACCAGTGGCTTAGCTAAAGTGTGGTTAAGTGTAGCAGTCTCATTTGGACCTAGAGCCTAAAGATCCATTTGTCATATAAAAAGAAACCAGTAATATAGTATAAATGGCATATGGTAGCTGGGGCTTGTAATAGATATTGCACTGGGGTGAAATCAGCTGCTGCAGAACCTCATAATGCACACCTCAACAGCTGTACAACCCCATAATACACACCACAGCTGCAGCTGCTACAGAACTTCATAAAAGACACTTCAGCTAATAATAAACATAATAATAATCTTCCCCTATGCAGGTTCATTTCGTGTCAAAAGATTTATAAAGCAAAAAGGGCTTTATATAAAAAGAAAGGATCAAATAAAAAATATCAAAAGATCCTGCTGAGGAGAGGTGGACATAATAACACCTCTGAGCCCATTTATCAAGAACCTTAATAATTGTGCAATTAGTAAAGAACAAGGTACCATTGTCTATGCAAAAATATATATGAATTTATTATACAAAAATGCTAAATACAAATCAAATAATATTGCAAAAGATAGACAATAAAATGTTATACAAATATGTGCCACAATATAGTGCTGACACCCCACACACAACACCAACACTCTCTAATAATCAAAATCAATGCAGGAAATGAAATTTTACTTCCGATCAATAATGAATATCACCAATTAATGCAATAATATGCAATAATCCAAATTAAAGAAAATGAGAGGTATCAACCCTTTCTTTGTCATCTCTGACCAGTGTTGGGTATATGGCAGTATGGCACCAACTATAAATTCCGCAGTTCGGTATCAGGCTAGGGAATATCAAAGTTCCCAAAGGACTAGGTCTCAATGTCTGATCTTAATTTTTTTTTGCAATATGCATCTTTGCTAAGAGAATGATCAACATTGACCAGGTGCCTAACACTATGTATCCACACAATATGGGGATAATTGGCTATATCCTGGGCTAAGTAATCTATCAATACCACAGGCAATAAACAATATATACGTTACCAAGGGTCAAATGATGAGCAGAGCCTTCAAGGGACAATCAACTCAAGAGGTTTCCAGTAATCCAGGATAAAATCCAAACCTTTGCTTCTCCTGGCCACGTGTCGCTTGAGTCTTTTGTTCTTAGAAGTTTTTTTTTCCTTTTGATCGGACCTCCTGCCTACCATCTGCATGGGTAATAATTTCCAACCTTATCAAAAGAATACACCCTACTTGATAACAGTCTCCCAAAAATATCGGCGGGTGTGCACTTATGG
Source organism: Bufotes viridis (assembly GCA_033119425.1). Lineage (NCBI taxonomy): Eukaryota > Metazoa > Chordata > Amphibia > Anura > Bufonidae > Bufotes > Bufotes viridis. Next base: position 33,204,411 of record CM065599.1, on the reverse strand, counting down.
TAATAACCTATGAGGTCATATATTACCCAAAATGCTTTGCTGTGGCCGGTGTAAGAATGCCCACTTACGGCTAGGTGGCACTATTGCACAAGCTATTAGCATGATCCTATAAAGAGTTAATTTGTACAAGTCTGACATCATTTTGTGTTATATACATTTGACCTCTGCAACTTAAATCAGAAAGGAGAGATACATTCTGACATCTGAACCAATTAAAATCCAGATTTCACGAAGCTAGTATGACAGTTTTGATGTTAAAATCTACTATGTAGATAACAAATGTATGGGTTTTGTGTTTCATAGGTGCTTATCTCTGCGAATAACACGGCCCCCCTGAATGAGATCTCATTAATACTGTTTGGCTATATCCTAGGAATATACGTATTCTCCTAGTTAAACATACACAAGATAATATATGCATCATTGCCTTGTTATAATATGTGGCAATATAAAACAATATATGTGTAACTTATTGATTATCTCATGCTAAAATAAAAAAATAAAAAATAGAACAACATATACCAGATGTGTTTCAAGGAAAAACTCATATCTCTGCCATACTTTAGCAATGAGGCAAAAGTTACTCCTTTCAATTATGCACATATCTGCAAGGTCAAACAACAATGAATGGCAACCTTTCTATGAATTCACTTTGGCCTACATAAGACATACAAAATGGAGAATATGGAGCATGACTCTTAAAGGCAATCATTGTCAAGAATAAGCAGACATCAATGTATACTTATGAAAAGGCACAACAGTACAAACAGAATTATACATTACAGGCCGCTGGAGTCCAGGATCTAACAGTATAATTATAGTGTTTTGCAAGACAAGTGAAGGAAGAGATTGGAAGAGATTGGAAGAGATTGGAAGAGCAGCTGCAGAACCTCATAAAACACACCTCTCCTGCTGCAAAACCTCATACTATAAAACTTTGCTGCTGCAGAGCCACATAACACACCTCACAGCTGCGAGAAAACCACTTAACACACCACAGCTGCAGCAGAGCCCCATAATACACACCACAGCTGCCTCAGAACCACATAATACACACCACAGCTGCCTCAGAACCACATAATACACACCACAGCTGCAGCAGAGCCACATAATACACATCACAGCTGCCTCAGAACCACATAATACACACCACAGCTGCAGCAGAGCCACATAATACACATCACAGCTGCAGCAGAGCCACATAATACACATCACAGCTGCAGCAGAGCCACATAATACACACCACAGCTGCAACAGAGCCCCATAATACACACCACAGCTGCAGCAGAGCCACATAATATACACCACACCTGCAGCAGAGCCAAATAATACACCCCACAGCTGCAGCAGAGCCCCATAATACACACCACAGCTGCAGCAGAGCCACATAATACACACCACAGCTGCAGCAGAGCCCCATAATACACACCACAGCTGCAGCAGAGCCACATAATACACACCACAGCTGCCTCAGAACCACATAATACACACCACAGCTGCAGAAGAGCCCCATAATACACACCACAGCTGCAGCAGAGCCACATAATACACACCACAGCTGCAGCAGAGCCACATAATACACACCACAGCTGCCTCAGAGCCACATAATACACACCACAGCTGCAGCAGAGCCACATAATACACACCACAGCTGCCTCAGAACCACATAATACACACCACAGCTGCCTCAGAACCACATAATACACACCACAGCTGCCTCTGAACCACATAATACACACCACAGCTGCAGCAGAGCCACATAATACACACCACAGCTGTAGCAGAGCCACATAATACACACCACAGCTGCAGCAGAGCCACATAATACACACCACAGCTGTAGCAGAGCCACATAATACACATCACAGCTGCAGCAGAACCACATAATATACACCACACCTGCAGCAGAGCCACATAATACACACCACAGCTGCCTCAGAACCACATAATACACACCACAGCTGCAGCAGAACCACATAATACACACCACAGCTGTAGCAGAGCCACATAATACACATCACAGCTGCAGCAGAACCACATAATACACATCACAGCTGCAGCAGAACCACATAATACACACCACAGCTGCAGCAGAGCCACATAATACACACCACAGCTGCAGCAGAGCCACATAATACACACCACAGCTGCAGCAGAGCCACATAATACACACCACAGCTGCAGCAGAACCACATAATACACACCACAGCTGCAGCAGAACCACATAATACACACCACAGCTGCCTCAGAACCACATAATACACACCACAGCTGCCTCAGAACCACATAATACACACCACAGCTGCAGCAGAACCACATAATACACATCACAGCTGCCTCAGAAACACATAATACACACCACAGCTACGGCAGAACATGATAACACACAGCTCTGATCAGAGGTCGCACAAAGTTTTTTTTCCAGAAGAGTAAAAATACTTCTCTGACCATTTCTGAGGAGTATTTTTACCCGAGGAGAACGACGAAAGTTGCAGTAATTCAAATACATAATATGTAGGCCTACACTTGCTCACATCTGCGTTGGAGGCTGCGTTTGGAGCCTCTGTTGCAGATTCTGTCAAAAGACCTGACAAAAAATCCTTGTATGCAGCACTTTTTTGTCTGGTAAAAAGTCAGACTCCTTCATAGTCAGCAGAGTCTGTTCAGCTTTTTCCCTGTCAGTCAGGCTGGGCTCACATCACATTTTTGTCATACATTTAATGTACACAAAAAACGTATATATGTTAACAGACGCCTCAGACAGATGCCATACTGTTGCATCCGTCACCAGTCCGACACTGTATGTGGTGCATTGTATGGTGCATGTGGTGCAGTGTGTGATGTATACATGTGTTTGATGAATATAGGGCAGTGTGTGATGTATACATGTGTGTGATGTATACATGTGTGTGATGTATATAAGGCAGTGTGTGATGTATACATGTGTGTGATGTATGTAGGGCAGTATGTGAATATCACACACTGCACTACACACTGCTGTAACCTTGATGTCCAGGGCTGTTTTTCACCTCTGGGGAGTCCTCTTCAGCAGAACCAAATACCAGAGTGCATCACAATATACTGCCCCAGCAGAACTAAATACCGCAGTGCAGCACAATAAACTGTCCCAGCAGAATCAAATACTACAGTGCTAGCAAAAAAAACTGCCTCAACAGAATAAAATACCACAATGCAGCACAATATACTGCCTCAGCAGAACCAAATACCACAGCACAGAACAATATACTGCCTCAGCAGAACCAAACACCACAGTGCATAACAATATACTGCCACAGCGGAACCAAATACCACAATGCAGAACAATATACTGCCCGAGCAGAGCCAAATACCACAGTGCAGCACAAAATAACCCAGCAGTGCCAAATACCATAGTGCAGCACAATATACTGCCTCAACAGAACAAAATACCACAATACAGCACAACATACTGCCCCAGCAGAACCAAATACCACAATACAGCACAATATACTGCCCCGGCAGAACCAAATACCACAGTGCAGCAAAAAATACTGCCCCAGCAGAATAAAATACCACAATGTAGCACAATATACTGCCTCAGCAGAACCAAACACCACAGTGCATAACAATATACTGCCACAGCGGAAACAAAAACCACAGTGCAGAACAATATACTGCCTCAGCAGAACCAAACACCACAGTGCATAAAAATATACTGCCACAGCGGAACCAAATACCGCAGTGCAAAAGAATATACTGCCCGAGCAGAGCCAAATACCACAGTGCAGCACAAAATAACCCAGCAGTGCCAAATACCATAGTGCAGCACAATATACTGCCTCAACAGAACAAAATACCACTGTGCAGCACAACATACTGCCTCAACAGAACAAAATACCACAATACAGCACAACATACTGCCCCAGCAGAACCAAATACCACAATACAGCACAATATACTGCCCCGGCAGAACCAAATACCACAGTGCAGCAAAAAATACTGCCCCAGCAGAATAAAATACCACAATGTAGCACAATATACTGCCTCAGCAGAACCAAACACCACAGTGCATAACAATATACTGCCACAGCGGAAACAAAAACCACAGTGCAGAACAATATACTGCCTCAGCAGAACCAAACACCACAGTGCATAAAAATATACTGCCACAGCGGAACCAAATACCGCAGTGCAAAAGAATATACTGCCCGAGCAGAGCCAAATACCACAGTGCAGTACAAAATAACCCAGCAGTGCCAAATACCACAGTGCAGCACAATATACTGCCTTAGCTGAATCAAATACCACAGAGTAGCACAATATACTGCCCCAGCAGAACAAAATACCACTGTGCAGCACAACATACTGCCTCAACAGAACCAAATACCACAATACAGAACAATATACTGCCTCAACAGAACCAAATACCACAATACAGCACAATATACTGCCCCAGCAGAACCAAATACCACAGTGCAGCACAATATACTGCCTCAGTGGAGCCAAATACCACAGTTCAGAATAATACACTGTCCGAGCAGAACCAAATACCACAGTGCAGCACAATAAACTGCCCCAGCACAACCAAATACCACAATACAGCACAATATACTGCCCCATCAGAACCAAATACCACAATACAGCACAATATACTGCCCCAGCAGAACAAAATACCACTGTGCAGAATAATACACTGTCCGAGCAGAACCAAATACCACAGTGCAGCACAATATACTGCCCCAGCAGAACCAAATACCACAATACAGCACAATATACTGCCCCAGCAGAACCAAATACCATAGTGCAGCACAATATACTGCCTCAGCGGAGCCAAATACCACAGTGCAGAATAATACACTGTCCGAGCAGAACCAAATACCATAGTGCATCACAAAATAATAACCGAGCAGTGCCAAATACCACAGTGCAGCACAAAATAACCCAGCAGTGCCACATACCATAGTGCAGCACAATATACTGCCTCAGCAGAACCAAATACCACAATACAGCACAATATACTGCCCCTGCAGAACCAAATACCACAGTGCAGTAGGGCTGCACGATATGGGAATTTTGTGCGATTGCGATTAGGGCCCTAAAAATTGCGATAACGATATGCGATGCGATATTTTAAGGGAATTGTGCTAGAGGTCTATCTGCTTGGATTTTCAAGGTAAAAGCGCACACAGATGACTGATAATGCTGAAATGTAGTTATGCTGAACTCAAGAACTGAAATGCACAGTGTTTTTCAAAATAAAATACATATTTGCATTACTGCAAAAGTACAAAATACAGAACTTGCCATTTTCTTAATAGCGCTGCACAGAACAGATAAATAAAATAGATATAAGAACATGTGTTCATTAAAATAACGACTTTCCTCCAGCCCCTCCTCGCACTGTAACTAATGTATCGCTGGCCGCGCTGTGCAGCATAGCGGCCGGAGATACAGTGTCAGTGTCACGTAGAATGTCAACCATCGCTTTATAAGATGCACTGCCATTCCCCCCCACTTTTTGGGGGGAAAAAGTGTGTCTTATAAAGCGAAAAATACAGTAATATAATTGCAGCATTTTTGGGTCAGCAAATTGCGATTGCGATACGGCGATTAATTGCGATAACAATTGCTTTCGCGATATATTGTGCAGGCCTACAGTGCAGCATAATATACTGCCCCGGGGAATCAAATACCACAGTGCAGCAAAAAATACTGCCCCAGCAGAATAAAATACCACAATGCAGCACAATATACTGCCTCAGCAGAACCAAACACCACAGTGCATAATAATATACTGCCACAGCAGAACCAAATACCACAGTGCAGAACAATATACTGCCTCAGCAGAACCAAACACCACAGTGCAGCACAAAATAACCCAGCAGTGCCAAATACCACAGTACAGCACAATATACTGTCTCAGCTGAATCAAATACCACAATACAGAACAATATACTGCTCAAACAAAATAATAGCTTATCTCGAGGAGACCAGCTACAGAAAACACCGCGGAGCCTCATTTAAGAGTCTGAACACAGCAATCCAAAGCTCCCTGGGAAACAGTAATATGCAAAATAAATGTGGAGCCCCAGTATTGGGTCTACAACACAATGAAAGCCAGATATCCCTCAAAGGAAGGAAAACCGAGCAAAGGGGTGTCTCCATTACAGAGATCACCAAATCCACCATATTAAGTGGCCCCTATGTCAAGATCCTGCTTTTTTACAAGCTTTAAGGATGTGACTGGGAAAACCTAAGCCAGTTATCCATCCACAGACAGCTATTTCGGGGTGTTGCCCCTTAGCAGTGTGGAGTAGGATTCTGGCTAACCTGGAGCAATGTCTTGGAGAGTACTCAAACAAAATAATAGCTTATCTCGAGGAGACCAGCTACAGAAAACACCGCGGAGCCTCAATATACTGCCTCAACAGAACCAAATACCACAGTGTAGCACAAATATACTGCCTCAGTGGAGCCAAATACCACAGTGCAGAACAATACATTGTCCGAGCAGAACCAAATACCATAGTGCATCACAAAATAATAACCCAGCAGTGCCAATTCCACAATGCAGCACAATATACTGCCTCAGCCGAATAAAATACTACAGCATACCACAATAAACTGCCCCAGCAGAACAATATACCACTGTGCAGCACAATATACTGCCCCAGCAGAGCCAAATACCACAGTGCAGAACAATATACTATCCCAGCAGAACCAAATACCACAGTGCAGGAAAAAATACTGCCCCAGCAGAATAAAATACCAGAGTGTAGCACAAAATACTGCACCAGCAGAACAAAATACCACAGTGCAGAACAATATACTGCCCGAGCAGAACCAAATACCACAGGGCAGCACAAAATAACCCAGCAGTGCCAAATACCACAATGCAGCACAATATACTGCCTCAGCCGAATCAAATACCACAGCATACCACAATATACTGTCCCAGCAGAACCAAATACCACAGTGCAGCAAAATATACTGTCTCAGCAGAGCCAAATACCACAGTGCAGAACAATACACTGCCAGAGCAGAACTAAATACCACAGTGCATAACAAAATACTGCCCCAGCAGAAACAAATAGCACAGTGCAGCAAAAAATACTGCCCCAGCAGAATCAAATACCACATTGTAGCAAAAAAAATACTGCACCAGCAAAACAATATACCACAGTCCAGCACAATATACTGCCTCAGCAGAACCAAATACCACGGTGCAGAAAAATATACTGCCACAGAAGAACCAAACACCACAGTGCATAACAGTATACTGCCCCAGCGGAACCAAATACCACAGTGCATTACAATATACTGCCCTAGCAGAACAAAATACCACAGAGCAGCACAATATACTGCCCCAGCAGAACCAAATACCACAGTGCATTACAATATAGTGCCCCAGCAGAACTAAATACTACAGTGCAGCACAATATACTGCCCCAACAGAACCAAATACCACAGTGCAGCAGAATATAGTGCACAATACACTGCCCCAGCCGAACCAAATGCCACAGTGCAGAACAATATACTTCCCCAAGTATTCGTTCTCTGCGCTTCTCTCCAGCTCCGCCCCTTCCTTCCGTTCCCACTGTCTTCTCCTTCCCCCCTCCTGAACAGAACAGGCATAGTTTCTGTTTGGCAGCCACTCCCTCCTCTAGTTTGCCAAAGATCCAGATGCTGGCAAGGGGGCGGTGCCAGCAGACAGTCCTCCTTGGCCATGACACTTACTAGTACTATGACTCCTTTGTCCAGCACTGCCCTATAGTAAGCGCAGAGCTGGACAGAGTAGTCGGACTGTAGGGTATACTGCCCGGGCCCCAAACTGCCACAGGTGGCAGGCCTTGTATGTTGATAAGCAATAGTGCCGGCTGCGGTCCTGTCTCAGGGCTGCCCACTACTGATGCAGGACCACCATGGCGGTTGTTAGGACCCTGTTCTGTTCCTATGACGGAGCAGAAGAACGGAAATCACTAGCGCAGGCGTGAACATAGCCTAAAACATACCTCAGAACTTCATGATAGTGATTAGAGGATAAGGTTTCATTAACATCTGTGTCAGAAACTCCGTTAGGTCTCAGTCTCAGATTTTGTCAAAAACATGAGAAAAAAAAATAGTGTAGCATACAGGAGTATTTTGTCCAGTAAAATGTCGGACACCCTAAAGGAAACCCATCATATCCCCTTATAATAGATGGGGTAAGCCTACCACTTATCTCTCCACCTTGTACCTTCATGTACTGAACACACGATGACGACCTCACACAGATCCTTCACCACAACCTATACTCTCCACCCCATGTACTTATCACATAATTATTACATCATACAGGTCCTTTACCACCACTTATCTCTTTACTACTTATCTCTGGCCTTCCATGGTAGTGTCTAAACTCCATGCGCCGTAAGGACCTTCTGACGTCACAGGGTTTTGTGACATTCAAAGCCTCAACTTCATTGAGTGACAATGCGCCTCACCCTAAACACCATCATTAAGGCTAATTATTATTTTTCTATTACTAATCTTTATTACCACAGCACATGGGGTTTAGATATTACCCTGTGGCTGCTTCAAAACCCTGTGATGTCAGAATATCCTTCCGCACATGGAGTTTAGACATTACCGTCCCTCCATGCTCTGGTCACATGATGATGACATTACACAGGTTCTTTGCAACTACTTATCTCTCCCCTGTGGCAAGGTGGCACCCTAGGCAGTGACCTACCGTCCCTCACTCACGTTAGACATTCTCCCCCATACCAGGACAGCAGTGGAGGGGGTGATTGGTACAGGTAAGATAGCAGCTGATAACCAGCTGCAGACATCATGTGGAGGAGGAGGAGACACCACACACAGGACTCTGCAGAACTGAAGGATCAGCTCAGGAGCTGGAAGCTGTCTGTAGAGTGCCGTGCTGTGCGTCCTCCCTTCCTCTCTGACCCGATGTATTGCTAACAAATTAGGTAACTTGCCAACAAATACACCATTTTAGGTTTAGATACTCTTTAAAGACAGACAACGGACAACACTTTAAGAATAGTAAAATAATTAAGTACATTTATTAAGGGAATGAGGATAATTAGGTAAATATATGTCCTTTTTAGCAAAATTAGGTAAATACACCAACACCAAAGAGAAAACTTACAATAAGGGGTTAGACAGAAGACAACTACTAATTACAACCACACTTCATCTGGAGTCCTGACTACATCCAGAATGAAGGTACTTACATCACCAATTGAGTTCGGATCATCTGATAGCAACACACATCAGCTGGGGAGTCCGGTCAGTGAGAGACGTCAGAGACTCGATTGGGTACAACCATTTTCTACGCAGATACGTCTATCTCATAGATGAACTCCAATGGTTTGCTGTGGTTTGCTGAAACAGTCCACTTTTCAGATCCGCAATAAGTCAGAACCCCAAAACAAACTATGCAGACAATGCTCTCTACTACACACATTTATAACCAAGTCCTTGGTGATTTAGCGGTCTTCTACTAAATGGGACAATACCTGGTACACATTTCAGACCTGTCTTCTTTGTCCAGTCTATCAGGTAGAATGTACAAATCCTTCCACAAACATTTCCACACCAGTTTTATTGTTTTATTTCATCTGACAGAAATATAAAAGGTCTCAAATAAACAGTTAAACAAATAACAAGGACACAGTATAACTATTCAAGTACAAACATTGCCAAACAGACTTCAATTCATTCAGAGGTGAGAATAATTTTATCAGACCCAATGGATTCCAAATGATCACAGACATATTAATATTTGCCCTTCAGCAAGATCTTCAGCTCCGTTCCCCAGCTCTCTAAAGCGGCTCAAAGCACTCCCTCTGACGGCCTCTGAAGGTACATACCTTACACAGAAACCCTATGACATGGGAAAGGTGAGGAGAAGGCCAGCTCCGGCAAAATTCACAGTGTTTTTTAGCAGATCAAGCCCCGGAGAGTCTGGCCATAGGAGCTCTCCTCAGCCCACGCGCCCTCCCGCCTCGTACACCGCTTCCCCGGCAGCCTCCCCAGCAGACGCGACTGGTCACACAGCGCCCAGTCCTTCTCACCAGCCTGCAGCTGCCCTAACAGAAGAGGCCATGAAGACCTTGCTGGAGAAACTGTGCGTATCCATGAAGGAGGATATGATAGGCATGCTGAGGGAAATTAAACGGGAGATCAAGAATCTAGGGGAGCGCACTGCGCACGTGGAGGCCAAGATGGCGGAGTTCGCCTTCTCTCACAACTCGCTGATAGACGCTCATGAGGCAATGGGGGAAGATGTGGCTAGGGTTTTAGCTAAGGTTCAAGACCTAGAAGATCGCCACAGAAGAAATATTAGGATCTGTGGGATCCCGGAGTCAGTGGAGTCATCCGAGTTGGCTTCTTAAAGGGGCACTCCCTATGTCCTCTGAAAGAGACCTGATAGTGGATCGTGTGCACAGAGTGCCAAAGCCCAAGGGCATTGATTCCTCTCTTCCCCAAGATGTTATTGCGAGGATTCATTTTTACACCACTAAGGACGCATTTCTGAGAGTATTCAGAAGTAACTCGGAACCATTGGAGCTATTTAAAGAGATATCCGTGTATACGGACCTCTCAGCGGCGACACTTGCCAAGAGAAGAGAATTTGGACCGGTTACTAAATTATTATTACGACAACTGCACATTAAATACCGATGGGGATTTACTGTAAAGCTGTTGGTTCCACATAATGGCGTCCTACATTGTCTCACCTCGCTGAAAGACGCTAAATGCAAGCTGAAGGACTGGGGCTTACTAATGGAGGGTGGGCCCTTGGATCCACCTGAGGAGCGCCAACCTGCAAGGATTGATCCAGAGTGGGACACCGCCTGAGTTGTGAGTTTATGTTTTGAGGGAATGATATGGAGACTTATTGCAAGAGAGCTGGCTCAAAGGACAACTTTGGAGTTTGAATTACTCACTTACCCCTGAGTCTTTTCCACCTCTCCCTGTTTTCTATAGGGTGCTCTCCCTAAGTGAACGCTGAGTCATGTTAATTCCTAGGTTCGCATTACTGTTCTCGTGTTCTGTGTTGTTCTTTTTATTGTTCAGAATCTTGTTAAACTGGGTCCATGTTGATCTGATACTGGATAGGCTGTTCCTGCTTGTGAGTAAGGAAAAGGAGTGGTATCACTATTTGAAGATATTCCAGGAGAATGTGCATGACAGGGATCCCTATGGAGTATTATGGGATTAAAGATCTATTCTCTGAATGTAAGGGGAATTAATTCCCCATTTAAGAGTTCGCAGTTGTGGGCAGATATCCTTAAGTCACGTTGTGATATTGCCTTTATACAAGAGACGCATCTTCTCAAGAGAGATACACACAGATGTGTACACCGGAGGCTCCTGGGTATTTTCCATGCACATGCTACAAACAAAAGACAAGCGGGGGTTCTCATATGCATTAAGGCAGATGTGGCGTTCTCCTGGGAGAAGTGCGTCAGAGACTCTTCTGGCAGATATGTTATTTTGATTTGCACGATAAATGGATTTAAATTCACACTAGTGTCGGTATATGCTGCCACAACTGGGCAGATAGCTTTCTGTAGACTGCTACTTCGGAAAATTCAGAAATTGGCGGTGGGTTAGGGGATCATAGGTGGCGACTTCAATGCTCTGATCCAGTATGCCCTAGACTACAAATCTTCTCACTCCTTAAATCGACAAAATTTGCAGGGAGTTATCTGCGAATCCCCATACCATGACACCATGACATCTGGAGATACCAGCATGGGTGAGAGCGGGATTACGCATACATCTCCCCAGCACACTTATCTCACTCGAGGATTGATTTCTTTCTTATCTCAAGATATATTATTCACTTAATTATTGGGTCGGAGATTGGAGTCGCTACTTGTTCAGACCATGCCCCTATTAGCTTAGAATTAGATGATGGGTTCCCTCCGCCCCCAACTTCGCAGTGGAGGTTGGATACATATCTACTTAAGTGCCCTGCAACAGTTGAGGGATATACTAACACCTTGAGCGAATTTTTATCTATTATTGATACTCTAGATGTTAGTGTAGCTACTCTATGGCTCACAAAAGCGTATATGAGAGGCATTTTCTTGCAATCTGCAGCTAGACTGAAAAGAAGCAGAAGGGAAGCGCTCGATGGGGCTTTGCATAACTTACAGGTTGCTGAATACAGACATAAAGTGTGTAATACCTCTTCCATCATGGCTGACCTGCAGGAATATAGGATCTCCTTAAGATCCCTGCTGTATAAACAGGAGTGGCATATGAAGAGAATGAGAGCCGTATTAAATCAGGATAGAAATACTCCCCATTCGTCTCCCGAGGGCATCAGGTCTTTCCCGGACCAGATCGCTCTCTCCCCACTTTGTCTCCGGATGCCCTCACCACCTTAAATGCTTCGGTTACCCAAAAAGAAATTTGGAACGTTATAAAAAGCCCCCTTACAAACAAGTCCCCCGGTCTGGACGGCTTCCCGGCAGAATACTATAAATCGTTACATTCTGTATTGTTGCCCCTATTGGAGCGCCTATTTACAGATTTTATGAGAACGGAATATTCCGCCGGAAATGCTGTGGTGGTGACCTTACCTAGGCCTGGGAAACCTCCCACAGCCCCTGAGAATTTCAGACCCATATCTCTGCTCAACTCCGATCTCAAATTGTTTGCTAAACTACTGGCTGCCCATATTAATACATTTCTACCATCTCTAGTAGCACCCGATCAGGTGGGGTTTATTCCGGGCCGTCAGTGTCGGGACTACACGCATGATTAATCTGCTTCAGGTGGCACGCTGGTCCAGGTCTCCCAGGATTTTTGTTTCTTTAAACGCTGAAAAAGCGTTCGATAGGGTGCACTAGGGGTTCCTGGACCAGGTGCTGCGGAAGTTTGGTTTCGGAGGGTATATCCTGCAAGTAATCATAGGGTTATACTCTGCCCCCTGTGTGAGAGTTTTAGCCTCGGAATTTCTCTCAGCTCCTTTCCCGATAACCAATAGCACCAGACAGGGGTGCCCGCTCTCCCCCCTTATATTCGCGTTGATCATAAAACCGTTAGCGGAGAGGCTCCGCACCAATCTGGATGTTTCTGGGATCATAGTAGGGAAGGAAGCTCATGTTATTGGGCTTTACGCGGATGATGTCATCCTAACATTGTCCAGTCACTTGAAATCCCTAGAGGCTGCGTCTCAAATTCTCTCCCAATATTCAGAGGTCTCTTACTATAAGCTAAATCCGAGTAAAACCCAGATCCTGCCTATCCTAGTTCCGGATCCAGTTCTGCGGAGCGGAACAACGGATGCGGATAGCACACGGTGTGCTGTCCGCATCTTTTGCGGCCCCATTGAAATGAATGGGTCCGCACCCGTTCCGCAAAATTGCGGAACGGATGCGGATCCAATTATACAGTTGTGTGAATGCTCCCTAAGAGTGGATCTAAAAAGGATTATGCCAAACATGCCTCTGCTAATCTCTACTGGATAGCCAAGATTATGCTTATACTGCCCAAAATTCTATATAAGTTTCGCTGCATCCCGCTTGCAATTCCGAAACGGATTATTGATTTGCTCCAAAGAGATATGTTACAGTTTATATGGCATAATGCTAGCCGTAGGATCACTATGAAGACACTATTTCCCCCACTTCGCCTAGGTGGTTTAGGAGTTACTGACCTTCAGTTATTATCTCGCTAACCTACTGGACCAATCCATGTCTTGGTGGTCAACTGAGACCCCTCAGAGATGGCTCAGTATGGAAGAGCATTTCGCTAAAAGGAGATCCCTTAAAAATATACTGGTCGCGCACAGCATGAGTGCGATCCCAAGTAGGTTAGAATTAGATACCATGAGAGTTACCTTAGGGGCTTGGTCGCAATTACTTAAGCTTAAACCACGCTTACCCATAGAGGCTAAATCCTTACCATTAGCTGCCATTGCATACCACATTCCCACTATCTCTATAACTACATGGCTGAATTCTGGCATTAGTACTATTGGTGATCTTTTTGTAGACGAGACGGTGAGAGATTTTGAATCTTTGCATGTTAAATATGCCCTGCCTAACTCTGTATTTTATCAATATCTACAGATTCGGCACTTCCTTGCCTCGGTCCCCCTGTGCTGGGACCCGGGTAGGGAGGACCCGTTATGTGCAGGTCATTTCCCCTGCAAGATTGGGCTAAAGCTATGCACTGGTCAGTGAAATGCACTAGATGTATTAACCATGTAGAACAAGCACGGAAGATTCAGCTTAGGTGGTACCTTACTCCAGATAGACTATCACACATTGTGGCTGGGTACTCTCCTTTGCATTGGAGGGGATGTGGAATGAGGGGGAACCCACTGCATATGTGGTGGAACTGCCCTTCCCTCACCTCGTATTGGGCATCTGTTTCTCGAGTTCTAATCGATGTGACTGGGGTGAACATGGCATTAGGACCAGAACTAGCTATTTTAGGCATAGGGATGGAGGATATCCCAGGAGAATTTAGATGGGTGGTAGCACAAATTCTTACTGGGTCTAACTAGATTATAGCTCGCCAATGGAAACAAGCCAAGGCTCTGTCGGTGGCTGAGATGGTGACGGTGGTGAATTTCCATATGCACTGTGAGTTTGTTTTTGCAACTTCCCTGACTCAAAGAGTTACCGCTCACAATAGGTGGCTCCCTTGGCTTTTTAGCAAATATGCTTCCCGGCTCCCCATTAATATCTTATAAAATATGCTCCATGCAGGAGTGTGACAACTGTTTTTCTTGAGGCCTGTCAATAATTTGTTAATGTCATGACATATGGACCTTGTATTTTCTAGTAAACATTGTTGTCTCTTTTTTTCTTCTGTTCTTATTTCTCTCTTAATCTCTGATAGGTCCTTTCATGATTTATGCTGCTCCCTTATATTATTTTTTGTTGTACCAATGTACTGCTGTTGCTCACAATCTGGATGTTGTATACTAATCATTGTAAGGTGGTCAATTTTTTGTTGCTAGGTTGGCAGCACCCACGGGGGGTGCCCTAGCGAAACTGGACTCTAGCTTAAGTATATTATAAATGACAACAGTTTGTTCTGTATTATGATTGCACTGGAGTGGTTGCAGCCACTGATATTGTTGTATCTATGTAATAACTTCTCAATAAAAAATTTATTGTTACTAATATTTGCCCTTCACCCAACAGCTCCAGAAAAAAAGAGGACGCAGCATACAGTGGAAGTCTACTTTCACACTGGCGTTTTGGTTTCTGTTTGTGAGAACCGTTCAGGGCTCTCAAAAGCGGTTCAAAACGGATCAGTTTTGCCCTTAATGAATTCTGAATGGAAAAGGATCCGCCCAGAATGCATCAGTTCAGTCACCATTCCGCTTTGGAGACCGACACAAAAACACTGCTTGCAGCGTTTTGGTGTCTGTCTGATGAAACTGAGCCAAACGGATCCTTGGGGACAGATTCGTTTTCACTGACACAATCTGGCTCAATAGAAAACGGATCCGTCCCCCATTGACTTTCAATGGTGTTCAAGACGGATCCGTTTTGGCTATGTTACAGATAATACAAACTGATCCGTTCTCAACAGATGCGTTTGTGCAGATCCATGACGGATCCGCACCAAACGCTAATGTGTGAAAGTAGCCTAAGTAATACTAGCCAGAAGTCGTCTTTTTATTCACTTAAGGGCTCTTGCACACGACCGTATGCCCTCCGAGATATACGGTCCATGAGCGGCATAGATCGTGCGCACAGGAGCACACAGCATCATAGATTACAATGATACTGTGGACGTCAGGCCGCCCATGATCTTATTGTGGAACAATAGTCCCGCGGGCGGCCTGACGTGCACAGTAATCTATGATGCTGTGTACCCCCGTGCACACGATCAATGCCACTCCGGGACATATGGCCGTATATCTCAGAGGGCATATGGTCGTGTGCAAGGGCCCTAAGATGGATTTTTTGGCGACTCGTGCTGCAATCCCATTCCCTTCTATTCCCCACTACTCTGCGGTCGGCATGTAGCTCTAGCCTCTAGGTTAAATAATTTTGAACCACTGATCTTAACCTGCCAAAATACAAAGGGTGACGTCCCATATCAAATTCAGTAGAGTTCAGCCCAGACTGCACAGGTTCTGGTCACAAAAACTGGCATCAGAGTGGGCAGACGGACACTTTTACTGGTTGGAATAAGTAGCGGGTTAAATGACTTCAGGCCCCTGTGCAGGTGCATGCACAGATTTCTGCAAGCCCCATTCATACGAATTAAGCAGGTCTGCCATGTGCAACAGTTCTCCTGAATGGGAGAACAGACAATGTTAACGCAGGTATCACATATGGCGAGGAAGAGCCGCGCACATTCCCCTCTGTCATTATGCACTGCTATTGGGAGGATTTGTTTCCCACTTCCGCCGAGTGTTGCCGCAATGTAATGTTTATAATTAGGGTTCTGCTATAGAAGGGAGAAAACGTGTGATTATCCCCCTATGTGAGATAGAGAGGATAACTGGGACTTTTCTCAACATTTACAATCTGTATTTTTCTTCTATTTAGGCCGTAGACACTGCAAAATATGGTTGACGTCCATGTTGCATCAGTTTATTCTGCAGATGTATTGACTTCTATGAGTCAGTGCTCCATATTTTGCGGCCAAGTATAGGACATGTCTTATCTTTTTGCCGAACGGCCATATGGATGATCCACGTGCTTTCCGCATCTGTTTAGCAAAAGATAGTACATGTCCTATTGAAGTAAAAAAAATAATAATGATGCAACAGACGTCACATGGACGCAAATTTTTACGCAGTGGAATTCAATTCATGTGGATTTGTCTTGGATTTGTAGCGTACTTTACAATGTGCATTGCAGAGTAAAATCAATGGTGGAAATCTGCAGCATAAATTGACCTGCTTCGAATGAAGGGTACAGTTACAAATTCTGTGCATTTTTCACACCATAGCAAACTGCATTAAGATTGGTGTTATAAATGGCAGTCATTGTGGATCTTCCGCAGAGTTTTTTGCACAGTTTTTCCTGCAATTCTTCTAAAGAAAACTACAGCGGAATGTAAGCATACAGTCAAATAGGGAAATATGGAAATATAAAACCCACTACAAAAAGTAACTTTTTTGGGTTAGTGGCATTTTTTTTCAGAATGCAGCATGATTTCTCAAAAGGTTTTCAACACATGAAAATAACAAAAGTGAAAAATGTCTACAAAAAAAAAACACAACCCAAAAAACACCAGCAAAAAATAGGATATTATGTGTTTTTTTTTTTTACAAGCCAGAATAAGACTTTGGGGTCTAAAGAGCATTTACATATGGACATCCAATAGGAATAAAGTCAAGGGCAACAATATAGAGGGGTAAAATGCTAATTTTATTTATAGATAGATTCTATTATTTAGAAATGATTATATCAGTGTAAAGAATATTACTGCAGATATGTGTAAATTATTTACTGTATTTTTTGGACTATAAGGCCTCATGCACGTTGTTTGTTTCCGCGTCCGTTTTTTTTCACGGATAGGATGCTTCCCCATTCATTTCAATGGGTCCGTCAAAAAATGCGGATGGTCAACCGTTTTTGTTCCGCATCCGTGGTCCGTGTTTACATTCCGTCAAAAAAATAAAGCATGTCCTATTTTTTTCACGTTTGCGGACAAGGATAGGCATTATTACAATGGATCTGCCATACAAACGATCCTCCAAAAAAAAACGGTCCGTCACCCGTTTTTTGGGGCGGACGCAACATTTGTGGACGGAACGGATCCGGAAACAAACAACAGTCGTGTGCATAATGCAGTTTTCCCCCCCAAAAGTGGGGGAAAGTGGCAGTGCATCTTATAATCTGAATACTAATGACTGCTTCTATTATAGAAATGGTCCTTAGCATGCAGGAGACAGGCGGGGGTGAGGGCAGTGCTGCGCTGGCTGTTATCACCTTCACTGGTCCCGCTCTGCACACTGGCCTGACAGCGTACAGCGCCAGGACGTAGTGCACATAGATGCACACTATGACCTGACACTGTGCGACGTCAGATCACAGTGCTGCGTGGACCGGATTAAGCCGTGCGGGGACCGGGTAGTTCTGTATCTTTAGCATGGCAGCACCATCCCTTTTTTTTTTTTTTACGTCTGATGGGGAGCTGAGCGGAGTCTGATGGGGGCCGGGTGGTCTGACGGGGGTTGATCTGAGGCTGATGGAGGCTGGGGGTCTTGATCTGAGGCCAATAGCATTTTTGTGCACTTTTGCCCCGCCTATCCCACAGACTACCTTGATTAGGTGGTACATATAGCTGTGCATGCTCCTCCTCTAAATGGTTGCTTGGTGCATACAGAGGTAACAAAATGCAGAACATTATATGTGTAGGGTCTGCTCTCCTGAATGTAGATGTCCAACGGCATAGGTAGGTTTAGAGTAGGTCCTGCCTGACTAAGACCACCATGGCTTTGGTAGACAGGCTCACATGTATTTTGATCAAAATATATTGGCTGAGAGTCTCAGATTTTTCATATCAGAATGGGAGCTTAAGTCTATATATAATCTATTGTGTAATTGCATTATTTTCTGCAATTTTTCTTTGATAGAGGTTGGGAGGTCTGATCTGAGGTCTGATGGAAAAACAATGACAGTGGTGACGGATGACATTAGTATGGGGAGAGATCATGTTCTAGGGCAGTTGAGGTGACATACAACAGAGACATGAGGCTAGGTTCAGGAAGCACAAAATTCTGGGTATTCGGCACAAGCTCATCCTGTAAAACGTAAGAGGACGACAGATACATCTGTCTCTAGTGCTGCTTCCCAGATTTTATACTTTTTTGTATGTATATATATTTCAATAAAATTGTGATTTTTCATTATTGTGGTCAATTTTTTTTTTTTTTTCTAGTGCCGCTTCTGTTACCTTAAAGGAATGCTCCTTTTAATGAAGCATCCAGCTACATAACATGATATATAATGATGGGTGTCCTGTGTGTATGGTGGTCACTCACCAGATGACAGTGGATTTCTTCACAGCCAAGATCTTCTCATCTACCTAAGAAGCAGCAGAGACATAGTCATTGACATATACAGAAGACAGTGAAGATGACCACAACTGATGAGAGTTATCCTCGGAGGAGAATCTTAACGGGCCCAGCTTAGTGACTTATAGCCAAGTCCTGCCACGGGGTGAAGGGCTCTCTTATCCTTTAGCCACTCCAGATGTTGTTTCTCCAGAACTGGCTGAAACTGTATAAATGGCAGTCGTGCCCCCTCTCCCCCCAGCCGATGGTAAAAACAATGGATGCTCTTGGATGGTACCACACACACCCATGCGATTCTCATGATTCTTACACAGCAGTGGTAATGGCTGTGCAAGCCGTTTTTTCCACAGAGGTCATTGTAAAATGAGTGGTGTCCAGATTCCATCCTGGACACCACTATCCACCAGTCAACAGCTGTGCCATATCTTTTTTCTAAGAAGCATCTCAGGAGCCATGTAACGGAATGTTCCCGTCACTCCACGGATCGTATTGGAGATGATCACACCATCTTGGGCCAGCCTGATACAGATGTGGCCATCTGCATCTAACATGATGTTAAGCGGCTTCAGGTCTGCAAGAAAAGGAGGAATGGTCATTAAGGACTCAAGTAAAGCTGGGTGCATAATTTCCAGCTTACAAAGCAGACAGAAGGGGTAAAGTTCTGCTCCACCGATGGACGATGTTGTTTCCATGGAGGAACAGGAGGCCACATATCATATCTGCTGTGCAGATAGGAGAACAGAGAGTAATCTAAATGTCATCAAATCCGTCTTTAGCATTTCCCTAATATTATGTTATGATGTCTTTTGGGTTGTCACCAGCAGAGAGGAGGTGCCGTTTATGGTAGAGTAGAGTAGAAATGAACAGAGTAGAGTTATGGTAAAGTAGAAATGAATTAATCAATTATAAAACTTACTTTGCAAAAGCTGCCGCTACCAAAGACCTGGTGGATGGTGAAGTGGCTGATGGCGAGCCTGGCATTGTGGCTAGATGTTTCTAAGCCTTGGCTGCTGTCCTTGAATCCATTCTTGGCTCTTCTCCTCCTCTCGGTGATGCTGGATTTGGTGACGCTGTCCTCCTCCTAACTTACATCTTCTCGCTCTCTTCTGTGTGGCCAATGGACATCATTTTCACAGAATCTCCCAATTTGCAGACTTCGTCCACTCGCCGTCATCAACAGTTGAAAGTGAACAGCAGTTGGTTGTGGGCAGAGATCATCATGGAATCCTCAGGTGGCATCTCCTGGCAATAGACCATGGACCTGCTCTGCCATATACACTGTGAGGTGGGCAACGTGACTGACAGTCTGGTTTCCAGAGGAATGAGAGGGAACTTCAAGGTGGCTTCTTCTAGTGCGTCATTATTAGTAAATGGGGCAGGTGATATGAGAGGTGTATGAGGCTGAAAGTGGTGTATAGTTCATCACACACTATTCTGGCATCTTGTAACAATTGCAGTTGTGTGAATGGGGGAGGGGAAAATCATTAATTGTACCGGCTGGTAATGAACGGAGCAGGTATCAATTCTATTAAAAAAAAAAAAGGTAACAGCACCGGCTTTGCAGACTCACTGGAATAGCCAGTTCCAATAATATAATCAAAAAATAGAGCAGCACTCCGAAGTAAAATGAAAAAACAAGGTGTTCACTTACCCATAGGTGCACAAGCGACGTTTCGGTCCCAACTGGAACCTTTCTCAAGCAGTGTATGAAGGACACAAAGCAAACTTATATAGTGCAAGACCACTCCTTAATGAGTGTCACATGATCAGTGAAATTAACCCATACAATGTCTGGTAGTCTA
Organism: Bufotes viridis; assembly: GCA_033119425.1. NCBI lineage: Eukaryota > Metazoa > Chordata > Amphibia > Anura > Bufonidae > Bufotes > Bufotes viridis. The sequence continues at coordinate 33,183,606 of CM065599.1, read as the reverse complement.
GTAAAAGACACAATTGCGTTATAAATGTGAATAAAAATACAGTGTGATAATATATATCTGGATAGTGATCATTCATAATGTGTGAATATAACTCAAGATGATTAAAAATCAGTTTTTTTACATAAAGTATATTCCAAAGGGGTGGAGTTAATCAAAGTGTTGTCCCGTCACACCTGTGGAACAGACATATTATCAAAGAGCAACAAACTAACCTAGTCGCGGGAAAACCGCATGTTGTTCCGTCGTGTAGGTCAAGCCAGTGCGCATGCCCGCACAAGATCGCATCGCCAACGTCACATGACCAGGGGTCATCACGCGACGCAGGGTCAGCGTCATCCCGTTACTAGACAACAGGGAACGCCGCCAGCATCGCAAGACCAACAAATGATCCCACGATACTGTGCATGCGCACCCCGCTGCCCACAAACGGCAATTGCGAATCTGCCCAACAATACAGCCGCTATAAAGTTATGTGCAGTTGTTACCATACAAAGCTGTATACATTAAATAAAAGAGAAATATTCGTTAAGCCAACAGTTATATTGGCTGTAGGTCATGGGTCGAACACCCCCTCCATGCATTTAAACACATTCATACCTGTATTGCGGTCATACCTGTATTGCGGTCATACCTGTATTGCTTAGTGTCCTTCATACACTGCTTGAGAAAGGTTCCAGTTGGGACCAAAACATCGCTTGTGCACCTATGGGTAAGTAAACAACTTGTTTTTTTCATTTTACTTCGGAGTGCTGCTCTATTTTTTGATTAGAGATATATATATATATACTGAAGAAGACGGACAGCACTCGAAAAAAATTCCAGGTGTTCTTTATTCAACCAAGTGGAGAGACGACGTTTCGGCTCGACAATAGAGCCTTTTTCAAGCCTGAAAAAGGCTCTATTGTCGAGCCGAAACGTCGTCGCTCCACTTGGTTGAATAAAGAACACCTGGAATTTTTTTCGAGTGCTGTCCGTCTTCTTCAGTATACAATTGGGTCGCTCACACCCCAGGACTTAGCACCCATACCGTTTTTGAGCCGCCTGGTGCTGCCAGATTTTTTTCATTATATATATATGAATAGAGAGACATTATAGACATGATGGAGACAGAGATAGAGAAATATATATATAGAAATATATACCAATATAAATGGGAATATTATTTCTATATACATGTTTCTGGGTTTTGACATGTCTGTAAATGATAAACGTCTAATTAGCACATGCAGATATTAGAATACACTGATTATTCAGAGATAAGCGGGGTCAGCCATAGTGACATTGCTGGTAGGTGGAGCCAATGCAAAAATACAATAGTAGCCGGAGCCTCTACAACAGGTAGAACTAGTGCAGGTCACTGGTTTAGATAGGACCAATGCCACCAAACAGTAGGCGCAGGAGCAGGGACGTGCACACATAGGGCTCAAAGGGGGCTTGAGCCCCTGCCCCTTTCTGCCTCTGCCCCTTTAATTCCCTTTTTTCTTTTCTTTTTTTTCTGGGTCGGCAGCGCTAGGCAGAACAAGCAGCTGCCTTTTTTTTTTCTACGTGCACAAGTGCCGGGCGGCGGGCACCCGCCCAGCCTGCGTGTGCCGGGCCAGGACCGTGCGGCGCATCCATGCAGCACTGTTCAGCGCTGCAGTCAAGTGCCTCAGTAGTCAGGTGGAGGCGCCGCGCGGGAGTCCGTAGCTGAGCTGACTTCAGAAGTTCAGAGACTGTAACTGCCTGCAACCTGCTCATCACCGGTGAGTCAGCTTGTGTGGGGCTGTCCACTGTCAGTCTGTTACTGTGCCACCATGGAGGCGGTTGCCCGGTCGGGGAGAAATGTAAAAAGGGGGATAAGGGAATACAAAATGTGCTGCAATGCTGCCAGTGCTAGGCCCAGAAATGTGTGGGGAAAATTACTATGTGGGGCAAATTACTATGTGGGGGCAGTCAGTGTGGGGCAAATTACTATGTGGGGGCAGTGTGGGGCAAATTAATTTGTGGCGACAATGTGGGGGAAATTACTGTTTGGGTAGGGTGGGGACAAATCACTGTGTGGGGCAGTGTGGAGAAAAATTACTATGTGGGGCAGTGTGGGGGCAATTACTGTGTGAGGGCAGTGTGGGGACAAATTACTGTGTGGGGAAAAATTACTGTGTGGGGGAAATTACTTTGTGGCGGCAGTGTGGGGGAAATTACTGTGTGGGGGCAGTGTGGGGACAAATTATTATGTGGGGCAGTGTGGGGACAAATTACTGTGTGGGGGAAATTACTTTGTGGTGGCAGTGTGGGGGCAATTACTGTGTGGGGCAATTACTGTGTAGGGGCTGTGTGGGGACAAATTACTGTGTGGGGGAAATTACTTTGTGGTAGCAGTGTGGGGGCAATTACTGTGTAGGGGCTGTGTGGGGACAAATTACTGTGTGGGGGAAATTACTTTGTGGTGGCAGTGTGGGGGCAATTACTGTGTAGGGACTGTGTGGGGACAAATTACTGTGTGGGGGAAATTACTTTGTGGTGGCAGTGTGGGGGCAATTACTGTGTGGGGCAATTACTGTGTAGGGGCTGTGTGGGGACAAATTACTGTGTGGGAGCAATTACTGTGTGGGGGCAGTGTGGGGACAAATTACTATGTGGGGCAGTGTGGGGACTAATTACTGTGTGGGGGAAATTACTTTGTGGTGGCAGTGTGGGGGCAATTACTGTGTGGGGCAATTACTGTGTAGGGGCTGTGTGGGGACAAATTACTCTGTGGGGGAAATTACTTTGTGGCGGCAGTGTGGGGGAAATTACTGTGTGGGAGCAATTACTGTGTGGGGGCAGTGTGGGGACAAATTACTATGTGGGGCAGTGTGGGGACAAATTACTGTGTGGGGGAAATTACTTTGTGGTGGCAGTGTGGGGGCAATTACTGTGTGGGGCAATTACTGTGTAGGGGCTGTGTGGGGACAAATTACTGTGTGGGGGAAATTACTGTGTGGGAGCAATTACTGTGTAGGGGCTGTGTGGGGACAAATTACTATGTGGGGCAGTGTGGGGACAAATTACTGTGTGGGGGAAATTACTTTGTGGTGGCAATTACTGTGTGGGGCAATTACTGTGAAGGGGCTGTGTGGGGACAAATTACTATGTGTGGGCAGTGTGGGGACAAATTACTGTGTGGGGGCAGTGTGAGGACAAATTACTGTGTGGGGGCAGTTTGGGGACCAATTACTACGTGGGGGAAATTACTGTGTGTGGGAAATTACTGTGTGGGGGCAAATTACTATGGGCTGATTACTATGTGGGGGCAGTGTGGGGGAAATTACTATATGGGGGTGTTGCTATAGAGGAGGCACTGTAGGGGCAATTCAATTATTTATGTGGACACTATACAGGGAATACTACCTGGAGCACAATATAGGGTGTTATTACTGGGACACTCTTGGAGACATTATAGCTGCTGTGGACACAGGGATATTTGGGGTAATTTATCAAACTGGTGTAAAGTAGAACTGGCTTAGTCGCCCATAGCAGCCAATCAGATTTCACCATTCATTTGTGACAGCTCTTTTGGAAATCCACTTCTCTTTTACACCAGTTTGATAAATGACCCCAATTATGTCTATTAGGGTCACTATTTTTTCAGCAGTATAGTACCTGAGACATTGGGGAGCACCACAGGCACAGTATTGGGAGTGGCAGCAGGATGACACTGTGAGGACACCAGGATGGGGAGGGTGATGGAAACATTGAGAAATCTGACTGTGTCTGTATTACAAACTCTGTAGAGGCGAGATGTGACTGAAAGAATTTGCCATGGCGGTTTGGGTCAGACGAAGGAGAAGAGGAAAGTTAAGATCTACATGACAGGAGATGTCCCTGGATGTAAGAGGTATGTAGTCCATTCCGCCGGCGGCAGCGCAATTTATTCACCGATACAATTTATTCAACAGTCCGCCCACTCACCAGTGCAGGGTTAGAGGGACAGAGTCCTTTAAGGCTAGTGCAGGGGCTGGACGTGCGTGACGCATGTCTGCTACGTCATGTGACAAGTGCCCTTTTTTTTTATTTAAGCCCCTGCCCTTCAAAATGTCTGTGCACGTCCCTGCGCAGGAGACACGCATATAGACGATTTTAAAAGTGCCAATTATACTGATGTAGTTATAGCAGATAATGGAGGGCAACACTGATGCCAATGTCCCAAAATCATTGGCGACAGGTCTGGCTTCTTACATCCATAGCCCTATAGTCCATTCACACGTCCGTAGAATGGGTCCGGATCCGTGCGGACCCATTCATTTTCGATGGCACCGGAAAAGATGCGGACACACAGCGTGCTGTCTACATCCACATTTCCAGTCCGCGGCCCCGAACTTCCGGTCCACAGCTCCGCAAAAAAATAGAGCATGTCTTATTCTTGTCAGCAGCTGCGGACAAGAATAGAAATCCTCTATTAAGTGCCAGCGATGTGCGGCGTCAGTGTTTTGCGGTCCGCAAAACACTACGGACCCTTAGGCCTCTTGCACACGTACGTTTCTTTTTTCCGATTTCGTTCCGTTTTTGCGGATTCCGTTTGTGGAACCATTCACTCCGTATGCATTCCATTTCCATATTTCCGTTCCATGGAAAGATAAAACTTGTCCTATTATTGCCCACAAATAACGATCCGTGGCTCCATTTAAGTCAATGGGTCCGCAAAAAATACAGAATGCATACGGAACACATCCGTAGGTCTTCCGTTTTTTTAGGATCCATGCCCACTTTGCCCATGTGTTTACTGTTAAAACACATTACTGTACAAATAATGATAAAAATGTTTCTGTTTGCGATCCGAAAACAACTGATCGCATATGGAAACCATACAGAGATGGTCAGTGCTCCCTGTAGAGAAAGTGTACCCCAGAGCGCAGCCTCCTACCTCACATTGGGGTAAGTGTCTCACCTGCAGCCAACTACTCAGACGGGGAAATGTGTTACTGCTCATCCCTCCTGCCACCTGGAAGAGGAACCCCCTCCTCACTGGCCCTGGAGGTGTCACTGCTACTGCCATAGTGCAGGGCTGGGCAGCAGGAGCTTGCCCACTGTTGGATACGAAACAGGCTTTACCCTCCATCAGTCCCTCATCTCCCCCCCCCCCACCCATCACTATGATCTATGGTATCTCTGCTGCAGGCTCCTGCCATCATGCCGCGGTCATTGCAGCTATACTTCAGGCAAGAAGAAAGAGGTGTAGAACATCCAGACATGGACATGACTAATCCAGGTCAGTACCGTCACCCATGGTCATTTATTGTGGGGCTTAGAGGACCTCTTCAACCAAATTGTTGGGGCCAAGGTTTTTTCCAAATTGGATTTGAGAGGCGCTGCACAACCTGGTCAGGGTCAGAGAGGGGATGAATGGAAAACAGCCTTTAATACCCCCGAGGGCATTTCGAGAATCTCGTTATGCCTTTTGGCTTGATGAATGCTCCGGCCGTCTTTCAGCATTTTGTTAACAGTATTTTCTACCATTTAATGGGGAAATTTGTATTGGTGTATCTTGATGATATTTTGATTTTTTCCCTGATGTTCGGACTCATCAGGATCATCTTTTTCAGGTTCTGCAGATTCTGCGAGAAAATAAATTGTACGCCAAGCTGGAGAAATGTGTGTTTATGGTATCGGAGATTCAATTTCTGGGTTTTCTCCTCTCTGCTTCTGGTTTCGCATGGATCCGGAGAAGGTCCGTGCTGTGCTTGAGTGGGAGCTTCCTGAGAATCAGAAGGCATTGATGCGCTTTCTGGGTTTTGCAAACTATTACAGAAAGTTCATTTTGAATTATTCCTCTGTTGTCAAACCCCTCACTGACATGACCAAAAGGGGGCGGATTTTTCCTCTTGGTCGGAGGAGGCGCTTGCAGCTTTTTCTAAGATTAAAGAGAGTTTTGCGTCTGCTCCCATCTTGGTGCATCCCGATGTTTCCTTACCTTTTATTGTTGAGGTGGATGCTTCCGAGGTGGGTGTGGGTGCGGTTTTGTCCCAGGGTCCGTCTCCTTCCAAATGGCGACCCTGTGCCTTTTCTCTAAAAACTCTCACCGGCAGAGAAAAACTATGATGTGGGAGATAGGGAATTGTTGGCCATCAAGCTGGCTTTCGAGGAATGGCGCCATTGGTTGGAGGGGGCCAGGTACCCTATAACCGCTTTTACCGACCATAAGAATCTGGCGTACTTGAGTCGGCTAGCGTATGAATCCGAGACAGGCCAGATGGTCTCTGTTCTTCTCCAGATTCAATTTTGTCGTTACATTCCGCCCTGGGATCAAAATGTGAAGGCTGACGCCTCTCTCGCTGTTTTCCGGGAGGAGGAAACTCCGAGGACCCGGGTCCCATTTTTGGCGGAGGGGGTAGTTGTTTCTGCTCTGTATTCTGATTTGGAGGCCGAGGTCCAGGCTGCCCAGACTGAGGCACCTGCCCGTTGTCCTTCTGGAAAGTTGTTTGTGCCTCCTGAGTTACGCCACAAACTCTTCAAGGAGCATCATGATACGGTTCTTGCTGGTCACCCCGGGAGTAGAGCCACGGTAGATCTCATTGCTCGGAGATTTTGGTGGCCGGCTCTTCGTAAGTCGGTGGAGGGTTTTGTGGCTGCTTGTGAGACGTGCGCCGCGCTAAGGTCCCTCGCTCACGGCCTTCAGGTCCCCTTCTCCCCTTACCCATACCTTCCCGTCCTTGGACACACCTGTCCATGGACTTTATCACGGATCTTCCTCGCTCCTCAGGGAAGTCGGTGATCCTGGTGGTGGTGGACCGTTTTAGCAAGATGGCACATTTCATACCCTTCCCTGGATTGCCCAATGCTAAAACGTTGGCGCAAGCTTTTGTCGACCATATTGTTAAATTGCATGGCATTCCTCTGATATTGTTTCCGATAGAGGCACGCAGTTTGTGTCCAGATTCTGGAAGGCTTTCTGTTCTCGCCTGGGGTTCGGCTGTCCTTCTCTTCTGCTTTTCACCCGCAGTCGAATGGTCAGACTGAACGCTGCCAATCAGAATCTGGAGACATATTTGCGCTGTTTTGTTGCAGAGAACCAGGAGGATTGGTGTTCGCTTTCTCCCTCTTGCTGAGTTTGCTCTGAACAACCGTCGTCAGGAATCTTCTGATAAGTCACCATTCTTTGGTGCATATGGGTTCCATCCGCAGTTTGGGACATTCTCGAGGGGCTCCTTCTGGTTTGCCTGAGGAGGAGAGATTTTCCTCGTCTTTGTCTACCATTTGGCAAAAGATTCAGACTAATCTAAGAAAGATGAGTGAGAAATATAAGCGTGTGGCTGATAAGAGACGTGTGCCTGGTCCGGACCTGAATGTGGGTGATCTGGTGTGGTTGTCTACAAGAAATATTAAACTGAAGGTTCCCTCCTGGAAATTGGGTCCCAAGTTTATTGGGCCTTATAAAATCTTGTCAGTCATCAATCCTGTTGCCTTCCGTCTTGATCTTCCACGGGTTTGGAAGATACATAATGTATTTCACAGATCTCTTAAAACCATATGTCCAGCCCACGGTACCCTCCTCTTTGCCTCCTCCTCCGATTTTGGTTGATGGCAATCTGGAGTTTGAGGTTTCCAGAATTGTGGACTCTCGCATTGTCCGCGGTTCTCTTCAGTACCTCGCTCATTGGAAAGGTTATGGTCCTGAGGAGAGGATGTGGGTTCCGGTGTCGGACATTAAAGCCACTCGCCTCATCAGGACTTTTCATAGGGCTCATCCTGAGAAGGTGGGTCCTGGGTGTCCGGAGTCCACCCGTAGAGGGGGGTACTGTCACTACCAGAGCTTTGAGACGTTCTCACAGCTCTGTTTCTCCACCCCTGTGATGATGTAACTACTAGAGCTTTGAGACGTTCCCACAGCTCTGTTTCTCCGCCCTGTGATGAGGTCTTTACTTTCTGCTTCCTTCCTCCCAGCTGTCCCTCCTGTGTTTGATTGCTCTGCCTTTAAATCACCTCTCTTCCTTTGTACGGTGCGGATTATACTACTTCATTTGACCTGTATCTCTCGCTTGAGTATCTTCACTGGTGTGATATCTTTCTGGACCTGTGTTCTGCTGAAGCAAGTACTTCGGACATTGTCTGCTGACTTTGGATCTGTTTTCACTGCTGCTGCAGCTCCTTCAGTTAAGTGTGCAGACATTGTGTGTTTCTGTTTGTTTTGCTGACTGGATCCGAGGCGACCCCGGTTCCGTCCATATACTGAGCAGGGCACCGGTGGCCGTGCCCCTTCCACTACTGTAGGGGTTACAGTGGTCATCAGCCTTAGGTACGCGGGCATGTCTCGATCCACCATCTGGATCTGGACATGGGCTTAGCAGCATAGGGAGAGCTTTTAGGGTCTGACAGGGGTCACCCTTTATGTTCCCTAGTTTGGGTCCGGTCAGTAGCTAACTCACTGTGTATGCTCTTGTTGCTCACATACAGCCGTGACACATTCAGTATCTCTTTACCACATTTGTATGTGCAAAATTTAGTTAACCTGCATTTTATTATAGATGTGTCAGTATATACCATCATAAGATTGTATTCATTGTGCTAATATTGAGTATATGTTGTAATTAACTACCAGACAGTGAAATATACACTTTCCACTCATAACAATATCATATCTGGATTATTCCTCCTCCTTGTTCTGAATATAAAGTGTATTTGTGTATTTTATAATTCTGTGTAATCATTAATTTACCGGTATGTAGTCATATAATTGATTTATGAGTCTTTTCAAGGAGGTTTCTAGGTAGTTGCTTGTAGTGAGTACTCTTGGAAACTTTGTACATTTATGTTACCAGTAGGCGTCATTTTTATATAGGTTTACCCTTCGAGGATCCTGCAATTTTCTTTTTTTGTTTTTCATTCCCAGCCTTCCCAGAGCCATAACTTTTTTATTTTTCTGTTCACATAGCCGTATAAGGGCTTGTTTATTGCGGGACAAGTTGTACTTTCCAATGGCACTATTTAATATTGCATATGATGCCATATCTTTAAGGGTTTTGTTTTCACGACGTTCTCTATGTGGTAAAAATGACTGTTACCTTCATTCTCCAGGTCAATACAATTATGGCGATACCACATTTGAAATTTTTCTTGTGTTTTCATACTGGAAAAAAAAATATTAAAAACATTAAAAAAATAAATTGTTTATCTTCATCGCCAAATTCTGACCCCTATAACTTTTTTGTAGTTATGTGTACGGAGCTGTGTGAGGGCTCATTTTTAGTGTGACAATCTGTACTTTCTGAAATGTGTACGACTTTTTGATCACTTTATATTACATTTTTTGGGGAGGTACAGTGACAACAAAAAAGTGAATTTTATTTTGTTACGCCATTCGTCGTACGCAATAAATATTGTTATATTTTAATACTACAATACTGATTTTTTTTATTATTTATTTTTATTTTAACTTTGGGAAAAGGGGGATGATTTGAACTTTTATCATTTTTTAAAACTTATTTTTACTTTTTTTTAGGTGACTATAACCAGTAATCATCAGGTTGCCAATTGTATTCTGTGATGGGTATATATCCATCTCAGAGCAAATCATTCACTGTATTCCAATACAGTGCTGCCACCTGCTGGTCTGTAGTGGAATATATTAGTGATAGCTACTGGAGCCCACTTGAGGCTCTGGGCTATCACTGTAACATAACAGCTTTCCCAAATCTCAACCGGGGAAGGCAGTTACGGGTGTGGCTCCCATGTCTTTACCACTCTGATGTCATGGTCAGATTTGACCACAGCATCTGAGGGGTTTAATGTCTGCAATCGGTCTTATGGTTGATCGCTGACATTCGCCCTGGGGCTCTGCTGTTTAAAACAGCAGAAACCCGGTGGCTATGGCGCTTGCTGTTATCTTTCAAGTGAGGATTTTTGCTATACATATCTGTGGAGGTCGCATAGGGTTAAAAGGGTTCTCCAGGAATTATTTAAAATGGCTGTCAGCAACTTGAAGACGCAGTGAACAAACGCCAGTGGGACTAGATTTAGTCATAACAATCCTAAAAAGTTGTATGACTTTTTAAAGCCAAAACTACTGTATAGCAAAGAGAGATAGTAAATCCCCCTCATAGCGCCTAACAGCTTGTAAGCATAATCTGAGCGCCAGCCTTCCAAAATGGGTCTAATGGCATATCAGCCACGTTGAGTCCATTTGGGGCTAAGGTCTAACCTGTGACTCCAAAAGGATTCGTGTTTGTTCAAGGTAAGTATGTGACTACCTCCTCGGCTGGAATTGGGTACTTGTTCCAGTACTCGGAATTGAAGCTGGCTCATCCTATGTTTTTGGGAAATCGACATTGGGAACAGTCAGTCCTATCTTCCCACATCGTATGGGGGGGGAATAGTGCTGGGTCTAGGATTTGTATTTCACATCCGCAGATTATATCATATGCCTGTTTCCTATACCCAGCACACTGGTTATATATGCAGGTCATCCTCTGTAACCTCTAGTAGCCTCAGTTACTTTATTGCTCTTTGACTTGCTTTACATTGATTGACTTGGGCTACTTTCACACTAGCGGCAGCCTTCTCTGGCAAGTGAACAGCCCGCCAGATCCGTGCTAGTTCACGCGTGCTGGCCGGAGGTCCGCTCCAGCCCCATTGACTATAATGGGGGCGAGTCGGAGTTCCGGCAGTAGCATGGCAAACGTGCTGACAGGCGGCCAGAATAAAATGACCTCCGGCAGCCGGAGAAGGCTGCCACTAGTGTGAAGGTAGCCCTATGAATCTGATTCAATGTTGTAAATACTATATATGTATATTCTTTGTAAATGCTCTTCTATGTTTCCCTTACATCTTGTAATACGTAACCAGCCTGAGGACACGCTATTATGTGACTAGCGTACCTAGCTATTGTATTGTTCTATACGGCTATGACCACGGTCAGATGGACCGAAACACTGGCCATTAATATTGTGTAGATCATATTTTATGACATTTTTAGAATTATACATAAAGAGCAACTTCATGGATTAAGCAATTTTGGAGTGTCGAGGTTTCTCTTCTAAATTCCTTAGAAAATCTACTACTAAACGAGATAGACGAGGCGGCAAATCATAAGGTCATTGTTATAGGGGGACTTCAACTACCCAGATATAGACTGGGAAACTGAAACTTATACATCTCATAAAGGAAACAGGTTCTTGGCAATAACCAAAGACAATTACCTTTCCCAACTGGTTGAGGACCCGACTAGAGGGACGGCCATACTGGAGTATTAACGAATAGACCTGACAGAACAACAGACGAGCAGGTTGGCGGACACCTAGGAAATAGTGACCATAAAGTAATTACCTTCCAATTATCATCCATAAAAATAGAGGTGGGACGTCGCTTGGCTGCTGAGAGCGATGGCCACATGAGAGGAAAGCTCCTGCACCTAATCAACTGAATACCCAGCCAATCCCCTGCTAGCACAGATTCTTCCATTTACACAAATGCCAGACTACCTCCTGGAGATTATGGGAAAGCCGAAGAGACAACTACCCCGGCTGAATGGCAATAACCTGGTAAATTACTTTGAACGGGACAGAACAAAAAGATTGCGCCGAGTCAAACAGCAAGCCAGCGTCACCGTCCTCCCTCCGCAGCATGTCAACTCCACAGACACAAAGGTACTTATCACCGCTGACAGCCTCAGACAAACCAGCGGAGGACACTTTAAAAAAACATGCTTATAGCTTTAACCCCTTAAGGACTTAGGACGTACCAGTACTGCATATTTCCCTAATCCTTAAGGACCCATGATGTACCGGTACGTCATGAGTAGTTCCAATCACTGCTGCTCAGCCGGCAGTGATCGGAACAAGGTACCTGCTGAAATCATTCAGCAGGTACCTTGTTACAATGCCCCCCCCCCGTATCGGCGATCGCTGCAAACCGCAGGTCAATTCAGACCCGCAGTTTGCAGCGCTTTCTGCAATCTCTGATCCCCGCGGACCGTGACTGTGGGAATCAGAGACTAAATTTTCCCAAAGTGTTAGTTTTTAACCCCCCCTGCAGCCCCCAATCATATTGTGGCTGCGGGGGTGCAGGGGGGGGGTGGTTGCGGGTGGCGCGGGAGGGATCCCCCGCCCGCCTCCTCTGTAACATTTCCCTGGTGGCTAGTGGCTTTAGCAGAGTGTCATTGCACATTGCTAAAAACTGCTGACATCTGTGCTGCAGATGTCAGCAGTTTTAACCCCTTCCATTCCGCGGTCTATACGGACCGCTGTATGGAAGGGGTTAACAGGGAGGGAGCTCCCTCCATCTCCCATCGGGGGGCTGCTGTGCCCTTGCAGCCCTCGATTCTTGATGAGATCACAGAGGGAGCTCCCCTCCCTATCACCTGCTGCTCTGTTCTGGCACTGGGTGATGGTTACCATGGCAGCAGGACGCCTTCAGAGGCGTCCTGCTTGGCATGGTAATGTAACTCTGATCAGACTTCTGCTAAAGGCAAAAGTCTGATCAGACTAAGTCTAAAGTAAAAAATACAGTACACTAAGTAGTGTACTGTACTGTATTATATAGACACCAGATCCATTGGATCTACAAGAACCAAGTGGGCCTGGGTCAAAAAAAAAAAAATGTGAAAAAGTAAAAAAAAGTAAAAATAAAAAAAAAACACATATCACTAAATAAAAATTAAAAAAAATAAAATACAATACACATATTAAGTATCGCCGCGTCCGTAAAAACCTGCTCTATAAAAATATCACGACCTAACCCCTCAAGTAAATACCGTCAAAAAAAAAATGGTGTAAAAAAAGGCATTTTTTATCACATTACATCACAAAAAGTGTAATACCAAGCGATCAAAAAGGCGTATGCCTCTCAAAATAGTAGCAATCAAACCGCCATCTCATCGCGCAAAAAATTAGCCCCTACATAGGACAATGGCCCCAAAAAATAAAAAAATATGGCTCTCAGACTATGGAGACATTAAAACATGATTTTTTTTTGTTTTAAAAATATTATTGTGTAAAACTTAAATAAATAAATAAAAAGTATACATATTAGGTATCGCCGCGTCCGTAACAACTGGCTCTATAAAAATAACATGAGCTAAACCCTCAGGTGAACACAGAAAAAAAAATAATATAAATACCATGTCAAAAGTCATTTTTGTCACTTCACATCTCAAAAACTGTAATAGCAAGTGATCAAAAAGTTATATGCACCCCAAGATAGTGCCAATCAAACCGTCATCTCATCCCGCAAAAAATGAGCCCCTACATAAGACAGTCTCCCAAATAAATAAAAATGGTCCCAAAACAGCTATTTTTTTGCAATTTTTCCATTTTGATCCATTTTTCCAGTAACAAAGCAAGGGTTAACAACTAAACAAAACTCAATATTTATTGGCCTGAATCTATAGTTTGCAGAAACACCCCATATGTGGTCGTGAACTACTGTATGGCCAAACGGCAGGGCGTAGAAGGAAGGGAACGCCATATGGTTTTTGGAAGGCCGATTTTGCTGGACCGGTTTTTTGACACTATTTCCCATTTGAAGCCCCTTTTTATCTCCATTTGCCATTAACTCTTGAGGAAAACCTAAAGTGTTAACAACGTTTGTAAAATCAGTTTTGAATACCTTGAGGGGTGTAGTTTCTAGAATGGAGTCATTTTTGGGCGGTTTCCATTATGTAAGCCTCACAAAGTGACTTCAGACCTGAACCGGTCCCTAAAAAGTGGGTTTTTGAAAATTTCTGAAAAATTTCAAGATTTGCTTCTAAGCTTCTAAACTTCTAAGCCTTGTAACATTCCCAAAAAATGAAATGGCATTCCCAAAATGATTGATACATGAAGTAGACATATGGGGAATGTAAATCAATAACTTTTTTTGGCGGTATTACTATGTATTATAGAAGTAGAGAAATTGAAACTTGGAAAATTGCTAATTTTTCCAAATTTTTGGTAAATTTGGTATTTTTTTTATAAATAAAAATGAAATTTTTCGACTCCATTTTACCACTGTCATGAAGTAAAATATGTGACGAAAAAACATTCTCAGAATGGCCTGGATAAGAAAAAGCGTTTTTAAGTTATCACCACAAAGTGCGACTGGTCAGATTTGAAAAAAATGGCCGGGTCCTTAAGGTGAAATAGGGCTTAAGGGGTTAAAAACCTCCTTCATACAGATATAGAGGGACTGATTAACCCTCTCTCTGCCAGAGTGCAAGAGGCGGAAGAAAGGATGCTCCATATTGAAAACAAAAATGGATGAATTTGCCACCTCGCAAAACTCAATTATCGATGCCCATAACGAGGTAGCAGATGAACTGGAAGCCATAAAGCTGAAAATGGCGGACATGGAGGATCGCTCACGGCGAAATAATATAAAATTCAGGGGCATACCAGAGGAGATCACACCACAAGACCTACAATCGTACTTGAAAGGTCTGATGTCAGCACTTCTCGCACACCTGTCCCCTCAAGACATGATAATTGACAGGGCCCATAGAGTTCCAAAGCCCCAACATCTGGGCTCCAACGTGCCGCGTGGAACTCTAGCACACATCCATTTCTTAAATATCAAAGATGCACTAATGGCGGCTGCCAGAAAACAAGGAACTCTCGCCTCACCATACTATACAGTTAAGCCGTTTGTCGTTTTGTCTGTGGCGACCCTCTGACAACGCGGAGCACTACTACCAATCACAGTAGCCCTTTGGGACCACAGTATTGCATACAAATGGGGGTACCCTTTGAAACTGCTTGTCCAAAGAAATGGCCAGACTCACGCCATCAAGTCCTTTGAAAGTGGAAAAGATCTACTACAATCCTGGCAAATCCCTTTGCCCTCTTGGGACCCTGACAAAAGGCATCTGTTTCAACCTGCCAAACCAATGGGAAATAAATAGAAGATCCTTATGTCTACTGCCAATGCTATATAGATAAAGGAACCGCCATCTTGTCCTACCACCAACGCACTCAGATTCATGTGCGGAAGGTCTACATCGACTCCCTACCAGGGGATGACAACAACATTGTTCCCTCTGGTTCAGAACCTCTACTACAGAATACCACCTTATGCCATTCACTTCCGGCCTCAATAGTGGACTTGTGCCCTATGTTTCTCTAAGCGTCCCAGAGCCGTTCATTTTTTTTTGCTTTTAGTTATTGTTTATACTCAGTTAATCTGTTTCTATGTTCATGTACAATATGCAATCTGCATGCTCCCACAGGTCCTGTAGCACCTATTAAGCAGTCCTCTTTCCAACAATATGGGGCTTAAAATTATGTCACTGAATGCCAAGGGGCTCAATTGCCCTCAGAAATGGTCCTAGAAGCAATATCTTCTAATGCAGACATCCTTTGCATGCAAGAATACCACTTATTGCAAACTGATGCTGCTAGAGTACGTCACCACCTCTTTCCTAATATCTTGCATTCCCATTTCAGCAAGAAGTCCAGGGGGGTCCTCATAGCTGTTCAATTAACAATATCACATACACATTGATCAACATTTATGCGCCCAATCAGAAGGTCTTATTGACGTATGGAGAGCCCAACTCAGCCAAGAAAAGGATTTCACCTTCTTCTCCCCCCACATTTATCCTACTTCCTTATTGATATGTTCATGGTAGATCACACAACACTACTACACACCTACTCCACAGATATAGGCCTCATCCAGGGGTCCGACCACGCCCCGATTACCATCACCCTGAACGAAAGCTTTCAACACCATCAAGCGCCCATACGGAGGAACAATACGTTCCTATTTATTAACCCCAAACATATCTCAGGAGCTCACCATAGGTTTAAAGGAATATTTCCAGTTTAATACGGGCTCTGTCTCTGACCCATATGTCCTATGGCAGGCCCATAAGGCCTACATAAGAGGGTCTTTAATTAAGTGAAAAAACACAGAGAAAAAAAAATCACCCAAATACTTGAACGGCTAGCCTGTCTGGAAAAAAACTACAAAAACTCCCCTACAAGTCAATTCTTAGAATCGAGAGAGACAAACTTAGAGGAATCCACAATTATAGCAAATCCCTTCTCAGGCTTAAATCCAAACACTACTCCCAAGGAAACAAGGCAGGAAAACTACTTGCTCGACAACTTAAAAATCACCAACTAAAATCAAAAATCCCACACAATACATCCCAACACTAAAGCTAAATTAATAGATCCCAGGGACATTGCAGAACAATTTCGCCTTTACTTCGAAGGTCTCTATAACCTTAAAAACAATAGCCCCCTGCCAGACAATTACCCAAACGCAACCCCCACTCTCACTCCCTCGCAACTACAGTCACTAAATGCCACATTCACTGATTAACTCCCTTCCCCTAGAAAAATCCCCAGGCCCTGATGGCTTATCTAATGAATACTACCAACACTTCTAAACAATACTCATCCCTCACCTGAGAACAATATTTAGCCGAGCGATGGACGGCACTCCCTTTCCAGCAGATATGCAAGCAGCATTAATAGTAGCTCTCCCCAAACCAGGCAAGATCCCTGATATCCCCCAAAACTTTAGACCCATTTGATTACTTAATTCAGATATAAAAATATTTGCTAAGCTTATTGCTAGTAGGCTATCTCCCATACTCCCCCTTCTTGTTAAAGCAGATCAGACCAGGTTTGTGGCAGGAAGACAGGCATCCGACAACGCTAAAAGACTTGTAGACCTTTTCAATTACTCTGAGGAACACAGCTACCCTGTGCTTGCGGTGACCCTGGACGCCGAGAAGGCGTTTGACCGCCTTCATTAGTCATTCGCCCTCTCGGCCCTCCGGGAAATGGGATTCATGGGCCATATAATGCAGGCCATTGAAAATCTCTACTCCTCCCCCTCTGCGAGGGTATGGGTGAATGGGGTTTCAGAAACCTTCCAAATTACAAATGGATTGCTTTTCATTCTTGCCTTGGAACCCTTGGCACAACATATAAGAAATTCACTAAACCTTACTGGTATCAAAGCAGGACACCAGACCCATACAATCACCCTTTATGCAGACAATAATATTCTTACACTGACGGACCCTGCCAACTCCCTAGGACAAGCTCTATCCATAATCTCACATTTTGGCTCCCTTGCTTATTATGAAATAAATAGCTCCAAATCACAAGCCCTTCCCATCAACGTCCCTCAGGAAGAAGTGTCACTCCTTATACAACCTGGACTGGCAATCTACTGAATTACCTTACCTGGGAGTCAAACTCACGTTTCCATGCTCCCATCTATATAAACACAATTATGAGCCCTTTTTTATCTGTCATGACTAAAGACTTCTCCAACTTTGCAATGAAGGCAATATCTTGGGTTGGCAGAGTTGCATCGTTTCAGATGATGACTCTTCCTAAACTTATATACATTTTCCGGGCCCTCCCCATCTCTGTCCCAAATGAATTTTTTAAAAGAGCCCAATCCATCTTAAACGCCTACATTTGGGGTTTGTCTAGACCTAGAATAGCCCAAACATTAATGTTTAGAAAAAACAGAGAGCAGGAGGTATAGGCCTCCGTCCATTAAAGACTACCACAAAGCGATAGGACTCTTGTTCACTCATGAATGGTGGACAACCTAATAGCTCTAAGGCGTGGGTCGAAATAGAGTCTCAATCTATAGGCCGATGCACATTACAGGACTACCTGATACAGCTGACCTGGGACTCATGTCCCCCAAAAGCCAAATTACTAACAGTAGCACATGCGTGAAACCTGTGGACCCAAATCCATAAGACACATGGAGATTCAAAAATTCCTCTTCTCTCTCAGACTTCTATCCGAATATTAGAGACAGTAATACCTGATATTGATCTCTCTGAATGGCGCACAAAAGGGGGCTATAAATCTCGAACAACTCACAGACGCTCACTCGGTTCTTCCCTTCGAATCAATCAAAAATACCTTTGCGTTACCACGAAGAGAGTACTATAGCCTTCTAAGGGTCCCTTCACACTAGCGTTTTCAGGATCCGGCATAGAGTTCTGTCGTCGGGGCTCTATGCTGGAAAAAAAAGCTTCAGTTACAGATAATACAACCGCATGCATCCGTTTGAACGGATCCGCTTGTATTAACTTTAACTATTTTTTAACATTGCCAAGACGGCTCCGTCATGAACTCCATTGAGAGTCAATGGAGGACGGATCTGTTTTCTAATGTGGCAGATTGTGTCAGAGAAAACAGATCCGTCCCCATTGACTTGCATTGGGGGCCATGACGGATTCGTTTTGCTCCGCATCGCAGGACAGAAAGAATACCGCAGCATCATGAACGGATGCATCCTGAACGGATTTCTCTCCATTCAAAATGCATGGGGATAATCCTGATCAGTATTAATCCGGCATAGAGCCCCAACGACGGAACTCTATGCCGGTGTCACGACGGGAAGGGTACAAGATACAATCAACTCACAAGAAACAACAAACAAGTGTCTAGGCCAAAGCTGGGGATAATGGTCACCTCCTGACAAAATCCTATCAGCTGACCCTAGACTGCTGTACACACGTTTAGACCCCAAACGTGGGAATAAACGTGCCCCCGTGCCTAAGACTGAATAAACCTTATAGTCCCTGAGATAGTGGACAAGGGGGAATAAAGGCAGCCTGCCTCCTCAAATCCTGGAGGAGGCAGGTGTCTAACCAACAGCCTAGACAGAACACCAAAAGAAAACCAAAATACACTTATCTTGAAGCTGAGCAGAAACAGCAATCCACCTTGAGATAGAAGCTATAACCCGCACAGGACACTGGGAAGGGGCGAGATTTAGGCTAGGTTCACACGACGACATTTGTTGCGCGACAAAAAGTCGCACTATTGTCGCGCGACAATTTTTATAATAGGAGTCTATGGTGTCGCATTGCGACATGCAGCGACTGCGACACGACAGTCGGAAAAAATCCATCCGGGATGCATTTTTGGCGACTGTTGTGTCGCAGTCGCAACATGTCGCATGCTGCACGTGCGACACCACCATAGACTCCCATTATAAAAATTGTTGCGCGACATTAATGTGACATCAATGTCGCGCTACAATTGTTGCAGTGTAGTGGTTCCCAATTTGTCGCGCGACAATTGTCGTCGTGTGAACGTAGCCTTAAACTCACACAAACGAACCCACCCAGTGCACCTGCAGGGAGGCAGGTACAGCTCAACTCCAAGTTCCACTGCAAACAGAAAACACTACACACGTGCTGCCAACCTGACAGACCTCCGCATCTCACCAGGGCAGGGCATGACAGCCGGGATCCTGAAAACGCTAGTGGGAAAGGACCCTAAGAATACATCACTCTCTTACCACACTCCTCCAATCCTCTCCTCTGGTCAACAAAGAAATCTTTAGACTGTACCAACAGGCTCGGACTGGCCCACAGGGGAATCCCCCGGTGGGCCCCTGAGCAGGGTGGGCCCCTAGTCTCCCACTCCCTGCACAAGTTGCACATAACACAGTAGATTTACTGCACTACATACATATATTCAATGTACAGCACCTCAACCAGCCTATGTTCATATAAAAAACTTGTCCTGGTTGCCATAGTAGGAGCGGAGAGCGGGGGAGCGGCATACTTACATTCCGTGCGGCTCCCGGGGCGCTCCTGAATGACGTCAGAGCGCCCCATGCGCATGGATCACGTGATCCATGCGATCACGTGATCCATGCGATCACGTGATCCATGCACTGGGGCGCCCTGGCGTCATCCTGGAGCGTCCGGGAGCCGCACGGAATGTAAGTATGCCGCTCCCCGCTCCTGCTACATTTTGCCATGGTAACCAGGACTTTAGCGTCCTGGCTGCCATGGTAACCAGTCAGAAAAAGCTAAATGTCGGATCCGGCAATGCGCGAAGCGACGTTTAGCTTAAGGTCGGATCCGGATTAATGCCTTTCAATGGGCATTAATTCCGGATCCGGCCTTGCGGCAAGTGTTCCGGATTTTTGGACGAAACAAAAAGCGCAGCATGCTGCGGTATTTGCTGCGTCCAAAAAACGTTCCGGTCCTGAACTGAAGTCATCCTGATGCATCCTGAACGGATTTCTCTCCATTCAGAATGCATGGGGATGATCCTGATCAGGATTTTTCCGGCATAGAGACCCGACGACGGAACTCTGTGCCGGAAAAGAAGAACGCAGGTGTGAAAGGGCCCTTACCTGGGCTCCCTGGCTAACTCACCCTAAATACGCCCCTTAGGAATCTCTTCCTGATCAGGGAAAAATATATCTATATGGTCCTGTGGAAAGTGTGAGCATTGATAGTTTCAAGTACTGCTATTTGTGACAAAACCTTTAATTGTCTTTCCTTTGTCTCCCTCCTTTCTCTTTGACCTGTTCCCCATACATATGCAATGATCCGCACTCGTCACAGGAATGGCCGACACATAATCCCTTCTACACTTTATACTTTACAAAGCGATTCATGATTGATGTTCAAATATATCCAGTAAATTGTAAACAGCATTGTGGATGAGAGATCACAACGGAAGATTTGTATTTCTAAGTCAGGGCTTGACAAATTTCCTTGGAATCTAGGAGCCAGCTAAAAAAGTTAGGAGCCAGACGGAGCCGCGTCATAAAGCTCCCAATAGATGCCCCCATAGTGCTCCCTTCCCCCCACTTCTCTATAGAGCCCCCCAATAATGCATGCCAGTACATAGGGCCCCCAGTAGATGCCCCCATAGTGTTCCTACCCCTGTTTTCCATAGTGCCCCCCATAATGTGCGAGTATATAGGGCCCCCCATAATGCTTCCCCTCTTCAATAGTCAGATGCTGCCAGCGTCTAAGTGATCGCCACTTGCGGCCGCCATGACATGTGGAAACCCTTACAAGGATTACAGGGTCCGGAGGGGCAGAGGTCGGAGGAGGGCAGAGGGTCCGGAGGGAGGGCAGAGGGGTCCGGAGGGGAGGGCAGAGGGGTCCGGAGGGGAGGGCAGAGGGGTCCGGAGGAGAGGGCAGAGGGGTCCGGAGGAGAGGGCAGAGGGGTCCAGAGGGCACAAACACAGCGGGCACCATGACATTTTACTGAGCACTACAACCCCCAGCTGGCGCTCAGTCCCCGCATCACTACAACGCCCAGCAATTTCCCCTCTTGTGATTCACTTTCCCCCCTTGTCATTCTCCCCCCCCCCCTTTATCATTCTCTTTCCCCCTCGTCTTGTCAATCTCTTTCCCCCCCTTGTCATTCACTTTCCCCCCTTGTCATTATCTTTCCCCCCTTACATTCACTTTCTCTCACCCCCCTTGTCATTCACTTTCTCCTCCCCCTTGTCATTCACTTTCTCTCCCCCTTGTCATTCACTTTCTCCCCCCCTGTCATTATCTTTCCCCCCTTGTCATTTTCTCCCCCCCCCTTCCTCCCCTGCCTGAAGTGTAGCGTGGCCGAGCTTTGTATGGTCCCACGGGTACAGGAGCTTTAGTTTCCTGTACCCGGGTGGACTGACAGGAAGTGCACACTGTGTGCGCACTTCATGTCAGTCTGGCCGGGTACAGGAGACAGATGCTCCTGTACCGCGGACCATACAGGGCTCGGCCATGCTACAATGAGGGAGTGACAGGAGGGAGCGCTGAGCGTTTCCCTCCTGTCAGTCCCTCTCTTCATGCTGCGCCCGGGGCGGTGCGCCCTCATGGACGCGCCAGCCCAGGCAGTGCTGCAGCCGCCTGAGGCTCTCTATAGAGCGCTCGGGCGGCTGCAGCATGAGGGGGGCCGGCGCTCCTAGTCCACGTGTAGGATGCGCCGGCCCTGCGCCCGGGCACCTGAAAGAACGGGCTGACAAATACCCAGGCGCCAGGACCAAATTCCTGGTCGCCATGGCGACCTGGGATTTGTCGAGCCCTGTTCTAAGTGACATTGTCCACTGTATCTCTGTCATTATGTGAAAAGCTCAATAAAAACGTTTATTCAAAAAATAAAAATAAAAAAAATACAGCCCCAAAAATTGGATATTTTTAAAAGCATCCTAAACTCTAATTGTGAGAGGTACATACCTCATGGGAATAAAAGGGTAGGGAACAAGAAAAAAACAATGTGGATAAATAGAATTGTAAAGAAAGCAATAAATGACAAAAAGTAAGCATTTAAACTAAAAGAGGAGAGTAGTGCAGAAGCATTAAAGAGGACCTTTCATCACCCTAACAAATCTAAAGTAAGTATACATACATGGAGAGCGGCGCGCCCAGGGATCTCCCTGCACTTACTATTATCCCTGGGCGCCGCTCCGTTCTCCCGGTATGTCCTCCGGTGACTTCAGCTCTGCGTCTCAACCGCAGCGCTCAGCTCATAGCCTGGGAGAAGGAGACGCCCAGGAGAACAAGGGCAGGCTCCTCCCAGTTGAGACGCAGAGCTGAAGTCACCGGAGGACATACCGGGAGAACGGAGCGGCGCCCAGGGATAATAGTAAGTGCAGGGAGATCCCTGGGCGCCGCTCTCCATGTATGTATACTTACTTTAGATTTGTTAGGGTGATGAAAGGTCCTCTTTAAAAAACTATAAGGAAAAAAATAGAACATGTAAAAGACAGAGATTTATTGCCAAAGAGAGTAAAACTAACTCTATAAATCTGAACGTGTCGGCCCTCTATAGAGTGATGAGGGGGGAGTTGCGGAAAGAGATGAGGAGAAAGCAAAGCTATAAAAAAAAAAATTCCTCCACTGTATTCACTGAGGAAAATAAACTGTCATATGAAATTCAGAGCGTAAAAGTAAATTCCCCATTAAAAGTGCTCTGTCTGACCCAGGAAGAAGTACAGCGGCGTCTTAAAAAGATTTAAATAGACAAATCGCCGGAACCAGATGGCGTACACCCATGTATATTTAGAGAATTAAGTAATGACATAATCAGACCCTTATTTCTGATGTTTAAAGAGGTTGGCCACATTCTGGTTACTGTTGACTGATGTGTTTGTGAGATGATTATATGGCACTTACTAATATAATCTTTGTTGAAATTCTGTGCCTTTTTCTGTATTTTATAAGGTATGTCCCCTTGCTTTCAAAGTCTTTTGTGCTGTCCACAGAGAGGTCCTGTCCATAACAAGGCCGCTGATGGAGGGTCATGTGACCTGGCAAATCGCTTCCGTGTGATGCCTCCTTCACTCAAATATACTGCATCTGCACTTGTTCAGTTGGGAGTTTAGTGCAGGTGCAGTTTGTTTGTATGGAAGAGACATCACACAGAAGTTATTTGCCAGGTCACATGACCCTACATCAGCAGCCATTTTATGGACCAGACCTCTGTGTGGACAGCACAAAAGACTTTGTAAACAAGGGGACATACCTTATAAAATATAGGAAATGGCACAGAATTTCAACAAAGATTATATTAGTAAGTGCCATATATTCATCTCACAAACACATTGATTAACAGTAGCCAGTAAGTGGACAACCCCTTTAAGGACTCTATACTGACAGGGTGTGTTCCACAGGATTGGTGCACAACAAATGTGGTTCCAATATTCAATAAGGGTCCTATAACAGAGCCCGGAAACTATATGCCGATAAGTTTAAGATCTGTTGTTGGAAAACTGTTTGAAGGGTTTCTAAAAGATGCTATCTTGGAGTACCTCAATGAAAATAAGCAAATAACGCCATATCAGCATGGGGTCATGAGGGATCGATCATGTCAAACTAATTTAATCAGTTTCTATGAGGTGGTAAGTTCTAGACTTAACCGCAGCAAATCAATGGATGTCATATATCTTGACTTCTCCAAGGCATTTGACACTGTACCTCATAAAAGGTTAGTATGTAAAATGAGGATGCTCGGACTGGGAGAAAATGTCTGTAAGTGCGTAAGTAACTGGCTGAGTGACAGAAAACAGAGGGTGGTTATTAACGGTACACACTCAGATTGGCTCACTGTCACTAGTGGGGTACCTCAGGGGTCACTGTCACTAGTGGGGTACCTCAGGGGTCAGTACTGGGCCCTATTCTCTGTAATATATTTATTAATGATCTTGCAGAAGGCTTGCACAGTAAAATATAAATTTTTGCAGATGACACTAAACTGTGTAAAGTAATTAACACTGAAGAGGACAGTTTTCTGCTACAGAGGGATCTGGATAGATTGGAGGCTTGGGCAGAGAAATGGCAGATGAGGTTTAACACTAACAAATGTAAGGTTATGCAAATGAGAAGGAATAATGCAAGTCACCCGTACATACTAAATGGTAAAACACTGGGTAAGGCCTCATGCACACGACAGTATTTTGCGGACCGTATACTGGTCGTTTTTTCAGTTCAGTATACTGAACCATTCACTTCAATGGGACCACAAAAAATACTGAGGTGTCTCTGTATGCCTTCCGTTTCCGTTTTTCCGTTCCGTTTAAATATAAAACATGTCCTATTCTTGTCCGCAAATCACGTTCAGTGTCTCCATTCAAGTCAATGGGTCTGCAAAAAAAAGGAAAGCATACGGAAAGGCATCCATATGTCTTCCGTATCCGTTCCGTTTTTGCTGAACAATCTATTGAAAATTTTAAGACCAGCCCAATTTTTATTATGGAATTACTGTATACTGTATATGTCATACGAAAAAATGGAACGGAAAAACAGAAGCAAAAAATGGAAAAACGGATCCATTATAAACGGACCGCAAAACACTGAAAAAGCCATACGTTCGTGTGCAAGAGGCCTAAGAGCTCTTTCACACTTGCGTTCTGAGGATCCGGCAGGCACTTCTGTCCCGCCGGATCCGTCAGGACGCACGTCTCCTGAAAGCATTTGAAGACTGATCAGGATCCTGATCAGTCTTCGAAATGCTTTCAGGTTACCATGGCAGCCAGGACACTACTGAAGTCCTGGCTGCCATGGTACTCTGCAGCAGTGTACATACCTGCGCTGCAGCCGCCCCTTCATGACGTCACAGTTCCCCGCAGTGCATAGATCAATGCGCCGCCCGGACCTGTGACGTCATGAAGGAGCGCCGGTGGCCGCAGCACAGGTAAGTACACTGCTGCGGAGTACTTACCATGGCAGCCAGGACTTCAGTAGCGTCCTGGCTGCCATGGTAACCGATCGGAGCCCCAGCTTACACTAGGGCCCCGATCGGAATTGCTGCTGCGCATGCGCAGAGCTAAACGTCGGATCCGGCGATGCGCCGAAACGACGTTTAGCTTAATGCTGGATCCGGATTAATGCACTTCAATGGGCATTAATTCCAGATCCGGCGTTACAGCATGTCTTACGGATTTTTGGACGGAGACAAATCAGCAGCATGCTACGGTTTTGTCAGCGTCCAAAAAATGTTCACATACTGAACTGAAGACATCCTGATGCATCCTGAACGGATTTCTCTCGATTCAGAATGCATTAGGATAATCCTGATCAGTATCTTTCCGTCCTAGAGCCCCGAGGACGGAACTCTAGGACGGAAACCAAAAACGCAAGTGTGAAAGAGCCCTTACACTGACATGGAAAAGGACCTAGGAATTTTAGTGAACAGTAAACAAAGCTGTAGAAACCAGTGTCAGGCAGCTGCCGCCAAGGCCAACAAGATAATGGGTTGCATCAAAAGGAGCATAGACGCCCGTGATGAGAACATAGTCCTACCACTTTACAAATCACTAGTCAGACCACACATGGAGAACTGTGTATAGTTCTGGGATCCTGTGAATAAGGCAGACATAGCAGAGCTGGAGAGGGTTCAGAGAAGGGCAAATAAAGTAATAACTAGAATGAGGCAACTACAGTACCCTGAAAGGTTATCAAAATTAGGGTTATTCAGTTTAGAAAAAAAGACAACTGAGGGGAGATCTAATAACTATGTATAAATATATCAGGGGTCAGTACAGAGATCTGTCCCATCATCTATTTATCCCCAGGACTGTGACGAGGGGACATCCTCTGAGTCTGGAGGAAAGAAGGTTTGTACAATGCATCCCAAGTGACGGCCCACAACTGGACAACAGTCCCTTCTTAGCTAAGTGCAGGGGCCTGAACCAGAAAGGGACATAAAGAGGTAAAAACTAGACAGGCAAAACCAGGACCAGATCAGTATCCAAAATCAGATACAAATACACAGCAAAGTAAGACCAGAAAACATCAGAGATAAAGTCAGCAGGCAAAGGTGAGGTCACAAACTAGCATACTAGGTCACGTTAAAGGCAATGTCAAAGAAACATGCAAAAGGTTAGAAATCCAATGGAACAAACACACAGCTAGCTAGTGAGCGTGAGAAAACCATTCACAAGCACCTGTGGCCAGCAGCTGCCTGTTTAAATAGGCCCCCTCAGGAGGTATATGACGCCAGCAGAGCCTGATTAAGGCCTTATTCACACGTCCGTAGTGTTTTGCGGATCCGCAAAACACCTTGCCACCAGCCCTATAGAGATGCCTATACTTGTCCGCAATTGCGGGCAAGAATAGGACATGCTCTATCAGGGCTCCAGATGGCGACCAAAATGGTCGCCAATGCGACTAGGAATTTGCAAATGGCGATAAGAAATTTAAGTCTTATCGCCATTTGCGACTTGTCCAGCCAACCGCGCTGCAGCTTTAAGAAAAAAAAAAAAAACTTCTTCAGCAGACGCACCACGCAGCGAACGGCACAGCACAGGCAGCGCAGCCTGAAATAACCAATAGCAAAGCTCCATACATAGCTTTGCTATTGGTGAGTTTGGGCAGGCGCCGGAGCCATACAGCGCCCTGCAGCAGAAAGAGCCGGCGGGAGATGAAAGCAGGAGGGGCCGGCTCTGGGGGTGTCTGAAGCAAGGAGTGCCGGGCGTGCTGAGGAGCTGAAGCCTACAGCCCAAGCATCAAGATGGAGCCGCAGAAGAAGGTGACAGCGCAAGGTGTTATGTATCGATGTGTAATGTATGTAGTGGAGTGTGTGATCATGACATACTGCACTACATACATCATACAGTACACATGTATACATCACACACTGCACTACATACATCATACAGTACACATGTGTACATCACTACATACATCACACACTGCACTACACACATCACACGCTTCACTACATACATCATACACATGTATACATCACACACTGCACTACTGTCACTACATACATCATACACTGCACTACACACATCACACACTGCACTACATACATCATACACTGCACTACATACATCACACACTGCACTACGCACATCACATACTGCACTACATACATCATACACTGCACTACATACATCATACACTGCACTACATACATCACACACTGCACTACGCACATCATACACATGTATACATCACACACTTCACTACACACATCTCACACTGATGTATGTAGTGCAGTGATGTATGTGTAGCAGGCTATTATAGCCAAGTGATAACCTACAGGGAAGTTCCGCCATATTGGACTGGACTTTATCACTTCACTATAATTGCTTAATGTCATTTAGGCCAGTAATGGTTCCCTGCACACCCCCCTCGTAGGCCCCGTTCACACCACCACTATTTATTTCTGTTTGATGAGCAGAACAATGAAAATAATGGAAGTGTTGGATTTTTGTCATACGATTAACATATGCAAAAGAAAACGTATGTTGACGGACGCCTCAGACAGATGCCATACTGTGGCATCCATCCAATAGAGTTCCATTGTACAAAAAAATATGCTAATTTATACGTTTTTTTTGCAGAATGGGAGATCGTAGTGCACCACGTCTTCCCATCCTGTAAAGTCCAGAAAAAAATCTATACTTTTTTTGTACAATGGAACTCTATGGTGAGGGATGCCACAGTATGGCATCTGTCTGAGGCGTCCATTATGTTTCGGTCATAGTATAATATAACATATGACCGAAACATAATGTGAACACGTGTGGATGAGGCAATTTTTTGTATCGTGATTATATATCTATTTAAATTTTCAGCTTAGGAGCCAATGGCTCCTAGGTAATTTTTTTAGTCTGGAGCCCTGTCTATATTTTTGCGGACCCGCCGTCCGCAAGATCGACGGCGCGCTCCGCAAATGCGGATAGCACAGTGTGTGTGCTCCGCATCCATCACTTCCCCATTCAAAATGAATGGGCCCACACCCGTTCCGCAAATTTGCAGAACGGGTGCGGACGTTGATTGCGGACGTGTGAATTAGGCCTTATCCGGCATCGTGGTTTCTTGACAGGTCAAGCAGCTCCACTGTCAGAAGGGCTGGTTCCTGTAGCAACAGAGTGCTGCCATATTGTGGCCGAAGTCATCGCAGCAGTGCAGACAAGCAAGTGCAGAGCAGAAGAGGAGCAGAGCACACCAGCGTACACCTCAGCACAGATACTGACAGAGCCTCATAACAAGAGAGGACAGCTTGCTTCAGCAGGGGGTGCCCATGTCCCTCCTTCTCAGTCTTCTAATTGTATTAAAAGGTGAAGAGGAGGATGGAACATGGCCACCACTGATGTCCCCCAAACTGGACAGAATGAGACTGGCAATCTATCAAGGTTGGCCCCAAGAATGATTTACTGCGGTGGGCCCCAGATATGCCAGTCCGACACAGACCAAAATGCTCCCACTTTCTGGTGCAGAATGTCAAGAAACGCCGACCAGTAGTTAAATAAAAGTGTCTGGCCATGCACCAAATGTGTCATCCAGCAGGAACCATTGTCTAAAATAAATTTAGCACATCTTTAGGCCCCATTTACACGACCGTATTTTTGGCGAGCATCCGATTTGCATTTTTGGTGGATTGGATGCGGACTCATTAATTTCAATGGGGCCCAAATAAATGCTGACAGTACAACGTGTGATGTCCACATCCATTAGTCTATTCTGCGACCCTGCAAAAAAAAAAAAAGAGAACGTCTTATTCCTGTCCATTCTGCAGACAAGAATAAGTCCACAAAACAAATGGATGCAACACGGACGTCATCCGTACTTAATGTGGATCCGCGTTTTGTGGACTGCAAAATACATACAGTCGTGTGAATGAGGCCTTAGACCAGGGGCGTACATAGAAATCATTGGGCCCCATAGCAAGAATCTGAATTGGGGCCCCCTAACCCCGCCCACTACCCTGGCCCATCCCACCTCCTGCCCTGGCTCCTCCCCTGCCACACCCACATTTGAAAATTAAAAAATGTATACATGACCTACTGAGGACTCCAGCATAACGCAAACCGGACGGATCCGTTATGCAGCCCATAGACTTCTATTATGACGGAATGCCTCTAAAGGCATTCCGTTATGGATTCCGTCACGGAAATGCGTTATGGTTCGTGGTAACAGAATCCATAACCCAGTAAACAAAGCGTGAACGAATTTCATTTTGGCGCCCCCATCACACGCGCGCTCACTTGGCTCTGGTCTCGTCTGCAGCAGCTGGCTTCTCCTCTGTGTGGTCCTGGTATCTTCGCTCTGCTTTGCTGGTGTGGGGACCGTATTTATCGCCCTATAAGACGCACCTAGGTTTTAGACAATGATAATAAGAAAAATATTTTTCGTTACACTTAGGTCAGACCAGCAATCAGACCCCTAATGCCTCAGATCAGCCCCTCATGTCACATTTCTCCCCTTAATGTCACATTTCTCCCCTCATGTCACATTTCTCCACCTCCATGTCACATTTCTCCCCCCATTTCACCCCATCCCCCTCCACCATGCCTTTTTCATGACCCCTGCCCTGACCTGCCCTGCCATTTCTCCATTCTTCCCATCCAGATTCTCATCCCCAAATCCCCCCCATAGTTTCTTTCAGCACCTAGCATTTGGCACTACCTCCGCAACCCCCCAAAAAAAAATCCATCATCCAGCTAAATTCTCATCCCCAATCAACCCCGATGGCACTGATCCGTCCATAATCCAGATTCTCATCCCTAAACCCCCCATAGTTTCTTTCACCACCTAGCATTTGGCACTACACCCCCTTCCCCCATGGCACAGATCCATGAGACTCTTCTCATCCCCAAAGTATCCCCCTAAGTTTGTTTCAAGTTTTAATAAACCACCTACCAGGCTACCAGATAGGGTCTGGGTGACTTGAGGCAGAGCCAGAGGAGGGAAATCATCTGTCCTCCTGAGCTGCCTGCCTGTGCGAGTGGCGCCGCCACTCACAAGTCACGCCCCCCATGTCCACGTGATGTCCAAGTGCTGTGTGAGAGGAGCCACCAGGGCACAGTGCAGCGCAGGGACGGAGCTCAGCTGCTGGGGGCCGACACAGCCGCGGACGGCGGATGGAGTGAGGCTGGGGCGGACGGCATCTGCATTTCCGCCTGAAAAAACATCCCTGGTCTGCAGGGGGCGGGGCCTTCCAAGCACTCGGGGCCCCTCTGTGCCTCGGGCCCCATAGCAGTGGCGTACCCTGCCTATATTGGCGGTACGCCACTGCCTTAGACTACCTGTCTACATTTCAGACAGGATAATTAAATCTGCTCCTTTGTGTCTAAAGATATGCAATGGGCGCACACACACAAATGGCAGGCCGGGCAGATGGAGGTCGCAGAGCAGGGGCTGTTTTTTTTGGCAAAACTCACAATCTGTGATCGGACATAGAATTGCAGGTAATCCGAACACGTTATCACACAGCTTCAAGGAAGTATGTCACCGAATTTTTTTTCTACCAAATAGTAACAACTCCTTTTTCTCTCGTCTGTTTTTATTTTCTGATTGTAGATTTTTTTTATTCTATTTCCTGAATGTGATTATGGGGGGCGGCCATTTTGCCTGAGCCGTTCTTAACAGCATTTAGAAATATGCTTTACGGGAGCCCCATGGTCCATAAACACAATAGACTGGAGGGGAACTCTTTGACTTCTACGGGAGAGTTTTCTAGGCATGCTCTGTGTAGGATTTTATGTTTATTTATTTATATATATTGACATAGAATATTAAAATTATTACCCAAAAATTATTTAACAATATGTTTAAGATAAAACCATAGTTTAAACAATAAGGTCATTTTCTGATGACACGTTCCCTTTCAGCTCTGCTACATCTATAGATGAAGGTGCTGAGAATCCTTAACCTATAAAGCACTTAGAAGACACGGCCGGCAGAGCGATCAGTGATCCTACACTATGATGACCTACGGCCCGCACAGGCCAAAGCACAGTGATGATCAGATGTAGACAGCCAGGAACAGCAGTCACTGAGAATAGAGATTTCTCAGATGCATTTCACAAATAGACAGTCCTGTTGTGTGAAGATACTGGACATGCTTTTCTGATGTACTCTATATAACCAAGTAACGCCACAGGCAATACACAGTTTCCTCCTTTTTTCTTAGATTGATCAATAAAGACTTATTTCCCCTAAGGCCCCTTTCACATCTGCGTTGTGAACATCCGGCGTACACTTCGGTCTCCGGAAATGCCCGCCGGATCCGTCACAACGCAAGACAACTGAAAGCATTTGAAGACTGATCGGTAAGGTAGAAAGGTAAGTAGCTTCTTCCCCGGCTCCCC
Organism: Bufotes viridis; assembly: GCA_033119425.1. Taxonomy (NCBI): domain Eukaryota; kingdom Metazoa; phylum Chordata; class Amphibia; order Anura; family Bufonidae; genus Bufotes; species Bufotes viridis. Next base: position 33,152,337 of record CM065599.1, on the reverse strand, counting down.
GCTGCTTTTCCATGGCAGCCGGGACTTTAGTAGCGTCCTGGCTGCCATGGTTACCATTCTTAAAAGCTAAACGTCGGATACGGCGATGCACCGAAACAACGTTTAGCTTAAAGTCGGATCCGGATTAATGCTTTTTAATGGGCAATAATTCCGGATCCGTCCTTGCGGCAAGTGTTCAGGATTTTTGACTGGAGGAAAATCCAGCATGCTGCGGATTTTGCTACGGCCAAAAAACAACTGAAGACATCCTGAACAGATTTCTCTCCATTCAGGATGCATTAGGATAATCCTGATCAGTATCTTTCCATCCTAGAGCCCCGAGGACGGAACTCTAGGACGGAAAGGAAAAACGCAGATGTGAAAGGGGCCTAAGGCTACTTTCACACTAGCGTTTTTACTGGATCTGGCAGGGTTCAACAAAAACGCTTTCGTTACTCACAATACCATCTGCATCTGTTATGAACGGATCCGGTTGTATTATCTTTAACATTGCCAAGACGGATCAGTCATGAACCACCATTGAAAGTCAATGGAGGACGGATACATTTTCTATTGTGTCCGAGAAAACGGATCATTCCCCATTCACTTGCATTGTGGTTCATGCCGGATTCGTTTTGTTCAGCATCCCATAACAGAAAAAAAACTGCAGTTTGCTCTCTGGTACGAGAACACCAAAAAAACAAACGGAACGCATTTTGGAGCACTCCGTTCTGTTCAGTTTTGTCCCCATTGACAATGAATTGGGAAAAACGGAAGCATTTTTCTCTGATATTGAGACCCTATGACGGAGTGTGAAAGTAGCCTTACTTATATAGTGGAAACCCTTTTCTGCAGCGCTGTATAGAGACTGTTCACACAAATTCCTTATCTGACACACACAATTGGAACAAACTAACTTTTGGAATACATTTTAATACCAAGTTCCACAGGAAATTTTCTTTTCATTTTTCCATAAGGTTTTTAATTTTCCGGTGACATTTTTTTTTTTTTACATGCCCCCTGCTAGACATGTTGCTAGGTGACAGCCTAAGGCTACATGCACACGACCGTTGCCTGCCTCCGCGTCCGCTCCTCCTGCAAGTTTTGCGTCCGACAAAAAAAACGGATGACGGACCGTTTTTTTTGACGGATCCGATTTTTATGGCAGATCCATTGTAAAAATGCCTATCCTTGTCCGCAAACGTGAAAAAAATAGGACATGCACTATTTTTTTGACAGAATGAAAACACGGATCACGGATGCGGAACAAAAACGGTTGACCATCCGCATTTTTTGACGGACCCATTGAAATGAATGGGGAAGCATCCTATCCGTGAAAAAAACGGAACGGACACGGAAACAAACAACGGTCGTGTGCATGAGGCCTAAACAGCATTGAGTGCTGCCTAGCAACTAGAGTGCATCATAGGGCTGTAACGATTACTCGAATGAATTGAGTAACGCGACGCAAAAAATTCATTGATGCGACTGATCGCACAGAGAACTGATGTCATGGAGGGTGATAGCACAGAGGACTGATGGCATGGGCGGTGATCGCACAGAGGACTGATGGCATGGGGGGTGATCGCACAGAGGACTGATGGCATGGGGGGTGATCGCACAGAGGACTGATGGCATGGGCGGTGATCGCACAGAGGACTGATGGCATGGGGGGTGATGGCACAGAGGACTGATGGCATGGGGGGCTGATGGCACAAAGGACTGATGGCATGGGGGGCTGATGGCACAGAGGACTGATGGCATGGGGGGCGAGAACACAGAGGACTGATGGCATGGGGGGGCGAGAAACACAGAGGACTGATGGCATGGGGGGACTGAGGGCACAGAGAACTGATAGCATGGGGGGACTGCGGACACAGAGAACTGATGGCATGGGGGAGGGGGGTGATGGCACAGAGGACTGATGGAAAAGAGGGTGCTGGCACAGAGGACGGATGGCATGGGGGGGAGCTGATTGTACTGGGGGGGGGGGGGGGTAATGAGTTTTTATAAAGGAAAACGTTGTTTGAATTAGTTTTTTCTTATTAGAGTACTCGATTAATCATTGGATTAATTGATAGAATACTTGATTACTATAATAATCAATAGTGGCAGACCTAAAGCTGATTTGTAGCCAGGTTTATTGATGAGGTTGCAGATAAAATAACAAAACAGTAAAAGAAAACCTCGTTTGTCTGGCACTTACTATACATATAACGTCCCTGTCTTCCTGCCTCACAAAAAAATAAAGACTTTCAGCAACCTTTTACTCACGTTTGGCTCCCAAACACAGACTTTCTATTTCCTCAGACAGAGAGAGACCGACCTCCTGCTATATCCCCACCCTGTGTGCTGCCTCATTCATTACCTCACAGGTGAGAGTCTCATCTGCTACTTCACATAGGAGAGGAATGCTGGAGAAATACCCCTCCCTCCCTCCACCAATCCTGCAACAGAACCCGGCTGTGTGCATAGATACAGTACCAGCACCAAGCTGTGTGCATATATACAGTACCATAACCAAGCTGTGTGTATAGATACAGTACCAGAACCAAGCTGTGTGCATAGATAGATACAGTACCATAACCAAGCTGTGTGCATAGATACAGTACCAGAACCAAGCTGTGTGCATAGATACTGTACCAGAACCAAGCTGTGTGCATAGATACAGTACTAGAACCAAGCTGTGTGCATAGATACAGTACCAGAACCAAGCTGTGTGTATAGATACAGTACCAGAACCAAGCTGTGTGTATAGATACAGTACCAGAACCAAGCTGTGTGTATAGATACAGTACCATAACCAAGCTGTGTGTATAGATACAGTACCAGCACCGTGCTGTGTGTATAGATACAGTACCAGAACCAAGCTGTGTGTATAGATACAGTACTAGAACCAAGCTGTGTGCATAGATACAGTACCAGAACCAAGCTGTGTGCATAGACACAGTACCAGAACCAAGCTGTGTGTATAGATACAGTACCAGAACCAAGCTGTGTGCATAGATACAGTACCAGAACCAAGCTGTGTGCATAGATACAGTACCAGAACCAAGCTGTGTGCATAGATACAGTACCAGAACCAAGCTGTGTGCATAGATACAGTACCAGAACCAAGCTGTGTGCATAGATACAGTACCAGAACCAAGCTGTGTGCATAGATACAGTACCAGAACCAAGCTGTGTGCATAGATACAGTACCAGAACCAAGCTGTGTGCATAGATAGATACAGTACCAGAACCAAGCTGTGTGCATAGATAGATACAGTACCAGAACCAAGCTGTGTGTATAGATACAGTACCAGAACCAAGCTGTGTGTATAGATACAGTACCAGAACCAAGCTGTGTGTATAGATACAGTACCAGAACCAAGCTGTGTGTATAGATACAGTACCAGAACCAAGCTGTGTGTATAGATACAGTACCAGAACCAAGCTGTGTGTATAGATACAGTACCAGAACCAAGCTGTGTGCATAGATACAGTACCAGAACCAAGCTGTGTGCATAGATACAGTACCAGAAACAAGCTGTGTGCATAGATACAGTACCAGAACCAAGCTGTGTGTATAGATATAGTACCAGAACCAAGCTGTGTGTATAGATATAGTACCAGAACCAAGCTGTGTGTATAGATACAGTACCTAGAACCAAGCTGTGTGTATAGATACAGTACCAGAACCAAGCTGTGTGCATAGATACTAGGGGTCGACCGATATTGATTTTTTACAGACGATACCGATACTCTGTGAACTTTCAGGCCGATATTTTATACCGATATTTTGTGCATTTTAATTTTTGGATTTTTTTTTTCTGTTACAGCGTCCAACGCTTTTTTTAAAAAAAATATTTAAATAGTTTGGACTTTTTGCGCACGGCGATATGTTTTTTTATTTATTGTTTATATATTTTATATGTAAAATTGGAAAAGGGTTAATTTATACTTAATATATATTTTTTTTTTACTATTTTAAATTTTTTTACTTTTTATTTTATTACTATTTTCCCCCTTAGGGGTAGAACCTGGGCTCTTTACATCCCTTGTCCTATTCACCCTAATAGAGATCTATCAGGGTGAATAGGACCTGACACTCTCCCTGCTGCCCTGTGCTATGGGCACACAGCAGCAGGAACCATGGCAGCCAGAGCTTCAGGAGCGTCCTGGCTGCCATGGTAACCGATCGGAGCCCCGGCATTACACTGCTGGGGCTCCGATCAGAAGAGAGATGGTGGGGGACCCTGTGGCCATTGCCACCAATGATATTAATACTGAAGAGATGGGGGCGCACTGGCCACCAATGTTTTTTATACTGTGGACAGGAGTGGCTGAGGGCGCACTGGCCACCAATGATAATAAGGTTTAAGATATTATAAACGCAGGAATTAGAAACACAATGCCCAGACCCTGCCTCTGATAGAGCACTGTGAGCCGCAGCAATTAACCCCTCAGGTGCGGCTCTTTAGTTGGCCGGTGCATGCGCAATATGAAATTGCTGTTCCTCTGCCCATAATGGGCAGAGCAGTGCGCATGCGCCGGCCAACTACAGACATCCGTCCCGCCGTTGTTGTGCCGCTCGGCTGAAGGAGGTAATAGGACAGAGGGCGGGCCAGAGGGGAGAAAGAGGCATGTTTTTCTGGGCACATCGCCCAGTAACGCCGCCCCTGGGCACCTTCAGCGGCTCATTTACATACTGTTCAAAAGTCTTTTTTTCATCATCTGGACCACGGGCGAATAAAAGAAAGGTACCATAGTAATGAGGGGCAAAGAGTCTGTAACCTGATCTGAGCGGTCTAAAACGCTCAGATTAGGTGAAAAACTCCCTTTAAGGTCATTGTCTTGTTGGAAGGTAAACCTTCGGCCCAGTCTGAGGTCCTGGGCACTCTGGAGAAGGTTTTCATCCAGGATATCCCTGTACTTGACTGCATTCATCTTTCCCTCGATTGCAACCAGTCGTCCTGTCCCTGCAGCTGAAAAACACCCCCACAGCGTGATGCAGCCACCACCATGCTTCACTGTGGGGACTGTATGGGACAGGTGAGGAGCACTGCCTAGTTCTCTCCACCCATACCGCTTAGAATTAAGGCCAAAAAGTTCTATATTGGTCTTATCAGACCAGAGAATCTTATTTCTCCCCATCTTGAAGTCCTTCAGGTGTTTTTTAGCAAACTCCATGCGGGCTTTCATGTGTCTTGCACTGAGGAGAGGCTTCCGTCGGGCCACTCTGCCATAAAGCCCCGACTGATGGAGGGCTGCAGTGATGGTTGACTTTCTACAACTCTCTCCCATCTCCCGACTGCATCTCTGGAGCTCAGCCACAGTGATCTTTGGGCTATTCTTTACCTCTCTCACCAAGGCTCTTCTCCCCTGATAGCTCAGTTTGGCCGGACGGCCAGCTCTATGACGGGTCGTCCCAAACGTCTTCCATTTAAGGATTATGGAGGCCACTGTGCTCTTAGGAACCTTTGTTGCAGCATACATTTTTTTGTAACCTTGACCAGATCTGTGCCTTTCCACAATTCTGTCTCTGAGCTCTTCAGGCAGTTCCTTTGACCTCATGATTCTCATTTGCTCTGACATATGCACCGTGAGCTGTAAGGTCCTATATAGACCGGTCTGTGGCTTTCCTAATGATGTCCAAACTGTATAATCAAACACAGCTGGACTCAAATGAAGGTGTAGAACCATCTCAAGGATGATCCGAAGAAATGGACCGCACCTGAGTTATATATATGAGTGTCACAGCAAAGGGTCTGAACACTTAGGACCAAGCGATATTTCAGTTTTTCTTTTTTAATAAATCTGCAAAACTGTCAACAATTCTGTGTTTTTCTGTCAATATGTGGTGCTGTGTGTACATCAATGAGGAAAAAAATGAACTTAAAAGATTTTAGCAAATGGCAGCATTTAACAGAGTGAAAAATTTAAGGGGATCTGAATACTTTCCGTACCCACTGTGTGTATATATATATATATATATATATATATATATACATACATACACACACACATACACTATATATATATGTATTAAGGCAATTGCCTGGATTTGTGGGAGGGGCTGGTATGCTACCCCTGGCCTATTTAAGCGCTCCCCTGACCTGGCACCTTACCGTGCGAGGTCAGCGCCGAATGAGAGTTCTACTTCCGGGTCTCGCAGTCCATTCAGGAAAGCTGCATAGGAAGAGCCACCTGTCTCGTCCGCCCCGCTCCTCCGATCGCCTGGACACTCGGTCCATCTAGGTAGGTGGCCAGTCGGCGAATCTCCCCCCCCCCTTTACCATGTCGGCATCCCCACCCGGTGTCTGGGGCACTGCCGCGCTGCGCCGGCACCCCGCCGTCCATTTCCGCCACTTCCGGGAGCGCGTCTCCATCATAGCGTGCGTTCCATAGTGGAACGCACGCACGTGCGCACAGGCTACGCTCATGCCGGAGGCTGCCTGGAGTGCCGGCCAGGGTCCCAGCCGGCCAAACACCTTTCTGCTGCTTGCAAGGCGGAGCTCCTGTCCCTGGCCGCCGGTAGCAGGTGGGGGGAGGTTCCTCACCAGCGTCCATCGGCCGTCTCACATGGCCGGAGTACATGCCACGGGGGTCAGCGCGGGATGCGTATCGCGGCTTCTCACCAGGTTGCCAGGCGTTCTCCATTGCCTGTTCCGACCTGGTCATCAGGGAAAAGGAGTCGCACGAGGAGGGGGATTGTGGGAATTGTTGGTACATTAGGGGATTGTCTGCATGCAGTGCCTCAAGTCGGGACACATCTGCTGTCGCACCACTGCGTCTGCCACTCATTGCAGCCACATGGGGACAGGAGCATGGCAGCAGCAGATATGATTTGTGGTTATTTTTCATGCCTTATGTGTATCTCGGTCATTTTCTCTCACATAGACATACCACTTCGATATCATGTTCAGGGTCACTCGTCATATCAAATACGTATAACCCATGGATCACTGGACTCCCACTCAGGAGTGCTCCAATTATCCATCTCGGTTTAGCTACTGGCCACGTTACAGGCCTCATTTCTGGGCGATAGACACTATACTTCTTTTCACACAGGGTACTCGGGTTGAATCCCATACGGTTCAACCAGCCATACGTTCCGGCACATTTTGGTGCGCATATGACTCAGGGTTCTCTCCGGCACACACTATTTTTCAGCCAAAGCACATGGGTAGTTACACTCAGACCACGACTGACCTCAGATAGCACAACGTACGACCTGACGTTCAGCATCATATATAACATAGGTTCATACGTCAGCCTAACCATTTTACGTTACCGCCACAGGCTACAGATCCGCTCTCTTCCCACAATCCACTCACCATACTACTCTCTCTTACTCATTTCAGGCTGTCTAACATACATACTTTGCTCCACACGGTTTGCCTGTGAACAATATTTTGCTATACTCCCAGGTACGTGCACCGACTCATATGGTTTCTACCAAACATTTCATTTCATCCCTCTAGGTTAGATTACTGGCATTAGGGTCGTAGGCTTCCCAATAGGTATTTTCTCCGTCTTGGCTATCGCCACTAGTTAGTGGTCCTGCAAGGCCAACACCCCGCTTCGAACGGTTCAGAAGCATACACCCATCGGGCCACACGTTAGCTAGCCGCCTTGCATACTGCATAGAGAGGGCCTCACCTGTCACTCCCTTCCCCTGTTTTCTGTCTTACAGTCACCGAGAGGCCTAAACCTCCTGCCACTGCGACAAGTAGCCTCAATAACCCCTCGCGCCAACGCATAGATAGAGCCTCTCAACAGCCGCTTGGCAATTAGTAGGGCCTCATCTGTCACCAAACAAGCCTTAATTTTTCGCCTTTGGCCTAGCTAGCCTGCCAGTATAAATTTGGGAGGATGTCATACACTAACTATTGTTTTGGTTATAGCATGTCCCAAGAAGGGGTAGAGGATTTCTCCCTGCCTGGCACCCCAGCTAGATCTGTCACTCCCAACCTAGGAGGAGAGCTAGCTAGTCCAGCTTCGATCAGATCATGGACGATCCCTCGCATAACAGCGGAACTAAGGAGACGTCAAATCCCCTACCCCGCATCGGCAAGGAAAGCGGAACTTTTCTCACTACTAAGTACATCCACAAACAACATGGATGCCGGGGAAGGACCTAGCCAGTCCAACCCAGACGACATACGTACCATGTTAACTTCACTCATGGCATCCATGAGCAAGGTCAACTCCAGACTGGAACAACTGGAGTCAGTCACCACGGCCCTCACGCTGACAGGGCCACCTGCGCCTGCGTCACAAGCAACAGCCGATCCGCCAGTAGTGGCTCGTGCCATCACTCTGGAGGACCAGGAAGTCAGCCCGGCTCACATGATACCTGAGCACTTGAAAAGAGATATCCTGGAAGGTAAAGACGTCAACCTGGCTTCCCTGTTGATTGCCTCCCAGGATATTGTGGAAAACAAAACCTACGCTTACGAGGACGTGTCTGTGGTGGTCAGGTCCAGGGATGCCCGCCTCAACAGGAAATTGACCATTCCCGAATTCGTGCTGGCCTTTGGTATCTACAGGGATGTTATATGTCTATCCCAACAGAAGAGAGGAGTTTGATCTCTACATGCACAAGCTGGTAGATCTGGGCAACAAATATGGGGGTTCGGCCTTCTACGACTACCATAGGTCTTTTTCTGCTAAAGTGTCTGGAGCCTTCTCTCAGTATGGTACACGGTCCAACTGGGGAAGGATTGATACCGTCATATTTTGCAGACACTTTGCAGGGCTTAGAACACCGGCCTGTGCATTCTGCTCCTCCACAGCACACACCACAAGTTTTTGTCCCAACACGTCGGGGGAGCATGCCTCCACGCAAGGGGCTAGTTCCTCTGGGGCTCCAGAGAGATTGTCAAGAGACAAACTGGGACGCCCAATCAAGTTCTTGGAAAATCCCAGATATGCAACAATTTCAATGTTGGGTCGTGCAATTATAATGGATGCAGACTATTGCATGTCTGCTCACAATGTTTCAAGGCACATGCAAAGTCCATGTGTCCAAATAAAATGTATTCCAAGCCTTACTTAACGTCCATTAATTTGCCAGAATTCACGGCCCTCATGTCACAACACCCATCCAGACATCTAGCAGACTTTCTCATCTCGGGTTTGACAGAAGGCTTCCACACGGGTATCCTACACATACCCACGGGAACTCTGGAATGCCCTAATCTACAATCCGCACAACAGAACCCCACAGCAGTTGACACCCTCATAGCTCAAGAAGTGGCTGAGGGCTTCGTACTAGGGCCTTTCAACACTCCTCCATTCATAGAATGGCGCACAAACCCCATTGGTGTTGTCACAGGGAAATCCTCCCTAAAACAGAGACTCATCATTGATCTATCAGCACCCCACTCATCTGCCAACCCCAGTCTCAACTCCCTCATACCTTCCGAGGAATTTTCCCTGCAATACACCACCATAGATCACGCCATTACCGCTATCATACAAGCAGGGGTGGGAGCCTGGCTTAGTAAGACTGACATTGCTAACGCTTTTAAGCTACTTCCAATCCACCCCACTCTGTGGCACCTACACGGCATCAAATGGTCCGGGTATTACTATTTTTATCCCGTCTAACGTTTGGGTCCAAAAGTAGCCCAGCTATTTTTGACACATTTGCAGAAGCTTTGTGCTGGTTACTATTGAACGTGGCCGGATGCCCTACTGTGCTACATTACCTGGACGATTTCCTACTGGTGGAGGGGAATACTTCCCTGCCTACTAGTCTCAAAGCTACCACTAGGCTATTCGAGCAACTAGGCATTCCTATCTCCCCCAAGAAAACAGAGGGGCCAGACACGGTCATCACCTTTCTGGGTATCCAATTAGACTCAGCCACAATGCAAGCGAGCTTACCACAGGACAGAATAGAGAACATTCTCACCCTCATGGACAACTACCTTCAACGCGGTACTTGCAATTGCAAGGAGCTTCAATCTCTGCTGGGATCACTGAAATTTGCCATGCTCATCATACCTCAAGGCCGCTCCTTCATATCACGACTATTGCATTTGTACCCACTTTTTCTACATGATTCGCACAGGTTGTCCTTGGACATCCAAGCTATGGCAGACCTAAACATGTGGAAGAGATTTTTAACCATCTGGAATGGTAAAAGCATGTTCCTCCCTCATTTTACGATGCGTCTCCTACCATTTGGTCAGATGCGGCATCTACCACAGGTTTTGCAGCAATTTTTTTGGGAAAGAATGGCTTTGGGGCAGCTGGCCTTCAACGATGCAGGATTTGGAAGGGTTCTCCACGACCTCAGCTCTTTTTGAGATCTATCCCATCGTGGCGGCTGCCGTAGCATGGGGTCACCCCTAGGGCCAACATGCCAGTCCGTTGTTACTCAGACAACCAGGCAACCTGTCACATCATTAACAAAAGCAGCTCTAAATCCCTCACGATCATGAGATTTCTGAGGAAACTCACTTGGTTGGCGGCTTGTCACAATTTTTTCCTATGTTGTTTCCACATTCCAGGTGTATGTAACACAGCTGCTGACAACTTGTCTCGCTTTAAATTTCAGGCATTTCACCAATCACTCCCGTCAGCTGCACCCACGGCCACCATCACCCCAACATTTCAACAACTCATACTGGACTAGAAACCATCATGCAGCACAGTAGGACACTGTCCCAATTGGCACTATCACACAATACACACAAAATATACAACAGGGCTTTCACACTCTTCCTTCGAGACCATGACATCAGACAACCATTCATCATGACGTCTATTTTGGGATTCGCTTCCTTTTGCCACCTCAAACTAAACATGTCATACAACACCATCAAGCTCTACCTCACGGGCATTCAACACCATATGCTGATCTTACACCCCAATAACAACAGTTTCATGGCCTCTCACCAGATTAAGACCATACTTAGAGGCATTCAGAAATCAGAACCCACACATATGACCCAAAGGCTACCTATAGACAACCATATTTTCAAAGCATTATTAAACCTGCTGGACTTAAAACCATTTGACACTGACACCAATTCCATCATTAAGACAGCGATATATCTAGCCTTCTATGGATTTCTGAGGCCTAGGGAGTTCACTACCACAACCACGACCCCAACAACTCCGTACCTCCTCTATTCTCACTTGACAAAACACGATGATCATTATGTCCTGACACTCCCTCACTCCAAAACCAGTCAGCACACACCAGTAAACATTCCATACTATCCCACGCACAACAGATGATGTCCCATCAGGGTACTGGATGCATACATACAGCCTCACAACTTGCGGTCCTCACAGCCTTTACTTAAAATACAGGGTTCTGTACTCACTACCACGACATTCATGACCTGCGTCAGGTCCTTGCTCACACAACTGGGCCTCAACGCAGCTGACTACTCCGGCCACTTCTTCCACATAGGAGCAGCGTCCACAGCCTCCAGGGTCAACATCCCAACGCATGTTATAAAAACACTGGGGCGCTGGAAGTGATCCGCTTACTCTCGCTACATACCGAACCCAGTACAGGAATTAGGGGATGCTTTCAGAAACATGACTGATTGATCAAGTATATCTGTGTTAGATTGTATGTAATAAATATGTTCACTTAATTTTGCCCTCTTCTTTCTCAGGCCTACCTCATCGTCGGTTTCGGCACACCACAAGCGACTCGCGCTTTGTTTCATCCTACATTCACGGTATCTTACACTGTACTATCATAAGCCCCTGACACAAGTATTAGGGCAATTGCCTGGATTTGTGGGAGGGGCTGGTATGCTACCCCTGGCCTATTTAAGCACTCCCCCGACCTGGCACCTTACCGTGCGAGGTCAGCGCCGAATGACCCTCCCACCCCACCACATCAGAATAATATTTTCCTTCTTTTCCTTAAAACTTTCCTGGTGGGCCCTCTTCTTTCTCAGGCCTACCTCATCGTCGGTTTCGGCACACCACAACCGACTCGCGCTTTGTTTCATCCTACATTCACGGTATCTTACACTGTACTATCATAAGCCCCTGACACAAATATATATATACACAGTTATGATACATACTTTATGTTGGTAATGGTTCTTACCTGAGTCCTAGCATAGAAGGAATATCGGCATGCATCTTCAGGTGAATCTGGCTGACGTGAGGCAAAGAACAGCCCTGATGTGATTGGCCAAAAGTGGTAACGGCAGCTGCCCCCCCACCAAGAAAAAAAATTATAAATAAACAGTTTATACGCATTCACAATAAGAGGGGTAAAGGCATGGTTCTCGTTTGGTTGTTTAACTGTTCTAAATACTTAAAGGTTAACTAAACCATTTTACGACTTTTTTAAACTGTTCTAAATAGCCCAAAAAAGATTTTTGTCATGTACTTATTGAATTATGCTGTTTTCTTACTCAAAAAATGACCCAAAGTCCTGGATTTTACGTCTTCTTAAAATCATCATTCTTGTACAACGCTGACGTGTTCGAGATGTACTGGTGTACGGATTTAACTGGCTCCCGCAGCGACATAGGCTGGAGCATACATCCCTGCTCCTGCCTGTGCTCCCCTCAAGCTTGGCTTAGTTCTGGCACAGCACTTTGTTACCCTGTGCCCTGTAGTGATGTGGTATGCCAGGATTTAGCAGAGCGAGCTCCTGTCTGAGCCCGCTTGTCTCAAGACTCTCTGTAGCACATTGCTACTCCTGTACTGATGTGGCATGCAGGGTAACAATGTGCTGTGCTAGAATTAAGCCAAGCTTGAGGGGAGCACAGGCAGGAGCAGGGATGTGTATTGCGGCCCCCAGTTCACATAGAAACATAGAATGTGTCGGCAGATAAGAACCATTTGGCCCATCTAGTCTGCCCAATAGCCCATACGAGGGCTTATTTTATGCAGGACAAGACACATTTTTTAATGCCGCCATTTAATTTACCATATCTTGTATTGGAAAACAGGAAACATTCTTTGTGGGGTAAAATTAAAAAAAAAACACAATTCTGCAAAGGTGTTTGGGGTTTTGACATCAAGGCATTCACTGTGCACTAAAAATAACATGACATGCTTATTTTGTGCTCAATAAGATTGTGGTGATACCAAATGTATAGTTTTTATTTTCTTTATCTAAAAATCTAAATTTTCTTTGCATAACTTCTTTATATTTCCGTCTACAGAGTTCTATGAGTGCATGTTTTTTGCATAACGTACTGTCGTTTTTATTGGTCCCATTTTTGTCGTATGTACGACTTTTTGATCACTGTTATTCCATTTTTTGGGTGGGACAAGATGACAAAAAAATGGGGAATCGCATGTTTCTCCACTGTGCAGGAAATTTCAGACATTTTCAGAGGCAGCAATACCTAATGTGTTTATTTTCTTATTGTTTATATATTTTTATATGTAAAATTGGGAAAGGGGGTGATTTAAATATTTATGGGGTTATTTATTAAGAGTCCGGTCTTAATAACCCTGTGCTGGTGCTTGATGTGCCTAAGTTATGTAGAGGCGCCGCCCGCTTAGGCGTATCCACCGCCGGACTAAATCTACGCCATATCCCCTGCTGGGTAAGATTTCGATCATTTTCGATGCCTAAAACAGGGATATAAAATGATAAATGAGACCGCCATCCGGCCCGCACCTTTTTTTTTTAGTACCGGCGTACATGGAGTGGTTGGGGAAGTAATCGCAGATTTGGCAGCAAATCCCCTTTGCGATCGAATCTGCAACAGATATATGCCAAAAATTGGTGTACATCTATTCATAAATGATCCCCTTAATATTTCAGTTTTTTTTTTCTAAACTTTTTATCCTTTTTATTTAGGGGGCGAAAACGTGGGATCTTTTGATCCCTTGCCTTATTCACCCTAATAGAGATTTATTAGGGTGAATAGGGTTTTACACTGTCCCTGCTGAGCTGTGCCTTGTGCCCAGAGCAGCAGGGAGCTTACCATGGCAGGCCTGAAAGGTTTCACAAGGTAACCGATCGGAGCCCTGCGATTTCACTGCGGGGCCTCCAATTGGAAGACAGAGTCGCATCCCTCTGCCTAACGCCACAGATGCCACGATCATACATACATACCGCATTATGCGTTACGGGGTTAAAGAAGTTATCCAGGAAATAATATTGATCACCTATCCTCAGTATAGGTCATCAATATCAGATCTGCGGTGCTACGACTCCCTGGACACCCTGCCAGAGAGCCGGGCACTCCATTACTGCCGTAGCCTCTTCCTAGATCATTTGATATCACTGTACATCGGTCACATGGTCTAGTTGTAGCTCAGCCCCATTGAAGTGAATGGGACTGAGCTGCTGTACTATGTACAGCGCTGTGCTTGGAGAGCTGCCAGGAGCCAGCTGCTACATCACAGCACTGAGGTAAAGAGCTGCCTCTTCCTCCTCTCTGCTTGTCAGGGATTATGATCCCGAATACAGATAATAAAATCTTCAGCTGAATCTCTGTAGGAATGGCGTTAATGAGGAGACATAAAGTACAGAGAGGAAGGACAGGACAAACTGTGTTAATGTAGACTGCATACAAGTGCTGCTGCTTAATTAACCACATCCCCACCTCCTCTCTGTACTTCATTTTAGGGCTGCAGCTATCGATTATTTTAGTAATCAAGTATTCTATTGATTAATCCAACGATTAATCAGGTACTCTAATAAGAAAAGAAAAAAAAGAATTAACAGAACATTTTCCTTTATAAAAACTCATCAGCCCCCCGTGCCATCAGTCCATAGCGCCATCAGCCCCCTCCAAGCCATCAGCTCCCCCCGTGCCATCAGTCCCTCATGTCTTTAGTCCTCTGTGCCATCAGCCCTTTCATGTCAATTGCCATCATCTCCCCCACTGCCATCAGCCCCTCCATGCCATGTCCCCCAGTGCCATCAGCCCCCCCCCCCCCCTGTAATACTTACCTTCTCTGGCAGGGTGCGTGGCTGGCTGATATGGAGTCTGCAGGAGAGGTAACCCAGCGTCGTCTTCTTCCCAAGATGCACGCTGACGATGTGTACATGTCAGGCCCAGGAGAGTGCAGCGCGGTGCTGACGGAGGCCATGGAGCGGTGAGTGATAGCTGGCTTCACTTCACTCACGCTCTGTGGTCACATAATCGAAACAAATCCTCGATGCAGGAAAACTGTATCGAGGATTTTTTGGTGTCGATTACATCAGGTAATCGTTGCAGCCCTACTTCATGTCTCCTCATGGACTCCATTCCTACAGAGAGTCAGCTGAAGATCTGATCATCAGTATTCAGGATCATAATCCCTGACAAGCAGAGTAAAGAGGAGGACGAGGCAGCTCTTTACCTCAGTGATGTGAAGTAACTTGTCCTGCTGTGTGATTAGGACAGGTTCTGTGTGTACTGATAGGACGGCGGCCATTTTATTTCTCCTAATCATTGCTCCCCAGACAAAACGAGCCATTAGAACTAATGAAAGGTATTTAGGAATATATTTATAATAAAGTAATATTTAAGTATTTTCATTTTCTTAATTCCAGGAGAACCCCTTTAAATGTAAACTGCTGTTTGGGTACACTGCAGGGTTTAGAAGGGAAAGACCACCATTTCGCTTTAGCAGCCCAGATTTTGATGGATTGGTTTACGGGTGCCATGTTGCTATTAAATAGCAACCATTTTCTGAGAACCATCGTTTTTTTCCCTTTTTTTCTAGACGAGGCTGTGTGAGGGCTTATATTTTGCAGGATGAGCCGCCATTATCATTGGTTCCATTTTGGGGTACATACGACTTTTTCATCGCTTTCTATTTCACTTTTTTAGAAAGTGGGGTGAAGAAAAGGCAGCAATTCCGCTATTGCT
Organism: Bufotes viridis; assembly: GCA_033119425.1. NCBI lineage: Eukaryota > Metazoa > Chordata > Amphibia > Anura > Bufonidae > Bufotes > Bufotes viridis. Next base: position 33,136,561 of record CM065599.1, on the reverse strand, counting down.
TTTTGAATTTAGCTTTCACGTCCTGCAGGGTGCAGCAAAAATAACCTGCTAACTACTTTATTCTGCGGTCAGTCCGATTACAGAGATACCAATTTTATAGTTTTATTTTAACGTTTTGCTACTTTTGAATAGTCAAAGCATTTTAGAAAAAAAATATAATAATACTGTTTTTGTGCTGCCACTGCTGAGAGCCACATTTTTTTTTCTGGCGACTGTGAGTTGATGTTTCCATTGGTATAATTTCGTGGTACATAGAACTTTATGATAGCCTGATATGTTTTGGGGGAAGAAGTAACCAATAAATGACCGTTTTTTATTTAGCAGCGTTCAACTGATGGGATAGTTTATGTGATATTTTTATAGAGCAGATAGTTATGGACATGGAAATACCAAATATATCTTTTTTTTTCCTGCAGCAAAAGGCTCGATGAGGGGAAAAGCCAGTTTCCAACTGTCTTATTTAACAACTGATTTTGCACCTGTTTTGGAGGTATTTGCGCCTATTTTGAGATTTAAGACTAATTCAGAAGTTTTTAAACTTCTGCGACTTTTTTGCGACCTATTTTTGCTTGTGCGCCCCTTTTTGTGCCTGAATGTTATTTCTACCCCACTCCTGACCAAGCTTGTTTCTCCCATCTGTTTTGAGGAGGAACTTGCGCAATGTTTTACATTGAAAGAGACAGAGATGTGACTTTTTTACGGTCACTTGCGCAATTTTTTCATGCGCAAACCAATGAGACAAGTCTTGGGGAATAGAAAACAACTACTAGAGGTCAGACTTAAAACATAAATTAGATTAACCCCTTTGGCTACCAGCGCCGTACATGTACGGTGCTGGAGCGATGTGTAAACATGGCGCTAGCTCGAACGTGCAGCGGGCGCCATGGCCGGCAGATCTCTCAAACAGCAGAGACCTGTGGCTAATTACCGTGACCGGCAATAATGCTGATCGCGGTAATTAAATGCTTTTGATGCAGTGATAAAAGGAGTTTACGGCATCTAAATGCGCAAAAACCTGGAAGCTCGCGCTTTCCGGGCTTCCTACTGATGCCCTTTGCGGCCAAATTGGGGCATCGGTAGTTGCGTTGGAAACTTTCAGCCTTGCTGACGAGGCTGAAAGTGTTCATGCTGCAATTCTTATTTTGGCCACCAGATGGCAGGCCAGGATAAGAAATGAGCAATATTCAGTTAAAATCGCATTTTAAAATTCCCTGATAGAAGAAAATTAAAAAACATAATTTATAGGCTCATTTATGAGCCGCAAAATCATCACTAAAAATAACATAATTTTTTTTAAAAAATATAAAAAAATATAAAAGTTTAAATCATCCCCCTTTACATATAATAAAAAAAGAAATACCTAATTAAGAATAAATATAAACATCATTGGTATCACCGTGACTGAAAACGCCCATACTAAAATAGAAAAAAAAAAATCCAATATGGCGAATGGCGTAACGGAAAAAAGGGTCAAAATGGCCGATTTGCTGTTTTTTCATTGCCTCTTTTACCTCAAAAAATGAAATAAAATGTGATCAAAAAGTCACACACTCCAAAATGGTAAAACTACGGATTGTCCTGCAAAAAATGAGCCCCTAAACAGCTCAGTAGACACAAGTATAAAAAAAAAAAGTTATGGGGGTTAGAATATGGTGATGTAAAAAAATAAAATATTTTTTATCAAAGTTTAAATTTATTTTTACACTATTTAGACATAAAAAACCTATATGTATGGGGTATCGTTGTAATCGTACTGACCCAGAGAATGAAGGGCATGGGTCAGTTTTTCCGCAAACGAAATGCTGTGGGAACAAAACCTGTAAAACGGTGGAGAAATTGCGGTTTTTTTTCCAATTCCACCCTATTTGGAATTTTTTTCTTCCCACTACATTTTATGCCATAATTAGTGGTGGCATTAGAAAGTACAACTTGTCCAGCAAAAAAAAGCCCTCATACAGCTATGTCAATCGAAATATAAAAAAGTTATGGCTCATGGAAAAAAGAGAAGAAAAATGAAAATGCAAAAATGCAAAAACCAAAAAAGTCCGGTTGTGAAAGACAGACGTTTTTTTGTCCTATTATCAATACGCCTGTTTTTTACAAAAAAAAAATAATCTGAACTTGATAAATGTGGCGGGCCTGATGGGCTTCTGTAGCTGGCAGACCCTGAGGAAGGCTTCCAGCTGCAGTAGGAACTATACTGCAGGGAACTGGCCTGCTGCGCCGTACATGTACAGCACAAGTCAGGAAGGGGTTAACACTGATAACCTGTTCTCCGGATGGCAGCCTCCAACTTGGTTGAAGATTTCGCACAAAATCCCGTGTGCGGTGACGTGTGACGTCACCACGCCAGCCGACATGATGACTTTGCAACAGATCTTTAATCAAGATGGCGGAGGCCGGCCTGTGGCGAGCAAATGGATGAGGCAATTATGGTTTAATTTTACACTATTATTACTGTCAGATGCCGAGATCATCTATGAAGGCGGCATCTGAGGGGTACAATGACGGGGGCGGCGCAATTGCCGCTTCGTCATTGCACCCGCTACTTACAAAGAAATGCGCTTCATGAAGCGAATTTCTTTGTAAAATTCAGCGAAACAGCCAAATCCAATTTCTGAATACTTCGCTCATCTCTAATCATGACCTCCGTTTGCCTCACGGTAAACATTCGGGTATTCTAACGCACACCCCAAAGAAAAGCCTAACAATAGGCAGTGTGAACCAAGCCTTGACAACAAAAACAAAAATGGGGATCAATACCATGGCAACGTGCACCCCAGACATAAGGTTTGTGCACTTCCCACACCAGGCACACTGCTACCACATACTAGGAATGGTGGAAAAAGGGAAACGTGCACTTATATTAACTTCAACATGCTATAATATTAACTTATTGCGGTGAGGTGACTATTCACCGGGAGAACTGCAGCTGTACCGAGCAAAAACACACTCCTTACAAGCGGCGCCGCTCCCGCTCTCCCTCAGAAGCATCGCCCGTTCTGCCCTCAACAATCATGGCGGCGGCACTCCGCACCATGTGACCCGGCGAGCCTCCTGTGAGCGGTGGTCGCCGTCCAGCCGCTGTCACTCTCTGCCCGCCCCCTGTCACGTGAGTCCGCCGCCATCTCTCCTCCCCCTTTCCCCCTGTTCATCGGTTCGAGCCCGTCCCCTGCCTGGCACTGACCGTCTGAGCCATGATGGTGAGTATCAGGGGAAGGGCGTGAGCCGCAGGGCGCTGACTGGGCGGCAGCTGGCGTCCGTGATGGAGTGGCCGTGCCCGGTAACGGTGTCTGTCTTCTTGTCTCTCTGCAGCAGGAAGGCCTGGATGATGGACCCGACTTCCTGTCAGAGGAGGACAGAGCGGTGAGTGCCCCCCGGTGACTGACACCTCTCATTGTGCTGCAGTGCTGGGCACCCTGCTATGCCCATATTGCAGAGGAGTGTCCCTTTAAAGGGGATCTGTCAGCTGTTTTGACTGTGCAGATCTGCTCACTGCAGCAGACAAGCATACCTTTTACTATCAGGAGTAGTGTGAATATGAAGTTTTATCCTTCCAGGTTCTGCTCCTGCCAGTGCCCAGGAGAACTCTGTAGTGATGGTCTATCCTCAGGGTGGGTAATCAGTAACTGATCCGTGGGGGTCTGACTCCCGGCACCCCTTCCGATCAGCTGTTTGAAGAGGTCACAACCTTTCCATGAGAACCACAGACACAACATGGATGGCATCGTGTTCCCTCAGTGGTTTTCATGGACCGTTGGTAGGAGATGTGCTGGAAAATAATTGTCAGCCTAGAAGTGTCTGTGGAATACAGAGGACACACTCCAAACACAGGTTCTTCATGGAGGAACCACTCCCCATCTTATCACAGAGGTCGTCATGGACACGGATGTGTGAAAGAGGCCTTATGTCGCAGATTTCCGCCATGCATTGCACCCTTCCCCATGCAGAGGGTGAAATTTGGCACCTCTCGAGCAGTGCCCCATCTCACGGCCTCTGTTAAAGGCGTTGTCCTTTTTGAGATATTGATGGCCTATCTTTAGGATAGATCATCAATATTAAATTGGTGGGGGGGTCCGACTCCCGGCGACCCCGCCGATCAGGCGTTGTACGAGCACTGCCTTCTCCGCACTGCCATGGAGAGCCGTGTAATTACCGCTCTTCCGTCCCATTCACTTGAATGGCATGAAATGGGTGACTACGGCTGATCCTTCTCATAGAAGTGAATGGGACGGAGGGGAGGTAATTACACGGCTCTCCACTGCAGTGCTGAGAAGGCAGCGCTCGTACAAGAGCTGCGTTCTCTTCAAACGACTGATCGGCAGGGGAGCCGGGAGTCAGCCTCCCGCCGATCCGATATTGGTGACCTATCCTTGGCTAACAAGAATAAGTGGAGTGTGCCCTTATTTCTCCCCGACAGTCAACCAAAGTAGAGCATGGATTGGGATACAGAAGTGGCGTTGTAGGCTCCATGTCAACTGTATATTGGAGCAGGAAGAGCATATGATATATGTGCGCGTAGCGGTAGGCGAAACGGGATCAAATGCAGCCGGAGACGGTGACAGATATTCATTTCAGTCAGGGTTTTGCCTGCTCATTAATTTTCTTGTTTTGCACAGCACGGTCCGCAGCACTGGGCACACCCGATCGTCTGAATGAGCCCTAAGGCCGAGTTCACACCTCAGTTATTGGGAGCTGAAACCAGTTGCCTGTCAAAAACAGAACAGATGCAGATCTTTCCCTTATACCTCATCTCTGAGTAGGCTTCACTACTGGTTTGGCTCACAACCACTAATGGAAATAACTGACCAAATAACTGAAGTGTGAACTGAGCCTAACAGTCTCCCCAGACAGGTTCTGTCTCCTCAGATGTCTCTCTCTCTAGTGCACACTTTGCACCCATTTAGCCCAGTAATGAGCTGGACTGTGCTACAAACCTGTACTGGCCAGGAGGGGAATGCTCGGCCCCACTACCAACCTGCCCATCGTTCTATAAAAATCCAGACCTCAAAACGGTACTTATCAAAGCCTTTAGCAAACTATTCGTTGCTAGGAATTCTCTGTTTTCGTGGATTCCTTATAAGACATCTGTCAGCAGGTTTGTCCCTATGACACTGGCTGACCTGTTACATGTGCACTTGGCAGCTGAAGACGTCTGTGTTGGTCCCATGTTCATATGTGTCCGCATTGCTGAGAAAATGATGTTTTATTATATGCAAAGGAGTCGCTAGGAGCAACGGGGGCGTTGTCATTACACCTAGAGGCTCTGCTCTCTCTGCAACTGTCGCTCTGCACTTTGACAGGACCGGGCATTGTAGATATGATCACACCTGTCTGGTCCTGTCTATCAAAGTGATGAGGACGCGGCAGTTGCAGAGAGAGCAGAGCCTCTAGGTGTAAAGGCAACGCCCCCGTTGCTCCTAGGGGCTCATTTGCATATATTTAAACATAATTTTTCTCTGCAGTGCGGGCACATATGAACATGGGACCAACACAGATTAAATGAGTGTTTATAAGATCAGGAGATCAAAGACAAGGCTTCACATGAGCGGTCAGCTGACAGGACTGAGTGGTCATACTCTGCAAACAGACTGATTTATTTTTATTTTTTTAACCCTTGTATCTCAAAAACGGCTTAACGTTTTTAATAAAAGCCAATTGAAGAAATGGTTTTAAGCCAAAATGAGTAAAATGGAAAAATAAAAAAATTGACCTGAATGTGTCCATAGCCTTTAGGCCTCATGCACACGACCGTTGTTTGATTCCGTGTCCGTTGCTCCGTTTTTCGTGATTTTCTGCGGACCCATTGGTTTTCAATGGGTCCGTGGAAACCTCGGCAAATGCACTGTTTGTCCTCCGCGTCCGTGATTCCAGTCCGTCAAAAAAATATAACCTGTCCTATTCTTGTCCGTGAAAAACGGTTCACGGACCCATTCAAGTCAATGGGTCCGTGAAAAAATGCGGATGGCCATCCGTGTGTCATCCGCGTTCCGTGTCCGTTTTTTTGCGGATCCCTTGGCACTTGGGAAAAATTGTCAGCCTGTCTTTTGGTAAAATCTTTTGGGTCATGTCCGCTAAAAAAAACGGGAGACACACGGAAACACAACGGAAGGCAAAAACGGACACAGATCACTGAACAACGGAACCCCTTTTTGCGGACAGCATAAAAAAACGGTCGTGTGCATGAGGCCTTAAGGCTATATGCAGTGAAGATTATGCAGATTTTCCACATGGATTTTAGTCCAGTTTTTCCTTGCGTTTCTGCACCAGATCTGCACCAAAATCTGCATGTTACTTGCGGTTTTGATGTGGACTTGCCCCAGATCTCACCGTTTCTTTGCAAAGGATGAGGTCTGCACGGAATATCCACACCTGTGTAAGTGAGGGCTGAACATGGGAGGAGAGATTAGCAGCAGTCTGCGGTTGGCATAGGCACTTGCATCAGAGGGGAACGCCCCTGGGCACTTGCATCAGAGGGGAACGCCCCTGGGCACTTGCATCAGAGGGGAACGCCCCTGGGCACTTGCATCAGAGGGGAACGCCCCTGGTCACTTGCATCAGAGGGGAACGCCCCTGGGCACTTGCATCAGAGGGGAACGCCCCTGGGCACTTGCATCAGAGGGGAACGCCCCTGGGCACTTGCATCAGAGGGGAACGCCCCTGGGCACTTGCAAGTCATTAGCATATACCATCACATTTTGTGTTTTCCACTTCACATTCACAGGAAGCAAAGGTTTGATCCGTAAACTGTTCATATCAACCTCCATGGCGATAATGACAGCTTAATTTGCGTAAGGCCGCGTTCACATCTCCGGGCTCCTGTTTTTTTCTTCTGAAGGACAGAAAAAAAAAACGGATCCTGTTGCACATTTTGGCATCCGTTTGAGCCATTTCCCTCTGAGATCCGTTATTTTAGATGGGAAAAATCCACCCTCTTGAGTTTAATGTGTGGATTTTTTTTTTTTTTTTATTTCTTTTGAAGTGGTAAAACCTGTTTAGTGCAGAAACAGTATATTTTTTGTTTCCGATTCCACTGACTTTTGATCATTTTGGCAGATATCGGTCTGCTGCACTGAGCACACTATTGGCTGACATTTTGCATTATACTTAGCGAAGAATCTGTGTACAGGGGTCCCTGAATTATACAATAACTCCATGGAAAACTAGTAATTAGTTCCAAAGCCTCAAAATGTCATTATAAGATAAGAGAAATTGAAGACTTACTGTAGGAAAAATAAGCAGATAACTACAACAGCTGATTTAAGTATATAAATATCCATATAAGGCCTCTTGCACACAAACGTATTTTCTTTCCGTGTCCGTTTGCTTTTTTTGGCGGACCGTATATGGAACCATTCATTTCAACGGGAAGTCACTCCATGTGCATTCCTTTTGCGTATTTCCGTATTTGCGTTCTGCAAACTAAAAGAACATGTCCTATTATTGTCCGCATTACGGACAAGGATAGGACTGTTCTATTAGGGGCCAGCTGTTCCACAAAATACGGAATGCACCCGGATGTCGTCCGTGTTTTTTGCGGATCCGGTTTTGCTGACCGCAAAATACATACGATCGTGTGCCTGAGTCCTAACAGTCAGGAATGGTTGATGAAAGCTGTAAATCACTTTCTAGGATGAGGACTGGAGCTTCTTCAGGGTCCTGTATAGCACAGTATAACATGGGGCCGCCACTCCAAAAAAGCGGCTCACCCTGACAGACAGCGGGACAGTACAGGGCATGTAATACCGCACTGTACTGTAAGGGTCCATTCACACGTCCGTGGTGTATTGTGGACTCACAACACACGTGGCCGGCACCCCCCATAGAACAGCCTATTCTTGTTCGCAGCTGCGGACAAGAATAGGACATGCTCTATTTTCTTGCGGAGCTGCGGCCCGGAAGTTCTGAACCGCGGGACGGAAATGCGGATGCGGACAGCACACTGTGTGCTGTCCACATCTTTTCTGTCCCCACAGAGAATGAATGGGTTTGCACCAGTTCTACAAAATTGCGGACCCGTTTGCGGCTGTGTTAATGGAGCCTAAAGAGGAACTACTAGACCCCAACACATGGGTTCTACCAGGGAAATGGCCTTTATTGGTTGGATCGGAGTCTGAGCCATTGTATGCTGAGTCTAGTTTCATCTTTTGATGGTCGAGGAAAAACCAGGAGATTAGGTGCAATGCACACCGTTTGTAAATTACCAGAGAAGAGGCTGGTGACCTGTGGCACATGCGCAGCGAGGTGTGCAGAAGACAGCGCTGTTCTTGACCTATGCCTGTGATGGCTAGCCTCCGGCACTCCAGCTGTGGTAAAACTACAACTCCCAAGATGCACACTTGCTTGGCTGTTCTCAGAACTCCACAGAAATGAATGGAGCATGCTGGGAGTCGTAGTTTCACCACAGCTGGAGTGCCGGAGGTTAGCCATCACTGACCTCTGTGCTTTTCACACGCCTGGATGCTTTTGCTGGTGGAGTTCTTAGTAGTCGCAGTTAATTAGTTATCCTTTGAGAACGAGATTTAGTTTTTATTCCATTAAAAAGCCTGAGATCTCCTTACTGTTCGAGGATACGATTATTTTTTTTTCCAGTAATTATCGCACTAATGCTCACATTGCATTAGTCAATAGACTCGCAGTAATTGCCATAGGAAATGGTCCGTCCAGCGACCAAATGGGCATGTAATGGGAAAATCATGGTCACCGTAAGACAGTTGCGGCTGGCCGCGCGTTTTTTCAGCAAAATCGTACAACCCTTGGCATTAAGCCAGCGGCACCTTCAGACCGTATGCTTATAAATTGCTGGAAACTAGTCTAAAAAAGACCTGGAGGTGTACCCCCGCGTGAATTTTTACCTGGAGATGCAATAGGTTGGGCGATTTTTATATTCTAGGATGTGCTTTATGATTCTGGGGTTCCAGCCTCTGGGAAAATGATATGGACGTCGACTACTTTATGACGTGTGCACCTGTAATTCTCCTGCCTCTCTGGATTGTCAGCGTTGGCTGGCTGGGGAGCGTTCCTTGATGGTATCCTGCTAGGAGTCCCTGGTATTTAGGCCTTTCGTGAACGTGACCTGCCTTGTTGCTTGCTTTCTAATGACATACACATTTTTTTTTTTCTCTTAAAGCCCCGAGCAATTAATGTAGATCTGCAGCCGGACGCCACTCTGCAAGTTGATATATCTGATGCATTGAGTGAGAGAGATAAGGTGAAGTTCACAGTGCATACAAAGGTGAGTGCTCTCCAGGAACCGCTGAGTGACGGCTGCAATTCCTGGAATTCTTAATAGAACTGGTCAGGGGGTTTCTGGGATTTTCATATTGAAGGCCTACCCTCAGGATAGGTCATCAATATGAGCTCAGTGGGGGTCCGACTCCAGACACCGCCACACTCCCCTGTTTGAAGAGAGCACAGCGCTTCAGTGAGCTCCGCAGCTTCCTTGCTGATTACTGAGCACAGCGCTGTGCGTTCTATAGTGGCTGTGCTTGGTATCGCAGCTCAGCCCCATTCACTTGAATATGTCTGAGCTGCGCCTAGGCCGCGTGACTGATGTACAGTGGCATCACACTGCCTAGGAAGAGGCCACAGCGCTCACAGAGCGTCGAGGCTTCTTCATACAGCTGATTAGAGAGGGTGCCGGGGGTCGGGACCCACCGATCTCATATTGATGACCTATCGTGAGGATAGGTCTTCAGTATGAAAATCCCAGGGAAGTACATTCACTTCCATGGGGCTGAGCTGCGCCTAGGTCTTGTGACCGATGAACCGGATGTCACATGGCCTAGGCTCAGAGGAGCGCCGGTGCCTTCTCAAACAGCTGATCGGCAGGGGTCCTGGGTGTCGGACCCCCACTGATCAGATACTGATGATCCAGAGTATAGGTCATGAGTATTAAACTCTCAGAGAACCCCTCTGACAATATGCATGAACATTAATAGTGGGAAGACCTCCTCTTCATTGGCTTGGAATAGGGTAACACATGCTGGGGTGATTTCCCCGCTAGGCTATACCCCTCCACAACGCCTGCTGTAGCTTCTGTCTTTTTAGACTGGACTGTGTGGTGAGTTGTTTCCTTTAGGCTTCGTTCACATCTCCGCTTGGATATCTGGCAGGCTGTTCCGGCACAGAACAGTCTGCGTTGCCAGATCCTCTACTTCACTGCCGGATGCCCATTGACTGCAATTAGGTCTGGCGATGAACCGGCCAATTTCTGGCATAAATGCCGAATTTCAGCTAGACAAAAACAGTTCGGAGATCAGCCAGCATTTGCGTCTGATCTCCGAAATGGAGATGTAAACTGAGCCTTAATTGCACAGTTTTCGGCCCATTTATCTAGAATTACTATGAAAGCCGGAGAGAAAAGCTTCTCTGATGACGAGTCATGTGTTTTTCAATTCTGAATAAACCTATAAGAAATGTGATGATGACCAGGCCTTTTTCTTCACCCCCAATTTGTAGCATTTAAAGGGATTATTCCACAATTAATATAAGAATAAATATCTGAGATCATACAGTATATGACAGTCTCTAACAAAGCTAGAACCGGCCCTGCACCTCACATGGATCCAGAGATCTCCCCATTCATTGCTCTGCTAGATTTCTATCAAGCTGACAGTTCAGGAAGCGTGTCCTTTCTGCTGAAGGATGGAACTGAGCATACGTGTCCATCTCATTGAGCCGGACAAATAAATAGGAAAAAGAACAGCCAGGAGGTGGCGCTATACAGATACATTTTTTGAATAACTCAGTTATTCAAATTTTTTAATCACATGCAATTACAAAAGTATTCAGATCCAGGGGCTCGGTTGAAAACTGCAGAATATTTTTAGTTTTTGTGGGGCAACTTTTTTAGTCATTAGTCAATCTTAATGTTTTTTTTTTTTTTTTTATCGGCAGAGTTCACTACCAAACTTCAAGCAGAGCGAGTTTTCCGTGGTCAGACAGCATGAGGAGTTCATATGGCTGCACGATTCCTTTGTGGAAAATGAGGATTATGCCGGATATATTGTAAGTGTGAGAAGTATCGCTGGACGCAGTCTCTGTCGTCACGTGATTGGTGGGGATTAGGGATAAGCGAATTGACTTCGGATGAAACATCCGAAGTCGATTCGCATAAAACTTAGTTTCAATACTGTATGAAGCGTGCGCTTCCTACAGTATTAGAATGTATTGGCTTCGGTTCCAAGGTACCACTTGGAACCGAACCAGAGTTCGCGAAACTCCGTACAGTATTAAAAGGAAGTTTTATGCGAATCTACTTCGGGTGTTTCATCTGAAGTCGATTCGCTCATCCCTAGTGGTGATATATGTAATATACTACAGTGAGTTCTGGATAATAGCTTGTTTTTTATATTTTTGAGCTGTGCTGTAGGAGATTATGTCTCTTTACTTCACGTCACTTCATTTTCAAATTCCCTTGAGTGTAAAACAAGAGACGTGCCAAGGCAATCTGTGCTACAAAGCGATCGCTCCCAGCACGACGTAATTACAGTACAGCGAGGCAAAAATGACATTGTAACTGTGCCGTGTGATGGAAAATAAGGCGGCGCAGGAGTCGGCTGCGAGGTGACGGATTTCTAGCGCTCCTCATGTGAATGGTTTCTTTGTGTCTCAGCTTCTGTAAACCCTTTCTATAACGCTCTCTAACGAACCGTTATATACCGCAGCTTTATAAGGCCACGGTCACAATGTGAGGTGTCAGACGGTAGGTGTCGGGAGGCCCTGTCTGATCAGCGTGTGTTCCTGCATTTGTGGTGCTTTAGGGTGGATTTACACGAGTTATTGGGAACGACCCTTCCTGCGAATGCTTGTTCCCGAAAATCTGCCCGTGTAAGTGTGCCGCCAATCACCCGATGAACGAGCGAAGCGCTTGTTAATCTGGTGATCCTGTCGTTCATGCAGGCACCGCCAATCATGGCTTCTGGAAAGCAAATCGTGCGGTCTAAACCTCAATCTGCTGCTCAGAAGCCATGGTTCTGTATGAGGATAAGGGATCACATAGCGATCCCGCAACCTCATACAGTGAAGGATATCGCTGCATGTAAATGCGCAGTCTCCTTCACTGACAATCCACCGCTACATCGTGCAGTCTAAACCCACCTTTAGGCATTGTGAACAAACATACAAATTAAAGGGATATCCTCATCTTATGCCATACTTGTGGGTCCCACCTCTATGGCCACCATGTGGGGAGGTAGCCAAGATTACAAAAAACAGGTGAGCTCTCTGGGCTGTGCTGTTTCCGTAAACCCCCACATCTACCAAACCCTTAGGACATATCCTATGCTACGGACATTCCATAAATGTCTAAAATGAGGATACGCCTTTAACACTCCGAGCACAGGCGCTGCCACACACTTCCACTCCTAAGGCTTGACAGATTGGGGATCATTTACGAACACAATTCTTCAAAAAAATGATGAATTTTTTTTCGTTATAAATCCAGATCCCACCTGCACCCCCCAGACCTGATTTTGATGCCTCAAGAGAGAAACTGCAAAAGCTTGGAGAAGGCGAAGGGTCAATGACCAAGGAGGAGTTTACTAAAATGAAACAGGAACTTGAAGCGTACGTACTTATCCCTGCCTTGTTTAGACACAAGACTTTGTCTTTTGCATTTTTTTAACAAAAAAAAAACGCCAGCATATTCGCCAGTGTTATTTTATCTCTTCATTTATTTTTGCTATCTGCACTTTTTTCTGGTGTTTTCTCTGCACTCTTTGGTCTTACCACTGGCATTTTCACCATGGTGTTTTGTGCAAAAATATGTATTTTTTTTATGTTCCCCCTCACAAACCCATTGGGACGCTTGATAGATGATCTTCATGCCTTTGGCCAGCGTTAACAGATATTCCATCATTTAATGTTGTAGCCTATTGGTAAGATTGCGATCAGTGTGAGGATAGACTCTGGGCCCCTGCAGCTTCCCTTTGTGTATAAGGAGGTGGCCGGGATCACGGAAACGGTGGATGATTGTGCTGTAGTTCTCTGCACTGTGGGTGGCCGGGAGCGCCGCTCTGAAGGGAAAAAGGATGGAGGAGCTGCAGCACTGTGGCCAGTTAATCGGTGGAGGTATTAGGCGCCACTGTAACCAGTATCTTGGAGGATAGTACTGCTTGGAAACAGCCCTTTCAGGGGTTGGGAAGGAAGCTCAAGCACATCCACGCTTCTCTACAGTACCAGATGGTTCTGGACCAGCACTGATTATGTAGGACTTAGGGGATGATTTTCATTTTTTTTCGTTTGCAGAGAGTACCTGGCTATTTTCAAGAAAACGGTGGCAATGCACGAAGTGTTCCTGTGCCGAGTGGCAGCTCATCCTATTCTTAGAAAAGATTTGAATTTCCACGTCTTTCTGGAGTATAACCAGGATGTAAGTTGTTGACTAGAATATTTCTAAAGCCAGGAAACTGCTTTATCAGGCTGCGGGTCCCTTGCCATATGCTATACCGATGTACTGGGTGCAACCTGGCGGATCACTCATAGAACTGAGCGATTAGTCGCTGACATTGTCCTCTTGTACCAGGAAAATTGTGTCCCGACTAGATCGGAAAACCGCTAAACTCCCACCAATCAGATACTGATGACTTATCCTGAAGACAGGTCATCAGCATAAAACATTTGGGAAACCCCTTTAAGAGAAGTCTTGTGGAGTATTAAATGATTAATGTCAAAAATGAAAATCCGATATTGCATAGTAAGTACATGACAACACCTTGTTAACAGAGCTAGAACCAGCCCTGTACTTGGAACTGAGAATCTGCTTCCATCTCAGTGCGCAGGACAGAGAGATTAAAAAAAAGAACAAACAGCAGGTGGCGCTATACAGATAGATTTCAATAAAAAACTCGGTGGCTATACAAAACTTTTTATTACATGCAATTACAAAAGTATTCAGATCCAGGCACTGGTTTGAAAAAATGTAGAATATGCTTCATGCGACAACCTCTTTAAGGTTTTATTACAACCTAGATAAGTTATGTCCACACTTCAGCCATGGAGAACAGCAAGATTGCAAGATATTGGTGGTACTTTTAAAGGGATCAGCTGTATCCTGTGGAGAAACTTGTGAGTGTTTTGTTTCCCGTAGCCATTTGGCAAAGAGTCGAGGCTCATGGGTGGGGGACCCCCCTCTGTTAGAATTCTTTATTCTATGAAAATGGGGTTTATAAACTGGACAACCACTTGCCAATGTTAAAGGAGTTTTCCAGTACGTAGATATTGATGAAGGCTCCATACCCTGGGTGGTGGCCAGGACAAGGTACTGCAGTACAGCTGCCATTCCTGAAATGTGGATGGAACCTCTGCTCCGTACACGGTGTAGTTTCTGGCACCACAGCTGCCTGAGGGTGCCTACTGATCTCATATTGATGACCTATGCTGAGGATAGAGTAGCCCGGCGAACGCGGTTTAGGCAGGGTGCTGAATCTCCTTAAAGAGACCAGCCCTCAGTGCTGGATTTATATACTTGCATGCTTACGAATGTCATTTTCAATCTCAATAAAAATGATTTGATTAAAAAAGACTTAGTGGAAGGCTCCTTGGTATGGAGACTTATCGGCAATGCTCCAGGGGAAAACAAAATGCAAAGGGGTATCTCCCAAGGAAGAGAACCATCTCGTCAGTGCCACTGTGAAAATGGCAGGTCTCTTTAAGGACAGCCAGTACCTAAGCTGTATCCAAGGCTTCTCACCCAGCCAGCCAGACTCCTTAGGAGGGGCAAGCACCACAAAACAGCTGTCTGCGGATGGATATTTGGCCTGGCCATTTCTCCTTGTCACGTTCCAAGGCTTGCTAAAAAGTCAGATTTGGACTCGTAGGAAACCACTTCCATAAGGTGGCACCAGCGAGATGGTTCTCTCTCCTTGAGATACCTCTTTGCATACAGTGAGATAAACCTTAGGAATCTTTGCCTGTATAACCCATTTAGTGGGGAACTTTTCGCCATCTGTTACCTTCAGGGCAACCAACGGGAGAGAAACCTAGAAAATTGCAGCGAGCCTGTACTGCATAGTTATGGAGATGTCCTGATGTCTTATTCCAGGCGGCAGACATTGATCTCAGTACATCTTATTCTATATTACAGTTAAGTGTTCGAGGGAAAAACAAGAAGGAAAAACTGGAAGATTTCTTCAAAAGTGTAGTGAAATCAGCGGATGGCGTCATTGTCTCTGGTACAAAGGTAAGCTAGCATGTCCTCCGTCATTGTGGCCCTCCGTATTGTAGATAATCACCAAACGACAATTTCCTTTCTTTTCCTAACGCCTTCGTAGGATGTGGATGATTTCTTTGATCACGAGCGGACCTTCCTTGTCGAATATCACAACAGAGTAAAGGATGCGAGTGCAAAGTCGGACAAGATGACGAGATCCCACAAATGCAAGTCCCTTCACTGAAACTGTAATATACGAAGCAGTATTTTCTAGCCTCCTTCCTTCCTCCATGTCATGCCTTGTGGTAGCAACTATTTACTGTGTGAGGCCCCCTTGAAGAGATTGTAGTCTTGTCTTCTGCCGGTTATAGCCAAGTTGGGAATACCCCTTTAAGAATGTGAAAACTTTCTTTTTTACATCTTCTCTGTGAAGACCTGACCATGTTAAACTTGTCATATATTCCAGTAGTCAGACTCCCATTGATTGTGAAAATGAGGGTCATGTGCCAACAATATGGGATTGATGTACCCATAGAAATGAATAGCGCGACAGGACAGATGCTTGACCGCTGCTCCATTTATATGGGGGGGGGGGATAGGACCCCCCATTTTTTTGTTCGGTGAGGGTTCTAGCAGTTGAACCCCCACTGACCTGACAATTATACCCTATGCTGTGGATAGATTATAAGGTTACGACAACACCTTTTAAATTACAAGCTTAAAGGGTTATATTCCTCTCAGCATTGGCAGCATATGGCTAGGATATGCCACCAATGTCCAGGTCCCATAACGGGGGCCTCCAAAATAAAGGAGAGCACACTACGCATGCACAGCGTGTTCACTGCTACAGGAATTCTGGCTATTTTTGGAAGTCCCGTAGTGGTGAATTGAGAGCGCATCACACATGCATGGCCACCTCTCCATTCTCCTCTATGGGACTGCCAAAAATAGCCAGTGCTCAGATATTTTCGGAACTTCCATAGCAGTGATTGGAGAGTGGCTGTGCTTGGGTGATGCACTCTCCTTCAATTCGGGTTTCCTGTTCTGGAGATAGGTGTGAGTCCCACCTCTGAGACCTGCTCCTTTCTGACATTGGCGGCATATCCTAGCCATATACCATCGATATCTGAGATGGGTATACCCTTTAATAGCCCCATTTCTGAAAGGGTTTGATGATAAAATGTACTGCTCAGATTTCTATCTTAGTTTCGGTACCCTACACTTTGGTTTGGTAAAGTATTCAATTCTCCAGACTCCAGGGATCATCTCTCTCTGATAGGGGGCCCAACACAATGTGCCTTTCGTTCCCACCTTGTAATCATGATGGGGATCAGTGTCTACAGGGACAGCTAGACGGAGGAGGCGGCTCATGACGCAAAAACGATCCGGCACATACTTAAAGGGCATCATAGCCAATAACATATGCAGGACAGTACCGTAAAATAGGACAGGATCTACCCTCAGAACCTATTTTTGTGTGGCGGAAAGTTCTAGTCCCTACTTGCAAATCACTTTTTAGCCAAACTAATTGTAACCCTTTATTGGAGCCCATATGGCAGCCAAATAATTTTCCTGGTCATGAGGATTTTTAGGCTCTGCGTTCAGTATTGATGATATTGACATGGCAGCACAAGTTGAAAAGGTTTTGTCCTGACACTTTTTGTACCCTGTTTTGTTGTAGGTGTAGCTGACGATTATAACAGAATAGGCTCCTCCATGTACACGTTGGGAACCCAGGATAACACTGATATATGCAAGTAAGATCCGTATGTACATATAAATTACTGACTGCATCTCTGGAGGGATTCTCTTACACAACAGTTCCTTTAAAAGGGTTATCCAACCCCTATAATGACCCGCCCTAATGCCCAGGCACTTTATATAGGTTATACTTACCCAGCACCCAGGTCGCTCCTGATGCCAGCAAGGCCGCCGCTGTATCTCCCTGTCACGCTGGATCAAAACATCCAGCGACGGGTGGGGGCTGCAGCCAATAGCAGGCCGCGACAGGGACGAGCCTCCCTAGCGTCACCCACGATGCTAGGGAGGCTTGTCCCCCGTCGTGGCCTGCTTAGAACCATGTTCTATTTTTTTGCGGAGCGGAGGCACGGAGAGAAACCTCACAGAAGCACTCTGGGGTTCCGTGCCTCCGTTCCGCAGACCCTTCTGGATTCCAGACCCATTCAAGCGAATACGGCCACGGATGAATGGGGTACCAAGGATGGGCTAAAGGGAGAAACACACCAAACAATTCTTTGAATTGTGGAAAACCTTTATTTCTATACTGCCATCACGGATCCAACATATTAAAGGGGCTGTCTCACTTCGGCAAATAGCATTTAATATGTAGAGAAAGATAATACAAGGCACTTACTAATCTGGAAAAAAAGGGGGTCAGTCAGCACGTCCCTGTATGCAGGTGCACGTAGCCATGGCAAAATATACATACAAACACAGAAATGCAACAGCACTCTGCAACCAGCACTCTGCCCTGCCTCTATGCTAGAAGCTATCAGAGGTCGTTAGTGTACATTTTGATCAAAAAGTAATAAGCCACTCCACGCCCCAAGGCCGCCTCTGAGTGGTCCTAACGCTAAATCCTACCACATAAAATCCAGGGAGTGCAGGCCCAGCATGCATCCTAGGATCAACCGTGCTTATTAAGCCATTTTTGGGGCTATAACAGCCTCCATTAAATCCAGGAATGCAGGTACCAACTGCTGGGCCTGCACTCCCTGGATTTTATGTGGCCCATAACAGGTAGGATTTCGTGTTAGGACCACTCATAGAGGCGGCCTTGGCGCGGCGAGTGGCTTATTACTTTTTAATCAAAATGTACACTGACGCCTCTGATAACTTCTAGAGAGAGCCTTTTCTCTCTCAGAGTGCTGTTGCATTTCTCTGTTTGAAGGCACTTACTAATGTATTGTGATTGTCCATATTGCCTCCTTTGCTGGCTTGATGTATCATTCCATCACACTGCTCGTTTCCAAGGGTTATGACCACCCTGCAATCCATCAGCGGTGGTCGTGCTTTCATACTGTAGGAAAAAAGTGCAAGCACGGGCAGTGCTGCTGGATTGCAGGGTGATCTTAACCTCTGTAAACTTAGCGGCTGGGATTATGGAAACAGCCAGACTCCCTGTACCTTGTTGTTTCCATAACCCTTATTCTCGTCTGTGGGAATTACAGAAGCTTGTCGCACAGGGAGCGTGGCTTTTTCCTTAATCCCTGCCACCTCTTTACTCTCCTTGTGGCAGCCAGTGGGATGGGGCCAGGGAACGCCTGTTCTAGATATGGAGCAGGTCCCAAAGGTGGGACATTTATGGTATATCTTGTAGGTATGCCATACATGTCTAAGGCTACTTTCACACTGGTGTCTGGTGCGGATCCGTCATGTATCTGCACAGATGGATCCGCACTGATAATACTACCGCATGCATCCGTTCAGAACGGATCCGTTTGTATTATCATGAACATAGTCTTGAACACCATTGAAGGTAAATGGGGGACGGATCCGTTTTCTATTGTGACATATTGTGTCATTGAAAACGGATCCGTCCTGACACACAATGCAAGTCAATGGGGACGGATCCATTTTCAATGACACAATATGTCACAATAGAAAACGGGTCCGTCCCCCATTTACTTTCAATGGTGTTCAAGACGGATCTGTTTGGCTCAGTTTCGTCAGACGGACACCAAAACGCTGCAAGCAACGTTTTGGTGTCTGCCTCCAAAGCGGAATGGAGCCAAACTGATGCATTCTGAGCGGATAATTATCCACTCAGAATGCATCGGGGCAAAACTGATCCGTATTGGACCGCTTGTGAGAGCCCTGAAACGGATCTCACAAACGGAATCCAAAACGCCAGTGTGAAAGTAGCCAAAGATGAGAGTAACTTTTTAAGGTCCTTATTATACCAGCGTCCATTGAAAGTGATAAAAAGTGGAACTCTGCCCTCATTTTCTGATTTATTGAATATGGTTGAAATATACACCACCACCACATATAGCAAAAAACTGGAGTAGAAGGCCAAGAGTTTGCTACTTTTCAAGACGCACTTCCACAAAAGGTTTTGGGCAAACGTCCTCCCCACTTTCTGGTTTTGGCAGGGCCATCTGTGCCGGCTCTCACGTAAATGATACCTGAAATCTACGGCAGCTACAATGGCGTAGTTTTCATTCTAAGCCCACAGACTGCCAGAGGATGTGCTTATTTTATGATGAGGTTTGCATCTTGTCCTAAGTCAAGTACATCCTCAGGCGGCGCAGGAGACCTGCATGGAAAACATGTCTTGATAAATCTTCCCCTTTATGTGTAATTATGCTAAAAAGTAACATATTAAATGATATAAAATAAACCCTATAGATCTCCAACAAAAAGGAAAAAAAGTTATTGCTGTGTAATCGTTCTTGTCACCGAAGTGGGCGATAAGTGGTTAATAAATAATCCTCTTTTCTCTCTCTCTCCTACAGATTTTTCCTAAGAGTGTCTGAATTGTTCGACAAGACCCGTGTATGTATTGCAGTTATTACTACCGCTGTGGCAATAATGGCCTCAATATTAACAGTGACTGTAGCTAAGCCGCATCAGGCTGACCTTGACGTACTTTGCGGTGTTGAAAATGATTTCTTTGTTTCATGGCCGAAGATGTGAAGTAGTCGCTTTAAACCAAGGGATCTTCACGCTGTGATAACGTAGCAGGGTTGTGGACAGCGGCTTCGTTATCGACAGATTAGGTCTTCAGTGTCAGGCAGATAATATTTTATTTTTTAGAACAGTTACATTAGAGGGAAGAGCTACCACTTTTAATTGAGTTGGTATTGGAAGAGATGTGATCGCTGAATATTTAGTTCATGGGTGGGAATTAGTTTTTTAATGGTTAATTCAACCTGAACCCTTTATCCAGTGCTCGTGCTC
Organism: Bufotes viridis; assembly: GCA_033119425.1. Classification (NCBI taxonomy): domain Eukaryota; kingdom Metazoa; phylum Chordata; class Amphibia; order Anura; family Bufonidae; genus Bufotes; species Bufotes viridis. The sequence continues at coordinate 33,116,484 of CM065599.1, read as the reverse complement.
AGCTACTGCACCATTCAGTTGCATGGCCGGGGGAGCCAGCGGTCGGAGCCCCACCGATCTAACGTCTATCACCTCTCCAGTGGACAGGCTGAAAAACTCTTCCATGTATAAAGCCATTCAGATTCTGTTCTGGCATATTACAACGTTGCCACTGGACATTTGTCTGGGGAGAAAGAGCAGAATCGTTGTGGCTCCAACGCCTACGGATACGTAGTTACGTAGATTGAACAAAGACATAAGTGCATGTTTCTCTGACCTATTATACAATATTAATTGTTAGAATAAAGCACATCTGTCAGCAGATCTGTCCCTATGACACTGGCTGACCTGTTACATGTGCACTTGGCAGCTGAAGGCATCTGTGTTGGTCCCATGTTCATATGTGACCGCATTGTAGAGAAAAATGAAGTATTAATATATGCAAATGAGCTTCTAAGAGCAACGGGGGCTTTGCCGTTACACCTAGAGGCTCCGCTCTCTCTGCAACTGCTGCTCCCTCTCCACTTTGACAGGGCCAGGGGTTGTGAATGTGATCACGCTTGGCCCTGACTTCTCTTAAACTCTCGCACTGTGCCACGTGATCCAGTGTCTGGCACAGTACAGGAAAGAGGCCCGCCAGCAGTTCTCTTCTTTACACTGCCTGGCCCTGTCAAAGTGCTGAGGTTGGGGCAGTTGCATAGAGAGCGGAGCCTCTGGGTGTAATGGTAACGCCCCCATTTCTCCTAGAAGCTCATTTGCATATATTAAAACACCATTTTTCTCAGTAATGCGGCCACATATGAACATGGGACCAACACAGATGACTTTAGCCTCCATGTGAACATGTAACAGGTCAGCCAGTGTCATAGGGACAAATCTGCTGACAGATGGACTTTAATTATAACCCTTAATGCCATTTGCTATTAGATAAGCATCTTTTGTAAATGCTGAAATAGTATCTGCGATTACCATGTCTCGGGGTAGGGCTCTTCACAGTCTGACTACTCTGACTGTAAAGAATCCTTTCCTGTATTGATGTCTAAATCTCCTTTCCTCCATATGTAATGAATGTTCCCTGGTCCTTTGTAAAGTCCTTGGGATGAATAAATCCTTAGCAGTTCTTTGTGTTGACAGCACATATATTGTATATGGGAGTGTAAGTTGATTTAAACACAATTTTTTGAGCCTCTTATTATAAAAGAGATCTTCCATGCCATTAGTGATCTGGTCGCCCGTCTCTTAACCCTTTTTAGCGCTTCTATATCTCTTATTTTATAGTGTGGGGAGCCCAAAACGGAGTCCCATGTTGACTGGACTGGTGAAATGTTTGGGGCCAGCCTCTCTACAATATACGTTTAGGGCCTCCTCTCTGCTAGGTAGTGTTATAGATGAACGGGGACGGCAGGAGTCCTCGGTTCTTTATAGCTTTTGATGTCTTTCTATGCCTGTGTGACCAGCTAAGACTCGGAAGCTATTGCCTAATCACTTTGGTCTTTTCTCTAGAAAATTGAGGCCCGGATATCAGCTGATGAAGATCTCAAGCTGTCCGATCTTCTGAAATATTATTTAAGGGAATCGCAAGCTGCTAAGGTAAGTGGTTCAGTACATGTATTAGTAACAACATGTGTTTTTTAAAGGGGTTATGCAGGATCCCTTTGGTTTTTACTTAACGTCCCCTAGAGCAGTGTTTCCTAACCAGTGTGCCTCCAGCTGTTGCAAAACTACAACTCCCAGCATGCCCGGACAGCCTTTTGCTGTGCAGGCATGCTGGGAGTTGTAGTTTTGCAACAGCTGGAGGCACACTGGTTGGGAAACACTGCCCTAGAGTATGACCTAATAAAAGAATTATACTCACCTAGTCCCCACCGCTCCGGTCATGCAACCTGGCTGCGTTTAGTAGTCTTCTGGTCCAGGCTTTTGTACTTCCAGGTGAGCTACAGACGGGGTCAAATGTGCCACTGCAGCCAATAACTAGCCTCAGCGGCCATGTGTCTCCCGGTGGCACGTCCCTGCTGACTGTAAACAGTCCTGGGACTGGAGAGGTGGGAAGCAGGTGAGCGATTCTTTCACTGGGTCATACTTGGACATGCATCGGGGGATAACTAAAAACCAAGGGAAAAAACCCTTAAAGGGGTTGTCTCACTTCAGCAAATGGCATTTATCATGTAGAAGAAGGTAATACAAGGCACTTACTGATGTATTGTGATTTTCCATATTGCCTCCTTTTCTGGCTGGATTCATTTTTTCATCACACTATACATGCCTCATTTCCAGAGGTTAGGACCACTTTGCAATCCATCAGCAGTGTCCGTGTAGAATATAGGAAAAACAGCTGGCCTATGTGCATAGAGGTGGGCGGCTTTTCCTATATTGTGCAAGCATGTCCACCACTGATGGATTGCAGGGTGGTCGTAACGAAGGAAAATAAGAAATGTATATTGAGATGGAAAAATGAATCCAGACAGCAAAGGAGGCAATATGGACAATCACAATACATTAGTCAGTGGCTTGTATTAACTTTCTCTACATGATAAATGCCATCTGCTGATGTGAGACAATGCCTTTAACTAGTCCCGGACCGCCGTACACAGGATTGCGTCCTGCGGGCGGCCGGGATCTTCTGAGTGGACGCATCGGCGCGTCCTCTCGCGAGACGCGTGAGTTCACAGGGGCGCGCGTCTCAAGAGTTGAACTACAGCCTGCCAGCGATGATCAATCGCTGGCAGGCTGTAGATGCGATATAAATCGCATCAAACATGTATACCAGACGCTGTTTTGTGAACAGCGTCTGGTATACCTGCTACCTGGTCCTCTGGTGGTCCCATTTGCTGGGATCGACCACCAGAGGACCAGGTAACTATGTAAAGTTGCACCAAACACTACACTAACCCCCCCTCACCTATTAACCCCTTGTTAACCCCTTGATCACCCCATCTAGACCCCCTGATCACCCCCCTGTCATTGATCACACCCCTTGTAAGGCTCCATTCAGACGTCCATATGTGTTTTGCGGATCCGTGGATTCACGGATCGGCGGAACTGATCCACGGATCCGCAGATCCTCAAAACACGGACACCGGCAATGTGCTTTCCGCATTTTGCAGATCCGCACATTGCCAGAACTATATAGAAAATGCTTTTTCTTGTCCGCATTTTTGCGGAACGGAAGTGCAGACCTGGAAGCGCGGATCCGTAATTCCGGATCTGAGCGGGACAAAGTCTGTCCCCATAGAAATGAATGGGTCTGCAATTCCGTTCCGCAAACAGAATTTCGGATGTGTGAATGGGGCATAAGGGTCCCTTATCACCGCCAGTTAGTTAGCTACTTGTTAGGTAGTTAGCGCCCAGCCCACCGCACCGCAGTCACTGATTTTGGCTGAGATTTTTTCATCCACATTGATTGATGCGAATGAAAAAATCTGTGCCGTTCATTTTTTTTTTTTTTTTCAGCCCAGAGGCTGAACGGAAAAAAAAATCCCCATTTTGGAAAGAAGACACCCCAAGGTATTCGCTGAGGGGCATAGTGAGTTCATGAAAAATTAAACTTTTTGTCAAAAGTTAGCGGAAAGGGAGACTTTGTGAGAAAAAACAATAAAAAAATCAATTTCCACTAACTTGTGCCAAACATTTTTTTTTTCTATGAACTCGCCATGCCCCTCATGGAATACCTTGGGGTGTCTTCTTTCCAAAATGGGGTCACATGTGGGGTATTTATACTGCCCTGGCATTTTAGGGGCCCTAAAGCGTGAGAAGAAAAATGCGTAAAAATGCCCTCCTAAAAGGTACTCATGGGAATTAGGGCCCCTTTGCGCATCTTGGCTGCAAAAAAGTGTCACACATGTGGTATCGCCGTACTCAGGAGAAGTAGGGCAATGTGTTTTGGGGTGTATTTTTATATATACCCATACTTTGTGTGAGAAATATCTCTGTAAACGACAATTTTTAAATTTTTTTATACAAAGTTGTCAGTTTACGGCGATACCACATGAGTGACATTTTTTTGTAGCCTGGGTGCGCAATGAGGCCCAAATTCCAACGAGTACCTTTAGGTTTTACATGGCTGCTCACAATTTAGCCCCGCCCAAAATGCCAGAACAGTAAACACACCCCACAAATGACCCCATTTCGGAAAGTAGACACCCCAAGGTATTCACTGAGGGGCATAGTGAGTCCGTGGGAGATTTTTTATTTTTTTTGCCAGAAGTTAGCAGAAATGGAAACTTTATTATTATTATTTTTTTCCTCAGAAAGTGTCATTTTCCGCTAACTTGTGAAAAAAAAATGAAATTATACATGAACTCACCATGCCCCTCCGTGAATACTTTGGGGTGTCTTCTTTCTAAAATGGTGTTATTTGGGGGGTATTTATACTATCCTGGCATTCTAGCACCTGAAGAAACATGACAGGTGCTCAGAAAGTCAGAGCTGCTTCAAAATGCCGAAATTCACTTTTTTGCACCATAGTTTGTAAACTTTTACCCAAACCAATAAATATACACTTATTGGATTTTTTTTTATCAAAGACATGTAGAACAATAAATTTAGAGAAAAATTTATATAGAAATGTAGTTTTTTTTTTTTTAATTAAATTTTTATTAATAGCAAAAAAAGTAAAAATGTCAGCAGCAATGAAATACCACCAAATGAAAGCACTATTAGTAAGAATAAAAGGAGGTAAAATTCATTTGGGTGGTAAGTTGTATGACGGAGCAATAAACGGTGAAAGTAGTGTAGAGCGGAATTGTAAAAAGTGGCCTGGTCATTAAGGGTGTTTAAGCTAGGGGGGCTGAAGTGGTTAAGAGCCATATATGCTTGTTTTTGGTTCTATAAGCGTAATATGGCGACAGTTCTTGTATGTTTTTCTAATACGGCAACTATCGTCATTTCCAGGATCTCTTGTACAGACGATCCCGCTCTTTGGTAGATTATGAAAATGCTAATAAAGCACTAGATAAAGCAAGAGCTAAAAACAAGGATGTCCTGTCAGCAGAAACCACTCAGCAGTTGTGCTGCCAGAAGTTTGAGAAGATCTCAGAATCTGCTAAACAAGGTAAACTGGATGATGGATTAATTATTTTCTGGATTTATCTGCCTATAATTCAAACATGCTGGAAATGCAGGGTACATACATACAACCATAAATCTTTATTGAAGCCAACAAACAATTAAAGGGGATATCATCCATCTTAAGTAGGATATCTCGCCAATGTCAGATAGGTATGGGTCCCAACTCTGAAACCCGCACCTATCTGACATTGGGGGCATATCACTAAGATGAGACAACCCCTTTAACCCTGTGCTGTACATTTACAATGGTGAAGTTGTGAAGCCCCAGGACCGTGCAGGGTGCAGGAAACCATTCAGGATTTGGATACACACTAAATGTTTGGTGCATGGATAAGAAAAAAAAGAATTCTTAAGAATTGGTTGTGTTTTTTTTTGGTTGGGATGTAAGAATTGTTCCGTTACATTTCGTAAGCCCAATGCGTAGTTGTATGACTCAGTCACGTTTCCTAAAAACTGTTGCACAATTGTGTAATTGTAAAACTGTGACTATTGTTTGCTTTATCCGGGAAGCTTTGATGGAACTTTTTATTTAACCCCTTACTAACAGACATTTTGAACATAGATGTCCACCTCTAACATACCCTTGGCTGCCTCCACTAGAGGGCGTCACAGGCGTCTCTGCAGCAGTTCAGCTGTAACTGTAGTTGTACAAAGGGCCGGAGTACCAGACAATTCTCCGGTGGGCCCAAGCTATGACAATAATGGACCCCTAATAAAACAGGGCTTTGAGGTCCTATACACACAGAGGGCGGGGCCTCAGAATTTCAAAAGACTTCAGTCCGACACTGGTTGTACACCTTATTTGAACCACGACATTTAAAGGAAATGTAGAATCCACATAGTAAGCCCTCAGTAGGTTGTGCATGGAGGGCTCAGCTTGCTCTTGCTCTTACTCTAGCTGTGTGTCACGATGTGGAGTATGGGAATACTCCACATCGTATAAATATATGGATGACTGGTACATACTAGACCAGGACACCAAGGTAAGAGAGCAGGTCACCTCCTAATGCATCCCTAAACCTTGCCCTGATCTCCTATCCGAATAAGCCAACCCAGAAGGTAGGAGGGCTCATACTCTGTAACCTCAGGCTCTATTAACCCTGATGATCCATGGTGGTAATATCAGGGCTATAGACGACTTGTTCCTCCACAACACGGATGAACAGGCGTCTCCACAGGCCTAGCAGCAGGGAGAGGGGAAGCGAGTGAACAACAACTCAATAGGCAGGGAAGAACCCAGTGATGCAACAACACAGCGGCACAACAAGCACTTACCTGCCACAGCAACAAGATGGAGAACAGGCACCAATAACTACCTGGACCCCCATGCGGACAAGATGCATGCATGAGTTGCTCACTGCCTTGTGGTTCCCCCTCTGGGGAGCCCAGGAGCCCCCTCACCGGAGGCACAGACAGACAGGGGAAATGTCAAACAACCATGCTGGACTACAAACACCAAATAGACCAGACATGTAAATCCAAATGACATACAACAAGCACCCTGTACAGAAACACACCATACTCATAACAGGTGAGGATGGGTAAGAAATAGGAATAAAAGGGAAGACGGGGAAGACATCGACGACAGACCCATGCACACCAGACGGAGAGGAAAGGAACAACTTAAAGGGGAAGTGCACGTACATACTGACAACAACACGTGTCAGGCAACCAGTATGCACGGCAAACGTGTCACGGTCAAACTACAACCATACTGTGTCTCGGTGAAGGGGACATGGCTGTGTGTGCAGTCTCATACATGTATAATAGGATTACATCTCGCTGCTATTAGAGAAAATGATTTTTAAAAGTCATACATTTGCTAAACAATTCAATTTTATAAGGTTTTGAAACTGATCTAACCCCCACCACCAACAACTTTATACACTGGACCTCCACTTAACCCCAGTATTACATGGTATCCAACCACTTAGCTTAGTGCGCCTCAGTTTTGGATGATGTGCTATGCACACATTGTTATCTCTTTTTAGTGTTTAATGTTCAGTACCTTTTCATTTACCTTGGCTGTTATACTTTCGTACAGTGTGTATAGTGGTTTTGTACTGATATGTATGGTCTGTGACCAACAGCACAATAAAAATGAACAGATAGGTGAGATTGGATGGATGGATAGATTAGATTGGATAGATGAATGGATAGATTAGATAGATAGGACAGATAGATGGATAGATAAATAGATAGATAGTTCTCCTTACTGGGGACAGCATAGGCATTACATACACACACCGCCTCCTCCTTTCCGAAAAGGCACCATGTGTTGCAAAATGTTCTCCAGTGAAATTAGTTTTTATGGAAGAAAACAGGAAGAACAAATTCCAGGAATATTCATCTAATGGAGGAATTTGCTGCGGCGTTGTAGCTGAAATTCAACATCTGTTTTAAAAAAAAAAAAAAAAAAAACAGAAACCACCAGCAAGAGCCAAGAGCAAATGTAACAGACCTCCTAACTTGCTGTAGCTCAGATGTTCATGCTAAAAAGCATATAGAGGCCCAAATCCTTGAGGCCAGGTATCGTATGAGAGGAAAGAGTAGCACCTGGACACTGAGGGAAGGGGGGAATTATTTTCAGTGCCGCCTCCCCACCTAGATTAAAGCATGAAGGGGGATATTTATTATGCCATTTGCGCTATAAAAAAGTACCACATTTTGGCGCAACGCCATATTTGCGGCACCCTTTGCCACTTTTCCCCCTTCTCGCCAATTTTCAGAAGTGGTGAAAAAAGGTGTGGGGCCAGCAGTCCCAGCACATTTATTTGCTTTCACGCTCATCTACAGCAGCTGGTCTGTCGCACAGCCAGTAGGAGAATGCATCAAACTTATGAGCGGCCTGCTTCTCTGCGAACATTTGGCGCATCCCCAGCTGTTCAGGCTGGAGATGAAAACACCATTCTTACGGTTCACATAGGCGTTTTCAATTCCGTTATAACAGAAAATAACAGAATTGATATACTGGAAACCTTTACGTTTTAATCCGTCCTCATGTAGTTCAATGGAGAATAAACTTCCGTTATTTTGGATTATTCCTGCCGACAAGACATATTTTCTGGTCTAAAATAACGGAAACCAGTCAGAATGCTGGTTTCCATTATTTATTCTCCATTGAACTATATGAGAACGGATTAAAAACCAAAAAGTTTCTGTTTGGTTTTTTAGTATATCAATTCTGTTATTTTCTGTTATAGCATTCTATAACGGAATTGAGAACGCCTATATGAACCCCCCCCCCCCCTCCTTTAGCCTGTTAATATACCTTCTGCCTTTGCTGACATGCCAAGAGTGAAATCATCTTTTTCCTGCATACATGGCATGTTCTCTATTCATTTCTATGGGATTTCAGCAGGATCGGCTATTTCCAGAAGTCCCATAAAAATGAATGGAGGGTGGCTGCGCATGCACGGCTGTTCTCCCTACACTTTGGGGGTCCTGTTCTAGAGGTAGGTGCGGGACCCACAACTATCTGGCATTGGTGGCATACTCTAGCGATATGTCACCAATGTCTTAGATGAGACAACCCTTTTAAGTGATAAAGAGACATCAGAGCAGTCAGATGAGGAGAAAGGTGAAGCCAGCATATGACCCACATGTACATGCCAACGAGCAGAGAGGATTTCTCTGCCTCTCACACAGCAGACCATTCCATGATGCATACATTGGCAGAAAAGTAGTTGAGCTCCTCAGTATAAAGCCTCATTCAAACGTCAGTGTTTCACGGACATGCGCTGTACATGTTCTCTGCGAACAGCACACGTCCCCATTCACACATCAGTGTTTTAGCACGGTCCGTTGGTCTGTGTTTTCAGCACGGATGCATGTCCTATCTTGGTCCATGTTCCCGGATCCCTCACACCCATTTAAGTCTATGGGTCCGTGAAAACCACGAATGCAACACGGATGCCATCCATGTTTCACGGATCATTAAGAAGAGATGCTTTGAAAATTATTTTTCAGCTGTTCAGTGTCAGTGAAACACGGACCCAACACAGATCCGTCACGGACAGCTTAACGAATGCATCACTCACCACCTGCTCACGGATTTGACCACGGACGTGTGAATGAGGCTTAACTTTAAAAAAAAAAAAACTGCCACAGGGTAAAGGCAGCTGTACAACTGCCAAGAGTCAGGGCTCATTCAGATAAGTTATTTTAAACTAGTTTGTGCTCTGACCCTTTTTTTTTACGGACCGCTCGCAGGTTATATCCACGTCCTGTCTGTTTTTCTTGCAGACAAACGCTCTTGAGGATGGTGCATGCTATTATTTTTCCAAATTGTAGACGTCTGTTTACATGGGACTGCAAGTACCGAGCAACCCATATAAAGAAAGCCTGTACCTGAACTATATATTCCACTGTTCTATCTAATCAATTTCTGACTTTTGCTGGGATTAATCTTTTTTTTTTCTCATTAATTATTGCAAAACTTGGTGACTTGAATGATCTAGTTTTGCTTTTCTAGAACTGACGGACTTTAAAACAAGAAGAGTTGCTGCTTTTCGTAAAAATCTAGTCGAGCTTGCTGAACTGGAACTGAAGCACGCCAAGGTATGCTTTCTGATTGACACGCATGTGCCTGTTTCTTCTCTTGTGCCTCCGGTCCTGCGCTTTCATTAAACCCTGATAATTGTTGCTATGGTAAAGCTCTGGGAAATGTGCCAGGCTGCCCAGCGCTGAGAAGGCGTCCTGTCCAGAAAAACACGCTACTCATTTTGTTAAGGGTGACCTTTTCACTTTGTGAAGCCATCAGTTGTTTCTGATTTTCGTCTGAGAATACGTCTATGTATCTTCTTGCTGGGCTCTTCACTTTATTATTCTATCTGCTGAAGATTTTGCTCAAATACAATGTGTTGCATGTAAAAATGGTCACTGCAGATTTTACTGCAAATGTGGACTTGGCAGCAGCTCTCTCTCTCCTCTGCTTTGTATGAACATGGCCCAGCAGGACTTCACAACCACTAAAGGGAGCCTTGATGTGGTTATTCGGTAAATAATATTAAAGGGGTTCTCCGGGCTTTTAATTGATGACTTATCCTCAGGATAGGTCATCCCTTTTAGATTGGCGTGGGTCCGACACCCCCGCCGATCAGCTGTATGAAGGGAAAGCGTGCGCAGTGTGCACGTGCCGCCTCCCGTCTCTCTTCCTGCTGCTGCTACTATGTCGATGGCAAAGCAGCAGCGAGCAGGAAGCGAGACAGGAGGCGGCACGTGCGCACTGCGCCCTTCGAACAGCGGGGGGTGGGCCGCGTGTTGGACCCCCACGATCTGATATTGATGACCCATCCTGAGGATAGGTCATCGATAGTAAAAGCCCAGAGAACCCATTTAATGACCTATCCTCAAGGTCACCAATATCAGATCTGTGGGGGGGGTCTGACACCCGGGACCCCCACCGATTAACGATTAGAAGAACTTTGGCACTTTTCCTAGGCCATGTGACCTCACCATACATGAGTCACATGGCTTAGTTGCAGCTCAGCCCCATAGAAGTGAATGTCAATGGGTCTGCACCGTGATGTGTTGTGCACGCCTCTGGTAACTGTATTTAGCAGATCCGTGGTTTGCAGACCTCAAAATACTTAAGGTCGGGTCAATGCAGCCCAAGGGTCCATTCACACTACCCTATTTTCAGTTCGTATTTTTTTCACGGATCGGTTGTTGACTTATTAATTTGAGTGTTGCGGACAGCACACCATGTACTATGACCATATACGATTGCACTATGCCATGCCTGCTGTTCCTCATTCACTTACCTTGTATGTTCTCTTTTTTAGGGTAATTTGCAGCTGCTGCAGAGCTGCTTGGCTGTGTTAAACGGTAAACCATAGAGCACACTCCGTCCTAATTTGGGAGTTAACCAGACCCTCCTGTCACCTCCAAGAGCTGCCACATTTTCCATGGATTGGTCAGATGGGAATTCCTAGCTCCAGAGGATGACCCCCATACAGACATTGGGCTACCTCCATGTTAGAAAGAGCACTGTGTTGCAAAGCCCACACTTGGTGTATCCACATGTACCTTTATTTAGTCATTGTACGCTTTCTAGTACGTCACAGATACAATCGCCCTTTTTTTTTTTTTTTTTTTTTTGGGGGATGAAATTAAGCAATTAAATGTGTAATGAATTGTATGACATAATGCCAATCTTATTTAGCAATGTATGTTACACTTGGATGATGTTCGACATTCACGGTTCGAATGGAATAACATTGCCATTAGTCGTTCGCGGTCGCATACCTTGTCCGAGTTCCATGTAATGATTTTCGATGTTTTGTAAGCCTCCGTTATCTTGATTTCCTGAACTATATATTTTTTTTAATTAAACATTTTCTTAGATATTTCAGAGCGTTCCAATTATCTTTTTAAATATTCAGTTCATAACGCTAATGCATCAGTATGTATGCCTTAACTTGTAGACTTCTCCAATATTGTAAAATAAACTGTGAATCCGATGATTTTTAACCGACCTCGTCCTGGTGTTTTCTCATGTAGAGTAGATGGGATTTGTTTTAGTGACTGGATAGAGCAGGGATGGCCAACCTGAGGCTCTTCAGCTGTTTCAAAACTACAACTCCCATCAGTCTACAGCTATCAGCCTACAGCAGGGCATGGTGGGAGTTGTAGTTTTAAAACAGCTGGAGAGCTGCAGGTTGGCCATGCCTGGGATAGAAGGAGCTGAGATCAGATAGATCCCAGGGACACATAACTGGTTGCTACATTAGGCCTCTCACACGAGAGATACGGATTGTGTCGGGATCTGTTCAGCGAAAGGGCTCATGCACACACAAACGTGTGCCAGCCGTTCCGTGCATTGGGGACCAAATTGTGGTCCCCAATGCACGGGCAACATCCGTGCGGCTGCCGCAGACAGATCCAGACCCATTCAACTTGTATGGGTCCGTGATCCGTCCGTTCCGCAAAAAAGTAGTGCATGCACAACTTTTTTACGGTGTGGAGGCACGGCCAGAAATACCACGGAAGCACTCTGTAGTGCTTCCGTGGGGTTCTGCTCCGTCCTTCCGCAACGCATCTACCGGATCACAGAGCCATTCAAGTGAATAGGTCCGTGATGTGGGATGCACACGGCCGGTGCCCGTGTATTGTGGACCCGCTGTATGCAGGCCGCAATACGACCGCGGCTGGCCGAACTTCCGGGCCGCGGCTCTGCAATAAAATAGAACATGTCCTATTCTTGTCCGCAATGCAGACAAGAATAGGCAGTTCTATGGGGTTGCCGGCCGGGTGTATTGCAGATCCGGAGTTTGTGGATCCGCAATACACTACAGACGTGTGAATGGACCCTAAGGACTCTTCACACTAGCCAAACAGATCCCATTGACTATAATGGGATCCATTCGGTCCAGGAGTCTGCTTTCATAGCAGAGAAAAAAGGTCCTGCTTGCAAGACTTTTCTGTCCCCTGTTTTTTATGGAATCTGTGACGGAAACTCTGAAAAGAGCCTCTGATGAAGATTTATACAAGCCCTGCACACTGTTTTATCTTTTATGAGCCAAAGGCATGGATCTATGTGGCAAAATTAAAGGGGTTTACTGGAATTTTTACTACTGATCAGTACCTGATCGGTGGGGGTCCGACAACTGGGATCACCGCTGATAAGCTGTTTGAGAAGGCACATGTGCTCCTGCGAACGCCGTGGCCTTCTCCGTGCTTACAAAGCACAGCGCCGTACAGTGTATAGTGGCTGTGCTTGATATCGCGCTCAGCCCCATAGAACCGAATCAGGTTGATGTCGATGCCAAGCACGGACGCTTTACAATGTCCTGCGTTGGGCTTGGTAAGCTGCAAGAAGGCCGCGGCGCTCACAGGAGCACATGTGCCTTCTCAAACAGCTCATCAGTGGGGTTCTCGGATGTTGGACCCCCACCGATCAGATACTGAAGACCTATCCTGAGGATAGGTCATCAGTAGTAAAATCCCGGAAAACCCCTTTTAGGGCTCATGCACACAAACGTATTTTCTTTCCGTGTCAGTTCTGTTTTTTGTTTTATTTGTTGACCGTATGCGGAACCATTTACTTCAATGAGTCCGCAAAAAAAATGGAAGTTACTTAGTGTGTTTCCGTATGTCAGTATTTACGTTCCGCAAAAAAATAGAACGTCATATTATTTTCCGCATTATAGACAAGGATAGTACTGTTCTATTAGGGGCACGCTGTTTCATTCTGCAAAATATGGAATGCACCCGGATGTCATCCGTAATTTTTGCGGACCGCAAAATACATACGGTCGTGTGCATGAGCCCGAAAGGTGTATGTGAGCGGCACTCCTTGCTGTGAGTGTGGATTAAGTGAATGCCTGAACTAGAAGTCAGATCACAGGCCGACGAAGGTGAGATACAAATGGTCTCTGGTATCCAGCAACCCTTAAAAGGTAAAGGCTGCAAAAGAAGTCCAATCAGATACAAAAGACATTCAGGGCATCCATTTGATGGGCCGTTTGCAAGGGCTGACTGTCGACAAACCGTTAGTTCATTGCATAGATTAGTTTGGTTATTGTGCCTTTAATTGGGGTCTGTCAGCAGTAAGTGAAGAGTGAAGTCACACATTGCAGATTTGTTGTAGAAATTTCTGTCCCAATTATCTGAAAGTGACTTGCAGAAACCCTTGGGCATGCGACCATCACAACAGATGCATCCATTGTGACCCGAAAGACTATATTACAGGAACGGCTCTCCCCCCAGCCCCCGCCATTTCAATAGTTTTTACTAAAACTATCCCACTTTTTTCTAACGGATTGGGTGGGAAGTGTCCAACACAAAGAAACCCTTGTCCAAAATGTCTTTACTCTGGGGCTGTGATGGCTAACCTCCGGCACTCCAGCTGTGGTAAAACTACCACTCCCAAGATGTACACCTGCTGTTCTCAGAACTCCACAGAAATGAATGGAGCATGCTGGGAGTCGTAGTTTCACCACAGCTGGAGTGCAGGAGGTTAGCCATCACTAGCTAGGCGCAGGGGTAGGCAACCTTTGGCTCCCAGCTGTTGTGAAACTACAACTCCCAGCATGCATAGTTGCTCTGCTCTTCTAAGAACTTACATAGAAATGAATGGAGCATGCTGGGAATTGTAGTTTCACAACAGCTGGGAGCCGAAGGTTGCTGAGCTAGGGGAACTGTTTATCGAGATCCTACCTCTAGGACCAAAACACAATTACACATCAGTTTTCAGTACAAAAAAACTGGTATCTAACTCCAGCGGCGATAGCGGCAGGACCACCGATTAGCTGACCTGCCTGGTGGTTTTTACAGGGTGGTCCGCACACTCTCCCCTTCCCACCCTGTTGTTCTTCAAGCTCCCCAGCAGTTTCTTTTATATGTGACCAGTGACATTGAAGCGCCTGTGATATCTTACATACAGTCATAACAAACGCAATGATATGGCTCTATAACCTTCGTAATCAGTTCTAAGTACTCTAGATCATTTCTTGTGAATGTATGAATTACTTTCTGTTGTAACTCCCTTGAAGACTAAATAAAAACATTACATATTATTATAATTTGTTTCATTTGGGACAGAGGGTATTAGGTGGCGAACAATCCTCTCAATACTGATCTGGGGGAAAAAATACCCCCATATGTGACAATCCGAGAGAAAGTATTCTGTGTAGTGGCCTTGCCAGCATACGGCAGCTTGTAATGGGGTGGTGCTGCCCCTTTAAATTGCTTCATCCAGGCTTTGAGTGTAAGAGGGGTGCCCCTGATAGTCCAGAGGATGACCGCCATGTTGTCTGATGTGTAAAGGGGGTTTGAACGGAGCCGAGCACCAGTCAAATGTCTAGGCTCGGCCAAGGAGAGGACATGGCAAGAGACAGTTGAGTGGAAGTTGACTGTTGGAGCAGGGAAGAGACATAGCGTGGTCCTGACAACAAACCCCTGATCCACGTGTCCTGCTGCATAATGTTAGCGTAAGGCCCCTTGCACGCGAACGTTTTTTTTTATCAGTGTTTTGCTGTCCGTTTTTAACGGATCCGTTTTTTCCGTTTTTTGCTTCCGTTTTGTTTCCGTTTTGGTTCCGTTGTTCCGTTCCGTTTTTCCGTTTGGCATATACAGTATACAGTAATAACATTGAAAAAATTGGGCTGGTCTTAACATTTTCAATAGGTGGTTCCGCAAAAAACGGAACGGATACGGAAGACATACGGATGCACTTCAGTATGCTTTCTGTTTTTTTTGCAGACCCATTGACTTGAATGGAGCCACTGAACGTGATTTGCGGACAAGAATTGGACATGGTCTATATTTAAACAGAACAGAAAAAACGGAAACGGAAGGCATACGGAGACACTTCAGTATTTTTTGCAGACCCATTGAAGTGAATGGTTCAGTATACTGTCAGTATACTGAACTGAAAAAACTGCCAGTATACGGTCCGCAAAAAACGTTCGTGTGCAAGGGGCCTAAGTTGTCAAAGACTGTGGCCAAGTGCCCTCAGGGCTGTGTGCCTCAGTGAAAGACTGGACCAGTGGCCACCAGTTACAGAACCTACCTGCTCCCCTGAAGCAGGAAACCCTGCAGTTGTCGGAGGGCCCCAAGTATACAAACTGTTGTATACTGATGCGCTGCAATCAGGAAGGCACGCTGATGGTCAGTAAAGAGTTAACACTACCGGCGAGGTGACATCACAAGGACCTTGTCATAAGAGAAGACCACCTATCAAAAAGAGTCCGAGCAGCCATATTCTGTGCCATACATGATGGCCTGAGGACCTTGACCACCCACATATCTCCACCTTGATGAAATTTGGAGGTTTTAGCATTAAGCCCATCGCCCAACAGGAGCAAAGGGGCATCCACTTAGCCAATCGGATGAGCCCGGCTGCTGCACCCCCCCTGTATTTATGTGGCAGCCACATAGCAGCATTACCTTCTAAGCCCAAGGGAAGGGCAGCCCTCCAGCCATGGTTCCCTCTCCTGAGTGCTGGAGGGTGACTCTCCGCGAGTCGGGGGTTTGCCATTTATAGTGTTTGAAATAAAGAATCTGACCATTTAACCCCCAAATTCCAATTAACGAGTTCTGTGTCTTTATTTGTGTTCTTTGGTTTCAGGGGTGTAAGTATGATTTTTCTCAAGGAGGTGGTTAAAGGGGAACTCCCATCTGGGACATTTATGGTATATATCGATAGATTGACACATAGGTCTCACCTCTGGGAGCGGCTCCTATCTCCAGAACAGGGCATGAGCTGTGATACCAGGCACCGCCACTATACTACAGCTGAGAGAAGGCAGCGGCGCTCACAGGAACGCCGGTGCGTTCTCAAACAGCTGATGGGCGGGGCTCCCGAGTGTCGGACCCCCACCGATCAGATACTGATGACTTATCCAGAGCATAGGCCATCAGTATCAAAATCTCGGAAAACCCCTTTATATAAAATTCATTATAAAAAAAAAAAGGTTTGCGGACTCCTAGCAGTGTTTGGGGTCCTAGCTCAGTTGTGCCGAATGAGGGAACTCGCTGGTGATGCCGATGGTCAACAACTGTTCAAGTGTCCGCCGTGCAGGGAAGGTATCAATCTACTACTCCAGTTTTATGGCGTAGGAAATCCGCACATTTGTGCCTTAGGGCTCATATACACGAACATGTTTGAATTAATGCGGATTGGCTGCGGAACCATTCACTTCAATGGGGCCCCAAAAGATGTAGACAGCCCGCCTATACTATCCTCATCCGTATGTACGTAACGTGGCGCCAAAAATAGTACGGCCAAGGATTGGACTATAATGGGCTGGAGGTTCCACAAAATGCAGAAACGGTCGTGTGCATAGAGCCCTAAATTTGCAACTTTTTCTTTTTTGCCAATTTCTGTTTCCATTAACTGACAGCAAGCAGGGATCTGGTAAACATTTCCACACCACTGTGTAGTGTCTCCTCCTGGTCATTTTGGGAATTGAGGCTTCCAAAGTCACGTGACCCCTCGCCACCACACACGCTCCTTACGGGCGCACGGGATTTAGGACTACCTGGTTTACAGCCGTACACTCCTCACGTGACCTCGCGACGTCATAGCTCCCGGGATCTCATTGGCTCTTACCCCGCACCCAGCCTGCTTCTGTAGCCCCTCCTACCTTATGGCAGCAGGGTAAGGCGCTACGTCATTAGATGCGCGACCAGGTAGTCGTGACGTCATTGCTGTGCGACGCGGATTGCGGTAGTTTGTTTGGTTTTGGCAGAGGAAGGTAAGCTTCTTTTTTTTCTTTTTCTTTTCTGTGGTTACATAGAGGAGAGCAATAGTGGCTGCTGGCGGCGTGTGAGATATGAAGAGCCACATGTGTGTCCTGGATTCAGTTTTCAGGTTGTGACCCTACAGCAGCCCCTCCATAAAGATGTCCCATTCTGTCAAACTGCCCAAAATTAAGGCTGAGGACCCAGCATGGCTGTCCACAGGGGCTTCACCCAGCTTTCCTAGGCGCCTGCAGTGGCATGACTCCTTGTGCTAGAGTTTTCATCCAGGCGTCAGGTTAGGGCTTCCCGTCTGCACGTGTCACACGTCAGTAACTTGCTGTCGCGTGACTATTTTACGACTCTGATTTGGCTGTCAAAATGCAGGCAGGTCTTGGGTGCACACGGCTAGCAATGACGTCTATGACGGCGCGTGTGACTGGAAATTTTTTGGTGACTTTGGTGGCTGCCGTATGTCACATGTTGCAGTGTGACCCCCGTTGACAATATTCCCATCTAGAACATCGCACTTTGATATAACGATCCTCATGTCACATGATGTGTGTAGCCGCAGCCTAAGACTACTTTCACACAAACAAGCAGCGTTTTGGTATCCGCCTCCAAAGCGCAATGGAGACTGAACTGATGCATTCTGAGCGGATCCTTTTCCATTCAGAATGCATTAGAAAGCAAACTGATCCGTTTTGGACCACTTGTGAGAGCCCTGAACGGATCTCACAGAACGGAAAGCCAAAACGCCAAAAGTTGTTTTTTGCAACTTTTGTGTTACAGTCACACAATTAGATGTGGTGCCACGATACAACATTGCACTCATGTCATTGTGTAGCCAATGACTGGCCTCAGTGGTGATGTATCCGCATCGAAGATCACCAAACTCTGCCAGAGTGCGGGACCGGGGCGGCTGGGAGCAGATCTGTATGATTCTTGGATTAGGTCAAGCGCACTAGGTGGGCTAGCTGAAAACCGAGAGGATCCTGGACAACCCCAGTAAAAACGGACAGAATGTACCATCCGTAAAAACTGTAAGCATTTTTTGTGAATGCTGATTCTGTCTGATTTGAAATGGTTTCTCCAGGGTTTAGCAATGGCTGATCTGACCCCAGGATCCTCCGATCGGTGGCGGTCCGACATCCTGCATGCCTGTCATCATCCTATGGTGATAACTGATGGTTATATCAGTTTTTAGAACTCAGACCCTTTAAGTGATATCATGTTGATGAAAAATGCGTATAGTAAAGAGATTCTGTGTTTTGTAACTTTATATTCCATCACCGATTTAACTGCGACAGGTCTTTATGCCTGTAGGTCCTGTAAGCATATGTTGTACAAGAACTGCATTAAGTTTGACTCACCATGAACCGTTTGCAGCAAGAATACGACGCCTACGCCATTGAAGAACCTAGTGATGAAGAACGCGGTAGTAGCAGGTGAATATCCTGTTTCAAATCGTATAATAAGGTGGCGCTCCTACTTATCTTGAGGGATGTGGTGCACTGTACAGCTAGACTCGCCCTGTCTAAAAAGTTTTTGGGAATAAAGGATATTTTTGACAGGCATACAATCACTTGGATTTATGTGGATGCACAAATTTATTTTAAAATTAAATACAATACAATAAATATGTTTACGGGAAACTGCTATTCAATATACCACATAAAAGAAGTTCTACTTGTATTGTGGACTGGATCAATCTTGTTTGTGAGTGTAAAGATATCCACGTTAGATACAGGAGGATAGTCACATTAAAATTCGGAAATAAGAAAAATGCATCGTTATTTCTCCAAAAGTGTAGTTGATCCACTGGAATATACAAGACCGTCACTTCTATCGATGGTGTACAGTCACTCAAATGTGTCACAACCCAAGAATGTTCACATGAAAATATATAGAAAAACCGCATAATTAATAAATTAGTAGCAAATCCACTGGAATATACAATTAAGTTCACTCTGCCATATAGTGGGAGTAAGGTCACTCAGATGAGGTAATATATCTCCATTTTAGGTGGATGTGTATTTAGGACTTGAAATATCGTTATAATTAGATCTAGTTATAGAACATGCATATAAGATCCACTTGGTTGTACAACTCGGTTCACAAAATGCACGGGAGGATTCAAGATTGAGTACAGCTTGCTCTGCCCTCCTTTGTTATGGCAGAGAATATCCTTTTGTCATCAATAGGTAGATACAAGCTGTTACTTACAGTTCTGTAGTTTCAGTTTGAGGAAATGAGCATTGTGCCTCGATGTGGCGTCCCACGTGGTCTCTGACACTGGTATGACTGGATCTTATATGCATGTTCTATAACTAGATCTAATTATAACGATATTTCAAGTCCAATATACACATATCCTGTTTCGTTGTCACATATCGGTGTTGACTTAGTCTTACATCCTTAAAGGCAGGCATGCTCAACCTGCGGCCCTCCAGTCGTTGCAAAACTACAACTCCCATCATTCCCTGACAGCCTACAGCTATCATCTTACAGAAGGACATCGTGGGAGTTGTAGTTTTACAACAGCTGGAGGGCCGCAGGTTGAGCATCCCTGCTTAAAGGGTTCTCCGAAATGTAATCTTACTTTGCACATCGTTGCAGTCTTAGGCCTAACACAACTGTTCCGCAAACCATGGATATGCAACCTACAGATACCGGCCGTGTGCGTGCCGCAATGTCCTTTGTAGAAATGCCTATTCTTATCAGCAAAATGGACAAAAATAGGACACATTCTATAATGTGCAGGACAGCCCATGGATGACATAGAAATAAGTGGGTCTGTGTCCTATAAAATAGAGCATGTCCTATTCTTGTCCGTTTTGCGGGCAAGGATAGGCATTATTACAACAGATCCTCAAAAAAACAAACAGATGCCATACGGACGTCGTCCGTTTTTCTTGTGGACCGCGAAACACATACGTTCGTGTGCATTTAGCCTTGGGCAAATTTAACAATACAAATATATACTGGTCATAAATTTTGACGCCAGGCACAATATTCCGTCGCAAAATAAGCCTATCTTACCATACACCCCAGTGTATCTGTTTTGCTGGGAGTGTTTCTTTAACCCTTTCACCCCCGGACGTTTTTTGTTTTTGCGTTTTCGTTTTGCACTCCCTGCCTTCCCAGAGCCATCACTTTTTTATTTGTCTGTTTACATATGAGGGCTTGCTTTTGCAGGACAAGTTGTACTTTCCAACGACACCATTTAATATTGCATAAGATGTAGTGGGAAGCGGGGAAAAAATTCCAAATGGGGCAAAATTGCAAAAAAAAGCATTTCCACCACAGTTTTGCGTTTTTTTTAAATTTACTATGAGTGATAAAACTGACCAGTTACTTTTATTCTACAGATCAGTACGAATCTGGCAATACCTTTATATGTTTAGTTTTTCTTGCGTTTTGATAGTGATAAAAAAAATGTGAGAAAATCAGTTTTATTTTTTTGTCGCCATATTTTGACCCCTATAACTTTTTTGTAATTATGTGTACGGAGCTGTATGAGGGCTCATTTTTTGCGGGGCGATCTGAACTTTTCATTGATACCATTCTGGGGTGTGTATGATTATTTGATTACTTTTTATTAAAAAAATTTGTAGAAAATGAAGCAACCAAAAATGGCGAATCGGTTATTTGGACGCTTTTTTCAGTTTTACCATTTGCCGTATGGGGAATATGTATTTATACTATGGGTGTTTTCGCACATTGCAACACCCATGATGTGTATTTTTTTAAAAAAAATTTTTAGTTCTTTTATTTTTATTTTGGGAAAAGGGGGTGAATTTATTTTTATTTTTTTATTTTTTTGGACTTTGTTATATAAAAATCAATCATCTGATTGCTATTCTCATAGACTCTAATGCACTTGCTTTGGAGTCTATGATGATTTTACTACTTTCCTATGGAGCCCTATTACAGGCAAGGGCTCCATAGCAAATACTATGCATTACTAAAAACATCCTGCATGATATGATAAATACGTGGATGTGCATAGCCACTTTTAAGGAAAAACGGAGAAAACAGGACATAATAGCACTCGCATACAGTAAATACAAAGGTCATATATAGATTATTACCCCAGTATGATAAGTAACTCTGAGCGTTTCTTTAGAGCAAGGCATTTTGATTGCATAAGTCCCTGGAAACTTCAACTTCCCCCTGTCTGTTTTCGATAGGGAAACAAGGTCGAGAACCACCTTGTAACAGTCACAGGAAAAGCTGACTCAGTTGGATTTTTGAGGAAGCAAAAGTTGGCTGCGATCTAGGTATTACGGTCACGGTTGCAGTGTAACTGTACTTTTACCGAATGTTTCTGTGTAGCCCTTGCGTAACATGAACTATATGAGGAAGACTATAAGGGTCACCCCAGTCTCATATTAAACCAGTGCCAGGAGCCCCAGTAAAACTTAAAGGGGCACTACCTTTTGAGACATTTATGGCATATCAAAAGAATATGCTATAAGTTCAGGTTCCACTTCCAGGACTCTCACCTTTAAGAAGATTAGGGGTCACCACTCCAGAGAGGAGGACGCTATGCATGCATATGGCTCTCCAGTGAAAATGATGGGTGTCGTGATGACAACTGATCACTTATCAAATCCCTTTAAAGGGCATCTGCCAGCAGATTTGTCACGCCCCCGTTGCTCCCAGAGGCTCATTTGCATATAATAAAACATCTTTTTCTCAGCAATGTGGGCACATATGAACATGGGACCAACACAGATGCGTTTTGGTTTCCATGTGCACATGTAACAGGTCAGACAGTGTCATAAGTACAAATCTGCTGACAGATGGCCTTTAAACTGCAATGGAGGAAGCTGCATGCATAGACTCCCACCTTTCTAACTCGTATAGTCTTTTCTGGAGTGCTAAACGGTGGCCAGGGGTACTTATTCTACTGATATTTGGGGGACTGACTTGCTTATCCCTGCACACCCCTGATTTACCAAATCTGAAACCATAAGGATACAGGACCAGTGATGCATTTTATCTGTATAATTATAAGTGATTTTTTTCCGCTTTAGGGTACTCTCACACTTACGGCAGTGTGATCCGGCAAGCAGCTCCGTTGCCTGAACTGCCTGCCTGATCAGGCAAACTGTATGCAAACGCATGTCCTTTTTTCTGACTGATCAGGGCTAAAAATGCCTGATCAGTCAGAAAAATTCAATGCAATACCGGATCCGTTTTTTTTCCGGTGTCATCAGGCAAAACATATCCAGTATTTATTTTTCACATTTTTAAAGGTCTGCACATGCGCAGACCAGAATGCCGGATCCGTTATTGCGGTATTTTTAATGCATTTAATACATTTCAATGTAAATGAATGCTGGATCCGGCATTCCAGCAACTGATCAGGCATTTTGGATAGAGATAATACCGTAGCATGCTGCGGTATTTCCTCCGTCCAAAACGCCTGACAGTGACTGAACTGAAGGCATACTGATGCATCCTGAGCGGATTTCTCTCCATTCAGAATGCATTAGGATAAAACTGATCAGTTCTTTTCCAGTATTGAACCCCTAGAATGGAACTCAATACCGGAAAATAAAAACGCTAGTGTGAAAGTACCCTTAATGGGATTTATGGAGACTGCTTTTCCTTCTGTCTTAGTAGTTCTGAAGATGAATTAGACGTTCTTTTACATGGAACCCCTGAGCAGAAACGCAAGTTGATTCGCGAATGTCTTACGGGTGAAAGTGAGTCTTCTAGTGAAGATGAATTTGAGAAGGAGATGGAGAAGGAGTTAAGTTCTACCATTAAATCAATGGAGGGGAAATGGCAAAGCAAAGGTTTGTGAATAGTTTTATATCTTTTTTTTTTTTTTTAAAGTCTTGAGCTCTGTTTAGTTCAGTTTTGTTAGTGGATCTGTTTTGTACTGGATCTCAACAGATCCTGATAATACCACTCACCTATATTGGGGCTTGTTGGGTTTTCATGTTTTTAAAGGTCAGGACAACAAACCGTGACAACACTTTTTTGCTCATCACTAGTTCATTCATCATTCTCAAAATGACGCTGGTCCATGAAATAATGTATGAGTTTTGTATTACAGATGTCTCTACGAGCGCTGCTCCAGCATCAGCAGAGGGGGACCAGCAGCAGTACTATGATGAGGTGTACTTTGACTCTGACTCTGAGGAGGAAGGTAATAGACACGTTTACCATTTTATGAATAGCCGGACGCCTCCAACCACATGTCTGCCAAGTCATATACAGTATCTAGAGGGTACATTAAAGGTCTGGGATGATCAGCAGGGGTTTTGCTACTGTAAGGCCATGTTGAAATCTGCAGCATGCTGATCTGGCACATATGCCAGCTGTCGGCCGGACCAAAAACCTTTGCATGCAACGTTTTTTTCGCCACTCCTCCACAACGACACCACCTGGAGGATATCCCGCCTTCTCAGGGACAGGAAACAACCGTAAGATCAGCCAATAATAGGCCCCCTCCCTCTTACCTTCTCCATTTGTTTCCTGTCCCTCTGAAGGCAGAATCGTGGATCAGTGGGATGCGCAGGGCCTTTAGGTTTGTTTGCCGTAGGGCCGCTGCAGGGGGAGGGGTCGCAGAGCAAAGCAGCGCGCTCCTCCCTCCTCTTGGTGTAAGTCCGGCATGGGTCGGCATCCCTGGACTTCTTTCCTTTGTTCCGGTGGAACCAGCGAGGCAGTGGTGAGGGGGCGTTCCGTTGGGCCAGGGAACGCTCCCGTATACTCCAGAGCGCGGCGCGGTGACGTCATGACGCAGGCGTCGGTGTGCTGACATCATCACGCCAACCAGGAAGTAAAAGGTGAGAATGCCGGCTTTCAAATGTTCTCCCTTTTGCGGTGGACACAGCACGTCTCCTGGGCAGCATGTCCTTACAGGGGGAAAGCGAGATGCATTTCCAATTTCAAGGCCTTTGTTTAGCTCCTTACAAAGATTATGGCGGATGTCACAAAATTCTTTTATCTGGCAGAGATCTTACTGATTCCGTATTTGGACGACTTCCTAATCGTGGCACCAACAGAAAGTCACTTGCAGGTTCACCTCCAGACAGTATCAGACACCTTTTCGGATCTGGGGTGGATCATAAACCGGCAGAAATCCTGTCTCCTTCCCTCACAGAGGAGAATTTTTCTGGGAGTACTGTTGAACTCTCATCTGATGTCTTGTTTTCTCCCAGATCAGAAACGAGAAGATTTAATCCAGAGAATCCGCAAATTTCAATGGCTAAAGGTATCCTCAATCAGAGATATCATGACAGTACTATGTCTTATGACTTCCACCATTCCATCAGTAAAATGATCACAAGCCCATTCGAGGGTACTTCAGTCGTTCCTGTTGAGGGAATGGGACAAGAAGCAAACCCCTTTAAACAAAAAAGTAAGGATTGCAACAAAGGTGAAGATCTCTCTGTTTTGGTGTAAAAATGAGAAAATCTATCCTGAGAAGTGGAGTGGTGATAAGTGGATCAGATAGTGATTACAACCGATGTCAGCAAGCAAGGTTGGGGAGCACACATGGAGACGGCCATGAAGCAAGGCCTGTGGAAAGCAGAGCTGCAACGAGCTTCTTCAACATGCGGGAACTAAGTGCGGTTTGGCAGGCCCTAAAAGCCTTCGCTCCCTCAGTTCGGTTGAAACATGTAAGGATTCTTTCAGACAACATCACTACGGTAGAAGAAGAAGATCTTTGTCTGGGCCGAAGCGAACCTCTTGTCCCTTTCGGCTGTCCACGTAAAAGGGAAGGAAAATCTTGTGGCAGACTTTTTGAGCAGAAACCAATTAAAAGAAGGAGAATGTAGTCTGAATCCAGTAGTGTTCAGTCAGATCTGCGCCAAATGGGGTCCTCCAAGGATCGACTTGTTTGCCTCAAGAAAAAAAAGGAAGGTAAAAGAATTCTACTCCCTGTCCCTCTAAGATCGGCCTCTGAAAGTGGATGCTCTGCCAATACCTTGGCCCAGGGTTCCCTTTAATTCCCAAGGTGTTAACAAAGGTTATAGAGGAGAAAGCCCAGATAATTCTAATAACACAATTTTGGCCCAGGAGGGCTTGGTTCCCGGTGCTAAAAAGTTTAGCAGGAGAAGATTATTGGACTCTTCCACTCCTTACGGATCTCTTATCGCAGGGTCCATTGGTTCATCCCAGGATATCTCGGCTCCGCGTAACTGCCTGGAGGCTGAAAGTAACATCCTAAGAAGCAAAGGCCTTTCCGATGCAGTAATCTCCACTATGTTGCAGAGTAGGAAACCGGTAACTTCCAAAATTTACCTGAGATCCTGGGAAGCCTTCTTGCGGTTTGTGAACGGCACATGGGATCCCTCCATGGCTCCAAACATTGGGTCGATCCTAGACTTCCTACAGGCAGGCCTTGACAAAGTTCTGACTGTGAGTACTGTAAAGGTTCAAGTGGCAGCATTAAGCGCATTTATGGGGATGAAATTGGCGGAACTTGATCTTATTAGAAGATTTTTTTTAAGGGAGCATGTAGGATACGCCCAAAGTTTAGATCTTCTGTTCCACCTTATGACTTAAATCTGGTCCTGTGTAGGTTGATGCATCCCCCCTTGAACTGATTAGGGAGATACCCTTAAGAATGTTGACACCAAAGACATTTTTTTTGTTGGCCATTACAACGGCTAGGAGAAGAGGGGAGATTCAGGCTTTTTCTATCTTGCCTCCTTACCTAACAGTATTTGATGATAGAATTGTTTTGAGACCTGCCCCAGAATTCCTCCCAAAAGTCGTATCCAGGTTTCACTGTCAACAAGAAATCTCTCTCCCTTCCTTTTGTCCCCAGGCGGGTTTGGATAAGGAGAAGTTATACCACAATTTGGATATCAGGAGATGTGTGCTTCAGTACCTTGACACTCAGTTCACACTTTCGCGTAAAACGCCGCTTTTGAACGCACATAAAAACGCACAACAGTAAAGGAACCATGCATTCCAATGAGGGTGGTTCACACTTGCGCGTTTTTATGCGCGTTCATAGGCGCCTATAAACGTCCGACGCATAGGCAAGTATGTTCGCGTTAATTCGGGCTTTTTTCGACCGTTTGGTGCTAATAGACTTCAATGGGAAACGCGATAGGCGTGTTGTTCGGGCGTTTGTGCAGCGTAAAACGCGCCTATGGACGCGCGTTTTTCACAATTCACACCTCAGATTGGCCAAACTATATAGGGATGGCTGTTTGGTCATTGGCCAACTATGCAGTCAATCACAGAAACGCGCGTCAAACGCGCCTACACTATTTACCAAAACGCTTGAAAAAAACGCGCCTACACGCCAGTCTTGAACGCACCAAAAACGCTAGGCTTCAAAACGTTCAGGTCTGAACCCAGTGTGAATCTACAAAGGACCTGAGGAAGTCAAACCAGCTGTTGGTTTAATATCTGGGACTTAATCAGGGGATGGCAGCTAGCAAGGCGTCCATTGCTCGGTGGATTAAGTCTTGTATTGTTTTGGTTTACGAGAAAGAGCTTTGGCTGCGTCTTGGGCTGGGAGCGCCTCTGCTTCTCTAACCCTGGGAACACACCTGAGCGTTTTTCAGCGCGTTCAAACGCGCTGAAAAACGCTCAACATGTGAAAAGCCAGGCATCCCTATGGGCATGGTTCACATTTGGTTCACATTTGTAAAACACCCAACGCCCAAACAAGTACATGAGCTTCTTTTGGGCGTTTTAACGCGCCTATGGACAATGTTGCCATAGGGGAGAATCACTGAATCGCGCGTATGACGCGCGTTTTTTAGTGACAAAAACGCGCGATTCAGAAACGCCTAGGTGTGTCCCCAGCCTTAAAGAAATTTGTTGTACTTTCTTTAAGCACTATAAATTAGACATTTCTGCCAACAAGGACTTATCCTTCGGTCGGAAGGTTTTGTCTGCCCTTGTCCACACCCCCCCCCCCCATTGTGCCGTTGTGGGGAAAAGATAAAAACTACTCTTACCAGTAATTGGATTTTCCCTTTAGCCTCCACTACGACACGAGGAATTCCTATCCAGTTGCTCAGATTTTTTTTCTGTGGTTCATATAACTAAAGCAAGTCATTTTTGTTGTTGTGTTGTTGTTGTTGTATCAAGTTAAACTTTATTAAATTGTGGCTGCTACTTCTGAGTCCTAGTTTATTAACTGGAGAAGGTAAGAGGAGGGGCCTTTTATTGGCTGGTCTCACGGTTGTTTCCTGTTCCTGTGCCGTTGTGGAGGCTAAAGGAAAATCCAATTACCGATAAGAGTCATTTTCATCTTTGTCTGGCTGAAAGTCGACATTTTATACTGGAAAGCTGCCGGATCTCATTATAGTCAATAGGGACCAGGCTGTGATCTGTAGAATCCGCTGAACTCCAGCAGGCTGCTCTCTGCTGGAACAGCCTGCCGGAACGTGGTCTAACACAGAGCCATCATCTGTTACGACTGATAGAAGGTGCCTTTTATGTACCACATTTTTTCATAAATCAGTAGTATGTAAATCTATGACAATATACCGTATTTAGGGCCCAGTGTCATCATCCTTGGCTCTCAGCAGCCTGTCTTTAAATGCTCAAAAACCTTCCCAGTGATCAAAACAATTTGCTGTATACATTAGGGAGATGCAGCCTGTAGCTTCTTGCTAAAGGAGGAATTCAGGGGGGAGTACATATTATTGGCCTAGGGCAGTGATGGGCAACGTGCAGCTCTCCAGCTGTTGCAGAACTACAACTCCCAGCATGCAAAGCCTGTCTATAGCTATCAGCCTACTGCAGGGCATGGTGGGAGTTGTAGTTTAGCAACAGCTGGAGAGCCGCACGTTGCCCATCACTGGCCTAGGGCATAGATCAGCAACCTTCGGCACTCCAGCTGTTGTGACACTACAACTCCCAGCATGCACACTTGCTTTGCTGTTTTCTGAGCTCTCATAGAAGTGAATCGAGCATGCCGGGAGTTGTAGTTTCATAACAGCTAGAGTGTCAGGCTGGTGACCCATGGCCTAGGGCTGTGATTGCTAACCTCCGGTACTCCAGCGGTGGTAAAACTACGACTCCCAAGATGTACACTTGCTTGGCTATTCTCAGAACTCCATAGAAACGAATGGAGGATGCTGGGAGTCGTAGTTTCACCACATCTGGAGTGTCGGAGGTTGCTGACCCCTTGATAGTACACTTCTGATACCACGCCTGGAAGAGCCAATTACTCTACAAGCCTAGGGAGACGAAATGAAAAGAAACCAGCAGGGAACTTCACATTTAATCCATCTGCCTTTTATCTTCAAGCTCAAGTTTTCTATCTCTGAACAGGTCTTGGTCAGTACTAATTAACTGTTGCTCTTTATTCTCAGTGGATCAAAATGGGAAAAAGCAAAATCGCAAACAAAAGCATAAAGTTCTGACCAATGATGACTTGCTGTATGATCCACATGAGGATGACCGTGATCAGGAATGGGTGGATGCCCAGAGAAGAGGGTAAGGTTATAACACTACTTTTGTAATCAAAGGGGTTTTCTGGGATTTGTTTTAACTGATGACCTATTCTCTGAATAGGTCATCAGTATGTGATCGGTGGTGGTCCAACACCTGGGACCCCCGCCGATCAGCTGTTTGAGAAGGTAGTGGCATTCCTGTGAGTGCTGCGGCCTTTGCTCAGCTCAACAAGCACAGCACCGTACATTGTATCGTACTTCAGCAGCATTCATTTCAGAGGGGCTGAGCTGCACCTAGGCCACGTCACCAATGAATGTGATTTCATATGGCCTTGACAAAGTTGCCACAGGCTACTGTGGGCGCCGATGCCTTCTAAAACAGCTCATCTGGGAGGGTCCCAGGTATTAGACCCCCACCAATCGGATACTAATGACCTATCTAGAGGATAGGTCATCAGTTAAAAAATCCCAGAAAACCCCTTTTAAACTAGATTAGAAAGTGAGATTTCACTGTTCTAAAGATGAGGTGTTGATGGTGACCTGGTAAGAATAAATGTTTGTGGGATTTTTCTAATTTTCCTCTTCCATTTCCAGTTACAGAAATATCAGAAAACAGAGAAAATCTCACACAAATGCGAACAAACTGAAAGTTCTGCCCAGCAGTGATGCAATTTTAAACTGCCCAGCCTGTATGACTACTCTTTGCTTGGATTGTCAAAGGTGTGTGCACTGTGAATTTATTTAGGGGGGGTTCTGGGTTCAGCCAATGTATGTTGTTCTTTGTATAGTGGGGCATAAAATAATGCTTTAAAGCGTCAATTTCCCATGGTTTTCAAACCCTCTGCTTGCTGTTGTTCAGTAGGACCCTTCATTGTTCTAGCCGTGGACACACAGCTACAGCATGTGTGAGAGCCATGCACCCGTGTGTCCGACACCTTTCTATCCACTGGAAGTGAACAATAAAAAAGTTCCAATTAAATGACTGCAAGCAGAGCTATTGAAAATCATAAGGAATAGCTAGCAAAAATATATTGGGAAAATTATATAAACTTTTCTTATACTCTTAATCACATTGATTTGCTATAACCTGAATACCCCTTATTTGTAATGCAATGTTTTACTTACTAGACGATTAGCTGTATGAATCTCCATGGTGTGTAATATTTTTTGCAGACACGAATCCTATAGGACCCAGTACAGAGCCATGTTTGTCATGAATTGCACGGTCAACAAGGAGGAGGTTTTAAAATTTCCGGAACAGCCCATAAAGAACAGACGGCGGGAGAGAAAAAAAATGAAGGCTCCCTCGGCGGATTCAGCAATGGAGACACAAAGTACAGACGTGGAGATGTACCACCCTGTGAAGTGCAATGAGTGCTCCACAGAGGTGGCTGTGTACGACAAGGAGGAGGTGTACCATTTCTTTAATGTTCTAGCCAGTCACAGCTAGGACACACACACTGACTCTGCCCGTGATGCTGCACATCACCTACAGTTTAAATTTTTTTAATTGGTGTACATTTTTAGCATTGGAGTATCTATCTATACCAGATATCATCATATCATCAATATTGGATTTTTATCACAGGACTAAATTAGAGACTTTGATAAAAATGTAGAAAATGAAATGTATATTTTTTGTAAATCGTTGCAGATACTTAAGGCTGTATAGTCTTGTACACACTGATATCATAGTATACCTGTCCCATTTAAAACTGGTTCCTGTATTACGACATGTAAGTATTTAATGTGTACTATACTTTCCATCACAATTATATATTAGTCTGGACACCACTTGTTGGTTTTTCTTTCTATCTCTTCATATCTATTCATATAAATCCAGGAAGTGGTTGGCTACCCTGATATCTCGTGGGGCTCCAGTCGGTTTTCTCCGGTTTCCACTCTCAGGCTATAAACTGTATGATCACATTAGCATGTTCCCATGTAATCCCCCCCCCCCCCCTTCCTTCCTTTCATGCACCCAATAAAAGGGTTTTCTGAGATTTTTTAACTGATGACCTATTCTCTGGATCTGTCATCGGTATCTGATCGGTGGGGGTCCTACACCCGGGACCCCTGACTATCAGCCTGTTTGAGAAGGCACTAGTGCTCACAGTATTGGCGTGGCCTTCTCACAGCTTTGCCTAGGCCAGTGATGGGCAACGTGCGGCTCTCCAGCTGTTGCAGAACTACAACTCCCAGCATGCAAAGCCTGTCTATAGCTATCAGCCTACTGCAGGGCATGGTGGGAGTTGTAGTTTAGCAACAGCTGGAGAGCCGCACGTTGCCCATCACTGGCCTAGGCCAAGTGATGACCCGTTCATTAGCCACATGGCCTAGATGGAGCTCAGCCCCACTGAAGTGAATGGGGTGTTGTGTTTGGTCAGCTGAGAGAAGGTGGCAGCGCTGGGGCCTTCTGAAACAGCTGATCGTCCAGGGTTTAAAGGATAGGTCATCAGTTAAAAAATCTCAGAAAACCCCTTTAAGATGCCCATACACCTTCAGTAGCTGTAGGCTGAATGCTTGTTCGGCCAACAGCTATTTCTTCTGAATTTCCCATGTTTTCAGTGGAGAGAGAGGAGAAAGCTGCTGCCAGACACCTCTTGCACAATGTTATCTCCTGTGGAAATGAAAGGATCAGGCAAAAAATTTTATTTGCCCGATCCTTTTTCTCCCCAGCATCATTTGTTGGAGGCGAGTCAGGAGCTTCCCATATTAATTAGTCGGTTGGCTTGTCCAGTTTGAATGACAATACAGTAACGTGTATGCGGACCCTTAGGGTGCATTTACACGACCATATGTCATTTTGTGGATCCGCAAAAAAAAAAGATGCAACGCGGACGTCATGCAAAAGGGACGAGAATAGGACATGCCCAATCTTTTTGGCAGGACTGTGGAACGGACATACGGATGCGAACAGCACAAGATGTGCTGTCCTGTTTATTGGTGGCCCCATTTAAATGAATGGGTCTGCATCGAATCTGCAAAAAATGTGGATCAGATGCAGACCCAAAATACAGTCGTGTGAATGGGGCCTCAGGAACTGTGTGCCTGCCCTTCCATTGTCAAGCATCTTCTGTTTTCATGTGCAGAAAGAGAGATACAGAAACAAAACCCGCACTGCAGGAATAGTTGCCCTCCTTTCCGACGCCAAGGAATGCTGGAAACTGTGCTGACCTCATCCTGGGGAAGGTCTACAGCTAACTTGCTTTTTAGAAGAAAACTGCCTTCTTTCCATCATCTTCATTGTAGGAATCGGTGCCTGTAGGCAGCAGATCTGGTTCCTACAGAGCTTTGCCTAGGCATCTTATAAGTATGTCTATGATATGTATCAGCAGCTAAAGATATATGTATATATAGGTCATTCCCTATTGGGTTGATTCACACAAGCATTTCTTTTCTCTGTATTCTGTCAGTATGGAAGAAGTGCCGAAGGCAGAGCCATTGTTTATCTATAGAGGTGTCTATCCCTCCATATGCCATGCATATTTTACAGTACCAATCTTCTTCTATGCAGTGCATGTTCTATAGAAGGACTGTTAATTGACAAAAACAGTATCTGCAATGTAGTGCGAACAGTAAACAACTAAAGACAAGGGGACAAGTATGCCAACGCATACAAAATGAATGTGCCAGGGATCGTATAGTCCTGCGGTGTGTTGGGGATCTGGATCTTATCGGTTGTCATTATATGAGAATCTTTTTATATAGGGGTGAGTTCCTTTTTGTGTGGTACATGGCCATGAACTTCTGATTAAAATATTTCTCAGATTTGGAGGTTGTCCGTAACGTAGTAAGGGAAGATCTGGGAAAATTGTTTTAAGCTGGTCATCCTTAAAGGGGTTTTCTTCATCTCAGACAATGGGGGCATATCGCTAGGATATGCCCATATTGTCTGATAGATGCGAGACCTACACTGAGCCGCCCTCTATCTATGGGGCTGCCGACAATGGTCCAAGCCCTGGCATAGAAATGAATGGGGGCGTGAGTGGCTGTGCTTGCACGGTGCGTTCTCATTCAAGTACTATGGGGAGAGAGCTTGGTGGTGGCTGGACACATGGAAACCCGGGGTCCTCCAGCCACCACCTTCCCTGCCCCGTTCTTTGTGTAGGTGTGACCCACACCTATCAGACATTGAGGGCATATCCTAGTGATATGTTCCCATTGTCTCAGACAGGAATACCTCTTTAAGTAGATAAGCTCGCTGTGTAACATCATTGCTTCTATTTTTGATAGCCATTAAAAGGCATCACATCTGCAAAACTCTTATTGCGTTTCTTTTAATGAGCGCACTAAACCAGTTTTCTACTGGCTAACACTGTACTAGACTTTTTCTTTTGACTTGAAGGACTTATATTTCCGTCTCTATCAACGCAGTCCTTCTTATTCTCCATATCTGTTCTTCAGAGAGTACTTCAGAATCACATCTCTTATCAGGACAGTGTAGATCTCCAGCTCGGATGCCATGTGTAGAGGATTTGCTGTGGATTGCCTCAGCAGCAGAGATGCTCCTTCTACTGGAAAGTCCATTAACTCTATCAGTATCTCTACCTCTTAGTAAAGATCACTACTATCTACCAGCAAATCAACTGTATAGTTATTCTGTCATGAATGAGCTTGGCCATCTCGCTTCAGCCACAGATGGCCTTTGGAAAAGAGCTGCTTCAGAGATCTTCAAGAACATACCAGATCCTCGATGATGGTATCAGATCGCTTTTATGTTCAGGTTCAGTAACACTGAGCGATGATTGCTCATCAGGCCTTTTTGTGGCTGAAGAAGAACCTTGCAAAAGGAGAACCCCGTTTTGTAATCATTACTGACTAGATGTTGGCTCTCAAGGTTTAGGGAGCTTATTTGTAAGACCAGTATATGCATGTACCCAGACATAGCATAATGAAGCCAATGCTGGAAATGGCAGCTGTCTTGCTCTTTTATTAGATAGATGTCACAGGGTGAAGCTGAATTTCTATTTCCTGAAAAAAAGTAGGAAGCTCCAGTAAAGGACCTGTATGGCCACCAGACTCGGCTGTATGTTGGAGTTGTACCTTTTCAGATCTACTGATGATAGATGATGCTCTTCTTCAATGGAAGCAACCATCTCCTGTACATCATTCGTCAGAAATCAGAATCGCAGAGAAGCCAATTTTGATTGTACATACTTTCCAGAGCCGTTCGCTCCTATTCATTTCTATGGGGCCGATGGAAATAGCTGAAACAGCGCCCCACAGAAATGAATGGAGAGTGACTGCGCATGCGCTCTACGTGACTTTAAAGGTGCTGTTTCCAAGCCTCTGGAACCCACACCCATCAGACAATGGGGGCATATCCTAGCAATATGCCCCCATTGTTTGAGATGACACAGCTAGGGATGAGCGGACCTTTGTTTCAAGTTTGGCGGACAAGGTTCGGGTTATCTAAGAATTCTGTTATGGGTTTCGGTACCACAGCCATAAATCATGGCCCGTGGTAGCGAAATCCATAACGGAATTCTTAGATAACGCGAACCTTGTACGCCAAACTTGAAACACAAGTTTGCTCCTCCCTAGACACTGCCACTTTACACCAACCAATAGGTGATGTAGAGTTAGACAAATATGTCTAAAGATGCACTGAATGTGCCACAATGAGCCAGTCTGTTCAATCTGGCAGATCTTCTAAATATTAGGAACGAATAGTAAATCTGCACATTATAGTCACATGGATTAGACAAGCTAATTGTGTGGTCTATAAATCAGCAGGAGCGACTGTCCCTGGTAGATCAAAGGGCTTATATACATCCTGGGCTGAGAGTGGACTCTGGTCGATGCCATCTGCAGGATCGCTACTTTTTTTTTTTTTACGCTGTTATGGTATGGTCACACGTAGCGCGTCCTCCATGAATTATTCAAAGTGTATCTGCCCAAAATCCACATCTGATCACGCCGTGGAAGTGCTGCAGATTTTATCCTTTGCATTTCGAAAGGGTGAAATCTGTGGCACATATTCATAACATGAACTGACCTGCTACAGAATTAAAAATCTGCACCACTCGTCAAGTTATATGCAGATTCTGGTGCACGTGGATAACCCCTTCCTGACATGTCATACGTGTGTGGCGGAAGTCAAGTGTTTTAACATGGCGCTGGCTCGGCTCCCGTTGAAGTTGACTGTTGTGTTATTTAACCATTCAAGCGTTTAACCCCTCACTTCTGACCACAGTATCTGAGGAGGGGGCTTCCCCTGACAGCCAAACTCCCCCCTCCCCAACCAGAACGAGATTTCAGGAACCATTCGATTACTATGGCAGCTGGGAGCCTTGTGATGGCTTCCAGGAATGCAAATGTAAAGTTCCTGTTAGGCTTTACCTCGGGAAGGGTATAATGGGAACCTAGCATTTTGTCATTGTTGTGCCTTTTCATAGGTATATACATTGATATCCAATTATTCTAGTCAAGATGGATATTCATTGCCTTTAAGAGCCATGCTCGATTATATTTACAATTTTGTATGTCTTGAGTAGGCCAAAGTAAGGTCGCACTGTGTATAAAGGCTACTGCTCATTAGTGTTTATTCTTCTCTTGAATGTACCAGTCTGAGAAGAAAACCTCCTTGTCTAAGTATAAATTTATGACGGGAGATAAGATAAACTATAGAAGCAGCTGGTGATAATTACCTATACAATTAAGTATTTATTAATGAAGCAAAAATATATCTATGTATTCATTTAATGAGCCTTAGGGCTCTTTCACACTAGCGTTTTTGTTTTCCGGCACAGAGATCCGTCGTCGGGTCTCTATGCCGGAAAAATCCTGATCAGGATTATCCCAATGCATTCTGAATGGAGAGAAATCCGTTCAGGATGCATCAGGAGGTCTTCAGTTCAGGACCGGAACGTTGTTTGGCTGGAGAAAATACCGCAGCATGCTGCGCTTTTTGCTCCGGCCAAAAATCCTGAACACTTGCCGCAAGGCCGGATCCGGAATTAATGCCCATTGAAAGGCATTAATCCGGATCCAACCCTAAGCTAAACGTCATTTCGGCGCATCGCCGGATCCGACGTTTAGCTTTTTCTCAATGGTTACGCTAAAGTCCTGGTTGCCATGGTAAAGTGTAGTGGGGAGCGGGGGAGCCAGTATACTTACCATCCGTGCGGCTCCCGGGGCGCTCCAGAGTGACGTCAGGGCGCCCTACACGCATGGATCACTCTGACGTCTTTCTGGAGCGCCCCGGGAGCCGCACGGACTGTAAGTATACCGCTCCCCACTACTACTATGGCAACCAGGACTTTAATAGCGTCCTGGCTGCCATGGTAACCTGAAAGCATTAGAAGACTGATCAGGATCCTGATCAGTCTTCTAATGCTTTCAGGCGACTTGCGTTCTGACTGATCCGGCGGGATGGAAGTGCCTGCCGGATCCTCAGAACGCAAGTGTGAAAGAGGCCCAAGTTAGTCCTTAACATAAGACAATCAGTAGGACATATATATATATATATATATATATATATATATATTACTTTATATTATATTGTTATATGTTATGAAAACAACATGTATCCAGTATCAGCATATAATTCTTGTTAGGAGGATATTCTCTCCAAAAGAGTGTCTGTATAGATGTGTGTTTTTGTAACAATTAATTACATGCTGGTATGACAGAGGAGGTACTGATATCTCTGTAAGAAAACAAGGCCCATTCATATCATTACGGTCCATAGATCAATAGTGTGAGAAACATTCAGAGAGACGCCTAGTGGTCTGTCTTTAGTTGTTTCAGTGTCTAAACTAATCCCTCATCCTTGATTTACGGCTACAAAGGTCAGATGTATATAATACAAGAGTACCATAGTTATTTATGGTATGGCGCTAATAGCTTGCACAACAGTGCCATCTGGAGACAGATGGATATCATGACACCATTCTCCACAATTGCATTGTGGGTAAATATGATCTCATAGAGTCATTAACATACGTTACACCCACCTCAGTTGATTGGAAGATTTTAATCCAGGAGGATATCACATGAGATAAGGGGGGGGGGGATAAATATAGGAACACAGATCATGAGCATCATCATGATCATCATCCTAGCCAGAACAAGAAGAGGACTCACAAGGGGGACCCGACATCCAACACCCAAGAGAGAGGGGTCTCTTAATATGAAAGTCATTGTGAGACATTCGATGATGGACCACCCAGCTTTCCTAGGAGCAGAAGTGTGATTCCTGCTAGGACTTGGTAAGAGACATAAAGAATGATATTTCATTTTATTAAGACTAATTGGATAATGTGGGTGAAATCATATCATCTAGATTGGCGAATACATAAACACAATTAATTGATCATCTCCATATTGAGATGTAGTCTTAGGATATTGTGAGGCTTCATTCTACCTGCAGAAGAATCAAGACTCATAATCTAGCAAAGTATTAAATTATTGCATATATAAATATATTGATAGTAACATTCTTTCCCAACAAAGGTGATGCATTCCCATTGGAAAGACTTGTTTCAAGTTCTTCCCATTTCTGTGGTTTTTCTTAATAGTCTTACCAAAATCATATATGTGAAAATAGTCCCGGATGGGGCGGAAGGATACAGTTATCTCTTCTAAGTTATATCCTTGTATGGATTTGCCCATTCCTGAAGTCATGTGAGGTGTAGTTGGTTAGAAGGGGGCGGAATGTATTCAGCATTCCATATTGATGTCTAGGATTAGACATGCCCATCCTGATATCATAAGGTTTCCTCTGAACAGAAGTGATGTATATAACTTAACTTCTTATTTTAATATCCTAACCAAATATTAGCTTTGTTATAATGTGACAAGTTGTTCCTGCTCACATGTATTGTTAAGCTTGTTATGCTTAATATCAACTCCGTATATATTCGTTTGCATATATTATTGTGTTTATTTATGTTTATAACCTTGTAACCAATAAATCTGCATATTTTTATAATACCTGTGTATTATTATTTAATGTCAAAACTACATCTTTAGCATTAATGTCATCTCACGTGAAAAGAACTTATTATCTGAGAAAATAGTCGGACTCAGATGTGAATTGTATCAATTAGGTTATCTACAATTTACCAGTTCCTGATTTCAAGAAGTTATGAAAAATGCATGGTTTATTATTTTTATGACCATAATTAATAATTCTTAATTGAATTATTATTAACCTGACAGCATAGATAACAATAGTATTTTATTGCAGTCTATGGTATATGCTCCCTTTCCACATTTGGCAGCCAGGAGCCTTGTGAAGGCTGCCAGACCGACAAACGTGAAGGTCCTATTAGTCCTTGCCTCAGGGAGGGCATTATGGGAACCTAGTAAATAACCAGAAGAGAGAGCACTGGGTCGCACATCCACAATGCTATGCTTTGATCTATTGCTTCTCAGCATTCTATTAATGTGTACAGCCCCCTATACTGCATGCTGTACCAGAGGCATTAGTGTACATTTTGATCAAAAGGCATAAGCCCACTCACCACGCCAAGGTTGCCTCTTTGAGTGGGACCTAATCTGACTAAGAGGTGCAGCACAATGCGGTGACAAAGCGGCACTGCCTTGCTAGGCGGTGGGACCCAGGAGTCAAACAGCAACTCTGTTGTCCAACAATGCCACCCACGGGGCTGGATCCCACCAGCGCAGCACCACAAAACAAATGCCACCGCGCAGTACTGCACCATGTGAACAGTTGTCTAACACAACATGTCCATTACTATCAGGAACTGCAGGTCCCGCCGCCTACCAGGGCGGTGCCGCTTTGTCACCGTATTGTGCTGCGCCCCTTAGTCAGAGTAGGTCCCACTCAAAGAGGCAACCTTGGCGTGGTGAGTAGGATTATGCCTTTTGATTAAAATGTACACTAATGCCTCTGGTACAGCATGCAGTATAGGGGGCTGTACACATTAATAGAATGCTGAGAAGCAATAGATCAAAGCATAGCATTGTGGATGTGCGACCCAGTGCTCTCTCTCCTGGATATTTGCATTATGGGAACCTAGTGTTTTGCCATAGACTACAATAGTATTTTATTGCAGTCTATGGTATAAGCTGCCTTTCCACATTTTACAATTAAAGAAAACATCATTGGTATTGCCACTTCTGAAGATGCCCAAACTTTTATAAAGTAAAAGTATCCCATACTGCGAATGGTGTAGCAAAAAGAAAAGAAATACCTGAATAGCTGTTTTGTGGTTTGTTTGTGGTTTTTTTTTTTTGTCACTTCACCTAATAAAAAGTGATCAAAAAGTCATACATACCCCACAAAGGTACTAATTAAACCCTCACCTTGCACCACAAAAAAAAAGCCCTTAGG
This sequence comes from Bufotes viridis, assembly GCA_033119425.1. Classification (NCBI taxonomy): domain Eukaryota; kingdom Metazoa; phylum Chordata; class Amphibia; order Anura; family Bufonidae; genus Bufotes; species Bufotes viridis. Next base: position 33,077,553 of record CM065599.1, on the reverse strand, counting down.
CTTCTTTCACACTAGCTTTAGGCTTGTCCGGCAGGGGAACAGACTGCCAGATCTGTACTAATGCTTGCACATGTGTGCTGCTGGGTCCTATTCACTATAATGGGGATGGGCGGGAGATGCGGCGGCCGCAGCCCTGCAAACATGCCAAGAGACGGCTGGACAAATACTGAAGTACTTCCGGCAGCAAACGTGTGCAAGTGTAAGTACGGATCCGGCAGGCTATTCCCCTTCCGAAACAGCCTGCCAGACAAGCCTATTACTAATGTGAAAGAAGCCTTACACACCTCCTCAATACATGGAAATTAAAAAGTTACAGGTGTTAGAATAGGACAATGTAAATACTTTTTTCCCAAAGTTTTATTTTGTAAATGTATTAACACATTACAAAAATGATATAGATTTGGTACCACTGTAACCATACTGACCGTTAAAAGTAATGGTTATTTTTACTGCGGGGTTTCGGCAGGAGTTATGCATTTTAGCTGGGCTTCTGCTGCTGCTGGTGTCACAGGTAATCACTATGCTGTATATGATTGCAGCTATAACTTTGGCGTATCAACTTTCTGTATGGATTTCAAAGCAAAGATCAGTGCACAAAATCTCCCATATCAACAAGCGTTATCGCTGTCTGCACGGCAGGATTAGTTAATCTTTCCCTACGTATTTACATTCTGCTGCTAAATAATAATTCTCAATGCGTCAACATTTAAGTAGATTAACCATCCCCTCATTTTTTTTTTTTTTTTTTACGTTAACTTGCCCTTTAATTGCATACCAGAGAGACTTCCCACAGGCCTTTGCTTCTGGTTTAGTATTTCCATGGGTGGGGACAAAACAAGCGAGAGCCCATGAGATGATATGAGTGTTTAGCGAAGTTCAGCCCGAGATAAATGTGATGAAAGTGTCTGTCGAGTGAAATCGAGGTCAGTGGCATTTGGATGGGGACTACGTTTTATGGGAAGCAGTGCAGGAGGTACTGGAAAATGCAGTGTGTACAGTTCGCAAAGTCAGGAGGCTACTGGTAGATCAGGCCCATCTGTTTTCATTTTATTGTGTCACTGGGCAGGAAAGTTGAATCATTTTTCTGAAGAACCCCCCCCCCCCCGTCATTAGTTCCACTAAACACTGGTCTGCCTCTCCCCATCCTTGAGTGACAGATAACAGGGAAATATCTTGCATGAAAGTGCAAAACAAAGTCTTCCATTGCAGATAACTTAAAGGGCTTGTCCGGGTTAAGCTTCCAGTTCACATCCCCGTTTTCACCCAGGCAGGCCCTCTGATATGAGCATCGGAGCATTTCATGCGCCGATGCTCTCCCTTATTCCGCCGTATCGCACAGAGCAAGGGCTTTTTTGTTTACTCGCCCTGATATAAATGGCTAGGGCAGCGCTAAAGCCCACTAATTAGTGCCGGTGACGTCACCGATCTCACTGCTAGGCAGAAGCCCATGGAAAGCCCAGTATGTCACCGGATCTCCAGAAAAAGCCCTTGCCCTGTGTGATTCAGCGCAGGGAAAAGGAGAGCATGGGAGCATAAACTGCTCTGATGCTCATCTCAGAGGGGCTGGGTGGGGGAAGATGGGGATCTGTCTGGGTTCAGCTCTGAACCTCGACAACGCCTTTAAAGGGCATCTGTCAGCAGATTTGTACCTATGACACCGGCTGACCTGTTACATGTGCGCTTGGCCGCTGAAGGCATCTGTGTTGGTCCCATGTTCATGTGTGCCCACAGTGCTGATAAAAACAATGTTTTATTCTATGCACATATGAACATGGGACCAACGCATATGCCTTCAGCGGCCAAGCTCATATGTAACAGATCAGCCAGTGTCATAAGTACAGATGCCCTTCTAGGTACGTTTCACACACACGTTTTTAATTATAGCAGAAATCTACAGTAAGGGCGGATTCACACGACTGTGATCGTTCTGGGAAACATGGCTCGTCTGTCAGCCGCGCTTCTCGGACTGACTGCGGCTCCTCTGACTCGAACTGACTGTCTGTTGCTCTCTGATTGTGGCTCTGTTGTACTGTACTCATATCACCTGAAATCAGATAGGAACTGACTGCACCATTAATCACTATGATGCAGTCACCTCAGATCAGAGGGGCCACAGTTGGTCCGGGAGATGCGGCCGATATCTTGGCTGTGTTTTCCGATGCCTGATAGGGATTGCCCATCACGCTTTCCTGGGTTTCTTTAGATCACCCTAACCATAGCAGTGTTTCGTCCAGGCGTGCATCTATGCCATGTTGAAGGGGTTAAATGGTCAGGCATACAGGGAATACACCTGGAAATGAATCCTCCTTTCATCATGTGTTTTGACTTTTTAACTTTTAACACTATCACTTTTAATGTCTACATCGTAGAGCGAAGCGTGAGAGCTAGTGGACATCTGACGGCAAAAGAGGAACAACTCCTCCTTCACTGATTCCCCCCTCCTTATTTCCTCTGGAGGTTTTTGGCATATAAGGCAGAACAGATTTGTTTACAACAGACTGGATGTAGAACTCGGAGGACGTAACACAGAGGACCTTGTGAGATACTGAAAGAACCTTCTTCACCCCCTCAGAGCAATGGCTGTCAGCACTGCCCAAGTGGGCAACCTCTCCATCTCCACCCAAGTGGTTCCAGTAGGTGAGAACAATGTTCCAGGACTTGAGGCTCTGCCTTCAACTCAGAGCTGGACTCATGCGCTTTCTCAGAAGAAAAAACAGCCCATTAAGTCGCTGAGTGCCGTGATCATCCTCATTGGGGTGCTGCACTTGTGTGTCGGGGTCTCCATGTACATGGCTGAGAAGAATTACCTGTCGCTTGTCTCACGCAGCGGAGCCTTTTTGATTAGTCTAGTGTTCATCTCCACTGGAATCATCACCGTGATCTTTGCAAATGAGGAAAATATTTTCAAGATAAAAACGTGTCTTATCAGCCACGTGATAAACGCCACTTCTGCCGCCATTGGAATTGTTTTATATGCAATCCAGGTGCATACGGATGCTCAGACATGTTGGGCACGCATCGACTCTACGTCCAACCGGTGCATTCCAAGTGATTCAGCCTCTTCCACTCCGTATTACTATGGCTACGGGGATTATTACAGTTTTGATGGCTATGTTTATACTCTGCGTGTGTCGTTGAACGCTCTGATACTCTTATATATTAAGGTTGGCCTCACCATTTCAAGCTGCATCATATTTTTTAAATGGAAGTCCCTCAAAGAAGCCAGATACACCTTGCTTGGAAACTAAAATCTGCAGGGATGGAAAAGGATACCACTGATTATTGCCGTATACAAAGTGTGTGTTAGGTATAGTAAGGAATAGTGATGTCATCAAGGACCAGTGACATGCTCGCCCCCCTTAGAACTAAACCACCTCAGTACTACACCCTTCTTGGACCAATATGCAAATGGATAACAGAGACACCAACGCCTTCCAGAAAGAAACCACCGAGCCTCCTCAGAAATATTGGGACAGAGTTATGAAAGCTGCTCACATCAACCAATCACAGTGCAGCTTTCATCTCTTAGACTGCTCTGGTGAAATTAAAGCTTAGCTCTGATTGGCTGCCATGGGTAACGAAGTCAATTTTGGTAAATGAGGTCTAATGGCTTCTAAGAGATGTTAGAGAAGGTCATGATGATTGCCTGCTCATTGCTATTGTATGTGGATAAATGACCAGTACTGCGATCGTTCCCCAAAATTGCCCCGATCTTTCAGCTACTAGAAGAATATTTCCCCTAAAATGAAGGATTCATCAGTAAACATATGCCATTGATTTGTTGACTCTAACGGACCCTTTCTTTACTATATCTGTATGTGGGACAGCTTGGTGACAGCCCTTGGGAACTGTAATGGGACCCTTACTTTGCTGCCACCCAGCTTTCCCAAAAACAATTTTGGTAAGTGCTTCTTCTGTTATGCAGTATTATATGCTTTGTATTCCTGTTATGTGTTTAATGATGAGCAGAATTTATAATCCTGGCAATGAAGAAACGGTGACGGTATTACCTAACAAATCTGTATACCTTAGGCTACATTCACATGTCCAACAGCCTGATCCGGCACAAATGCCAGCTGGACAAAAAACATACATGCAACGGTTTTTGTCTGGCTGAAACATGGCATTTATACCGGAAAGCTACCGGATCACCGCCGGACTTCATTATATATGTATGTGACCAGAAACCTTTTTATTTTATTTTACTTTGTGTCCCCATAAGGTCATACAAGACCATTGTGGGGCATTAAACATAATATATATACATTTTTATTGCTGATTTCTCCTGTAACTGGGGCTGATATTAGCACATAGGGCATAGCTATAAGGTAAGCAGTTGCTTTGGGGCCCAAACTCAGAAGGGGCCCACCCCCGATTAGGACTAAAAGATTTTGTCAGGGCCCCCCTGAACAGTATTATGCATTGACATTATATACAGTGACACTGTGGGAAACAGATGGAGCAGCTGCAGGGCCTCATCTGAGAGAGCGAAGAAGTTTCTGGGAGGGGGTCCCATTCAAAAATTTGCTGTGAGGCCCCAGTCATTTCTGGTTACACCACTGATTAGCACCACTTACAGGGGAGATACAGCCTCTGCAGGCTTTACAAATGCTGTTGAGCCTTACTGTAGTGCTGGTCTGTCTGCTAAGACTCAGCAGCTCGTGCAGCCCAAATGATCATTTTTGAGCAGTGCAAAGGGGTTGGTACATCTGGAAATCAGAGTAGCCCGAGATCAGACTTCACCAATGTCACCTTCCCACGTGTGTGTAAAGGAACTATCTGCTCTATAAAGGAGTTACGTGCTGCCCTTGAGAGTGAAGTAAACACTGTGGGGGAGAGTTATCAAGACCAGTGCTTTCTGCGTTGGTCTTGATATCTACTCAACTGCCTGAGGAAAGCGCAGGCCTCGTCAGAAATTAGACACAACCTTCAGCATTCCGTGCGCCTAAATAAAAATCTACAACAGCTCAGAGCTGCTATAGATTTATGGCTTCATTAGCGCCAGAAAACTGACGTAAATAAAGGTAAATTTATCGACACGCCCCCTTTCCCACTAGTGCCAAGCCCTCTTTAGGGAAAGCAGCGAGGGTGGCATTAAACTGATAGATGTGATCATTTTTTAAAAAGTTGCACATGCAACGTTTTAACACCACTTTTCGGGTGTAAGGGAGATGATAAATCTTCCCCCTTCTCCCAGATTACCTAATCAGTAGCGGATGTAAGTTTACACTGTCTAGACCTGCACCAGAAATATCACAGGGGCTCAGGCTAAATAATAAATGTGGTGCAAGGCTAGATGCTTTTCTCTGAACCACTATTAGTTGGCTTACTTAAAATTTTTTTACACCTGAATTGCACGTAAATTTTGGTACAAAACAATGCATTGTATGCCCCCCTTTCCCATTAAGCTCCATCAATTTACCGCTAAGCCCCACCGCTTTTGCGAGCACGTCAGTAAAAAGTGTAGAATTTTGCACCACTTTTTAGACAGATTTTCGGTGATACATTAGTAAATCTGGGCCCATATTCTCCCTTGATGTGACTTGCGCACGTAAATCTGTAATATCATAATGAATAAATGTTCTTTGATAGCTGGACAGGATGCACATTCATCCATAAAAGAGGAAGAGGCTGAAAGTAACACACCTTTAAAGAGGTTATCCAGGAATTTGATATTGATGGGCTATTCTCAGGATAGGTCAATATCAGATCCGCAGGGGTCCAACAACCTGTTCGTAAATCATAAGCAGAACCCTCCTCGATCTGTAACTTTTTAACATGTCGGAAAAAATAAAGCATTAAAGATGTATATCGTGGAGTGCTGGACACTTACATTTTATTCTATAATTATATAGCTACATGCAGCAACTTATATCACATCACATTACAGCATTAATTTCTATATCAGGAGGTTGCATTATATTCACTGTCCCTATTAGGGCTGCTGGTATATATAAAATATATGTGGACTAATGGAATTATATTATACATTTTGATACACGCTGTGTATAAATCTGACAGCTTACAGTGTATTTGCCATGTATTATCTCTGTTATGTTAATTTCACACATGAACCAATAAATCTTATTCAGCTAGTTTCCGGAATAACAGTAAAATCAATTTCTGGTGTGTCTATATAAAATATATATTCCATTATGGAAGTGCTTATTAGCGCAGTAGGACCGGGGAACAGTGAGGGTAGCACTACTAGCGCTGGTATTACTCACCACTCCCTGTTCTTCTCCGGGCACCGAACTGTGCTGTGTCCTGACTGCGCACAGCGTCAGGACGTAGTGCACGTAAGTTTGCACTGTGACCTGGCGTCATCTTCCGCTCTTCACGTGTCATCATCTTCTGCTCTGCACTGTGACCTGGCGTCATCTTCCACTCTTCACGTGTCATCATCTTCTGCTCTGCACTGTGACCTGGCGTCATCTTCCGCTCTTCACGTGTCATCATCTTCTGCTCTGCACTGTGACCTGGCGTCATCTTCCACTCTTCACGTGTCATCATCTTCTGCTCTGCCAGGACTTGCACACCTGGAGGCACAGGTAGCTTTGATATCTGCACACCTTAGGCAGGGTGCTGAGTCCTGTATGGAGACTTAAGCCTCATTCACATGTCCATGTCCGTGCTGAAATCCGTGAGAATGTGGTTAGTGATGCCTCCATGAAGCTGTCCGTGAAGGATCCACGTGTCCGTTTTTTGCTGTCCGTGAAGAATAATTTTCAAAGCATCTCTTCCTAATGATCCGTGACACATGGATGCAACACGGATGGCATCCCTGTTGCATCTGTGGTTTTTACTGACCCATAGACTATAATGGAGGTGATAGATCCGTGAACACGGACAAAATAGAGCATGCATCCATGCTAAAAACACGGACCGTGCTAACACTGATGTGTGACTACATACATTAAAATGAATGGGGACGTGTGCTGTCCGTGGAGAACACCGACAGCACACGTATGGGAAACACTAACGTGTGAATGAGGCTTTACTGGAAGACTCCATGGTATGGAGACTTGGCAATGCTTCATGGGAAAGAGGTATCTATGAAGAAAGAGAACCATCTCCACCTTGTGGAAGGGGCTTTCTATGAGTCAAAATGTAACTCTCCAACAAGTCTTGGGATTTGACAAGAAAAAATAGCCAGACCAGATATCCATCCGTAGACAGCTGTTTCAGGGTGATTGCCCTTCATCAGTATGGAGTAAGATTCTGGCTTGCTGAGTGTGATGCACACCAACACTGATTATTACAATTACCATGTACCATATCACGGGACTCTGTTAAGCGTTAGTGTGCCATTTTTACAATAATTTACTTGTTCTTTAGTTAATACGAATGTGCTGTCTTTTGACTATGTGATTAAAGGGGTTGTGCAGTGTCGTGATATTAATGACCATTCAAGTGAATGGGAGAAGTTGTTATTACGCTGAATCACTGTTCCAAGGTGACGGGATGCAGGTAAGCTATGAAGAGGACACAGCACTTTTAAGAGCTCCACCACCTCTTCAACCAAGTGATGGGTAAGGGTTCCGGGAGTCAGATCACCATCGATCTAATATTTATGACTTATCCTGAGGATAGGTCATCATATCCTGACACTGCACATTCCCTTTAACACACAGGCCCTGTGCATACAGTAGGTGGGGAGAGTATGTTAGAAATTTCTAAGTATGTTCTCAGGTCTGAGACAGCATTGCATACAGTGTGATCAGTGTCTGTTTCAACATCATCGCTGTGAGATTGACGTCATTCATAGATATTATGATACCAATCAAAGCGATCCAGCTTTTAAGACACTGTCACAAATCATACATTTGTTGCAACATTGACTTGGTTCACATCAGCAATCAAATCCTTCTTAGAAACATGAGAAGGGAGATGTGCAGTGGCATACATAGAGAAGTAAGGGCCCCATAGCAAGGATCAAACCAGGCCCCCACACCCTTTTCAATAACCCTTGGGCCATTTTTCCACTGCCTCATTTGCTAAAAGTTGTTTCTTTAGCGGGTATAGTCCTGACCAAGTTTTCACCCCAGAAGAAGATAATCCCAACTGGGCCTCCTCTTGCCCTGGGCCCCATAGCAGTTCCATTGTCTGCCGCTATGGTAGTTACACCCCTGGAGATGTGGGAAGGCTTATTTCACATTTGCATTTACTATCTCTGGCAGGCTGCTCCTCTGCCCAGACGGCCTGCCGGAGAAGGTAAATGTGAATTAATTGTCCGGTTGAGATGTCCGGTTCTGGCATTGCCAGAAGCTACTGGACACCAGCCAGCCCTATTCACTATAATGGGGAGCGGAGGAAATCTGTCTGCAACCCGACAAACATACAGAGAAGCGGCAGATGAAAACTGCTGTCCGCAGCGCCATTTGTCCGTCCGCTTCTTGGCATATTTGCTGGGTTGCAGCCAGATCGTCGCCAGTCCCCATTATAGTGAATAGGACCTGGCGGCGATGCATTTGCTTTCGGGATTGCAGAGAGATCCGGCAAGCTCTTTCTCTGCCGGAACAACCTGAAGGATCTCTTAAATGCAAATGTGAAACCGGCATTAGTTTGGAAAAACAGGATAACTGACCATGCTCATACTTCCGAACATCATTTGCTGACTTGCAACCTGTTTTCCTCCACTCTCTGTGCGTTTGGGGACCTGCCCGCTTCTGTAGGGTAGTTGGGGTACTCATCGTCAAGTTTTCCTTTGTGATTTTTTGTCCATTGGTGCAGTTGCTGCTATAAACTGCGGCTGCGTGAACAGCTGTGCAGCCTCCCGTTAAAAAATGCTGGCTTTTTGGTACAGAAATTGCATCAAATTTCCAATGTCAAAAGATTCCGTGTAAACGTTGCCTTAGGCCTCATTCACATGAACGTAAGCCATCTGTGCCTGTGTTGTGGAACGCAAATAGCCATCCGCAATACATCGGCACCGGCCGTGAAAAATCCCGTACTGCGGTGCAGACCCACTGACTTGAATGGGTCCGCGATCCACAATATACAGCAAAAGATAGGACATGTCCTATCTTTTGCAGGGTAGAGACATGGACCCCAAAGCCCACGGAAGTGAGCGTTTCCGTGGGCTTCCGATCTGTTTCTCTGCTCCGCTCCATATCTTCAAGTCAATGGATCCGCATCCGTGATAGGAAATTTACACTGCCGGTGCCCGTATATTGCGGAACTGATGCTTGCGGTCCACAATAGGGGCATGGACGGCTCGAGTGAATGAGGCCTTACTGTGAGGTTTGGAGGGCTCCATTTTGTTTGTAACAATATCTAACATTACACACTGCACTAAGCAGGAAATTATTGGGAAGGAACCTTCTCCATAATTGCCTGTTCATCAGTGGAGGTTAGAGTGGCATTTACATGCAGCGATGTACAGTATGGAGACGAGCAATGGCTACTGCTATCTCTCTCCTCATAGAGTCACTGTTTCTAGGCAGCACAATATGCTGTCCAGAAATTATGCCATCAAATTATGGTTATCAAAATTAGGGCAATTCACTTTAGAAAAAAGACGACTGAGGGGAGATCTAATAACTATGTATAAATATATCAGGGGTCAGTACAGAGATCTCTCCCATCATCTATTTATCCCCAGGACTGTGACTGTGACGAGGGGACATCCTCTGCGTCTGGAGGAAAGAAGGTTTCTACACAAACATAGAAGAGGATTCTTCACGGTAAGAGCAGTGAGACTATGGAACTCTCTGCCTGAAGAGGTGGTGATGGTGAGTACAATAAAGGAATTCAAGAGGGGCCTGGATGTATTTCTGGAGTGTAATAATACTACAGGTTATAGCTACTAAAGAGGGGTCGTTGATCCAGGGAGTTATTCTGATTGCCTGATTGGAGCCGGGAAGGAATTTTTTTCCGCCTAAGATGAGGAAAATTGACTTCTACCTCACAGGGTTTTTTTTGCCTTCCTCTGGATCAACTTGCAGGATAACAGACTGAACTGGATTGACAGATGTCTTTTTTTCAGCTTCACAAAGTATGGGGGATATTTATTATAAATTTTACTAGACTTTTTAAAGTATTAATGTTGCGGATTTTGTTGCAATGGTTTTGTTGCAATGGTTTTTGTGTCAAAATCTGCAACTTTTGGCCACTCACGCCACTTTTTCCAAGTGCCTAGAAGAGAGCGAGCCAGCAGACCTGTCTCATTTATCATTTTTCATGCCAGTTTTTGGCGTGGAAAATGACTTAAATCTACCCCAGCAAGAGAGCTAGCGTAGATTTTAGTATGTCGTGCGGCCTGCTGGAGGTAGCACCAAAGTTTGGCGCATCCACCTACAGTGCAGAGGGACTAAGACCGGAGTCTAAATCGCTGGTCTTCATAAATGTCCCCCTATGTTACTATGTTTTAGGTGTTTGCATGAATATTTCCCCTGATGAACAAGCGTTTCGTTCATGGAGTGATTGGCAACACCTTTACACCAGCCAATTATTGGAAACGTATGAACATTTGTTTCCGGTAATCTGCCTGATAATAGTCCAGTGTAAATGTGAAAGAGCCTGTCACCACAATATGCAGTGCAATTTGCAGGCAGGATGTTATAGAGCATCACAAGATGAGCAGATTGATACATACAGTATTTTTCCCCTACAAGACGCACTTTCCCCCAAAAAAAATATTTTAGGGGAAAATGTCAGTGCACCTTATGGGATGAATACTAATGAGCACTTCCATTATGGAAGCGCTCATTAGTACAGGAGGACTGGGAAGTGGTAAATTCAGCATTCCCCATACAGGCTCTGTACTCTTCCTGGTCTTCCTCAACCGCATACTGTGCTGCCTTACAGTAATAATGCCAACACTGTTCCCTATCACAGTAGTAATGCCCAGATTGTGCCTCCTTCACAGTAGTAATGTCCACATTGTGTCTTCTTTACAGTAGTAATATCCACATTGTGTCCCCTCACAGTAGTAATATCCACATTGTGTCTTCTTTACAGTAGTAATATCCACATTGTGTCCCCTCACAGTAGTTATGCCCACACTGTGCACCCTCATAGAAGAAATGCTCAAATTGTGCCCCTCTCACAATAGTAATGCCCACATTGTGGCCCTCACAGCAGTTATGTCTACATTATGCCCCCTTCACAGAAGTAATGCACACATTGTGCCTCCCTAATTGTAGTTATGCCTACCTTTGCCCCTAGTATCCCCTCCAGCTCCATTAACCCCTTTCCGACACATGACGTACTATAACATAATGGAAACCACTGCGTTCCCGCAATTTGACGTAAAAGTACTTCATGGTGATCGGGCTGGCACCAGAGTGGTGCGCGCCTGATCACTGCAGGGGCCCAGCAGTCCGCTGTAGCCGGTCCTCAGTATACAGGACAGGAGAAGTGGTACTGTGCAGTGTCCATATATACAGAATAAGAGCAGATACTGAGAATTACACCCAACATACAGGACAGGAAAAGTGGTACTGTGCAGTGGCTATATATACAGAACAAGAGCAGATACTGAGATTTACACCCAGTATATAGGACAGGAGAAGTGATACTGTGCAGTGTCCATATATACAGAATAAGAGCAGATACTGAGACTTACACCCAGTATACAGGACAGGAGAAGTGGTACTGTGCAGTGTCCATATATACAGAATAAGAGCAGATACTGAGAATTACACCCAACATACAGGACAGGAAAAGTGGTACTGTGCAGTGTATATATACAGGATAAGAGCAGATACTGAGAATTACACCCAGTATACAGGACAGAGAAGTGGTACTGTGCAGTGTCCATATATACAGAATAAGAGCAGATACTGAGACTTACACCCAGTATACAGGACAGGAGAAGTGGTACTGTGCAGTGTATATATATACAGAATAAGAGCAGATACTGAGGATTACACCCAACATACAGGACAGGAGAAGTGGTACTGTGCAGTGTATATATACAGAATAAGAGCAGATACTGAGAATTACACCCAACATACAGGACAGGAGAAGTGGTACTGTGCAGTGTATATATACAGAATAAGAGCAGATACTGAGAATTACACCCAACATACAGGACAGGAGAAGTGGTACTGTGCAGTGTCCATATGTACAGAATAAGAGCAGATACTGAGACTTACACCCAGTATACAGGACAGGAGAAGTGGTACTGTGCAGTGTCCATATATACAGAATAAGAGCAGATACTGATGATTACACACAGTATACAGGACAGGAGAAGTGGTACGGTGCAGTGTCCATATATACAGAATAAGAGCAGATACTGAGGATTACACCCAGTATACAGGACAGGAGAAGTGGTACTGTGCAGTGTCCATATATACAGAATAAGAGCAGATACTGAGGATTACACCCAGTATACAGGAGAAGTGGTACTGTGCTGTGTCCATATATACAGAATAAGAGCAGATACTGAGGATTACACCCAGTATACAGGACAGGAGAAGTGGTACTGTGCAGTGTATATATACAGAATAAGAGCAGATACTGATGATTACACCCAGTATACAGGACAGGAGAAGTTGTACTGTGCAGTGTCCATATATACAGAATAAGAGCAGATACTGATGATTACACCCAGTATACAGGGCAGGAGAAGTGGTACTGTGCGGTGTCCATATATACAGAATAAGAGCAGATACTGAGAATTACTTTCAGCAGGAATGGGACAAGGTCATTTTTTTTTAATTACAAGCATTGGAGTTGTCAAGTTTTATTGTTAAGTGTTTATATGTTCTGGACCTAGAACACAATGAATGAGGTTTGTGCTTTTACTGAGCCTGTTCTCATATGACATTCTTGTTTTGTCTGTGTTTAGACTTGTAATTTTACATTTGTCCACTAGATGGAGCCCTTTGTATAGACAATGCTTTTCGTATAGTATAACTATCAGCTGCATTTATTTCTGAGCCTAGTAAACAAGTAATATATAAAACTAGAGATGGGATGGACTAATATCCAATATTCTAAGGCTATAGAATGGCAGAATGCAACCCCACACTACTCTTAGGCCTGTTTCACATCCTTGTTTAAGCAGATCCAGCAGGCTGTTCAGGACAAGAACAGCCTGCTGGATCCGTCACTGCCAGGCGCAGCCGTGCGCTGCCAGAACTCTATCCAGCCCCATCCGTTATATTGGGGACTGGCGGAGATTTGGCCACAACCCGGCAAATATGCTGAGGAGCGGCCAAACAATTAGCGCTGCAGACACATTCAAATTAAAGGGTACTCGTGCTGCCCGCAGAAAATGTGGACAGCACGTCAGCAAAAAACGGAAATGTGAGTGAGGCGTCAGACTAGTCTAATTAGTATGCACATGAAAATGAGGCGCAAGTGAGCTGAAAGTAGGCACACGTCTCCATGAAATGGCGACTTTTTAGGTAAAATGTGGCGCAACTCACCACTCAAAATACAGGTAGAAAAGTATGTCAGCCCTGGACTGGAGTAGACAGTAGATGTTTTTGAGGCTAAATCAGGTGCAAAATAGGGTGCACCTACATAAATAGGTTGGAAAATAGGCGCAAAAGTTAGAAAACTTCTGAATTCATCTAAAAAATCAAACAGGCGAATGAGGCGCAAATGCCTCCAAAACAGGTGCATTTTCAGTAGTAAATGCGAATAAAAATAATCACTGTCTAAAACAGCATTTTTATGCCTAAAAACGGGCGCAGACACTATAGTAAATGTGCCCCAGATCTGACATGTGTCACTACTTTTACTTATTCCAGCCATTCTGAGCATATCTTCTTGTGACACATTAGGTGAGATTTATCAAAACTGGTGTAAAGAAAAATTGGTTTAGTTGCCCAAAACAACCAATCAGATTCCACCTTTCATTTTAGAAAGGCGCTCTGAAAAATGAACGGTGGAATGGGTTTCTGTGGGGAACTAATCCAGTTTTCCTTTACACCAGTTCTGATAAATCTCTCCCATTGTACTTCATTGTACAGGATTAGGGCTCATGCACACGAACGTATTTTCTTTCCGTGTCTGTTCCGTTTTTTTTTTTTGCAGACTGTATGCGGAACCATTCATTTCAATGGGTCCACAAAAAAAACGGAAGTTACTTTGTGTGCTTTTGTTTCGATATATCCGTTCCGCGAAAAAATAGAACATGTCCTATTATTGTCCGCATTACGGACAAGGATAGGACTGTTCTATTAGGGGCCGGCTGTTGCGTTCCGCAAAATACGGAATGCACACAAAATGCATACGGTCATGTGCATGAGACTTAGGCCTTATTCACACGTCCGCAATGTAGTCCGCATGTATTCCGCAATTTTGCGGAATACATGCGGACCCATTGACTGTGAATGGGGCCGGGAAAGATGCGGAGAGCACACACTGTGCTCTCCGCATCCGATTTTGCGGAGCGCGCCGCCGATTTTCCAGTCCGCGGCTCCGCAAAAAAAATAGAGCATGTCCTATTCTTGTCCGCAATTGCGGACAAGAAGAGGCATTTTCTATGGAGTCCGGGCAATGTGCGGTCTGTAAAAATGCGGAATGCACATTGCCGGTGTGTCCGTGTTTTGCGGATCCGCGGCTCCGTGGATCCGCAAAACACGTGCGGACGTGTGAATGTAGCCTAAGGCCTTATTCACACGTCCGCAAAATGGATCCGCATCCCTTCCGCAATTTTGCGGAAGGGTTGCAGACCCATTCATTTCATAGGGGCAGGAATGGATGTGGACAGCACACTATGTGATGTCCGCATCCGTGTTTCCGCATCCGTGTTTCCGTTTCCGCAAAAAAATAGAACATGTCCTATTCTTGTCCGCAATTGCAGCCGTCCGTGTTTTGCGGATCCGTGTTTCCGTGTTTTGCGGATCCGTGTTTCCGTGTTTCCGCAAAACACATTACTAACGTGTGAATAAGGCCTCACACCTTGTCATGAATTTGGCTAATCTAAGGCTGCCTTGTGCTGGGCATAGTTTTTCGCCAACATGTATGGCTGTTTTCAGGCGTACATTGTAATAAATTTACCGCCGCCGCTCCAACTGTCAAAAAGGGTACTTGCAACTATTTTTACGACTAAAATGGTCACAAGTCCCTTGATAAAAAGGACATATTGGGGGTCATTTGTCTTTTTTTTTTTTAATAAGGGGAAGGGGGCCCTTTTTTTTACTTGAAACTAAAAAAATTTTTTAACCAAAATTATTATTTTTTGTCTGCATTTATATGTTCTGCAAAAAAATAGAGAATGTCCTATACTTGTTCATTTTGCGAACAAGAATAGGCATTTTGCTAATGGGACCTGCAGAAATCACGGGGTACACACTGCCAGTATCTATATTTTGCGGATCTGCGGTTTGCATACCACAAATTACATACGGCCGTGTAAAAAGGGCCTAATAATCACACTCTACATAAGGCTACATCCCCAAGACCACGCCCTTTTAAGCCGCGTAAACTTGGACGATATTTTTTGTTGGGAAAAGTGGCAACCCTATTCATCTGTACACCAAAAATTGAATCACAAAACTGCAGCAACTTGGGGTAAAACAGTGGGGGTCATTTACAAAAACCGTCTCTTTTGCACTGGTTTTGCTGGCGGAAGGTGCACCTAATTTATGACGAAGCGTGAGCTCCGTCATAAATTAGGCGCACCTTCAGCAGTCCGTGCACCTGGCACCAAAACTAGACCAGTCCCTGACTGGAGTAGTTTTTCTCCAACATTTGTGCCAGGTGGCAATGCTGGTAAAACTGTTGGTAACCAAGTCCACACCTTTGACGCCCATGTGAAGTGTTCAAAAAGGGGGTCATGTGCCAAGTGGCGTAAAAATGTTCATAAATGATCCCCAGTGTGTGGAGAAGAGAAGGGAGTATATAGCAGTTCCCAGTATGTGCAGCACACTGATCAATAGCCGCTCATACAGCGATCATTCGGGTGATTAGTATTTTAACGATTCAGCCATTTTATAAGGTGATGTACAGGGTGCCAGTCACACGGTGATATACTGCTTGCCAGCATGGTGCACTACATGTAACAGGTAGAAACCTTACTGGTGTGCATGTATAATAATAACACTTGGCAGCCTCCCCCTTCCTGGATGGTAGATGGGTGAGGGGTGGTCATCAGTGTCCTCACCTGTGGGACTATCCTCACACAGCATGGAGGCTGCAGCCGGCTGGGAACTTTTCAGTAAGTCTGTCATTCTCTGTAATGTTGGTGTAAACTTGAATATTTTAGCCAAAATATCAGCCAAATACCCCATATTCATCATCTGTGCAGGATGCGGCCCGGCCTTTTGATGCTGGGGGTGAAATAACCACACAGAGATTCACCCCCATTAAACGCTTTCAGTCAGTGCTCACCTGCGGCATGACAAAAGTCTTAAATAACAGCAGATTACCACAAAATTGTGGCAAAATACAGCTTTTTTTCCTGTGGTTTTCCAAACTGGGGAGTGGGTTTCTCACAATTTTGTGGTAATGGCAACAATAACCTGTAGTTTGACTGCGCTGTGTGAATACTCCCTTTGGGTGGAGTAGCCTTTTTTTTGCATTTTGTAGACATTGGGGGAGACTTATCAAAAGTGGCCTAGTTGCCCATAGCAACCAATCAGATTCCACCTTTCATTTGCCAAAGGAGCTCTAAAAAATGAAAAGTAGATTCTGATTGGTTGCTATGGGCAACTAAACCAGTTTTCCTTTACATCAGTTTTAATAAATCTCCTCCATTTTATGAGTCATTTATAATGACTGGTATTTGTCCCCTACCCCTTGTGCCTCGTCATAAATTAGGCCCACCTCCAGCAGCTCGTCAGTCTGAGGTAAAAACTACTGTAGTCCCTGATTGGAGTAGTTTTCACTCCGCTTTTTTTACCTGTTTCCAGGAATAAAAGTTGGTGGGGGAGATTTATCAAAACTGGTGTAAAGAAAAATTGGTATAGTTGCCCATAGCAACCAGTCAGATTCCACCTTTCATTTTTCAGAGCTCCTTTGGCAAATGAAAGGTGGAATCTGACTGGTTGCTATCGGCAACTATACCAATTTTTCTTTACACCAGTTTTGATGAATCACCCCTAGTAAAGGTGTCCAGCCCCCACACCCTCGCCTGGTGGGCATCACGCAAAAATGCCAGTACAACTATATTGTCACACGGCCAGAAACAGGCATATACATATTGAAAGTGGCGAGGAAATAAAAGTTGCAAATAAGGAATGCGCCTTAATATGAAACTTTTTTATGCCGCTATTGTGCAGTAGGCATTGATAAATGCCCCCCGTATTTGATATTTACCATAGCGTGCATGAGCCCTAAAGGTCCCTTCACAGGCTGCGGATTTTGTTGCAGAATTTTCTTTGACTGAAAACCAGTTCCATTGATTTTAATGGGGCAGTAAGCACATGGATTTCTTTAAGCTCAGTTCAAGGTAAATGGAACTCCTTTTCCTTTTATATTTTTCATGCCCTCCTTACCCGTTTCTGTCTCAAAAAACTGCCCCAAAAACCTATGTGTGAACCCTCCCTAAGGGTATATACACAATGCAGTGTATATTCATGCAGATTTTTCCACTGATTTCTGCACAAAAATTTGCTATTGGCTGATTTTCTTGAAACTTGCACTGAAAATCCACACAAACAATTGACATACTGCGGGTTTCAAAATCCGCACAAAAAAATCTGCACACTGTGTGCATAAAGTGTGAAAATCTCGACTGCTTAGCTGGTACTCTATTCGGGCTCATGCACACGACCGTGTGCTGGCCGTGATCGTATTGCGGCCTGCATACAGCGGGTCCGCAACGGGCACCGGTCGTGTGAATCACGGATCACGGACCCATTGCGGTCCCCAATGCACGGAACGGCCGGCGCATGAGCCCTTACACTGTAGATTTTCTGCATGAAATACGCACGGTGGGGCAGCTATCAAGACCCGCGTTTTACATGCTGGTCCCTGCCCTGCTTCCTTCAGATGCACCGCAATTATTAAGAGGTGCATGCACCTTAAAGGGCCTCTGTCAGCAGATTTGTTCCTACAGTATGAAACTAGCTGACCTGTTAAATGTGCACTCGTTGCTCTTAGAAGCCTCATTTGCATATAATAAAACATCATTTTTCTCAGCAATGCGGGCACATATGAACATGAGCCCAATATAGACGCCTTCAGCCTATAGACGCCTTCAGACACCTTCAGCTGTCCATGCGCACATGTAACAGGTCAGTCAGTGTCATTGGTACAAATCTGCTGACAGATGGACTTTGAGTGTGGGACAGAAAAGTGTAGCGTGAGGAAAATTGCTTAAGGGTCCATTCACACGTCCGCAATTCCATTCCGCATTTTGCGGAACAGAATTGCGGACCCATTAGTTTCAATGGGGACAGACGATGTCCCGGCTGGGATTGCGTTCCCGAAAAAAATAGAACATGTCCTATTCTTGTCCGCAATTGCGGACAAGAAAAGGCATTTTCTATGAGAGTGCCGGCGATGTGCGGTCCGCAAATTGCGGAACGCACATCGCCGATGTCCGTGTTTTGCGGATCCGCGGATCCGCAAAACACACACGGACGTGTGAATGGACCCTTAGGCCTCTTTCACACCAGCGTGTCCGGATTAGGTCCGGATGCGTTGCGGATGCGTTCAGTGAAAACTGTGCGATTTCATAGTCAAAGCCATTCAGTTTTGCCTGCGAATGCGTTCAGTTTTTTCCGCGCGGGTGCAATGCGTTTTGATGCGTTTTTCACGCGCGTGATAAAAAACTGAAGGTTTACAAACAACATCTCCTAGCAACCATCAGTGAAAAACGCATCGCACCCGCACTTGCTTGCGGATGCAATGCGCTTTGCGTGAAAAAAGCTGAATATAGAACATGCTGCGATTTTCACGCAACGCAGAAGTGATGCGTGAAAAAAAACGCACATGTAGACAGCCCCATTGAAATGAATGGGTCAGGATTCAGTGCGGGTCCTATGCGTTCACGTCACGCATTGCACCCGCGCGGAAAACTTGCTCGTGTGAAAGGGGCCTTAGAGAGGGACCTTGACCAGTTAGCTACTACTGCAGCCATGTAACCTGTAAGAACTGTGGAAACTGTACAATGTGTAAGAACTGCCAGTCCCTGCATGCTGAGAACTGTCACTAATGTGCTTGAACTTGATTCTTGAGAAAAAAAAACTGCAAGTAAAGAGTTCTACATTAAAACTGCCTCATCATGTCCTCCAGCGCTGCAGGGGATCAGGTCTTGCATCTCACAATTCCTCAACATCACGGGCTTCCCAAACCCCGATAATATAGGAGAAACCCCAGAACCAGGGAGTGTCCCACAAGGAAGAAAGATGCATCCTTCCCATCACAGTATGGCCCAGGCGATTGTCAGAGTGAGTAACAACTACAAGCAACATTCTTGCTACTATCACTCCTACTCTCTCACTGGCACCCTGCTGGAGCACCTTTGCTGATTTGACCCCTTTGTTAGGGTGCATTCACACGAGCATATGTATTTTGTGGTCTGCAAAAATATGGATAACGCCTGTGTGACATCTGTTTTTTTTGTGTGGATCCATTGCAACAATGCCTACCCTTGTCCGCAAAACTGAGTAGAATAGGACATGTCTTCACATGGAGTGCTGTCTGCATTTTTTGTGACCCCATTAAAATGAATGGGTCTGCATCCTATCCGCAAAAATACGGTCGTGTGAATGCACCAGTAACCTGCAATCCTACGGTAAAGTAGCAAAAGTTGCAACACCACACTTAACAGGGACAGCAACGGCCTACACATCCGAGTCACAGCTATACAGCAAAGATGGTCGTGTCTGGTACTGCAGCTGTGCCCCATTCACTCGAAAAACAAAAACTGTTGCCATTTCTGCAGCTAGAAATCCTTGAAAGGCAATGATGGTGCAGCATGCCGGCCTGCAGAGGATGCATGTGGTGGCGGCGTCAATGAGGGTGGACGTAGTACTCACAGAAACTATTCACTGATCCAGTGCTCTCTTTGCTGCCCATGTAGAAGATGACCTGTTGCTTTAAGCAGAGACATATGCAAACATTGAAAACAATGGTTATCCCGGACTGCTTTACTGCTATATGCACTGTACATGCTTACGTTTTTGATAAAAATTGTGAGGGCCCATCTACCAACAAAGTGGCCTCTATCAATGGTCGCATATGTCCCTGCGCATGAAGCAGTGTGCTGCTACATGTACTGGCCTTTGGTTTTGCATGGCAACCATGGCAGTGTGCAACTGTACTGTATGTTTCATTTCATATTGTTTGGGAGTGCTAATTTAAAGGGGTTGTCCCACCCAAAATTTTTTACAGTCAAACCAATACCTGGATCTCAGTACTTTTATAATTGCATGCAATTAAAAATTTAGCATAGCCACTAAGTTATTTAATGAAATCTATCTGTATAGCGCCACCTGCTGCTTTGAACCTGCTCACTGAGATGGCCACACATGCTCAGTTTCATCCTTCAACTGCCTCCTGAGCTGTGATAGGGAGAGCATGGACACGCCTCCTGAGCTGTGATAGGGAGAGCATGGACATGCCTCCTGAGCTGTGATAGGGAGAGCATGGACACGCCTCCTGAGCTGTGATAGGAAGAACATGGACACGCCTCCTGAGCGGTGATAGGGGGAGCATGGACACGCCTCCTGAGCGGTGATAGGGAGAGCATGGACACGCCTCCTGAGTGGTGATAGGAAGCGCATGGACACACACCCTGAGCTGCAGCAGAAAAGACCCTCCTCTGAGCTGTCAGCTTGATATAAATCTAGCAGAGCAATGAATGGGGAGATCTCTGGATCCATGTGAGGTACAGGGCCGGTTCTAGCTTTGTTAGAAAGAGGCCCCTGTGTACTATACGATACAATACACTTTATTGATGGAAGGGCAGAGATATGACTAATTTAATAAGAGGTATCTACCTCTTAATAAGTTTGGTGCATCTTACTCAAGCGCAGGCAGGTCACTTAGGCCTTATTCACAGGTCCGTAGTGTTTATGGATCCGCAAATTGCAGATCCATAAACACACCCGGCCGGCATCACCATAGAAATGTCTATTCTTGTCCGCAATTGCGGGCAAGAATAGGACATGCTCTACTTTTTTGCGTAGCTGTGGCCGTAAGATCAGCGGCACGCTCCGCAAAAACTGATGCGGAGAGCACAGTGTGTGCTCTCCGCATCGTTCCGTGCCCCATTCACAGTCAATGGGTCCGCATGTATTCCACAGAATTGCGGAATACATGCGGACATATATGCGGACGTGTGAATAAGGCCTTATGGTAACGGCACTCCTGATAAATCTCCCCCATAGTGCATGGTGAAGTCACATTAGCTATTTGCACCACAGAAAGTGCATAGTTAGCATCACAGTAAATGTTCTGACAACTTTAGCAGAATATCATGGTGCATTAGGACTAGAGATGAGCAAATCGAAGTTGTCAAAGTGGAATTCGGTCCGAATTTCAGGAGAAATTTGTTTAGTCTCAAAGTCGAGTTTCCTTGCACGTTTCGTGGTAACGAATCACACTTTTTCCGCTGCTGCACATGTTGGAACGAGGAAGTAAGAAGCCCGGGAACGAAGGATCACCCACAATGCCATGCATGCAGCCAGCAAGCCGATCAGCAGATAGCCAGCACCTTTGATGTCACAGCCCTATAAAAAGCCTCGGCCTGCTCGGTCTCCGCCATTTTCCAATGACCTTAGTGCAGGGAGAGACTTTGCAGGCACTACGGACAGTGTTTAGAAAATACTTTATTCACAAAAAATTACTATTGAGCAGTTCAGGGAAAGATTGTTCATAGTGTGTTTACTCTCATTTTATTGAACAAAAGTATTATTTGGATACAAAGCTTCGTTTCTATGCTTACAAATACTTACAGTTCACATTTTATACCATTATTTTCTAGTACCCTTATTATATACTGCTTATTGCAGTTTTCATATGAAGTGCCATCCAATACTAGCAAGAACAGAAAAATAGAAGGAAGAATAGGAAAGGAAAAATCAAGTGAAGGAGAAGAGAGGGGAAAAGAAGTACGTGGTGAGTATCTGACCTAAATTGTACCTCTCTCAATAATACAGGAAAGTTTGCAGAGTTAAGAAACTCAGCTAGGTTTTACACTAGATGGAATCCCCTATCCCTCTGGTCATGAGAATGTGCAATCAGTTCCTCTATTCTGAGCAAATGTCTGATTTCGCTTGCCATTCACAGAGAGAGGGTACTTCACCCGACTTCCAGTGCCTTGGTATTACCATATGCGCTGCCATGAGGAAAAACCCGGAGTAAGCGAAAGTAGTGTCACCTTGAGTGCGTTGGCTATCGTTTTCCCTGAGAATTTGCTATAGACCTGAAGAACCTGATCCCAGAATCTTTTTATAGCCTGGTAGGACCACCAAATGTGAAGCATAGTTCCTTCCTCTCTTCCACATCTCCAGCACATATTGGAAACATTCTATGAAGGGTCGATGGGCAATATTACCATCTGGATAGGATCTTGAAGTTTTGTGTGTGTTGCTACAGACCAGGGGTGCACAACCTGCGGCCCCCGATACCATTCTGTGCGGCCCCCAAACATCTGCTAAAAGCCATGTAGATCTATGTCTTATGGCTTCTTGCATGTATCTTTAATGTATTCTCCTATTAGATGGGAGTCCTAGAAGTGTAACTAGACATTTATAGTATATACTGCATGTTCAATATGCCAAAAATACAGTATTTCAGTTGGTAATACCCCTTTAGGTTTTATTTTCGGCCCTTGGAATTGGTTCAGGCTGACAATGTGGCCCCCAACGAGAAAAGGTTGTGCATCCCCTGCTATAGACAGTCCATGAGAGAACGTACACAGCTTGAGGATATGAGTATTCATAGTGTAGGGAAAGTATAGGGAGGCATTATCCACAGTGTAGGGAGAGAGCAGGGACCAATAGTGGTGTGTAAAGCCTGGGTAATAGGATCTATTCTATTACACCATGCTGCACTAATTGGGGATCCAAAGTGCTCTTATACTACTGATTTTAGTTTTTTTGCATTCTTTCATACATGAGTAATTCCAGTAATCCTTGATTCTGTTATTGGGGTGAAGTTGCGGTCTGATACAACCAGTTTTGAGGGTTTATTTAGTTTATATATAAAGTACATCCATTCATCCTTGTTTCTGGGGTGAATGTGCGACCTAATACTACAGATTTTAGGGTGCTCAAGTTACATTACATGTAAATATATCCTTTAATCCCTAGTTGTGGAGTTGGGGAGAAATAGTGGCCTGATACTATTGCTCTTACCCTTACAGTTTCTTTTAATGTACAGTATGTTGGACAGAGAGGTGATAGGCCCTTCTAAGGGAATCGGCAGTGTCCTCCTGGAGGAGGAAGATGGCGCATCATATTCAGACTCCTCAGACAGAAGGAGTCCAGTAAAGCAAAAACCAAGGATGGACAATAATTTAACCCCTCCACATGAGGCAGGAACATCTGTGTCTCCCCACATTATAGGGGTGTTTGCCCACATACCTACATCTAATGAAGTAATTACTGTCGATCTAATGAAAGAAATGCTTTCAATTAAAGGGCTTCTGTCACCCCCTAAAAGTCATTTTTCATTTTTGGCCTTAATAACCACTACAGGACCGCCTAACGCACGGATGCGTCCGGCGGGCGGTCCTGTAGTTCTGAGTGGGCGCGTCATCTCGCAAGACGCGAGATTTCCTGTGAGCGCGCGCACGTTCACAGTGCCGCGCGTCTCACTAGTTCTACTGATGATCAATCGCTGGCAGGCTGTAGATGCGAAATAAAACGCATCAAACATGTATATCAGACGCTGTTTTGTTAACAGCGTCTGATATACCTGCTACCTGGTCCTCTGGTGGTCCCATTTGCTGGGATCGACCACCAGAGGACCAGGTAACTATGTAAAGTTGCACCAAAGACTACACTACCCGCCCCCCCCCCCCGTGTCACTTATTAACCCCTTGTTAACCCCTTTGATCACTCCATCTAGATTCCCTGATCACCCCCCTGTCACTGATCACCCCCCTGTTATTGATCACACCCCTTGTAAGGCTCCATTCAGACGTCCATGTGTGTTTTACGGATCCGCGGATTCGCAGATCCTCAAAACACGTACACCGGCAATGTGCTTTCCGCATTTTGCAGATCCGCACATTGCCAGAACTATATAGAAAATGCCTTTTCTTGTCCGCAATTGCGGACAAGAATAGGACATGTTCTATATTTTTGCGGAACAGAAGTGCAGACCCGGAAGCGCGGACCCGTAATTCCGGATCCGAGCGAGACAGTCTGTCCCCATAGAAATGAATGGGTCCGCAATTCCGTTCCGCAAACAGAATTGCGGACGTGTGAATGGGGCATAAGGGTCCCTTATCACCGCCAGTTAGTTACCTACTTGTTAGGTAGCTAGCGCCCAGCCCACCGCACCGCAGTCACTGATTTTGGCAGAGATTTTTTCATCCACGATGATCGATGCGAATGAAAAAATCTGTGCCGTTCATTACCCGTATGCTCAATATAAGGAGAATCGCAGAAACTCCTAATGCTGGCCATACGTGTAATGATTGCGGAGACCCTCAAATGCCAGAGCAGTACAAACACCTCACATGTGACCCCATTTTAGAAAGAAGACACCCCAAGGTATTCCGTGAGGGGTATGGTGAGTTCATGTAAAATTTTATTTTTGTCACAAGTTAGTGGAATATGAGACTTTGTAAAAAAATATATATATATATCAATTTCCGCTAACTTGTGCCAAAATTTTTTTTCTGTGAACTCGCCATGCCCCTCACGGAATATCTTGGGTGTCTTCTTTCCAAAATGGGGTCACTTGTGGGTATTTATACTGTCCTGGCATTTTAGGGGCCCTAAAGCGTGAGAATCCAAATGCGTAAAAATGCCCTGTGAAATCCTAAAGGTACTCATTGGTATTAGGGCCCCTTTGCATCTTCAGGCTGCAAAAGTGTCACACATGTGGTATTGCCATACTCAGGAAAGTAGGGCAATGTGCTTTAGGGTGTATTTTTACATATAACCATGCTGGGTGTGAGAAATCTCTCTGTAAATGAGAGATATTTCTCTCACCCAACATGGGTATATGTAAAAATACACCCCAAAACACATTGCCCTACTTCTCCTGAGTACGGCGATACCACATGAGTGACATTTTTCTGCAGCAAAGGGGCCCAAATTCCAACGATTACCTATAGGTTTTACATGGCGGCTCACAATTTAGCCCCGCCCAAAATGCCAGAACAGTAAACACACCCCACAAATGACCCCATTTCGGAAAGTAGACACCCCAAGGTATTCACTGAAGGGCGTAGTGAGTCCGTCTGAGATATTTTTTTTTTTGCCAGAAGTTAGCAGAAATGGAAACTTTATTATTATTTGTTTTTTCCTCAGAAAGTGTCATTTTCCGCTAACTTGTGAAAAAAAATGAAATGATACATGAACTCACCATGCCCCTCCGCGAATACTTTGGGGTGTCTTCTATCTAAAATGGTGTGATTTGGGGGGTATTTATACTTTCCTGGCATTCTAGCACCTGAAGAAACATGACAGGTGCTCAGAAAGTCAGAGCTGCTTCAAAATGCCGAAATTCACTTTTTTGCACCATAGTTTGTAAACGCTAACTTTTACCCAAACCAATAAATATACACTTATTGGATTTTTTTTTTTTTATCAAAGACATGTAGAACAATAAATTTATAGAAAAATTTATATAGAAATGTAGTTTTTAAAAAAAAAATTACAACAGAAAGTGAAAAATGTCATTAAATTTTTATTAATAGCAAAAAAAGTTAAAATGTCAGCAACAATGAAATACCACCAAATGAAAGCTCTATTAGTGAGAAGAAAAGGAGGCAAAATTCATTTGGGTGGTAAGTTGCATGACGGAGCAATAAATGGGTAAAGTAGTGTAGTGCAGAATTGTAAAAAGTGGCCTGGTCATTAAGGGGGTTTAAGCTAGGGGGGCTGAAGTGGTTAAAATCCCTATTGTGCGATTATTCAATATATAGTGCTCTTACCTTTTTCTGTGGCTTAGTTTCTTTAAAAAATCGCACTTTTATAATACGTTATTACTTCTCTACCAGCAAGTAGGGCGAGAGAAGGAATCTCGCTTCATCAGCACTTCCACAGTGCGCCTGCGCCGAATGAAGACACGTAAGGCACAGGCGCGGGATTTGAAATGCAGACAGGGCCAGCCGGAGGAGGAGAGTGCTTGCTGGCCCTGTCAATCAACCGGAGGAGGGGCGTTTTTTTGAAAGGAGGATGCGGCGGCTACCATCAAGTAACCGCCCTACTTGCTGGTAGCGAAGTAATTAACATATTATAAAAGTGTGGTTTTTAACCACTTCAGCCCCCCTAGCTTAAACACCCTTAATGACCAGACCACTTTTTACAATTCCGCACTACACTATATTCACCGTTTATTGCTCCGTCATGCAACTTGCCACCCAAATGAATTTTACCTCCTTTTCTTCTCACTAATAGAGCTTTCATTTGGTGGTATTTCATTGCTGCTGACATTTTTACTTTTTTTGCTATTAATCAAAAATGACCGAAAATTTTTGCAAAAAAAATACATTTATCACTTTCTGTTCTGTTGTAAATTTTTTTTTAAAAAACTACATTTCTATATAAATTTTTCTATAAATTTATTGTTCTACATGTCTTTGATAATAAAAAAAAGTCCAATAAGTGTATATTTATTGGTTTGGGTAAAAGTTATAGCGTTTACAAACTATGGTGCAAAAAAGTGAATTTCCTCATTTTGAAGCAGCTCTGACTTTCTGAGCTTCTGTCATGTTTCTTCAGGTGCTAGAATGCCAGGATAGTATAAATACCCCCAAAATGACACCAATTTAGAAAGAAAACACCCCAAAGTATTTGCGGAGGGGCATGGTGAGTTCATGTATCATTTTATTTTTTTTCACAAGTCAGCGGAAAATGACACTTTCTGAGGAAAAAATAATAATAATAAAGTTTCCATTTCTGCTAACTTCTGGCAAAAAAATAAAAAATCTCCCACGGACTCACTATGCCCCTCAGTGAATACCTTGGGGTGTCTACTTTCCGAAATGGGGTCATTTGTGGGGTGTGTTTACTGTTCTGGCATTTTGGGTGGGGCTAAATTGTGAGCAGCCCTGTAAAACCTAAAGGTACTCGTTGATTTGGGCCCCTTTGCGCACCAGGCTGTAAAAGTGTCACTCATGAGGTATCGCTGTACTCAGGAGAAGTAGGGCAATGTGTTTTGGGGTGTATTTTTACATATACCCATGTTGGGTGAGAGAAATATCTCTCATTTACAGAGAGATTTCTCACACCCAGCATGGTTATATGTAAAAATACACCCCAAAACACATTACCCTACTTTTCCTGAGTATGGCAATACCACATGTGTGACACTTTTTTGCAGCCTGGGTGCGCAAAGGGGCCCTAAAACCAATGAGTACCTTTAGGATTTCACAGGGCATTTTTACGCATTTGGATTCTCACGCTTTAGGGCCCCTAAAATGCCAGGGCAGTATAAATACCCCACAAGTGACCCCATTTTGGAAAGAAGACACCCCAAGATATTCAGTGAGGGGCATGGCGAGTTCACAGAAAAAAAAAATTTTGGCACAAGTTAGCGGAAATTAATATATATATATATTTTTTTACAAAGTCTCATATTCCACTAACTTGTGACAAAAAATAAAATTTTGCATGAACTCACCATACCCCTCACGGAATACCTTGGGGTGTCTTCTTTCTAAAATGGGGTCACATGTGAGGTGTTTGTACTGCTCTGGCATTTGAGGGTCTCCGCAATCATTACATGTATGGCCAGCATTAGGAGTTTCTGCGATTCTCCTCATATTGAGCATACGGGTAATGAGATTTTTTTTTTCCGTTCAGCCGCTGGGCTAAAAAAAAAAAAAAAAAATGAACGGCACAGATTTCTTCATTCGCATCGATCAATGTGGATGAAAAAATCTCTGCCAAAATCAGTGACTGCGGTGCGGTGGGCTGGGCGCTAACTACCTAACAAGTAGCTAGCTAACTGACGGTGATAAGAGACCCTTATGCCCTATTCACACGTCCGAAATTCTGTTTGCGGAACGGAATTGCGGACCCATTCATTTCTATGCGGACAGACTTTGTCCCGCTCAGATCCGGAATTGTGGATCCACACTTCCGGGTCTGCACTTCCGTTCCGCAAAAATATAGAACATGTCCTATTCTTGTCCGCAATTGCGGACAAGAAAAGGCATTTTCTATATAGTTCTGGCAATGTGCGGATCTGCAAAATGCTGAATGCACATTGCCGGTGTCCGTGTTTTGCGGATCTGCAAAACACATATGGACATGTGAATGGAGCCTTACAGGGGTGTGATCAATGACAGGGGGTGATCAGGGAGTCTATATGGGGTGATCAGGGGTTAATAAGTGACGCGGTGGGGTGTAGTGTGGTGCTTGGTGCTACTCTACATAGCTACCTGTTCCTCTGGTGGTCGATCCCAGCAAATGGGACCACCAGAGGACCAGGTAGCAGGTATATCAGACGCTGTTAACAAAACAGCGTCTGATATACATCTTTGATGCGATTTATTTAACTTCTACAGCCTGCCAGTGATTGATCATCTCTGGCAGGCTGCAGTATAACTGCCGAGCCGCGCACTGCTGTGAACGCGCGCGTGCGTGCGCGTTCACAGCAAGTCTCGCGAGATGACGCACGGATGCGTCCGGCCAGAATAACAGGACCGCTGGACGCATCCGTGCGTTAGGCGGTCCTGTACTGGTTAAATAATAATGGCTTAGACATGCTGGGAGTTATAGTCGTCTCTTATTATACCTCCTGCGGTAATATGCTCTGAATTATGGCTGGGACGATGGATAGGGTAGGGTAGTCATCCGCCTAGGGTGCCACTTTGCTACCCATAAAGGGGGGCACACTCATGGTGGTCTAACTTCACAAGCCTCAGGCCACTAGGCCTCAAGCCTGTGAGTCATTAGAACAGCGCAATAAGCCGCAATTACATCTACGCAACCTCCTGCGCTGGGTCTCATATGATGACGTGAGACCCAGAGCAAGAGTGGTGATGTCATTGGTACCACATGCATCAGGATGCAGAAACACAGAAACACAAGGCACAAATAATACAGACAGCAGCGGGGGCATGAGAGGGAGTTGTTGTGTGTTTTTTTTTTTTTTTTTACACTAAATGTCTGCACTGCTGGGGGCACCAGGGAAGGCTGGCCCTATGGGAGAAGCATTATATATTGGGACTAGTGGGGGGCACTGCAAGGGGACATCAGAGCCACTGGGAGGAATATGGTTATATTATTACTACTAGAGTACCGTTGGAGCATTATTACTATTTGACACACTATGGAGGGCATTGCTACTAATAGAGGCTATCTCGGGGAGTATTATCACTATTGGGGGCACTATTACTAATGAGGGCAGTCTTGGTGTATGTATAGTATAGTGCTTGTGGACATGGGGGGGCACAGCAGACACAGTATTAGTAGTAGCTTCAAGAGGTCCTCCAGGTTTTTTCATATTGATAACCTATCCTCACAATAGGTCATCAATATCAGATCAGCGGGGGGCCGACACCCAGCACTCCCGATGATCAGCTGTTTGAGGAGACAGCGTTTGCTGTGTGCACAGTCCGTCTCCCTCCTCTCTTCCTGCTCTGCTGCTGTATGTCTAAGGGACAGCAACAGTGAACAGCACGTGCCGTCTCCTCAAACAGCTGATTGGCGTGTGTGCCGGGGGT
The DNA here is from genome assembly GCA_033119425.1 of Bufotes viridis. Taxonomy (NCBI): domain Eukaryota; kingdom Metazoa; phylum Chordata; class Amphibia; order Anura; family Bufonidae; genus Bufotes; species Bufotes viridis. Next base: position 33,047,840 of record CM065599.1, on the reverse strand, counting down.
CGGACTGTACTTTTCTGAACAATAACTCCTTTATATCACCTATGGTCCCACCCCAAACACATACCTTTCTGACTAACCGAATCGGTGCTACCTGGAAAGGGATAAAAATGTTCTACCTTCAACTTTCAGAACCTTACTTAGACTTCTAGAGTATATATAAAAAAAAATGGGGAAAAAGACCAAAATATAGACATCTCTTTCTCAGTGGAAAAAAGCATATGTAACATCAATATGCAATTCTCATGAGACACACGTCTTATACAATACTGTATATGGATATGATATTTCATACTTATGTAAAATTGACAGTAGTACTGTTGATATGATTATGGACACTCAAATACCTATCTATATCATTGTTCGTATATGTAAAAATATGCAAACACCTTTTCTTATCTGCGTTAACCAGCCGGATATGTCGCGCTTTTATTGTTGATAAAATACCAATAAAGAACCACTGAAACAGGTGTATGAAAAATAATGTAATTGGTATCAGAAAATGTGAATGCAAAGAAAAGTAAAAGTAAGTAAAACATAATAAAAACTAGATAATTTTGGCACTGCTGTAATTGTACTGACCTGCAGAATAAGATCATCATGTCATATTTAGCAAACAGTAAATGCAGTAAAACCAAACCCAAAAAACAATGTCATTATAGCATTTTATTTCCAATTTAGCCCCACAAAAAAAGTTTTTTTACTGTTTTCCAATACAATATATGCTAGATTAAATGGTAATAGGAAAAACCAAAAAAAGGGTTCCAGCACTTCACTAACGTTGCAAGCCAGTAGTTTATTGTGGTGGTAAAATAGCTTTACAACAAGTAGATCCCCATAATTGTCGTGCTCCTGTACAGTTGACGCATTTCGGACATCAGTACTTACTCATAACTGTGAGTAAGTTATGGGTAAGGACCGATGTCCGAAACGCATCAACTGTACAGGTGCACGACAATTATGGGGATCGACTAGTTGTAAAACTATTTTACCACCACAATAAACTACTGGCTTGCAATGTAAGTGAAGTGCTGGAACCCTTTTTTTGTTTTTTCCTATAGCCAAGAGGTCTCACTCGTGTTTCGTTGCACCGAGGGTTAATTGCACAAGACAGTTAAGCTGGATACCCATGTATATTTGTAGATTAAATGGTGTCATGAAAAAATAGAACTTCTACTGCGAACAAGGAGTGGAACAAGGAGATGGAAAAGGAGCAGCAGGGTGCAGGTAAGTGTGCTTCCCTCCATAGGTCCAGCAGGTAGAGGGGAGCCAAAAAGTATTAAAAAGCAGAACCTCTTTAATTATTCTATGGTCCATTTCTGATACTTGTTACAACAATGGGTGTGGAACCACTGTGTTAACTAACAGGTTTGACTTCGGGCTAATTCTTAGGGTATTATCCTGGCAGTCCCCTGGTATTCACCTTTTAACCCCTGTACTAGTTCTGGATCCTCTGTGTGGTTAGGAGCTGACCCATGGTGGTTAAAGACACATGTGCAGAGCACTGAGAGGTCAGGGAACAGTCCAGGGTCAGGGCAAGCAGTGAATGGTTGTTATGAAGATCAGGCTCAGGTCAGGTCAGGCAGTAGAGGGTCGGAATACAGTAAATGGGTAGAGGTCAGTACACGAGCAGACAACAGGATGCAGCACACCTTTGCAGGAACTTAACAAGCTAAGTAACCTATTGCTCAGACACCAGTGTCGGACTGGAGTGCCATCAGTAAAATATATTCTGGGGGCCTACTGTATAACTACAAGAAATATTGTCAGCTCGTATTGGGTCAGACAGCAGCAAGACGCTACAAAATGATTATGGGGGTCCCTGATGAAAGATGATACTGGCTGGCCTGCCTGTTTACCTACAAGTCATCTCAGCCCCCTGATGCATCTATAATAATAAACTGGGTAGTTTGTTACAATCTCCAACCAGTTATTTATATGAACATTGACTGGTTGAGATGCTGTATGCTGCATATCTACAGTATATATACCGCAGTCAGTCTATTGTGCCTCTTGCAAGGTCTAGGGGTCCACTTTGCTCAGGGGCCCACCTGGGGATTCCCCTGTAGGCCTATCGAAGCTTGTCAGACACCCTACCATTGGGGAAGGTGCTTCGAGTACACACAGGTAACCAGCCCTATGGGCTGCAAAAGAAAGGCTAAGCCGGCAAGCAGGCCGCAGCCTGCATGGAGGGGCAAACGTGCCCCATTCGCAGGACCCACTTGGAAGAAGAGGAGAGTAGGCGTGGCGGGTCCACGCCACCAAGAGGCAGAGAACTGGCTCAGGTTAGCGGAGCTATAGCACCCTTAAGCTGCCACTGTAACAATGTCCACTGTAGGCACTTTTTACAGTGGTCATCAGGACTCGGGAGACACCATGGGTGACCAGTTTGTGGCTATGTAGCCCATTACACAGCAAACGGTGATGTAGTGTGTGTGTGTGTGCTGACACAGCCAGCATTAACTTTTCCACCAGTTTGTGTTACAATAGGTCTTTTGTGGGATAAGGTGCAGCCTTTGTTCTTAATGAACATTAATGAGCCTTGGGCAACCATGACCCTGTGGCCAGTCCCCCCCATTGTCCTACCAGTGGATGGCAGGAAACCTTCAGAGGACCTGTTATTTTGAAGATGATCTGACCCATTCTTCTAGCCATCACAATTTTGCCTTTTCATCTTAGATTCTCTTATGTAATGCAAAGCTAATAAAACCTAGCATTCTTCTTGATTGACAATGAACATGCCAGGCATTGTCTACCATATCTGTGCTTAATTTGACATTGCTGCACTCATTACCGGTCTGTATTACAGTTTGGAGCATTAGATAAAGGAAAAGTTAACTTTTAGCAGCATGTCATGTAGTTTTCCTCTAGACCGCGCTGTGCATTGTAGATATTGTCATTGAAATCTAAACTCTGTTGTCTTTAGGATGTGCTCTTGTCTTTATTATCCTCTCTGTACAGCCTTGAATTTTTCAGGCCATTGTTTCACAGTTCAAGTGCCATTTACAAAATCTCATGAACAGACGCTCAGCCTTTGTTACATTCAATGAATACTTGATATATTTTTTATTCTCATCCTGCCAGAGCTCTCTGGATCTGGCATAGCTGGATGTTACCACAATGCCCACTGGCCCCATTGACTATAATAGGATACAGTGGAGAACCGGCCCCTACCTGGCAAATATGCTGGGATTTGGCTGGACAAAAACTGTTGTCTGTAGAGCGGGAGATCAGAGAGAGCGCCCAGCAGAAGAGCAGGAACTTAGATCCAAAGCCCAAAGGTCAGAGTGAGTATCACTGGGGAAATTTAACCTTGCTAGAGACAGTTTGGAGCCATAGTTAGCATTGTGGAGCACTATAAACCCCCTTATGTCGGACTGTCACTAAAACTCTTAAACGAGCCACACACCTATTTCGATAGCAACGCACTCTCAAATTGGAGAATTGCCTCTGCTGAGCTAACCAACCTGGAAAGACCATCTATAACCATGTCTAACAGTGAACATAGCACCCGGCCGGGCTGCATCGACCAAACACCTGCCACTGCAGTAACCTGCTTCATGCCTCTAACCATGTTGTTCTACTTTGAAGCCCCCTTAATTGGCCAGTTAGAGGGGGCTTCCCTCCAATAAAAAAAGTCCTGGCCCCAGCCAGAGAGGAGGACAGCAAAGCAGATCTTAGAAAGATTAAGTACAACCTTTTGAAATTAGGACTTCCTCTGAACTCAAGATGCTTTTCTTTGGGAGGTGACAACAGGCTGGGGAATCTCTAAGAAACTTTGTCTTGTGCTTTCAAGAAGCCCTGAAGACTGTTATTCACATAGACCCCGAGAGGCTCATAGTCAGGATTAAACCCTGAGAGAGAACTTTATTGAAGGTGTTGCTGCTGAGACTCTAAAGAGGCAACTGAAAATGCTGTCAGCCCAGGTCCCAGATACTCTTTTATTGGACTTTTATGAGCTTCCCGTTGGTATCTTGAGGAGGGACTGTAGGCCTGAATCTGGCTAGAACAGTAACTTGTTGCCCATTCTGCCTGCAGACCACAGCCATACCGCTAAGCATGGAGTCCAAGCTGCTGTCCCAGATGCAGTTGCTTCTCTAACCGACCAAGTCTCCTTCCTAGCTGCAAGCATGGAGAAGATAAGGAAACAGTTGGAGCAGCTGGAACAGTGTCCCAAGACAGAGAGAAGAACTCTGCCTCTTTTTAGTCCTAAAGGGAATAAACACCAGACAACAGGTAGGCTGTAGGACGAATGGTACAAAGAGATTAAGAGATCTATCTGCAAATATTCCCATAAATGTGGGCCCACAGAGAAAACCTGTTGGCAGTTGAACAGGCATCCACCGAGGCCAAGGACCAATCCTCCAGCAATGACAATCTTGTGCCCGTACACTGGTATTGGGAGCCTACCCTCCAGATTGGACAAACTAAGCTCCTACATCAAGAAGTCATTGTTATCTGGGTGCATGACAAATATAACCTAGCCATTGTCCTTGGTATGAATTTACTGTACTTGAAGAAATCTATTCCAACAGCACCTCAGGCAACTCAGAGGGTTATTTATCCAACCATTAAGATGTTGTCTGCCCAACAGAGATTTGTCAACCAAAAAGGGTATATGTGCCGTGCTTGCAATAAGGATGTACAGCCTGTCTCGTTTCAACCAGGAGCAGGCAAGACTTGTCTGTTCTATGCTCCGCTTGGTGAGGAAGTCCAGTACCTTCAACCAGTCTCCCGTTTATTATTGTGCCAAGGCAAAGGCCTGTGCCTGGGATGGATAAGTGTGCTTGTCACCAGAAGCTGCCATTCCGCTGAAGTGTTGGAGAGACCGTAGAAAGGCCCACCTCATGGTCATGATGGCGGGAAGACTACCCAGTGTGGAGGCGTCTCCTCCACCATAGTCTCTGGTGGGAGAGATACAGGTAGAAGTGGATATTTTTCGAGGCCCTATGCTCGTTCCAGTTGTTCTCAATCCACTGAGGGGAACATAGGCCGTAGCCCCCCCTAGCTTTTCAAGGGAGAGGCTACCGTGACGAGAGGCTGCGACTACCGAGTCCTGACCTCTTGGCTAAATACATATCACGGATGTCCCTGGGGATTACAGAGCCTACCCCTGAATGCTGCGGAGCCTTCAGAGCACTGGCATAGGGATCACCATAGCAGCCATAGCAATGGCTATGGGGCCCTACACCACTCGGGGCACGGGCCGTTGGCTGGGGATTTAGGGCCGGCGTCACCCATAAGCAAGGTACGCCACCGCGCAGAGCGCACTCTTGCTGGGGGCGCCGTCGCCGCCTCCTAGCTAATTTATTCACTGCACCTCTGTGAAATTGAAGAGAAGCGTCGCAATCTCGCACAGGCGCACTGGCAGAGGCATGCACCATCTTCCTGGCCTTTGCCAGTGCACCTGTGCGAGATTGCGACGCTTCTCTTCAATTACACAGAGGCAAGTGCAGTGAATAAATTAGCTAGGAGGCGGTTCTGGGCGGGGAGGAGATCTGTGGATGACACTGATGGGGGAATCTGTGGATGACACTGATGGGGGAATCTGTGGATGACACTGATGGGGGAATCTGTGGATGACACTGATGGGGGAATCTGTGGATGACACTGATGGGGGAATCTGTGGATGACACTGATGGGGGAATCTGTGGATGACACTGATGGGGGAATCTGTGGATGACACTGATGGGGGAATCTGTGGATGACACTGATGGGGAATCTGTGGATGACACTGATGGGGGAATCTGTGGATGACACTGATGGGGGAATCTGTGGATGACACTGATGGGGGAATCTGTGGATGACACTGATGGGGGAATCTGTGGATGACACTGATGGGGGAATCTGTGGATGACACTGATGGGGGAATCTGTGGATGACACTGATGGGGGAATCTGTGGATGACACTGATGGGGGAATCTGTGGATGACACTGATGGGGGATCTGTGGATGGCACTTAGGGGGGGATCTGTTTACAGCGATGCCGGCGGATTAACCCCTTCTATGCCGCAGTTCGCGCTAACCGCAGCATAGAACGGATTTGCTGCGGGTGAGGGAGCACATCAGGTCCAAGTGCTGCTGTGACGGGAACCCGATGCGTGAGAAGGCAGCCGGATGCCGTGCAGAGGCTTCCCAATGCCTTGCACAGCATCGGGATCTGCCTTCTACAGGTGCCTAGGAGATCCAGGAGATACTGCTCAGTATAGTACACTAACAGGCAATGCTTTACAATACAGAAGTATTGTAAAGCATTGCAGAGGGGGATCAGACCCCCAAAAGTGAAAGTAAAAAAAATAAGTGAAAAAAAAAAAAGTTGAAAAAAGTGTTTAATGAAATTAATAAAGTGAAATAAAACAAAAAAAAAATGCCCCTTATTGTTTAATAAAAAAACAGAAAAAAAGAAAAAAAACACATATATTATGTATCGCCGCGTCCGTAATGACCGGCTCTATAAATATATCACATGATCCACCCTGTCTGATAAACACCATAAAATATAAAAGATGGTGTAAAAAAAAAAACAATTTTTGTCAGGAAGGAGAAAACTGGCCTGGGGTAGAAGAGGTTAAGATCTGTCAGGGAATTTTAAAACTGGAGAAAAAGGCTTCAGTTTTATCCCTAGTCATTGTCTGGGGGACAAAACTGAACAAAATGGAACGCAGCACACCAGAATGCATTCTGTTCGGCATGTGAACGCAACCAAACAGGACACAAAACAGTTGCAAGCCGTATCAAGATGCATCAGGCATGAAACACCATGTAAGTCACACGGAAAAAAAAATTGATCCGGCGCCTATTGACTTACAATGGTTTTAGTGTTGTCTTGTTAATTTTAGACATAATGCAACCAGATCCATTCAGAACGCATGCAGCTGATTGCATTATAATAATGGAAGTGTTTTTGCTGATCCCCCTCCTGGATCCAGCAAAAACCTAGATGTGAAAGATGCCTGACCATGCTCCTGGAGCAGGGAACGAGCTTCACAGACCCTGCTGCCTGTGAAGGAAAACAGCTCAGACACCCATCACCTAGAACAACCACCAGGCCATACCAACTTAATGCCTGTATCACAGAATGGACACCCACAAATGGCATTACATTTCTACACAACCAGCCACCATACCTCCTTATCTGGTGCCAGAAGCTGCACTTTGTACTAACTGCTGCTGGATGTGCCAAAGTTATATTTTGTACTAAGTAAAGGGAAACTTTTATACTTCTGACCTGATTCTTCAAAGCACCTTTCCACTGTACTGATTCCCAGAGAGCAATGGCCTGAGGGAGTACACCGTGACAGAACACCTCATCAGGGCCACTACCACTCTTATCCTCTGCACTGGCTCCACCGGGGCTCACTGCAACCATTTTCAGCTTTGTAGTGCAACCTGTACACTTCTGCTTCTGCTCTACAACTAGGACAGGGCCCCTCCTTCCACTGGGCCCCTGTGCGCGGATCCAGCTGCCCAGACAGCATGTCTACGTCTGGTTTAGTATTTTTTTATTTATTTTTTTGTGGCCAGCAGGGGGCTCCCTGATATCAAGTATTTGCCTTGTTTGCATGGTGGTAAAGTTAGCCCTTGCATACAAGTTGCATCAGAATTGTGTACAAAGTGGGACTTGAATGGTTGAGAGTTACTTTCTGTTCCGGCACAGAACATCTGGCTGGCATGTCCTTGACATGATGTCTGTGTAGTAAGTGCGCATAATAAAGAACAGAGATTCAAGTGGTGTGTAGTCGCAGCCTCTTGTAGACAGATCCGGTCAACAATCCGCCTGACATGGAATAGTCGCTCCTGATTGTTGATTGTGATCCCGCACACATTACAGCGTTTCTTCTCCCTGCCATACCACAGAACCAAATTAAGCTCGGGAACTCTAATTAATTCCGATGAGAGGCTTTGCCGCTAATCAGCACCACAGTTTGAAGACAATGACAACCTCCCCACAAAGCAGGCGGGAGGCATAACAAGTACAGATCTGCTTAATTAGATTTTAATTATTGCCAGCTACAAACTGGCTCGGTTTGCCATCTGCATTCTGATAGCAATGGGAAAGTGGACTCTCATTTGCTTGCGCATTGTTGAATGAGCAGAGCAATAAAGCGTTCTCGGGTTCCCTGTATACTGGTTTATGGCGCTGATCGTCCTAATTGAGTACATCTGTTTGAGGAGATAGCATTGTAAGTGGGAATGTCAGACTTGTTCTTTCTTGGTGGAGTGATAATAGTACATAGCTGTACTCGGAGTCATGTAATCCACAATTACAGGCTGCTGTCTGGACAGTTAGAAGCCATTTACGGATAACCACTGCTTGGATGTAATTGTGGTTTCTTAGTTTTTGAAGCAGCATCAAGGCAGTAGTGTTCCGTTCCAAACCATTGCAAGCGTCCTTCAAGATAACCGCCTAAGGACCAAAGATGAAGGGTCCAGAAATGACCTACCTGTAGATAAATTCTTACTTATTGCAGCGCAGGATTAAATCCAGCACGCCCTATCCTTGTTCACCTGACGGCAGATGCAAACTGACAGCTAAGCTGCCACAATACACATTGATTTATCTGTAAATGCCTCCAATACCAGCTGGAATGCAACTAACATGTATGGACAAATTGAGGATATGCAGCAGATTTGCCATTGAGAATTTCCGTGCAACAAATCTGTATTGTTATACCATACCAGCAAAGTGGATGGGCTTTAAAGAACACTGCACACTGTATATAAGGCTTTATGCACACAAACGTATTTTCTTTTCGTGTCCGTTCCGTTTTTTCTTTTTTTGCAGGATGTATGCGGGACCGTACATTTCAATGGGTCCACAAAAAAAAATCGTAAGGTACTCCGTGTGCATTCCATTTCCATGTCCGCAAAAAAAAACAAAAAAACATGTCCTGTTAGTGTCCGCATTACAGACAAGGATAGTACTGTTCAATTAGGGGCCAGCTCTTGGATTCCGCAAAATACGGACGTCATCGGTATTTTTTTGCTGATCCGTTTTTTTGCAGACCGCAAAATCCATACGGTCATGTGCATGAAGCCTAAAAAAAAACTGCTAAAGTTGACCACCGATGTAGATTTAAAATCTGCGGAATGTCAATTTATAATGGGGATCTCCACCTCGGATTTCACCCTTTGCAATGGAGAGGATGAAATTCACAGCCATTTCTGGCAATATAACATGTAACACAGTAACCGTTTTTGCTGCAGCAGACAATAAATGATGCATCAGATTTATTCTTTTTTTTTGTCAATTCTCTTTTTATTGAGAGAAAAACAGATAATACAAATGAAACAAAACATATTGTTACAAACAATCTGGTATAAGGAGCAATAATGCTGAATATCAGGCAATGCATAATACAGTTTAAGGCTTGGAGTAGCAGGCTTTCTGCATTGTGTAAGGTCTATATAGGTGACAGTGTGAAGGCAACAGAGCATTTATGTAGACGCAAAACCTCTAGACTGATATAGCTGAGGCTAATCAAAGATTTGTCTTACCAGTGTAAAAGAAAAAAAAGGGTGGGTGGGGAGGGGATGGGATGAACAGGGTTAGGGAAAGTAACGGGTATGTTTGCAGACATAGCACTTTGCGGTTTCAATGCAGTTCTTAAGTGCCTAGTGTGAGAAAAGATTTTATGTTGGTTGAGTTAAGGCATCAGCTATGTGTGGGTAGAGCATATAGGCAGACCCAGTTGTGCACCTACTCACTAGAGGCATTTCAAGCTTCCCCAAGAAGCAACTTCCACGACGACTGGGCATAAGCCCTCAGGATGAAAGTAAAGAAGCAGCTTCCAGGCTGTGTGTGAGAGGTGGACTGGGCGCATACTAAGTATGTGGTCGCAGAAGTGTGTTATGAAGCAAACCGTCTGTGAGCTCCCCATGGGCCGCATATCTTCAAAAAGGATGAACGCGTGTGTCTCTCAATGAGCCAATACGCCAAATCTATATAACTGGTCAACCTTCTCTATCCAAGACTGGGTTACAGGTGTTTGGTCACTTTTCCAGAGATAGGGTAAAAGTAACCTTGCAGTAGTTAAGAGCATAGTGGGTAGGTTGTGTTTAGAGGGGGTGAAGTCCTCTTGTGGGCACCAAAGAAGGACTAATTTGGGTGTCCGTGTCAGACTAATAGAGCAGATTAGGTTTATCAGAGAGCTCACATCTGCCCAGAAGGGTTGTATTTGTGGGCAAAACCACCAGATATGGGAACCACTCCAGCATCGGTCAGATATATCAGGATTAATTCTATGTAGAAACTTGGGGGTCTTGTATCACCTGGTCAATAATTTGTATGAATTTTCCTGTATTTTAATGCAACGATTAAACCCATGAGAATGGGTTAGAATGAAAGCTTTATCTGGCTCTGTGAAAGTTATCTCAAGCTCTCTCTCCCAGGCCCGTAGGAAATAAATTGTCTGTGGCATGGCGGAGAGAATGGATTTATACATCAGAGAAAGTAACCTTTCAGGGAGCTTAGTCTTCTCCAGCAGTTGTTCCAACCAAGAGCTGGTTCTGGAGGGGTTGCAAGGCAATGTTAGGTTTCTTAAGTCCCTATGAAAGTCTAGAAGATGGAGAAGAGGAGTTGATTGGACCCTGGGGAGCGATAATATGATAGTCCAGTTCAAACTACCATCTAGCATGGTGATCTCTTTGAGGGGGAGATTAGATAGCTGGGACCACACTCCCGAAGGTTGTATAACCCCTGGGTGTCTATAGGGCTGTAGGAGATCAAGAGGTAGATTGGGAGAAGGGAACTGAATAATCTGAGCTTCATAGAGTCCAGACCAAATGGTCAATGGGCTTTTCAGAAAAATTGACTGGTGCGTGTCTTTTGAGATAGGTTTTAGCCCCCACAATATTTGTCTTTCTTTAGCAGAGAGGAGGTATTGCTCTAGGTCAGCAGAAAGATTTGGAGGGGGGAAAATCATTAGGGATGCACATCTACTCATTTGCACAGCCTTATAATATGTTTGTAAATTCGGAAGACCAAAGCCTCCAAATCTTCTTTCTTTTCTTAATGTGGCATATGCTATCCTAGAGGATCTTCTGCCCCAGAGGAAAAAGGAGAACATCCTCCGCGTTTCTGTAAAGAAGAAGTGAGGGAGCTGAATGGGAAGGATTTGCATTAGATAGAGGAACTTGGGTACTATGTAGGTTGTAGGTTTTTAGAAAGTTTTCCGAATCATCCAGGATATAAAGGGGATTTTTAGGATCTGAACTGAGCTCGGACGGATTGCAATAATGGGGTGTATTTTAGCAAGTACAGCTCATTTAAATTGGCCAATATATGGATCCCTAAATATTGTAAACTTTTTAGAAGTCCAAGCAAAATGTGTGGATTTCCTTTAATGCAGTGATAGCAGAGGCTGGGCAAGAAATGTTTAATGCTACCGATTTGCTATAATTGATCTTGAAATTGGACAGGGTTCCAAATTAATTGAATATGGATAGTAGACGAGGAAACGAGGTCGAAGGATTAGATGTCATGTTAAGAAGATCATCTGCGAATGCTGGGGTCAGGTGAACATGTATACCTACCGAGATTCCATGAATCTCGGGGTCTTGCCTAATTTTACAGGGAAGGGTTTTCATTACCATAATAAACAGGGCAGGGAAGAGTGGGCAGCCCTGTCTAGTGCCATTGAGTATGTTGAACAAAGGGGACAAAGTGACATTTATTTTTATTCTTGCCGAGGAAGTGGAATAGAGAGTGAAGATCGCTTGTAGGAATTGGCTTGGTATTCCGAAGCTGGATAGGGCTGCCGACATAAATTGCTAGCTAACCCTATCAAGCGCTTTTTCCGCCTCAGTGCTAAGTAAGGTAAGGGGAGAATGTGTACTTTACACTCATGATATAAATCTGAGCAGACGTATTGTATTTTCTTTTCCCTGTCTGCCAGAGACAAAACCCACTTGTTCCTGATAAATGATGAAAGGGAGTACCACTTGTAAACGTTGGGGCAAGATTTTTTCCCACCATTTGACGTCAGTGTTCAGGAGCAGGGGCTTAGCTATAGGGGGTGCAGAGGTAGCAGTCTCTACCGAGCCCAGGAGCCTGAGTGGGCCCAAAGACCTTGGTGCCACATAAGGAGACACTGGTATTATAGAAAGTGCATGCTGGTCAAGTTACACCTCTGGCTGGAGGGAAGGGGTTAGGGCAACAATTTGGCAAGGGGGGGGGGGGCTTTCAATTTTTGCCTTGGGCAGCACCAAGTATGTGCTTCCCTGGCCACAAAGCACCAGTGGCGGATCCAGAGCCTGATCTCGGGAGGGGCAATTCCAGATAGTTTTGTGGCGGGCCAGGGGGTAATATAACTGAGGAGGGTTATCATGGGACTCTATATACACATAGGACACCCGCAGACTTCTCCCCTCTATATACAAATAGGACACCCGCAGCTATTCTCCCATAGATATGCCGTATGCTTTCTGCATGCGGATTTTCACACAGATTCATTGGAGTTTTCTATAAAATATGCAGCTAGAAATTATTTTACTATATATGACCATCCACATGTCCTGGTCATTTCAGTTTGTTTTTATGTTAGGCCTCATTCACACCAGCCTGTTCAGCACGTATTCACACCTGGCAGATCAGTTGAACTTGCAGGAAATTCTACAGCTGTTCATTTGGATAAAATAATATTTCTGTGGAAATCTGGCAACTGTGAACAGAAGGTTTATTACAACTTGCGGTTTGGCAGCTATTTATCAAAAATAGGGTTAAAAAACTGACTGACCAGGACATGTGGATGGTCATATATAGTAAAATAATTTTTGCTGTAGGTTTTATAGCAAATCTGCAATGAATCTGTGTCAAAATCTGTATGTTGTGTGGATTTAAACACAGATTCATTGCAGATTTGCTATAAAATCTAAAGCAAAAATTATGTTACTGTATATGTTATCTGACCATCCACATGTCCTGGTCAGTCAGTTTCTTTAACCCTATTTTTGCTAAATAGCTCCCAAACTGCAAGTTGTAATAAACCTTCTGTTCACAGTTGCCAGATTTCCACAGAAATATTATTTTATCCAAATGAATAGCTGTAGAATTTCCTGTTCAGGTTCTGATCTGCCATGAAAGCTGATGATGGGGAGTGCTGTGCTGCCTACACTCACTAGAGCCAGAGACTAATACACACAACTAGCCTATGCATGAGGTGCTGAGGAGGAGGAGGAGGTCCCCTACCTAGAAAGGCTGGCTGGTGGAGTCACAGACGGGCTCACTGGCTGGAGGAGGAGAGAGGAGAGGCTGCCTTGCCTGCTCCTGCACGAACAACAAACAGTACGAGCTCCTCAGAGGTCTGGGAGGGGCGGAGGGCTGGTACATCATGTGATGTTATCCCTAACCAATCAGCAGGCCTGTATCAGTCTCACTGTCTCTCTGACAAGCCTGCTGATTGGTTAGGGATACTTAGTGCACAAAACATCATGCCGACTTCCAAAAGGAGGACTTCTGGCCGTCCGTCCTGGCCTTGCGTGGCCTAAAACCGGACGGATGGCCACCCTACACTGCAGTCTGTCAGCTTTTATTCTCGGGGCACTACCCCGCTGCCCCCTGATCCGCCAATGCAAAGCACTGAGAGAAGGGGGGCCCAAGCTGAACTCTTGCACCAGGGCCCATGAGCCTTTAGCTACGCCCCTGTTCAGGAGTGAAATTGGGCGGTAGCTCCCGCAATCCAGTGGGTCTTTTTTGTCTTTATAGATCACTGTGATGTGAGCTTCTAGGGCTTGCTTTGGCAAAGTACTACCGGTAAGAAGGGAGTTACATACGGTTGTGAAGTGAGTTATTAAGGTGTTCTTAAAGGTTTTATAGTATTGGATAGTAGTGTTGAGCGCAAATATTCAAATAGCGAATTTTTTTAGCGAATATTGGCACTTCTCAAATTCGCAAATATAACGCTATATATTCGCTATTTCGAATATTCTTATATTTTTTTTTTTCAAAGTTGTTAATCCTTGTTGCTCTCTGGTTGTCCTACCACTTCCCAAAAGCTGTTTTTACCTGTCCGGAGGATTCCTGGCTCCCTGCCCGCTCCAGTCAATGCCCGTTGCCGCTTCTGCCGACTTCCCGTCATATACTCGCATTGCAAATTCAACTTAGAGCTGGGTCCCTAATGGTTGGATTGCTAGAATATAACGAAGATTGAGAATATAGTGCTATATTCGATATCTTCATTATCTTTGTCAATTCTAGCAATCCAACCATTAGGGACCCAGCTCTAAGTTGAATTCGCGATGCGAACATATACTCGCATTGCGAATTCAACTTAGAACTGAGTTCCTAATGGTTGGATTGCTAGAATATAACAAAGATTGAGAATATAGTGCTATATTCAATATCTTTGTTGATTCTTCTAAGCTAATCCAATAGTAAATTTGCCATAAGACATAAGCGAAGGATTTGGGATCTTTTCCGTGGCTCATTCAGACCTCTCGCGTTCAAAGATGCAACTACAATGAAAACCATGATACCAACAACAAAAGTGCACAATATGCATCACAATCTCCCATAGTGAAGGGAAAAACTGGTAGGTGAGGGGATGGGCATTTCAGGAAAGAAGGGGAAGGTAAATTGTTTAGGGCTATGTAGATAAAACAAGCTCGAAAAAGGGTGGCAGGTTGCCACAACAATAGTGTGAGTACAAGCTCCACAGAGCACCTGAGATAAAACATAACACCCCTGTCTATAACAAATCTGGGGGGTCTCTCAGGAGGGGGGTCTCATAGAGCACCTGTCTCTATAATGGACCGGCAGGGTGGGTGTAAAACCAGAATAGGTAAGAAGCCGGCTAAACCCCAGCGTAGTGTGGGGAGAGACGGTTTGTGGTTAAAGTGAACTAAACATACATACTCAAAGATATAGGTATAGTAGAGATAGTAGAACCCAGGGGAAATAGGTCCGACTAGCTGTTTTTCTATCTTTAGACATGTAATACGTACAACCAGGTCATCCACAGAAGGACTAGCATAACTGGGTGGTAACGATGTTAAGGCAGTTGTCTCTGTAAGGTCAGTTCAGTGGACCTGGATGTTCTTCGGTTTTTCGATTCTCAATATAATAGAGGACTATTGCGAAGATTCGTATTCAGGTTTTCAGGCCCAATTAATGGCCTTGTTTGGGTTTTCCTAAATTCTTCGGCGAGACCTGGTACCATTCATCTGTGCGAGGGGGAGTAGGCATTGGACCCCCTTGGTCTGCGAGCATCCAGGAGGGAATGTCGATGGGTGGAATTCCCAGTGGCTCCCAGGCGATTTTCAGGCTGGAGGGAGATCTGATGATGATTTGTTTCCCATTTTTTGTAATCGCCAGGCTGAAAGGGTAAATGGTGTTGCTGAGGCTTTAAGAGCATCTGGGAGCGGGCGCATGGTGCGGCGCTTGGCTAATGTGGATGGTGCCAAATCTTGGAAAAATAAAATGTCTGCGCCTTCATATCTGAGCTGTGTAGATTGTCTGCTAGCTTTCATGAGTGCTATGGTATCTACGTAGCTCAATTTACCGCAAATTATGTCCCACGGTGGTTCGTTAGGTTTCGGCATTGGTCTCCTATGAATTCGCTCTATAGTGACCTGCGTAGCTCATTCAGGGCCAAGCAGGGATCTGAATATCTCCCTTGCTGCTGTAGGGAGCAGCTCTGCGGTGACTGATTCAGGTAGGCCACAAATCCTCAGGTTTCGTCTGCACCTGCGGTTCTCCTGGTCCTCCAGCCTGAGGAAAGCCTCATTAAGCAGGGGTTTGTGGGCTTGCAGGGCGTCTCCAGTCTTCTCCCCAAAGGTTAGGATTGCTTCCTGGCTGTTTTCTAGGGCAACGACTCTATGGCCCAGGTGCCGTAGATCTTCTTTAATGTCGGTCAGATCTTTTTTCAATGGGGAGAGTGCTGATTCAAGCACCTCTCTCAGAACCGATTTGGATATAGGGGGTTCTTGTGGGACTGACCTGCGTTCCGATGCATCCGAGATGCTTCCCATCTGTTGAGAAGAGTTTGGCACCATCTTGGCCTCTCCCCGGGCAGGAGACTGCAGCTTTTTCTTAAGGTATCTTTTCATGTCCGGTTGTTTTGCCGAACTGGAGTGAGGTCAGCTTGGTCTTTGGCCTTTCGTTTTACCAATCTACCCCATAATTGTGCAGATTACCAGCCTATGAAGAGGTATATAGCCAGCTCAGACGAGGATCGCAGGTTTAAGCAGCCATTCAGCAGCGTGGCTAGGCTCCACCCCCCATAAAACACCAGTCTTGTTATGCTTTATATGAGTCATTTTAGTTTCTCATATTCTATCCTCAATATCCGACAACTGTCCACATCTATTAATTATGGCTAGGGATGAGCGAATCGACTTTAGATGAAACATCCGTAGTCGATTTGCATAAAAATTTGTTTCAATACTGTATGGAGTGAGCGCTCCGTAGAGTATTAGAATGTATTGGCTCCGATGAGTCGAAGTTATTACTTTGCGATTGCGAACTTTCGCGAGACTTCCCATAATAACTTCAGAAATTGATTTATACTGTAAAAAAAACATTTCCCGAACTCTGGTTCGGTTCCAAGTGGTACCTTGGACCCGAAGCCAATATATTCTAATACTGTATGGAGCTACTGTATGTTTCATCCGAAGGCGATTCACTCATCCCTAATTATGGCGTATTTTGGTAGTTGGTGACAATTACACCTATTTTATTAAAAGGCACATTCCTGTTAAGAGTACAATCACACAGTGATTAATTAGAGCCTGCTGCGTCCTGTACAGCTCTGCAGAACCCGACCACAGCGGGGTCCACGACACAACAGTGCCGGATGGCTGCAAGCGTTGCAGTTTTATGCGCAGAGAATACCCATGAAATCTGCACAAAAATTTGGTGCAGATTTTCTGCAGATCTCACCCTTCCATTGAAAGGCTGGGTTCACATCACTGCTATATACAGTATTTAAGTTCTGCTCTGTTAGAGGGGCAGAACAAAGGAAATAATGGAAGTGCCAGATAGGACATATAACTGACCCGAACGGAGCTGAACAGACTCCATTGAGTCCGTTCAGTTTCTGTTTGGATTTTTTTTTTTTTTTCTGGATATAAAAGTCCCTTTTCGTCTGGTCTTTTTGTCAGGATTTGTGAACTTTCCGTCATTTTGTAGAAACATTTTGATCAACTTTAGTACAGTCTGACTACTTTTTAACCCATGCAATCCCATACAATATCAGGCCTAAACACATACAGGGCATGTGCACAAGGTGGGAATTTATCATGTGCTGTATTTTTTAAGTAACTTTTGCTGGAAGCTGTATTGCTGTTATGTTATTTCTTCAACTTTTATGCACCCACCTACTGGACTGTATTTTGCAGTAAAATTCCCCAGGAAAAAAAGGCAAATATACATAAATAAATAAATACATTGATAAATGTGGGACACACACATATAAACTCAGTTTGACAAATTAACCACCTGACTTGAGGGATGGCTTGTACTACAATACTATTATGTATTTGCATCTGTTGTACAGACAGACAAGGTCAATATACTTTTCAGTAGCTGCTTGGAGATATTTGTTGCCCTGATCTCTAATCTCTCAGTGTTAGGCTTCCCGCACATGAATGTATCCGTTTTGTGGTCTGCAAATCAAATCACGGATCCGCAAAATATGGATGCTGTCTGTGTAGCATCCATATTTTTTTGTGGATCTATTGACCAAAAAGCTAGAATAGGTCCGCAAAGTGTGGACCGCGAACCTGTTAAAAACAAATGGGTCCACAAATAAAATGCGGACAGCACAGAGAACACATCCATAGCTTGCGGATCTGTGGTTTGCAGACTGCAAAACTGACATGGTCGTGTGTGTAGGGGGCCCTAGACCTCATGCACGCAACCTTAATTTGTACCTGTGTGCAATCTGCATTTTTTTTGCAGACTGCACATGGACCCATCCATTTCTATGGGTCAGGGGAAGAAAAACAGTGCACGGATGTCATCCACAATGGTGTGTCCGTTCCGCAAATTATACAACCTGTCTTACTCTTGTTGGTATTACGGAAAAGAATATTCACTTTCTAGTATTGTCCGTATTTTGTGGTTTGCAGACCGCAATAAAGACGTGGTTGTGTACATGAGGCCTTAGGGGAATTTTACACATACCAGATGCAGAAATTTCTGAGATTGAAAGTCAGTTTCATTCATCTGAATGGGGCTTGCAGAAATCCAGCCAAACAAGGCCCATTCAGAAGAATAGAACTGATTTTCAGTCACAGAAGTTTCTGCCCCGTGTGAAGACCCCCCACTTACATATGCCAGGGCAATAATTGGGAACATACATTTTGTCCCTGATCATTTCCGTTAGATTTGCATTTACAGTGTATGCAGCAATAATTCCATCTATTTGGGTATGAACTATTATTGATCCCCATACAGACTCATGTGGCAGGACAGGACATTGTCAAACAATGATTCTATCTTCCGATAGATAGATAGCACGATTACACAGGGCAGTTATCAGGAACAAGTGTTCGTACGAATGTTTGTTCCTGATAATTTTCCAATAATCTGCCCATGTAATTGGGCGCTGAACCAAGTGAATACTTCAAGCTTCTTTTAGAGGTTTGAGCACTTTACAGGGAGTCTCAGCGTTATGAGGGTCCCAGCTCACAAAACTATATGCATGTTATCTGTGGATATGTCTCAAGGATATCGGGAGGCAATTTAAATTTGATGACTGGGCCTAAATATCTGATTGGTGAGGATCTTACACCCAGGTTGTACACTGGTCAGCTGTTTACGGCAGCCACCGCTGCTAGCAGTACTATGGCTTATTGCGGTGTCCACTGCAGGGCACCATTTGTGTGACCTGCACTGGCCTGCATTATTTGTGTGACCAGCACTGGCCTGCCCAATTGTTTGACCTGCACTGGCCTGCACCATTTGTGTGACCTGCACCCATTCAACTGAACCGTCCGCATGATCTATTTTTTTGCACTGCGGAGGCACGGACCAAAGTGCCACGGAAGCACTTCATAGTGCTTCTGTGGCCTTCCACTGTGCTTCTGCTCCGTATATTTCTGCTTGCGGATCCATACAAGTGAATACGGCCACCCAATACCTGTATATTGCGGAACCGCTGTTTGCGGGCTGCAATACAGGAACCACCGGCACACGTTTGTGTCCATGTGCCCTAACACTGAACAGAAGCAGAAGGCTCCACCTTCTGTATAGTGGCCATGCTGGTTTAATGCAGCTCAGCTCCCATCATGTAAAAGCTGGGCAACCCCGTTTGAGGTGGAATTTTCCATGAAATATGACAGCATGATAAACTATGCACTTAGATATGTTGTACTGCAGCAGCTGTACCTCAAAGAATGGGGCAGATTTACTAATCCTAATTGGACAGTATAAACTTGGGGCCCTTTCATGGCCTGAAGCAGCAGGCAATTGTAAGGAGCTAATTGTTCGTCTCTGATAATTTCCTGCCCGTCAGTGGCAGTGAGAGAGGAGCGGGAGAGGAGGATGGGAATGATAGTGGTTCTGGAGAGCCATAGAGGAAGATAGGAATAGTAGTGGCACACTGTTGCTCCCTAGAGCCAGTGCAGTCAAAGGAAGGCACACTCTTTCTTCCCTCGGAGCACTCCCCATGTAAGGGCACATGCCTGATGGTATTTTGGGGTGTCCTTAGTGTTATCGTTTGTATCATACCTACTAACTTTTGAAGACAAGGAAGAGGGACAATGTGCAGTGGCAAATTTTTTCCCTACTAGGCCACACCTCTAGCTCCACCCAAAAGTAAACACCTAATTCCACCCATTCCCCTAAATGCCTCCACATAGTAATTATTCCCCCTTTATGCAACCACACAGTAGTTATTACCTCACAGTAGAGATGCCCAAATATGTGCCCCCACAGTAGTTATGCCAGATATGTGCCTCCTTCACAGTAGTTCTGCCTAGATATGTGCCCCCTCATAGTGGTTATCCCAGATATGTGCCCCCTCACAGTAATATGCCCAGTTATGCAGTTATGTGCCCCCTCACAGTAATATGCCCAGTTGTGCCCCCCTCACAGTAATATGCCTAGTTGTGCCCCCTCATAGTAATATGCCTAGTTGTGCCCCCTCGTGGTAATATGCCCAGCTGTGCCCCCTCGTGGTAATATGCCCAGCTGTGCCCCCTCGTGGTAATATGCCCAGCTGTGCCCCCTCGTGGTAATATGCCCAGCTGTGCCCCCTCACGGTAATATGCCCAGCTGTGTCCCCTCATAGTAATATGCCTAGTTGTGTCCCCTCATAGTAATATGCCTAGTTGTGCCCCCTCATAGTAATATGCCTAGTTGTGCCCCCTCATA
Source organism: Bufotes viridis (assembly GCA_033119425.1). Lineage (NCBI taxonomy): Eukaryota > Metazoa > Chordata > Amphibia > Anura > Bufonidae > Bufotes > Bufotes viridis. The sequence goes on along the minus strand of CM065599.1, from coordinate 33,027,526 downwards.
GTATTATGCCTAGTTATGCCCCCTCAGTAATATGCCCAGCTGTGCCCCCTCACAGTAATATGCCCAGCTGTGCCCCCTCACAGTAATATGCCCAGCTGTGCCCCCTCACAGTAATATGCCCAGCTGTGCCCCCTCACAGTAATATGCCCAGCTGTGCCCTCACAGTAATATGCCCAGCTGTGCCCCCTCACAGTAATATGCCCAGCTGTGCCCCTCACAGTAATATGCCCAGCTGTGCCCTCACAGTAATATGCCCAGCTGTGCCCTCACAGTAATATGCCCAGCTGTGCCCCCTCACAGTAATATGCCCAGCTGTGCCCCCTCACAGTAATATGCCCAGCTGTCCCCCTCACAGTAATATGCCCAGCTGTGCCCCCTCACAGTAATATGCCCAGCTGTGCCCCCTCACAGTAATATGCCCAGCTGTGCCCCTCACAGTAATATGCCCAGCTGTGCCCCTCACAGTAATATGCCCAGCTGTGCCCCCTCACAGTAATATGCCCAGCTGTGCCCCCTCACAGTAATATGCCCAGCTGTGCCCCCTCACAGTAATATGCCCAGCTGTGCCCCCTCACAGTAATATGCCCAGCTGTGCCCCATCACAGTAAATATGTCCAGCTGTTCCCCCTCACAGTAATATGCCCAGTTCTGTGCCCCCTCACAGTAATATGCCCAGTTCTGTGCCCCCTCACAGTAATATGCCCAGTTCTGTTCCCCCTCACAGTAATATGGCCAGCTCTATGCCCTCTCACAGTAATATGCCCAGCTCTGTGCCCCCTCACAGTAAAGTAAAATGCACAGCTGTGCCCCCTTCACAGGCAGTAAAAAAAATAAACTCCACATACTCGCCTTGTTCCCCAGCAGCTGCAGCAGGATGCACACGGAGCAATGACTTAGCAAATCAAATGAAGATATGAAAATTCAAACAATAATCACTCCACCTAATAGGCTTTTTATTATGGCTTTCTTTGTGACAGAATTTTGTGCCATACCCCATTCTTCTGAAACCAAACCCCTCAGGGGACGAGGTGTAGTGGATTTTTCCTTGTGCGTTTTCTTCATGAATTTGTCCAAAATGAGATGCATGCCTCCCACCCATTCCAGATCCAGAGGGTCAGTCCCAGATTTCAGGCACTCTCCCACTGTCCTGGAAAGGCTACTGCATGTCCCTTTACTGAGCTATCAGCTCCCTGCTCCACCATTCACCGTGCAACCCCTGCCATTAGTGGCATGTGCAGGCATGGTGCAGTGACATCATGAGAGCCTCAGACCTCAAACATTATGGCAATGAGGCTAGGTGAGAAGTGCTAAGGAGCCATAATATAATGGGGGGAGCACTAAGGAGGCATCATACTGAGGTTGGGGGAGCACTAAGGAGACATCGTGCTATTGGGGGGGGCATTAACCCTATCATTACTGTCTGAGGTGCACTATGTGGGCATCATTATGTGAGTGAACTGATCAATAGAGTTATAGTTTCAATGGTGTTTTTTTCTGAGCTTTCCCAGACTGAGTAAAAAATTAGGGTCTAGTTGTGCAATGATTTAGAAAAATTCGATTTGGCCAATTCGCCACAGTTCGTCAATAAATTCCAAATTAATTTGTCACAAATCTCTATAAATCAGGTATACCCAGGGGACTCTGCCTAATCACATTCTTCCCACTTGGTGGCCCAATCTCAGTGTAAAGACTTGGACGTTAACCCTTTCCCAACCGCCGACAGTAAATTTAATTCGGCAGCTGGGCATTTAAAAATGGCGCCCCCGCTGGCATGAGCAGTGGGCTCCATGGATGCTGGGTGTCTGCTGTTTTAAAGAGCAGACACCCGGCCCAAATGTCTTGAATGTCAGTAATGCCGGACGTAGACTTCTAGCCCTTCAGATGCCATGGTCATCCCGGTCTGCTCCGGCTCCCTCTGGCCGGGATTGGGGGAACCTAGATGTGTATGCAGCCGCCCTGTTCTATTGTGTGATGGTACCAGAGATGGTACACAGCGTTGAGGCGGGAAAACCTTCCTCAAAGCGATAACATTGAGGGATCCACAACGAGGATGACCATAATCCCATGTTAATCCCTCCATAAGGTCCAGGATCCCTCCCTACGAAGAACCTAATGGTATTTTGCTTTTAACCACTTCAGCCCCCCTAGCTTAAACACCCTTAATGACCAGGCCACTTTTTACAATTCCGCACTACACTACTTTACCCGTTTATTGCTCCGTCATGCAACTTACCACCCAAATGAATTTTACCTCCTTTTCTTCTCACTAATAGAGCTTTCATTTGGTGGTATTTCATTGCTGCTGACATTTTTACTTTTTTTGCTATTAATCAAAAATGACCGAAATTTTGTGAAAAAATGACATTTTTCACTTTCTGTTGTAAAATTTTTCAAAAAAACTACATTTCTATATAAATTTTTCTCTAAATTTATTGTTCTACATGTCTTTGATAAAAAAAAAGTCCAATAATAATTTACAAACTATGGTGCAAAAAAGTGAATTTCGGCATTTTGAAGCAGCTCTGACTTTCTGAGCGCCTGTCATGTTTCTTCAGGTGCTAGAATGTCAGGAAAGTATAAATACCCCCCAAATGACACCATTTTAGAAAGAAGACACCCCAAAGTATTCACGGAGGGGCTTGGTGAGTTCATGTATCATTTCATTTTTTTTCACAAGTTAGCGGAAAATGACACTTTCTGAGAAAAAAAAAAAAAAAGTTTAAATTTCTGCTAACTTCTGGCAAAAAAAAAAAAATCTCAGACGGACTCACTATGCCCCTCAGTGAATACCTTGGGGTGTCTACTTTCCGAAATGGGGTCATTTGTGGGGTGTGTTTACTGTTCTGGCATTTTGGGCGGGGCTAAATTGTGAGCCGCCATGTAAAGCTAAAGGTACTCGTTGGAATTTGGACTCCTTAGCACCCAGGCTGCAAAAAGTGTCACTTATGTGGTATCGCCGTACTCAGGAGAAGTAGGGCAATGTGTTTTGGGGTGTATTTTTACATATATCCATGTTGGGTGAGAGAAATATCTCTGTAAATTGTCAACTTTGTATAAAAATTTTTAAAAGTTGTCGTTTACAGAGATATTTCTCACACAAAGTATGGGTATATATAAAAATACACCCCAAAACACATTGTCCTACTTCTCCTGAGTACGGCGATACCACATGTGTGCCACTTTTGCAGCCTGGGTGCGCAAAGGGGCCCTAAAACCAATGAGTACCTTTAGGATTTCACAGGGCATTTTTACACATTTGGATTCCAGACTTCTTCTCACGCTTTAGGGGCCCCTAAAATGCCAGGACAGTATAAATACCCCACATGTGACCCCATTTTGGAAAGAAGACACCCCAAGGTATTCCGTGAGGGGTATGGTGAGTTCATGTAAAATTTTATTTTTGTCACAAGTTAGTGGAATATGAGACTTTGTAAAAAACAAAAAAAAATATCAATTTCCGCTAACTTGTGCCAAATTTTTTTTCTGTGAACTCGCCATGCCCCTCACAGAATACCTTGGGGTGTCTTCTTCCAAAATGGGGTCACTTGTGGGGTATTTATACTGCCCTGGCATTTAGGGGCCTCTAAAGCGTGAGAATCCAAATGCGTAAAAATGGCCTGTGAAATCCTAAAGGTACTCATTGGTTTAGGGCCTTGCGCATCTTGGCTGCAAAAAGTGTCACTCATGTGGTATCGCCGTACTCAGGAGAAGTAGGGCAATGTGTTTGGGGTGTATTTTTATATATACCCATACTGTGTGTGAGAAATATCGCTGAAAACGACAACTTTTTACATTTTTTTATTCAAAGTTGTCAATTTACAGAGATATTTCTCTCACCCAGCATGGGTATATGTAAAAATACACCCCAAAACACATCACCCTACTTCTCCTGAGTACGGCGATACCACATGTGTGACACTTTTTTGCAGCCAAGATGCACAAAGGGGCCCAAATTCCAATGAGTACCTTTTAGGAGGGCATTTTTACGCATTTTTCTTCTCACGCTTTAGGGCCCCTAAAATGCCAGAGCAGTATAAATACCCCACATGTGACCCCATTTTGGAAAGAAGACACCCCAAGGTATTCCGTGAGGGGCATGGCGAGTTCATAGAAGATTTTTTTTTTGGCACAACTTAGTGGAAATTGATTTTTTATTGTTTTTTCTCACAAAGTCTCCCTTTCCGCTAACTTTTGACAAAAAGTTTAATTTTTCATGGACTCATTATGCCCCTCAGCGAATACCTTGAGGTGTCTTCTTTCCAAAATGGGGTCACATGTGGGGTATTTATACTGCCCTGGCATTTTAGGGGTCTCCGCAATCATTACACGTATGGCCAGAATTAGGAGTTTTTGCGATTCTCCGTATATTGAGCATACGGGTAATGAGAATTTTTTTTTCCGTTCAGCCTCTGCGCTGAAAGAAAAAAATGAACGTCACAGATTTTTCCATTCACATTGATCAATGTGGATGAAAAAATCTCTAAAAAATGTGCAAAAAAAAAGAGGGAAAAGCTATAAAGCTGCGATCGCTAAGGGACCCTAAGGCCTCATTCAAGCGTCCGCAATTCTGTTCCGCAAAATTTTGCGGAACAGAATTGTGGATACATTCAATTCTATGGGGACAGACTTTGTCCCGCTCGGATCTGTAATTGCGGATCCGTAGTGGAGATCCGCAAAAAGTATAGAACATGTCCTATTCTTGTCCGCAATTGCGGACAAGAAAAAGCATTTTCTATATAGTTCTGGCAATGTGCGGATCCGCAAAAATGCGGAAAGCACATTGCTGGTGTCCGTGTTTGCGGATCCGCGGTTTGCGGATCCGTGGATCCGCAAAACACATGCGGACATCTGAATGAGCCTTACAGGGGGTGATCAGTGACAGGGGGTGACAGGGGGTGATCAAGGGGTGACATGGGAGATCAGGGGTTAATCAGTGACAGGGGGTGGTGGGTGGGTGGGGCGGTGGGTGGTTGGGTTGTGTGGTGATTGGTGCACTTTGATATTTTCTCTGGTGGTCCCAAGCAAAGGGACCACCAGAGAAGCGGGCAGCAAGCAGATCAGACGCTGTTCACAGAACAACGTCTGATCTGCGATTTTTTTCTGCCATATACAGCCTGCCAGCGCACGATCGGCGCTGGCAGGCTGTAGTATAACTACATGCGAGCTCGCCGATGGCGCGCATTGCGCATGTGCGGGCGCGTCCTCGCGTCATCTCGCGTCTCGCGAGATGACGCCTAGATGCGTCCGATCAGAGCTACAGGGCCGCCGCCAGGACGCAATCCTGCGTGCGGCGGTCCTGTAGCGGTTAAAATTATTAGAGTTAAGGCCAGATAGCTTAAGATGGTGAATGGATCAAACATGGCCGCTGGATATTTGCAGCAACACTCTCCCTAGTGCATGAGCACTTGCCATGTCTCTCCCTAGGCTTAGCTAACAGTACAATGGTGGAGACCACGTGGAATGAGGCTTTTATAGGGTGGTGACATCACAGATGATGGCTACCTGCAGATTCGCTGGCTGCATTATGGATCATATAGCGTTCCCGGGCTTCTTACTTTCACTTTGTACCATGTGCAGCCACCAGTTTAGGAAAACCTGATTTGTTAACACGAAGCATGAGGAAATTCGGACTCATGTCAAATCGAATTTTTCCTAAACTTCGGACTAAATTCACCTTCGGAAGCTTCGACTCGCTCAACACCAGTGGCTGTACACGGTACAGACTTCTGTGAAGAAAATCTTCAAGAAATCTGCTCCTAAACCGCATATAAATCCGCACTATTTTTCATGGTTTTGGGGTGTTCTTTTGGGCGTTTTTTGTTATGCATTTGATGCGGATTTTCCGCAGATCTTGCCATTCCATTAAAAAGGGAGAAATTTGCACAAGAAAAACGCAACAACAATTATTGACATACTGTAGATTTCAAAATCCGCACAGCAGGTTAGTATCCACACCTAAGAAAAAAAGCAAAGCGTACAGGGGATTTGTCTAATCTCATATACTTGGCTGGAGCTATATTACACTGAGGTTTCCTGCATGAAAATCTGAGTGGAAAAGCCACACGTAATCCACATCGTGTGCAGTTACCCGAAGTCCTTATTTACACGTCAGGAATTGTCAATTGCTGACGTGTAAATAAGGACTAAATTATAGGCGTCCTCTGATCACTATGAAAGTGATAATAATAAACAGCAGTAAAGCAGAGGAACTGATTACAGGAACCACACAAATGACTGAACGCTCTTTTGCTTAGGGCTTGTTCACACGACGGTGCCATGTTTTGCGGATCCACAAAACATGGATGCCGCCCGTGTGCCTTCCGCAATTTACGGAACGGACGGCCCTTTATAGAAATGCTTATTCTTGTTCGCAAAATGGACAAGAATAGGACGTGACTCATAATTTTTGCGGGGCCATGGAGAAACATAGAAGTGAATGGGTCCGCACAACGGATGCGGACTAAAACCACGGTCGTGTGAACGAGCCCTTAGACAGATGGTTTCCACATAAGTATTCCTCCTCTGCCGCTACTATAGGAATCCTGGGAATCGCCTTATCTTGTGTCCTAATAGTACATCTTCCCTCTCATTAATACTAATGATTATATCTCCAGCATCTTTTCCCAAGGGTAAGGCCCTGGACTGTGGGAAGGACTGAGGCAGCGCTATCAGGGGTCCTATCTGAGCAGCTGCTCTGGTGATAACATACAGAGCCATCTTCATGGCCATTGTGGCCTCCTAACAATCACACCACAGGCTCCGCTCACAAAGGGTGACGACGAGTTTAGTTACAACACACTCTTCATTTCTAGTCATCGTGGATTGATTTTCAGAAATAATGACTCAGATGAACAGCACAAGAAATACAACGTTACAATCACAATGTACTAAATGAGAAATGATTATACTGCATTAATAAATAGTAATAACGACTGGACGTGATATTGTAATCAGAGGAGTTTTAGTGACCATGTACTAACAATCCTTTTTCATAACTGTGTTGTTGTTCCTCTGTTATTCCTAATAGAAAATTCTGAATGCTTTCATAGCTGGGTGTTAACATTTCCATTGGTAAAGGGCTGTGTCCCTATATAGTCTGAAGCCTGTATTAGGCAGATTAGCAAGCGATTGTTGAGAGGGAAGCGTTCCCTCCTGGCAATCGCTTGCTATCTAGTGGAGGAGACCTATAGTTAATTTACATAGTTAATACAGTTGAAAAAAAGACATAAGTCCATCGAATTCAACCAGTGATCTCCTCTGCAGCATGGGGAGGAGTGATCACTATGCCATCACTCGTCCCCATATTGTCTAGTGGTTTGCCGGCGGCAGATCGCTATTAGACAGCATAAGTGCTAATTTTAAAGCATGCATAAAAAATCAGACTAGCCCGATGAATGAGCGTTTCCCCATTCATCGGGCAATCGGCAGCGGTATTACACTGCAAGATGATCACTAACGAGCGTTCAATTCATAATTTTTATAGTAGGAATAACAGGAGAATTGGACAACACAGTTATACAGAATGATGCTCCAGAAGTTATATTATGGAGAAATACAGTTATTTACATGTCAGGACCCCCACCACCTATCACACAGGGCAGAGAGTCCTTTTCGGACCTGGGTGCGACTTCTACCTAAGCTTTCTTTAGAGCACACTTGGATCTGACATGGATTTTGGAATGGCTTTCAACCAGAACCTGCATTGCACAGGTGTGAATATAGGGTTTCTGCAGCCCTATTGACACGCAGTGAAAGATTTTCACTCCTATTTTTGGTGCTGTTGCAGAAAAAAAATTCTTCTGGTGCAGATTTATGTTATGTGGTTGGTTTTGGCACTGTATTTGTTATGTGGTTGGTTTTGGCACTGTATAAATGTTATGGGGATGGTTTTGGCACTGTATTTATATTATGTGGTTGGTTTTGGCACTGTATATGTTATGGGGTTGGTTTTGGCACTGTATATATGTTACGGGGTTGGTTTTGGCACTGTATATATGTTATGAGCTCGGGTCTAGTACTTTACTTGTTATGAGCTTGGTTACGGTGCTGCATTTATGGCATTGTTCTGGTGCGTATGTATGTTATGTGGTTGGCTCTGGTGCTGTATTAGTTATGAACTTGGTTCTGGTGTTAAAGACCCTCTAATCAGAGCATTTGAGATGCACTCTGGTGCTCCGAATCAATGTACCCCCAAGGGGTTAATATCCACGCGTGGCTGAAAGACTGGACTCTGACACATAGCTTGTCAAAGCAATCTCTACCTTTTATTACAAAAAGTTAAAGCAATTACACATCTTCAGAAGAGGGCGGTCCTCTCCTGAGGTCAAGGCATTATTTCATTGGTTAAAAAGGAAGAAAAGATAAGAGAAGAAGAGATAACGCTCTAGCATCTGCGCACCGTGCACTACTTTGGAATGTGAACGTAATGTAAACATCTAAGTGTCCACCATCTTATAATGGCGGCTATCCTAACAATAATACTGCATACGTCATATGTGACACTTCAAGGAGGTGCTTCTCTATAGGCAGTGAATAATATGTGTATATTTTGCTAATTTACAGTCCTAGGTATTTCAGGATAGTTCCCAGCTGTATTTCTGTATGTGTGCTTGAATCTGATGCTGTTTTTTTATGTACTGAGCTTGTTTCTGGTACTGTATTTTTATGAAATTGTTATGGTACAGTATGTGCTTGTTTCTAGTACTGTATTTGTTATGACTTTGGTTCTGGTGCTGTATTTATGTACTCAGCTTGGTTGTGGTGCTGTTTTTATGTTATGAACTTGGTTCTCGTCTGCATTTCTTATTAGGTTGGTTTTAGTATTAGTCTTGAATTTGGTTCTGCTGCTGCATTTATGGGCTTGTTTCTGGTACTGTGTTATTAGGTTGGTTCTGGTGTTGTATTAATGGTATGAGGTTAATTCTTGTCCGTATTAATGTACTGAGCTTAGTTTTAGTACTGTATTTATGATATGAGCTTGGCCCTGGTGCCATATTTATGTTTTGAGGTTGGTTTTGCATGCTATGGGGTTGATTCTGTATTTGTTATGAACTTGATTCTGCTACTGCACTGATTTGCTTGGTTATGGTGTTGTATTTATGTACTGAGCTTGGTTTTAGTGCATGTACTGAGTTTGCATTTAGTACTGTATTTATGTTATGAGGTTGGTTTTTATGTTATGAAGGTGATTTCCATTTATTGCTTAAAAACATAAATAACTTGGGCTACTATCGCACCTGTGGCGGGGATTCTGGCAGACTGTTTCAACAGCAAATGGAGTTTCGAGTAATTTGGCCGCATGCTGGTAAAAATGTCGGACACAAACTGCTGCATGTTGTAGTTTGTGTCCAGCCAATTCCCAGCTTTGTCTGCCGACTCAGGCGGCCAGTTCGTAGTGCCACCAATGTAGCCTAACTTGCCTCTCTATATACTACGCTATTCGAGCACTGTATCATTATTAGTTTGGGTACTACATAATTAATTGTGAATTGATGAAGTAGGACTATCAGGGAAAATGTTGTCTTTGTATCTGAGTGATCCTAAAGCGGAACCAGTTACTAAGAATACAGTATATGCTTGCATGCTTCCTAACAATCTGCCCATCTAAATGTACCACTGATCACCCGATGAATGAGCGAAACACTCATTCATCGGGTGATCCTGTTGTTCGTGCGGTACATCAATCATTGTTTCTGAGAAGCAGATCGTGCTGTCTAAACAGTGATCTACTGCCCAGAAACAATGAGAATGTATGGGGGTGAGGGATCGCAATAGCAATCCTTCGTCCTCATACAATGAAGAAGATTGCTGCACGTAAAAGCAGTGATCTCGTTCACTGAACAAGCAGCCGACTGTCGGGAAGGAACACTTCTTTCCCGACAATCAGCTGTAACATCGTGCGGTGTCATCGGCGTGCGCAGCCTATTGCATTAGGGTGTGCACCCGAAAGCATAAGCAGGCTTGCGTGTGTGTATAAATATATACAGTGTCGTTCTGGAGTACCTAGGGCCCGCCAGTAAAATTTATTAAGGGGGCCTACAGTACGGATACATTCAAATATAATAAATAATCTAACAAGTTTTTTTTAAATGAACATTGGCGGGCTGAGGTGCTGTACATTGAATATATGTATGTAGTGCAGTAAGTCCAATGTGTTATGTGCCACTTGTGCAGGGGGTGGGAGACTAGTGGCCCACCTTGCTCAGGGGCCCACCGGGAGATTCCCCTGTACCCCTGTGGGCCAGTCCGAGCCTGAATATTTATATATTTGTTATACATGCGCAAACACAAAACTGAGGGGTATCAGTGTACATTATACAGGGGACAACTAGCACTGTAGCAGAGACAATACCTCATTTTTTGCAGCTTGATTAGGGTGTGCCCAGGCACACCTGGCACACCCCCTGCGCACGCCTATGTGCGGTGTAAACCCGCCTTCACTGTATATCACTTTGATAGTAACTGCAACTTTTAAAATAACATCACAATATAATAGTGAAAAAAATATATGCACAATAGATCTTAAAACATCCATGTTTAATTAATTTTGCCTGTGTACTGCTTACAGGTAGAATCAGCTCTAATTTCAGTTTTCATGTCTGTCTCTTACATACTTTAACACACAAATTGTCCTCGCTACATACAGATGCAGTCAGTGCCACAGCTCTCCAAGTGAATTAGGAATCCGTTATTACCAGAATTAACAACGCCTGATGCATCCTCACGTATTTTCATCATTCTTGACAGATTAAAGGAACAGATAGCACAATGTTTGCTAGAAAAACATCAATACAGCTCCCCTGCTGCTTCCCTCGGGATCTCCTTGGTTGGAAGGAGATTGTACGTTTCTGTTCCTTTGGAAGGTTGCAGCATAGAAATACACAAGTCTGACTGCTAAATTAAATCTAAACTACATTTAGTGTTTTCTTGTGTGTGTTTGCTTTTGGTGGGTAACATGGGGTGCTCAGCAGATAGTTTACCACTAGAGATGAGAAAAGGTTTGTTAAATTAGGTGTTCTGTGTGCACAGTGCTAAATAGTAAAATATCAGTTATTTGCACAAGTAGTCTGCCTATCTTTCATCTGTGGCATTGACACGATGCCCTGCCAGATTAAAAATATAATTTGAGTGCAATTTGTTTGAAGCATAACATTTTTTTTCGTTTGTAATACGAACAGCGCACACTGCTGAATAAAAAGTGTAGTTAGGTGCACCATGTGCAGCTTGCCGCTCCCCAGTGTGTAGTGGGGATGTGACCTGAGTTTTGTGTCATGGTGCTCCTACCTGGATACCGTCGCTTCCCAGGGTTAGGCTCTGTAGCATTCAAAGGAGCCGTAGTTGGTGGAAAAGGTTGAGACCAGACTTGTGTTCAAAAGTTCAACAGTTTTACTTGAACAAACTTACATCCAGCCAATACTTGATCTTTCTCTTGGCTCCAGCGGGTTTTAGGGTGCACTGGCAGGTGAACTTGAAATACTCTGCTTTATCCCTCTCTGGTGCTTTGCTATTCTCCGGCTTCCATCTGGTTACTGGACTTTCTGACTTACTGACAGTTCTGGCACCTTTGAGTGGTGTGCTTTTGGCTGTTGACCACCTCGTAATACTCAGTCTATAAACTGCCTGAAGCGGGGGGTCTATGAGCTGCTTCCCCTGGAGGGCTCCTGCTGCAGGAGGGGGGAATGCTCCCCTCACTGCACCATGTTGTGTTGTCTCCTTCCAACTTTCAACTCACTAAAGCTTCCTGCAACATCTCCCTTGGTAGGAAGCAGTCTTAGCCCACTTCTGCCCAAAAGGGGGAGAATGAAATGTTAAGTTCCATTCTATCTAAATATCTCTCTTCCAAAAACACTGCCACCTGCTGGGCAACCAGGCACATTACATGTAATACAATAAATAAATACCAGTCACATAGCACTTTACGGACAGACCTGGAAACAAAAAGCATAGTAATGTCACACATTGCATAGGCATTAGAGACAGTAGCAGGGTGTAGGAATGGTATGCCCCCTCTGCAGTACTACACATAGCATTCTAGCTTTTTTTTTACCATCTGTGACATGTACATAGTAGAGCACACTGCACTACCAAATAAATAGGTAGTATAATTTTGTTGACCTGTACACACCCCATTTAAGTGGGCGTGAGAGGTGTATGGAGCTTCATACATGGTGGGAGTCAGCTGTGTAATATGTGGCAATGTGAATAATGGTATGGGCTGGTATGAATAATGGTAATATGGGCAATGTGAATAATGGTATGGGCTGTGAAGTCCAAAAGAAGCATGTGTGTTCCATGTGTGAACAGGGTTGTCACCAAGGAATGTGTCACCAAGGTTCCCAGCCTTGGTGGAGTAAAGGCTCTAGTTTAGGTGTCCCCTAAGGTAGTTGGTGGACACCATAATAGATAGTATAGCGGGTTCCAGCTAGTTCAGGGCGGGCTTTTACTGGGAACAGGCAATGTGCGGGGTGGGTGCCTGTTCCCCATGTTCCAGTCCGGGACTTGCTCACATCCAGCAATTGAATTTAGCCCGGGACTTGCTGGATTTGGGTGGAGCTCACTCTGGAGAGAGAGAGAGTGGTGTAACACAGAGGCCTAGTGCAGAGGCTCTGTGCGAGTGGTCTCAGCTGGGTTGGCTGAGGGGCCACGGGCTAGGTGCTAGCCGAGACATTGGGGGACGCCGTAACCCCTGGGCTGACGGGTCACAAGGCCAGAGTCGGGAAGACTGCTGGGCCACACTCCCCCAATAAAGGTATGGACTTGGTATAGCCTGTAAGGCTGTGGGACTGTGAGGCGTTAAAGCTGTATGTGAACAGCGCTTTCAGCCACTGCTGATGAGTAGGAAGAGCCCAGACGGGCAAGATGTTTTTTTTGTATTATGCTTATTTTGTTATGCAGTGTGCCAAAATAAATCACACTGTTTGGACCAGAAATCAAGTGGTAAAGAAGAATCTTTGTGTGAATGATCCCGAGACCAGAGCCAATCCCTACAAATACTACCAGCAACCAGTTGCAATGACTGGGATGCTACAGTCAATAGCGACTGTGGCATCTGAGAGGTTAGACAGAGGAAGGGGGCTCCCTGTACCCTCTGATTGGAGCCCCTGTGGCAAAATTAAAAGTGGTTTGAGTAGTTGCTTTGACAGCCTAGGGCAGTGGTGGCAAACCTATGGCATGGGTACCAGAGGCAGCACTAAGAGCCCTCTCTGTGGGCACCTGCACCCTGGAAAAAGTCTATGGTGTACCAATATGCCTTAGACTTCTCCTGCCATTCATCAGTGCAGGACGTGCATTGAATCTAGGCAGGCTATCTATAGCTAAATGATAAAGTACATGGAAGATATACTATATTGGGCTGTAGAAAAACTACCAGTTAAACAGCCCAACATACGGCGGTAGTCAGAACAGGTCACCAGATGCAAGTGGTTTGAAAGGGAATAAAATTTACCTACAAATTGACATGACTGTACAACATGTAGATACTAAATGACCACATTTACAGGAACCAGAGAAGTGAAGCCAACTGTCATTAGGAGGAGCAAAGTAAGCAAAAAAGCTTGGTAATAATATTTTACAAATAGTGTAGGCTTTACAAGAAATGCATTTCTGGTCTGAGATCTTAACTTCAAAAGTCAAAACCAGAAGTGGATTCAAAAAAGGATGAGCAAATTGATTTGTTCCGAATTTCTCAAAAAGTTCGGATTGACACAGATAATTTTTTTTTTTGATGAGAGAGCCTAGTATACTAATCTATGTTTCTTAACAATATGTGGAGAGCATGATAATTTGCATATATTTTCTCTAGAAATCAAGAGGAGCATTGTCTAGCCTACAGTAGTCACTGTGTAAATCAACTAGTCTCCATAATAGAAATAGTATCCACCCAGAGGTTTCCCCCAAAAGGCCTTGCAAGTACAAACTAGACTTTTCTGCTAATCCTATCTGACACAAGAGAACTAGAACATCCCACCAATTTTAAGCTTCTGTCAATGAAACATGCAAGCTAGTTGTCTTTCTAGAAAGACAAGAGAACTAGAATGTCTCAAGAGAAACTTACCTTACTTGGTTGCCTGGCCTTGTGGGGTATTTTTCAGGGTGCTCTCCATCATTAGGAAGACCAAAAAATGTGCATGACTATTGTATGCCAGGCAACAGTCCTTCCATTGAAGTAAATTGGGACAGCGAAGCTATAATTTCACCTGCTTGCTGCTGCACGGTAAGCAGTTAAACAGTGAGGAGAACACAGGATTTATATAAGCACTGTTATATTCACAAAGCTGACCTGCAGGGGATGCCTTCCAGCATTTTAAACATGCTTATGTAGCAAAAATGGCGAAATAGATAGGAACAGCTTTTTGAGTTGCAAGGCCTTGGGGGGAACCTCTGGGTGGATACTATTTCTATTATGGAGGCCAGTTGATATACATTGTAGGCTAGACAACGCTCCTCTTGATTTTTTTGGGAAAATATATGCAAATTATCATATCATACACTAGGGGCTCTCCATAATGAGAAAGAGTACCCCTTAGACAAAGCATATATATTGTTGAGAAACACAGAATAATATACTAGTTTTTCTCGCCAAATAGAACTGAACCAAACTGAATTTTTCAAAAAAATGTTACAAACCAAATCTTGAAAGGTTCACGAGTTTGTAGATTCAAACAAAGAGTAAAAGTACTTAAAGGGATTCTGTCAGCAGATTTTACCCCCATAAGCTAAACATATGTCCATGTCCACACTGATAAGTTGAATCCTATGATGGCATTATTATACTCCACTGTGGCTTTATTTCCACATAAATATGATTGTTATATTCTGTCAATCGCTCACATAAGGTGACCAAGGGGAGGTCCGTTAATACAGGGTGCCCGGCCGCACCCCTAGCTGCCTGGTGCCCAGCGCCGCCTCTGCAATAATTTATGTCCCCCCCGTCCCTCTGCCGAGATCCCGCGCCTGTGCACTAGGCTCTGCCGAGATCATGCGCACTTCGCTCAACGATGCCGTCGCCAGGAATCCGCACAGGCACAGCTGGCTGAGCCTAGTGCGCAAAACAAATGCCAGAACAAAATTGTGTGTAGGGACCATAAAATTGGTTGTTAGAAGTGGCTAAATTAGAAACCTCTGAAGCAAAAATACATAGGGTGACAGCACTATTGTAGGTAAATACCCAAAGTCCATATAGTGGCGGTGCCTGCGATGTTCGGACCTGACCATTGGTCCCCAATACGATACCAAACAAGAAAGGATCGCGGCACTCCTTCGTCTGTAGAAAATATTCTTTATTCCACCTTAAAGTGCTGACGTTTGACTTTAATCAAGTCTTTATCATGCTTGATAAAGACTTGATTAAAGTCGAAAGCTGATCTACTGGAATAAAGAATATTTTCTACAGACGAAGGAGTCAGTGGTGTATCTTGGTTTTGTGCTGCCCTAGGCGAGACTAAACTCGGGCACCCCCTAATATAAATTTGACCCGCCCCTTCCTGTCAAGGCCAAACCCCTTTCTCTGTAAACCCCGCCCTTCCTTTTAGGCTCCATCCTTTCCTGTATTCCTGTATTTAAAAGTGAATAACGACAGCCACACCTCACACCCTCCCTTGATCCCACTAAGTGTCACCCACAGATCCCCCTTAAGTGCCATCCACAGACAGATCCACCCCTTAAGTGCCATCCACAGATCCCCTCCTTAAGTGCCATCCACAGATCCCCCTCAGTGTCATCCACAGATCCCCCTTAAGTGCCATCCACAGACAGATCCACCCCTTAAGTGCCATCCACAGATCCCCCTCCTTAAGTGCCATCCACAGATCCCCCTCAGTGTCATCCACAGATTCCCCCTCTTTAGTGTCATCCACATATTCCCCCCTTAGTGTCATCCACAGATTCCCCCTCAGTGTCATCCACAGATTCTCCCCCTCAGTGTCATCCACAGATTCCCCCCCCCTCAGTGTCATCCACAGATTCCCCCCCTCTTTAGTGTCATCCACATATCCCCTCCCCCCTCAGTGTCATCCACAGATTCCCCCCCTCTTTAGTGTCATCCACATATCCCCCCCCCTTAGTGTCATCCATAGATTCCCCCCCTCTTTAGTGTCATCCACATATTCCCCCCTTAGTGTCATCCATAGATTCCCCCTCTTTAGTGTCATCCACATATTCCCCCTTAGTGTCATCCATAGATTCCCCCTCAGTGTCATCCACAGATTCTCCCCCTCAGTGTCATCCACAGATTCCCCCCTCAGTGTCATCCACAGCTCCCCTCTTTAGTGTCATCCACAGCTTCCCCCCTCTTTAGTGTCATCCACAGATTCCCCCTCAGTGTCATCCACAGATTCCCCCTCAGTGTCATCCACGTCGCAATCCTTGTCTGTGTTGGTAAATTAGAAACCTACCACAAAATGTAAAATTCTAATCTGTTTTTATTTTCTAACTGTATTTTTTTTTTAATTATATTTACATAACATGATTATGGGGGAGGCCATCTTGCCTGAGCTGCTTTTAACTGCATTTTAGAGAGATGCTTTACAGCAGCCACCATGGGTGATAGACACAATGGACAGGAACTGACACCATTGACTTCTGTGGAAGAGTTAGGCTACTTTCACATCTGCGGTTTTCTTTTCCTCTATTGAGGTTCGTCATAGAATCTCAATAACGGGGAAAACACTTCCGTTTTGTCCCCATTGATTGTCAATAGGGACAAAACTGAACTGAACGAAACGGAGTGCACCAGAATGCATTCCGTTCTATTTGGCTGCGCCACCATCACGGACAGATTAATGCTGCAAGCATGTGGTGTGGAGCAAGATGGATCCATCATGACTCACAATGTAAGTCAATGGGGACGGATCCGTTTTCTCGGACACAAAAGAAAACCTCATGGCTATTTTAGAGATAATACAACCAGATCTGTTTATAAGGGATGGAGACGGCTGTATTATGATGGAAGTGTTTTTGCTGATCGATGCCGGATCCAGCAAAAATGCTAGTGTGAAAGTAGCTTTATCTAGGCATGCTCTGTGACCTGTGCAGAGGTCAGGAGGGAGTAGATAAGCTGTGATATTGCTTAATGTGAATAGTGGATCCTGCGTTACTTACAGTATATAAATGTGATTTCTCATTGTAATCCAGCCTGTGATGATAATGAGATGACTTCAGAAAAGTGATCTGGACAGATCATGAAGTTGGCTTAGTGGCCGGTGGAAAACTGCAGGATTCTAGGATTGTTTTGTAAAATGACCTGGAAAATTAAAAACAACATCTCCCAAAATTCTTTAAAATATCTTTAACATAAAATCATGATTTGAACAATAGGTCCTTTTCAGCTGACACATTTCTGTGAATTCTGTGAGCCTCACTCTATTTTGTAGCTCTGTCTACAATTCCCTTGCTGTCATTATTTTTGATAGAGGTCAATTGGTGAAGGTCATAACAATTAGTTGCCAATCCAGTCTCTCTATTAAGCTGATTACAATTAGACTCAGATACAGGATAATTAACTGAAGAGATACAAATGACAAATATTTATGTTAATTGTAATCAGAATGTGACATGCACACTAGACTGGAGGCCAGGAGACATCCATAGCAAAGTGGTTTGTAGTGGTGATGAAAGGAGAGCGGGTACTCATCTACCATACACCATGGGCGGAATTTATAAAGACCGGTGTTTTATACGCTCTGGAGTAAAGGTGGTCATACAAATTAAATAATTTAATAGCTGTCTGCTGAATGTCTCTCCCGACTCCCTCCTGGGTTCCCCATACATATACATGTTTGGCTTAGTTGAAGGTGTATGTGTATTCTATGGGGAGAGTGGAGACAGCTGCCAGAAACATCTGGAGGCAGCTTAGGCAACTTTCACATCTGCGTTTTTGCTCTCCGGTTTTGAGATCCGGCATGGGATCTCACAACCACACAGCAAAAAGCATCCATTTGAATAATACAACTGACTGCATCTGTTCAGAATGGATCTGGTTGTATTATATCGAAAATGAACATGCTGGATATGGCACTAATACCATGTAAGTGGCGCCGGATCAGTTTTTTTCGTGACTTACATGGTTTTCCCATGCCGCACACAAAAATGCCACTTGCAACGGTTTTGTGTCCAGCATGGGACCGCAACAAACAGAATGCATTCTGCTGAACTCCGTTCTGGGTTTTTCAGTTTTGTCCCCATTGACAATCCCTCTGCTGGATCTCAAAACCGGAAAGGAAAACAAGGATGTGAAAGTAGCCTTATCTGCCAAGAGAACAGAAGGATCTGGTCAATATATTAATTTTGCCCTATCCTTATCTGTCAAGGGAAAGTCTGGAGCTCCTCACACACATTAGAGCAGGGGTAGGCAACCTCTGGCACTCCAGCTGTTGTGAAACTACAACTCCCAGCATGCATATTTACTCTGCTTATATCAGTACTCCCATAGAAATGAATGGAGCGTGTTGGGAATTGTAGTTTCCCAACAGCTGGAGTGCCGAAGGTTGCTGGCCCCTGCATTAGAGCATCGGCCTAACCTGCTGTTCTTGGAGGGTTCGGCCAACAAAAGACTAATTTGTATATATTACTAGATGGTGCTGCTAGGTCAATGTGACAAAAGTACATTGAATGGCTGCACAATTTTTATGGTTTGGTCTCCCCTTTTAGATGTGCCAAATTTATTAAATCAGTTTGGCACATATTCTCATAGTCAATTCACCAGAAAAGCTAATTAACGCCAGCTATAAGCGTACACATATGGTATATTACAGTAGTATTCCCATCCTGGCTTTCATTCCAGATCTGATTACTTGCTGGTTTTCAGGTAAATTAGGAGAAGGGGGTCAGACAAAGCATGGTGTGGTGCAGGAGCTGCAGTAACACTTGCAGAGGTGTCGGACATCTGTACAAGCAACTTTGCAAAGAGTCTCATGCGTATTTCTACATTTATGTCTTTCCTTGGCTCTTTTTTGATGGGTATTGACCAATGCTAATGGGATGATGGGTTGTATGCTCTACCAGCACTGACCTGATGACGTACACATTCATTAGTCATACCGAAAAACTGAAAGATTACATGGACTGAAAGCCTGACCATCACAGCTATATGAACGTATTGAACATCGCACGTGTCTGCTAGATTTTGAAGTGTCTCTGTATGAGTTTATGATCATTCGGCCAAAGTGCCACAGAGTGGCAAGGTGACATAGTGTTGAGGTAGCAGCAGCATCAGGAGACGACAGAGTGTCAAGGTGACCTAGTGTGGAGGTGGCAGCAGCATCAGGAGACCACAGAGTGGCAAGGTGACATAGTGTGCAGGTGGCAGCAGCATCAGGAGACCACAGAGTAACCTAGTGACAGAGTGGGGAGGTGGGTGGCAATACCAGTACCAGCTGAAGATGGTGGGTGAAAGAAGGAGCACTTGGCATCAGATGTGTGGCATCATCAGAATAGTTGCTGAGGCAGGTAGCCAGAAGAAACCGGTCTCTTTTGTCAAAGTGTTGGTGTGGCACCATTGATGATCTAGTCTGATGCATCAGGCACTGGTGAGTGGAAATCCTGGCTGATCCATGCCTGATTCATCTTGACAAAGGTCATTCTGTCCACATTTTGGGTGGACAGGCGAGTTCTTCTTGGGGTAACTATGGCCCCCACTGCACTAAACACCCACTCTGATGCCACACTACTGGCCGAGCAGGACAGCTTTTCCAGGACAAACTCTGCCAGTTACAGCCACAAATGCAGTTTGGCTGCCCAGTAGTCCAGCGGATCTTCAATGTGGGGTGGCAGCAGGGGCGTAGCTAACGGCTCATGGGCCCCTGTGCAAGAGTTGAGCTTGGGCCCCCCTTCCCTCAGTGCTTTGTGTGTCTTCCTATGCGGCACAAGGGTCTTTGGGCCCCCTCAGGCTCCTGGGCCCGGTAGCGACTGCTACCTCTGCACCCCCTATAGCTACGCCCATGGGTGGCAGGATGCTGTCCAAGTATGCCACCAGCTGCTGGTTCAGGTCCTGCTCCACGTCTAGTTGATGCAGCTGGTGAGTAGCTTCTTCACTAGGCGGGTGAAGAAAGCTTCTCAACAGCGACTCTAGACTCAAGTTGCTGCTGATGGAGCTGGACTGCTCCTACGCCCCCCCCCCCCCGCCACAGCAGTCATGGAAGAGAAACGTGAACGCAGAGAGCCCCCCCCGGTCAGACCTGTGAGAGGATGGACGATGGCGCAGATAGGCAGCGGCCAACTGACTACATAGGATGTCTTTATAGTAGTTCAGCTTGTCCTCCCTCTTAGCAGGTGTAAAAATAAAAAAATAAAAGCCCCCATTTCGGACCGGTAGTGAGGGTCCAACAAAGTGGGGAGCCAGAAGTCATCCCTCTGCCGAATGGTTACATTTCAGCTGTCACTACGCAAGCAACTGAGCATGCATCTGATCATTTGTGCAAGTGACTCTGAGGGACTCCCTACCTCCATCTCCACTGCATACATCCACAGATCCCCCATAACAGTGCGCCATCCACCCATCTCCCATAACAGTGTCATCCACAGATCCCCCCCATAACAGTGTCATCCACAGATCCCCCTAACAGTGTCATCCACAGATCCCCCTAACAGTGTCATCCACAGATCCCCATAAGTTTCATCCACAGATCCCCCATAAGTGTCATCCACAGATCCCCCATAAGTGTCATCCACAGATCTCCCATACAGTGTCATCCACAGATCCCCCATAAGTGTCATCCACAGATCCCCCATAACAGTGTGTCCTCCACAGATCTCCCATAACAGTGTGTCCTCTACAGATCCCCCATAACAGTGTGTCCTCTACAGATCCCCCATAACAGTGTGTCCTCCACAGATCCCCCATAACAGTGTGTCCTCCACAGATCCCCCATAACAGTGTGTCCTCCACAGATCCCCCATAACAGTGTGTCCTCCACAGATCCCCCATAACAGTGTGTCCTCCACAGATCCCCCCATAACAGTGTGTCCTCCACAGATCCCCCCATAACAGTGTGTCCTCCACAGATCCCCCCATAACAGTGTGTCCTCCACAGATCCCCCATAACAGTGTGTCCTCCACAGATCCCCCCATAACAGTGTGTCCTCCACAGATCCCCCCATAACAATGTGTCACCCACAGATCCCCCTATAACAATGTGTCATCCACAGATCCCCCATAACTGTGTCATCCACAGATCCCCCATAGCTGTGTCATCCACAGATCCCCCATAGCTGTGTCATCCACAGATCCCCCATAACAGTGTGTCCTCCACAGATCCCCCATAACAGTGTGTCCTCCACAGATCCCCCATAACAGTGTGTCCTCCACAGATCCCCTCATAACAGTGTGTCCTCCACAGATCCCCCATAACAGTGTGTCCTCCACAGATCCCCCCATAACAGTGTGTCCTCCACAGATCCCCCATAACAGTGTGTCCTCCACAGATCCCCTCATAACAGTGTGTCCTCCACAGATCCCCCATAACAGTGTGTCCTCCACAGATCCCCCCATAACAGTGTGTCCTCCACAGATCCCCCATAACAGTGTGTCCTCCACAGATCCCCCATAACAGTGTGTCCTCCACAGATCCCCCATAACAGTGTGTCACTCCACAGATCCCCCATAGCTGTGTCACCCACAGATCCCCCATAGCTGTGTCACCCACAGATCCCCCATAGCTGTGTCACCCACAGATCCCCCATAGCTGTGTCACCCACAGATCCCCCATAGCTGTGTCACCCACAGATCCCCCATAGCTGTGTCACCCACAGATCCCCCATAGCTGTGTCACCCACAGATCCCCCATAGCTGTGTCACCCACAGATCCCCCATAGCTGTGTCACCCACAGATCCCCCATAGCTGTGTCACCCACAGATCCCCCATAGCTGTGTCACCCACAGATCCCCCTGTCTGTGCAGCAAGGTGTAATAGGATTGTTCCTATTACCCAGGCTGTAACCTCCCCTACTGAACTCTGTTCTGCTTCAATACTGTGGAATGATTTCTCCCTATCCTTTCCCTGAACTTCTATACAGCAAAATAAAAGTTTTAACGTCTTTTCTAGTACTGTCCCTAGCGCCTGCTGACGTCTCTCCCTGCAGTAAGTACACTGGAAAATGGCTAAATCCAAGATGGCTATTTATAGGGCTGTGACATCACAGGCCTGGCTGGCTGCTGATTGGCTGCATGCATGGCATTGTGGGTGATCCCTTGTTCCCAGAGTTCTTTGCTCCATTTCCTAACGAGTGCAGCAGCCATTTTAGGAAAAAATGTGATTCGTTACCACAAAGCGTGAGGAAATTCGGATTCGATGCAAATCTTGCCTGAAATTCGGATCAAATTCCACTTCATCAACTTTGATTCGCTCATCTCTAATCCTAATCCCTGACAAGTAGGAAAGGAGGATGAGGCAGCTGTTTACCTCAGTGTTGTGAAGTAACTTGTCCTGCTGTGTGATTAGGACAGGCTTTGTGTGCACGAATAGGACAGCGGCCATTTTGTTTCTCCTAATCATTGCTCCCTAGACAAAACGAGCCATTATAACTAATGAAAGGTATTTGGTAATATATTTATAATAAAGTAATATTTACATATTTTCATTTTCTTAATTCACAGAGAACCCCTTTAAATCCTGAAACACAGCCCCATACCATTATCTTGCACCAAGTTTTATAGTAGGCACAATACTTTTCATGTAACCCCATCAAACCCAAATTTGTCAATCGTACTGTCAGATAGTAAAACATGATTCAGTTGCAGCAACCCAAAGGGGCAGAGTCAGGAGGAGAGGAGTGGTAGTTGTGGCTCTGATAGGTGTTGTAGTGGTTCACTGTGGCCGTCCTCAATCCAACGGTTCCTAGGGCCGTGCAAGGAATGGAGAGAGCACCTTTTCTTCCCTGGGGGCCCACCCTAGACTTTCTGGGACTTCTGCCTGGTATTGGGTTGGGTGCCTCTGATGTTGAACTGGTGCAGGCAATGCAATTCTGGTAACAGTGCAGGTAATAAGGAGGTCAGTGTAAGTTAACAAGTCCAAGCTTATTAAGGTACTCTTGGCAAATAAGACTTGTGAGGATAAGTTCAGCCTCTCAAGGGTACACACACATATAGGAAAGAAGACTGTATAGTAGCAATCTGAGTCTCTCTATTGGCTTCATACAGCTACCCAAATTGTCCAAAGGTCTGCAGTTCCGTTATCATTAACTGTTCCTGCAATTCCCAGTCTGAGGGGTGCAGATGTTAGATTGGATAGCCAATCTGTCTCCAAATTGTGGATAGCACCAAAGTAATAAACCCTTTCCACAAGCAGCAAACTCCATAACAAAAGACGTGTGTCACCTTTGTTATGGTCCAAAACAGTCTGTGGATATCTGTTTGCTTTCATTCAAAAATTTGGTAGTTGTGTCCAGCATGTAGGGATGGAGAACCCCTAAAGCAGGCCTCACCGCTCACAGACGCAGGCAGCTTCTCACACTTTGACTGCCAATCCTAGATTCCCTGGCTGATACAATCATACTGCACAGCTCCTCCCTCAGAGTAGGGCATGATAACTAAGCTGTTTTCCCATTTTAAATACTTGCACTCACATTTAAAGAATGGACAGTATAACTTAGCACTTGGTGGCCCCACACTTATCTTTGACTGGGCAGATCAGAAATTCCATACAATAACAAAGCACTTCTATCCCATACTGATACAGTGGTCCCTCAAGTTACTATATTACTTGGTTCCAGGACCATCATTGTATGTTGAAACCATTGTAAATTGAGTAATCGGTTCCAAAATGTGATCCAAGATAAGAGAAAATGAAGATTTAAGAAAAAATAAGCAGATAACCAAGACAGATAAAACAAGTCCTTACATACAACAGTCAAGAATAGCTGCTCACTGGCAACTAATGCAGCTATTTCACCAGAGAAGTGGCCTTGATTGGTAGGATCCGAGTCTGAGACATTGTATGTTGATTCTAGTTTCAATTTACAATGGGTCAGAAGAGACTATTGTTTGTTGAAAATATTGTATCCTGAGGCCATTGTATCTTGAGGGATGACTGTACTACTGTTTGTCTCTCGAAATAATGTACCTGTATGCACCTGTGGCTGAAATACCTGATCTTGATATTTCGGAGGGTTGTCCACATATTACTTTTGTCTATATATTGTACTTAACTATACAAATGAATATTAGATTATTATACTGCAAGTCATCTCTTCCATGGATGGACCAGAGCTGCTAGCTACACATTGGGTTACTAAGTAGCTACTAGCAGATGTTCACACGATTCAAATGTTGCATGGACCTCAATGCGTATTCAGAGCTGAAATCAGTGTGAAAACCATGGCAAACCCACATCTCATTGTTTCTACTGGATATCCAGGTTACTGTTCATATGGAGAAAAAAAATCCTAAAAATTGGAGCAATGAAATAGAATAAAACTTCACTTTTATTGAGTCCCTGTATGGACGCCTGTATATATGTTTATATGCACCTAAGACATATCTAACTTACTGTTTCACATAGGCCCCCTGGACTGGGGTAGTCCATGTGCTTTTCTAGATCACTATACGTAGTGTGTGACATAGATCGCTTAGGTTTTGCTACCACTCTGGACCCCCCAAGTAACTTTTTTAACTAGGGCAAGGTTGTGCAGGGAGAGGTTCCGGCATTGGGCCACCCCTTGCGGGGTTTTTTGGACCCAGTGGTAGCATTACTAGGGTATATTAGGCCAAGTCGGGCAACACTAGGAGTTTACTTTGACCTGATACTATAGGACCGGTGTCTCACGCATTAGGTGTGTCCAGGTTGGTTTGTAGTTGGGGCCTTGATGCATGTTTTTTAGCTGGACTCAATAAAAGTGAAGTTTTATTCTATTTCATTGCTCCAATTTTTAGGAATTTTTTTGACTTCTTGAGCAATTTGTGGAGCCTTTACCACTGTTTTGGCCCCTTTGATTCTTGATTTTTGATTTACTGTTCATATGGCCATGTGTTTCTTTTCCGTACATATTTGAAATCCCCATCAAGTAGAGACATGACCCTCGGTGCAGTTTGCACTGAATAGGCAGCAGAAATCCAAGATTCAGCCTTTGATTTCTGCCACGTATCCAGTAGCAAATAAACTTCAGATTTTTCAGTGTATTTTCACCATGTGAGCCTACCCGACAGGTTCCTGTTGGTGGTGTAAGTTATAAAACAATTTTCCATAAGTGAATAGTCCAGATGAATAAAAGAAACTTTGTAATAGATCATATTAAAGGAAAATTATTATATCTGCCTTTTCAGGCTTCTTTGCCATTTCCTTCTTTTGACATTGACATCTATGGAGGGGGGGCTGAGCTTTTTAATGAGACACACACCGTTTCGTAGCTCTGCTTCACTTAGCACTTTTGACTCTACTATATCTAGCAGGATAAGGCTCCACCACTGTCCAGAGTGAGGTAATCTCTCCATAGACTTTTATGTGTGAGGTTGGAGATGAAGACTGTGTGGAGGGAAAGAGGAAGAAAGCAGCCTGAGAAGCCCTAGAGAAAGCATCGTTTTTTTTTTAAGACAAAGTTTCTTATATTCACCTGTACTATTCATTTCTGAAAACTTGTTTATAACTTTAAAGATTCTAGGCCCTAATGCAAAATGTTAAACAGGTTTAGCCAGACCCTCCCCCAACCATGTTCCATTTTAATACTGGTGCCTACTTATGTGGTAGAGGGATTTTGGGGCTAGATGTGACTGTTACCGCTGCACCCCATATAGTGTAGCTTTCCATTTAAGGTATAATTGCCATTGTCTACTTTGCTTGTCTTCCGATGGCTAGCATGCCTCCACTTGGATATTTTGATCTTAATTTACTTCTAATTCCAAATTTAATATTTTGTTTTGGTGGCAAAATATCTCCAAAATGTATATGCCGTCATTCAGTTGGTATCCTCTAGGATTGTACTTGCAGCATACCCCACTGTCAGGAGAAAGTCAATAAACCGCCAGCGATATATTATTTCTCGGCAGGTTCTTCCTGTGTCTTCTTCGCGTAGATAGAAAATGTTTTTGTGGAGGTAAACAATAACGGCGGAGAAGTTTGGTTCCACCGCTCGACGAGGACTGACTCAAGTAAATCAAAGGATTGGGAGGGTGAGTAGAAATGCGTTATTAATGAAAATGAAGGCAGCCTTCGTTTAGTCATGTAGTCCTGTTAACAGTTTATTGCTTCTTTCTCCCCCTGCTGTTCGGCACATCGAAATTCCTGTAAAACTGAAAGGACATCTGGAAGAATTCAGCCAATTAATGGAATTCACGCTGAAGCTGCTCTGAAAGGCAGATTACACGGAATCAAACCTGCCGCACGGATGATGCGCCCTAATCACACATGTAACATTCATTAGATGCTGCTGTGGGAGAGTTTAGATGCCTCTAATGAAAGATCAGAGAGAGAGCATCCAGCAGGTATGTGTTTAGCCGTATGTGATTATCCTGAATGCCAACATAAACACCGCCAAACACTTATTGAAAGCGTATTATCGTCAAATAGTTTAACCCTTCACATCCTGTGGGACAAGTTCCACCCTACTTTCCGTCCTACTTTTCTCTCTATTCCTTAAGGTGTTGTAGGGCTGATATATATTTTTTAAAACAGACACAGAATGCTTAAAGGGGTTATCCCGTGATTAATATAAAACATGAATATCATCAATCTAGTATATGACAAGTTCTTTCCAACAAAGCTAGAACCAGCCCTGTCCCTCACGCTTTTCAGAGATCTCCCCAATTGTTATGCTAGATTTATTTCAAGCTGTCAGTTTAGGGGCCGTGTCCTTTCTCAGGGGTGTGTGCTTTCTGCTGCAGTTGAAGGATGGAACTTGAGCCTGTGCGTCTGTCTCAAGTTAGCATATACAGATAGATTTCACTGAATAACTCAGTGGCTATATAAAATTTTTAATTACATGCAATTACATAAGTATTCAGATCCAGGTGCTGGTTTGAAACCTGTAAAATATTTGTTATGGGACAACCCCTTTAAAGAAAAGTAAATTACGCCCCTCTGCTCTGATTCCAGCGCTTCATGGTCCGATTCCGTTTTCTGCTTTCTAGTTCCTCCTAACATTCAGGAACGTAACCATTCAGGACCAGGAAGTAGAGACCAATGGGGGCTCTAGAATTGCTGAAACGGGACCAAAGGTGAGGATTACTTTTTACTATTCATTTTTTTTTTCTTATAGCATTCTGAGCCCTAAAAAACCCCAAACAGCTGGACAAAGCTGTAAGGTGTGTTTACACCTGACTGCAACACTGCAGATTTGCTGTTCCAGCAATGTGAATGAGCTTTTAGCTCCGTTGAGCACTGCAGTCTCCTCACAGGTCACCAAGCACAGCGCCGTACATTGTATAGTGGCTGTGCCTGGTATTGCAGCTCATCCCCATTCAAGTGAATGGGGCTGAGCTGCAGTACCAAGCAGAGCCACTATACAATGTACGGCGCTGTGCTTGGTGAGCTGTGAGGAGGCAGCGGCGCTCATGGGAGTGCTGTGGCCTCCTGAAACAGCTTATTGGCGGGGGTGCCAGGAGTCAGACCCCCACCAATCTGATATTGATGACCTATCCTGAGGATAGGTCATCAATATGTAAATCCCAGAGAGCCCCTTTAAACATTACAGATTTTTGGACTTGATGTGGACTTGACAAAATTAATGTGGACATTAATGAAGTGATTGGTGCTCATTCTTTAGTCTGCAATGGGCCCTATTCTTTGTCTAACCATCTGCCGAGTATAGTGTTACTGCCATTACAGTATAGTGGTAGAATCTATTCATTCTGACATGTAAGATGTTAGATTGTCCACTAGTTTTCTCAGATCCCGCAGCAGGCTGTAGTCTATAGTCTTTATTCAGGGCATCTCTAGATTTTATTATCTACCACTGGAAACTCTTTTGTTTTAGAATATTCTGACAAGAGACAAGTTACAAGGAATTGATACTAAATCAGTGTGAAACAGAAAATACTCTGCACGTTGTACCAGTTGGAGTTAATGTTTGGTGCATGCTAGGGGTTATAGTTTGCAATAGTCGATGAGCCATGGGATGGAGACCACTGGTCTAGAGAAGCAACAGTATTATCTATCAAATGGGCTATTAATATACAGATCATCTGATAGCTCCAGATTACGGTCTCCATCTTTCACATCTACTTCATTGTACTCCACCTCCTCCATCAGTAAACCAATGAGGTTTATGGATAAATTAATCTATTTTCCGATCTCTGTGGATACATACAATCTGTATTAGATATTTTATAAAGGCAGCACTAGAGTCCCACGACTGTCACAGGCTGTTTATAGTTTTGGGGTCCTTTTAAAGAGGACCTGTCACTATTCCTTTTAGTAACTACTTGCATTTCTCATGAAATAGCAATTCTGGAACATCTTTTATTGTAACTCCGCATTGTGCTGTTCCTCTGTTATTCCTCTTATAAACTGCCAGCTGAAGGTTACCATTTCTGTTGCCAAAGAGGTGTTTCCCTAATCCCTACACTAGCAGCACTGATTGTATAGTATGCAGTGACAACCCAACCTGGTCACAACCAGTTGGCAATTTGTATATACAATTTTAGGAGGAATAACTGAGGAATGGAGCAACACAGAGTTCTTTGGAAACATGCAGCAGAATTATATTATGGGGAATATAATAATTTACTAAAACAGACATGTGAGGAGAAGTGACAGGTCCTCTGTAAGTTACAGTGCAGGCATCTTAGAGGTATTGGGAAATTCTGCCCCCTTCCCTTATGGGAATGGTCTTGTAAGTCAGCAGCTAATTCACTGACCTGCTATTTTTCTTGGGTGTTTAAATGCTCTGGATCAGGAAGCTACTCCAGCCATATGCTTTACATTGTAGCTCAGCCTGCTTAGATGGTTGTACAGTAGGTGTTAGTTTAAAGCAGTAATGCTCAACCTGCGTCCCTCCAGCTGTTGTAAAACTACAACTCCCACCATGCCCTGCTGTAGGCTAATAGCTGTAGGCTGTTTAGGCATGCTGGGAGTTGTAGTTTTGCAACAGCTGGAGGGCCGCAGGTTGAGCATGCCTGGTTTAAAGCATACATAACATTTCATCAAACTCTGCATCAATCAATAGTACAGTGTGTGTACATGAGGAATTACACTATGTCTGGCTGTTACATCACTTGTATCTGATTTTTGACCAGTTTTCTATTGCTTGCTGAATATCTAGTTTGCAGTTCTCCAAGACATGGTGGGTAGAATCTAGTTGTCATCCACTGCACACAGAAAGTAGAGGAGAAGCTGCTTCCTAAACTTCTCTTACTCACTCAGAATGAACCCCGGGATCAGGGGCATAACTACCAGAGCGGCAGACCATGCGACTGGGGCCCAGGGCAAGAGGGGGCCCACTTTTAGGTTGGGATTATCTCCTCTTCTACTGGAGGTGACTCTACCCTCTAAAGCAGGGGTGCACAACCCTTTCTGGTTGGGGGCCACATTGTCAGCCTGAACCAATTCCAAGGGCCGAAAATAAAACTTAAAGGGGAATTGCCAACTGAAATACTGTATTTTTGGCATATTGAACATACAGTATATACTATAGTTACAGTTCTAGAATTCCCATCTAATAGGAGAATACAAGTAAGAAGCCAGAAGACATAGACCTACAGTACTTGTCTTTTACCAGATGTTTGGGGGCCACACAGAATGGTATCAAGGGCCGCAGGTTGTGCACCCCTGCTCTAAAGGAACAACTTTTAGCAAATTAAGCAGTGGAAAAATGGCCCAAAGGTCATTGAAAAGGGTTTAGGCAGAAACCCTTCTTTCCTGTGTGAGGGGCCTGGTTTAATCCTTGCTATGGGGCCCTTAATTCTCTGTGTACACCACTGCCCGGGATCATGGATGACATTACAGAGAAATACTGACCTGTACTGATTATGACTTTGAGCATTTGTGCTGAGATATAAATCTCTTATGTAGCTGTGCAGTCTCTGTAGTTTCTCAGAGTCCCATCTAACTCATGCTGCTGCTCACTGGGCCCCCCCCCCCCATAGACTTGTATTTTCATGTGTATGATGATCAGTTGATCTAGACCAGGGATGCCCAACCTGCGACCCTCCAGCTCTTTCAAAACTATAACTCCCAGTACAGCATGCTCGGACAGCCTACAGCTTATCAGCCTACTGCAGGGCATGGTGGGAGTTGTAGTTTAGCAACAGCTGGAGAGCCGCACGTTGCCCATCACTGATCTAGACTGTCTGGAGACAGAATTCAAAGCAATTTTCAAAGTGAAAAGCAATTGGCAAGGATGGGGAGGAAGAGGAAAAACAGCTGATAAAATTACCTGAAATTTGTCAATAATAAAACATATTTCAAAGTTTCTTGTGATCGTTTGTACTATTGATTTATGTAAACTTGTATGAAAGTAAGTGACTCTTTAAGATCAGGAGGTCAATGGATAAAAGATGGAATTAAAAAATACAAATAACAATCTCCGATAAGTATACAAGAGAAAATTCCACTCATGTACTTAGGCAATTTATATTAAAAAAATGTAATTCCCTTTAACAGCAAACGTTGCCATGAATGTATTTTATTAATTCTTCTCTTTTGCTAAACAAAAAAATAAAACATTAATCTTAAAAATTTGCATTTGCATTTCCATGGACCCTATTGTAGGTAACACTTATGACTAATATATTATATAAGCACATGACCTAAGTTAGTAATTGTGTGAGGCTGAATGGCCATTAATCTCCGTAATGGCCTGTTATTATCTACTAATGCACATTTATTATTGTAAGGTAGTTAAAACGCGGCAGTGTCATAACTGGAGAAGGTGGACCCTATAGAAAACCTCTGAATGGTCCATCGACATATGGCATACATTGTGTTATGGCTGGTTCTGTACAATTACGGTGATACAAAATGTGTGTAGTTTTATTACGTTTGTACAATAATAGCACATTGCATGAAAAAACTGACAAGATAGGGACTGTGTAAAATGTAAACTTTATTGGTGTGAGTGCGACTTGTTTATACTGTGATCTGGATGCTGGCAAACATTTGGGTCATAGCATTAGTAAAACCAAAATCTTTTTACTCCTTTTCTGGAAAAAAAAAAGACTCCCAATATGTCACCATCAGAGAGCACAGATGTCCATGTGCAGTAGGTACACAGAGAAAGAAGGATTTTTATCTCTCTCCTCTCCCTTAAGTCTGTCAGCATATGCTCTACTGAAGTCGCCTCTCCTCATCCATGCTGACAGAGACCCTAGCCAGCTGAAAGGGGTGGTGTGCTGCTTAACCTATTCTATCTAAGGTCTTGTTTTATAAAGAAGACAATCTAAGCTTTAAAACAGGACCAGAATTGTGGTGCAAGCCGCCATACAGTCAGAAATAGAACCAGGTCGGGATGAGATACAGGTATTATTTCCCAATCTCAATCCTGACCTAGTTTGTAAAGGTTCCATCTCTGATTGTAAGATGACTAGCTTTAGGGCCATTAAAAGTGGAGATGTGTCTTCTGAGCTGCCTCCTCCCACACAATGCTACAGAGCGATCTGTGTCTGCAGGGGAGAGCTGGATCTGAGCATCAGGAACTAGGTGAGTAGTTACTGTTTTTTGTTTTGTTTTATTAACACGGGGGGGGGGGGGCGCACAGAGGGCATTACTACTGTGAAGGGGGCATAGAGGGCATTACTACTGTGAAGGGGCATAGAGGGCATTACTACTGTGAAGCGGGCACAGAGGGCATTATTACTGTGAAGGGGGCACAGAGGGCATTACTACTGTGAATGAGCATAACGGTTATGGGGGCACAGTGAGGGCATAACTACTCTGAAGGGGCATAGAGAGGGCATTACTACTGTGAAAGGGGCACAGAGAGAACAAACCTACACTGAGGGCATAACTACTGTAAAGGGGCACAATGAAAGGATAAGTACTTTAAGGGGGCACAATGTGGGCATTACTCCTATGAAGGGGGCACAGAGGGCTTTACTGTCGTGAAGGGGACACAATGGGCATTACTGCTGTGAAGGGGCATAACTGATATGGGACACAGTGAGGGCATAACTACTCTGAAAGGGCACAGAGAGGGCATTACTTCTGTGAAGGGGGGACAGATAGGGCATTACAACTGTAAAAAGGGCACAGAGAAAGCATACCTACTGTAAGGGGGGCACAATGAGTGCATAACTACTGTAAAGGGGCACAATGAAGGGATAAGTACTTTAAGGGGATACATTGTGGGCATAACTATTGTGAGGGGGCACAATTTGGGATTGTTATGATTGTTATATTGGAGGGGGGTGTCAGAGAAAGGATCCATCCCGGGTGCCAAATATCTTAGGCATGCCACTGACTAGAGCAAAAGGATGAGGCAGCGCTTCAAGTAAGGTGAAATGGCACTGGACCCGCCTTACTCACCCTAACTGCAACGTTTCAGCCCAACACAATGAGGGCTTTCTCAAGCCTTTCTCAATTGTTTTGGGCTGAAATGTTACTTGGAGTGCTGCCTCATCCTTTTGCTCTAGTACTCATCGACTTTGAACCCATGACCTATAGGGATTTGCCTTCTGACTTGTGCTGCTGTTTTTTGTGTGACTTTATTCCAGTTACATACACTACTCACAAAATGTTAGGGATATTTGGCTTGTGGGTAAAATCTCAAGATGAACCTAAAATGTGCTCTAACCTACAGTACTTTTCGCACAACCTGCTGTTCTCTGACAAGGAACTTAATGGCAAAATTCACAACATATGTTTGATCCATGAATCGCCCCAAAAAATTCTTGGTTTAGTTAGAATTGGTATTTAAACAGTCCTCCTCATCATGTTGTTCACACTTTGACATCATGAGACCAAGACGACACCTAACAATTGATCAACAATACCTCAACTTTGCGAGGCTTCAAGTAATATGTTCTCAGATGGAAGTGGCCACTGAGTTTACAGTGTCAGTGTCAACAGCAAGTTGTAATGAAGATACAGAGACAAGAAAAAAGGAAAACATTTTTTTGCACAGCTCACCCTCAATTTGCATAATCCAGACACTCCCATAATATAAAGAAAAAGGCAGCACGGATGGGGGACACTATGAAGTTTTTTTATTTATGTTAACAAAAGTTAAGTTTTATTTTAAATTCCAAGGCGCTGGACCTATTGAAAATTTGTTAATGGAGAGATTGGAAGAGTCACAGAAAGGCTTAGAAGTGGACATCCTTTGACCACATCCCACACTGATGACCACTTCATTGTGAACAATGCCCTGCGGAAGCGGATGATGAATGCCACATAACTCCAGGCACATTTAATAGAGGTGAGAGGCACCAAGTATCACGTCAGACCAATTAAAACTATTTACATGAGTGTGGTCTGCGTGCTAGACAACCTGCAAGGGTACCTGACCACAGGTGTCATTATCGGCCAGGGAGCATCTACACTAGGACCAGTGCACCTCAGTGCTGTTCACTGATGACAGTCAATTCTCACTGAGCAGAAATGATGGCCGCCAACAATGTTGGAGACGTCAAGGAGAGCGCTATGCATCAGCCAGTGCCACTGTTGTCACCAGACGAGCCTTTGGTAGTGGTGGTGTTACAGTGTGGGCAGCTGTGTCTAGTCAATACAGAACTGTCCTACACTTTGTGAATGGTACAATGACAAGCCCATACTACTTGAATATAGTGATGAGCGGGAGGTTCCATATTTGATTTCGCAATATTTCACGAATATTCGTTTGAATATTCATCATATATTCGTCAAAATCGAATATTCGTCATTATTCTATATATTGCGAATCTTACGCGAATTTATATTTGCGTATTGCGATTACAACTTTGAACAGTGTATACAGGCAAATTTCCTGTTGGATTAGCTTAGAAGAAGAAACGAAGATATCGAATATAGCGCTATATTCTCAATCTTTGGTATATTCTAGCAAGCCAACCATTAGGGACCCAGCTCTAAGTTGAATTCGCAATGCGAACATATACTCGCATTGCAAATTCAACTTAGAACTGAGTTCCTAATGGTTGTATTGCTAGAATATAACAAAAATCGAATATAGCACTATATTCTCAATCTTCATTATATTCATTATATTCTAGCAAGCCAACCATTAGGAACTCAGCTCTATGTTGAATTTGCAATGCGAGTATATGTTCGCATTGCGAATTCCACTTAGAGCTGGGTCCCTAATGGTTGGATTGCTAGAATATTACGAAGATTGAGAATATAGTGCTATATTCTTAATACTGCAAGTTTAATGTGCAATGCGAGTAATACAGGTTATATCAATCGCATTGCGAATACAACTTAGTCAAATTTGTGAGATCATGATTCCCACATCCGACAGTACATTTTAGCATGGAGGCGTTCCCATTGTGATGGGGAAGCTCCATGCACACGGAAGTCGGCAGAAGCGGCAACGGGCATTGACTGGAGCAGGCAGGGAGCCAGGAATCCTCCGGACAGGTAAGAACAGCTTTTGGGAAGTGGGAAGACAACCAGAGAGCAACAAGGATTAAGTACTTTAAAAAAAAACACAAAAATAAACCAACAAATATGCGAAGTGCCAATATTCGCTAAAAATATTCGCTATTCAAATATTCGCGCTCAACACTACTTGAATAACCTCATTAATCCAGTCGTTGTGCCTCTGCATGAACAACACAGGTCTAATTTCATCTTCATGGACACAATGCGTCAGTTAATCGAGGTCGCATCATTAGGGAATGGCTGCTGGAGACTGGGGGACCTCAAATCGACTGGCCTGCACTTTCTCCAGACCTGAATCCCATTGAAAACCTATGGGATCGGCTGAGTTGCCGTGTAGAGGCTTGTAACTCTGTACCACAGAACTTCAATGACCTGAGGGCCGCCCTTTAAGAAGAGTGGGATGCCATGCCTCAGCAGGCAATAAGTCGACTTGTGGACAGTATGAGACGTCGTCGTCCAGCTGTAATTGATGCTCAAGCCCACAAGACAAGTTATTGAGACATTGACATTTTTTGGGGGTACACCCACTACTGGTGTTGGCTTTTGTTTCAATAAATTGTTTGAGATGAGTTTGGAGCGTATGGGGAGTATCATGGGAAAGCACTATACACTGTTACCTTGCTTTAAGACTGATGTGTAGCTATAGAAAGACAGCGGTGGGGAATTCTCCACAGTTTCCCAGGGTCCCCATCACCAGAATTTCTGGGAGTTGTCAGAAAGCTGTGGGGAGCGAATTTTTTCTGTGCCTTCTCTGTTCTTAACCACATATGATTGCAGCATACAGATAATGTGAGACCCCTGTAGATCACCATAAATACGGCACTTACAAAGTCCTGGTTCAGCTTAGAAGTTCTGTGTCTGCCAAACGAAGGTCATACATAGCATAGAGGCAGCCCATGCAGCTGCTAAGGGGCCCCTGGAGAGAGGGGACTCTAGTTCAGATTGGTCATATGGCTTATTTTACCTGACAGTGTAAAGAACTGGTATTGGCTTATTATTAATGTTATTTTCCTGCAGTTACTATTTAACCCTTCATGCTATTTTGTCTGTGCCTTCTGACAACGATCGTTTTACTCTAACATCGCTTCCTTTAAAGGCTATGAACATGTTCAGGGCAATTTCATGGTTGCATTTTACTCATTTTTGGCTAAAATATATTTTTCAGTGGGTCTTTATTAAACCAAACCAGCACGGCAGCACAGCACAGCAGTTTTTGCCACATGGATTCAGCGTTTGAGCTGAGGGACAAATGATTATGTGAGTATGACGGAGGCTCTTATGCCCTACTAAAATACAAATATCACAGATCTCAACACCAGCAAAACGGTAAGAGCCTCAGAGAGGTTGCCATCTATTTAATATTATTATGAACATCTAGCCGCTTACCTATCAGGGATGGGACCATTTATTGAACTCTGCTGATATATACTCTGCTGATATATACTCTGCTGATATATACTCTGCTGAACCCTGTTTTCATACACCCTGCGGTATCTGGGCTCTCTTACCTGCCCCTCAATACTATATCTACAGCTATTGTTCCATCTGCAGCAGTAGTGAACTACACATTTGTGGGACACTTTTCTGTTTGAATACAGGGACTGTGGGACATCTTCCCCTTCTATATTACCTGCTGATCAAGTATATGAATTGATTTTTACTTATCCACAGCTGCTTCTAGTAGATGTGTATTTTATTTGATATGTTTTACTGTGATTTTACTTTATGTGCTAATAAATAGTTTACCTACTCCATACTGGCGTTTTAGCTCTACCAGCTACGATAGGTG
This sequence comes from Bufotes viridis, assembly GCA_033119425.1. Taxonomy (NCBI): domain Eukaryota; kingdom Metazoa; phylum Chordata; class Amphibia; order Anura; family Bufonidae; genus Bufotes; species Bufotes viridis. Next base: position 32,991,280 of record CM065599.1, on the reverse strand, counting down.
GTGTGCCTGCACATTTGTGTGTGTTCATTTTACTTTTTATACTGGGTGGGTGACCCATTTAGCAGCGAACCCACCTTTATCTATTATTCTAGCTGTTGAGCCTCCAAACTTAGTTTTTTTTGCGTATCTTTATTAAAACATGTCAGCAATTTTTGTGCTACAGGGTTAAATTTCAGCCTAGCTGTAGAGATCACAAAAATGATTTTTATGTAGTATTTGCTTGAGGGAGTGGCATCTTTAAGTGTGAATGTGTTCCTATTTTTTCTTGGGAGTAGCATTTCTGTGCACCTTTGCCCCACTTATCTAAGAGGCGGTCTTGATTAGGTGGTACACATAGGTGCGCGTGCTCCTCCTCTCACTGGTTGCTGATGCGCATAGAGGTGACTAGGAGCAGCACACTATATGTGGAGGGTCTGCGCTCCTGATCATAAATGCACAACTGCATAGACAGGTTTGACTTGAGACCACCTTGACGCCTGGTAGGTGGGCATAGATGTGTTTTGATCAAAATATATTAACTAAGAGTCTCAGACCTTATTATATCAGAATGATGGCTTAGTTCATATATAATGTTTGCATCTAATTTATGAGTGCATTATTATCTTCTCTTTCTGTGATTTTTTTTTATATATATTACATGCCATCAATACCAGATCAGATCCAGGCTCTGGGACCAAGGTGAAGGCACTACAGAATGTGGCACTTATTTTTAGTGGTATGATTTCCAACATAGTGCCTTTCTAAACAATTTGTTTTATTGTTGAATTGTACTCATTTTGAGCTAAAAATAATTTTATCAATTTATCTTTTATTTAGCCCCTTTCTCTGTACAGCCTTTAGATTCTCTAGTAGTAGGCTCTGCATTTTTACTGTTTCCTATCAGGCAGCTCAGCTGATGGCTCCTTACCTCTTGATCTCTGACCTCCTCCTAAACAGTTACTATATAGCTCAGTTGTTATCTTACTGATAAGAATATGTCTTAAATAAGTGTTTATGACCTTTAAGCAACTTAGAGATAAGGTTTATTAGATGACTAAAGTGGAAGTACTAGTCACACAGCTAGACCGTTAACCCTTGTGAGAGAACAGCTGAATATATATATATTTGAACGTTTGTTTTAGCTCCATGCTAGTAACACTACAGAGAATAAGTTATATAATCACACAAGATGAGCAAAATGGTTGCATTTGTCATGACTGTGTTAGAAAAACTTCATAAAAACAAAGTAAACATGGTAGGATGGGGGGAGGGATGAGAGGGGGGGAGAAGAGGGTACGTGGACCATCCTTGACGCTGGGTTCAGACCTGAGCGTTTCTGAGACGCATGTTTTCCGCGCGTTTTTGTCGCGCGTATTTGCGTTTTTGGCAATAGTAAACGCGCGTTTTACGCGCGTTTGTGTGATTGACTGCGGTGTTGTCCAATGACCAAATATCCCTGTCTATATGAAGTTTGGCCAATCAGAGCTGGGGTTTGGCCTTTCCAGCATGTTGCAAATTCATAAACGCGCGTTCGAACGCGCGTTTTCAGTGTCAAAAACGCGCAAAATACAAGAGCTGCGCATTCCCATTGAAGTCTATGGGCCAAAACGCACGACAAACGCCCCCAAAAAAGCTCAAGTACTTGTTTATGCGTCGGGCGTTTTTCAGCGCGTTCGAACGGGCTTTAAAACGTGAAAATGTGAACCAGTCCCATAGGGAAGCATTGGTTTGCATCGGTTATGCGTTTTACAGCGCGTTCGAACGCGCTGTAAAACGCTCAAGTGTGAACTGAGGCTGAGGGACTACCAGAATTGTGTACTGAAAACAGGTGCGTAATTGTGCTTTGGTTCAAGGAGGTAGAATCTCGATAAATGGTTCCCTTAAAGTAAAGAACTTTTTGACATTAGTTTGTTTGTGTTGGGAAGTTTCCACCCAATCCATTCGAAATAGGTGGGATAACTTTTGTAAAAATAATCTAAATGGTGGGTCCTGGGGGAGAACTGCTGAATATTTGTAATAAAGACCAACTGAGTAAATAAGTAAAATGCAATCATAAAAAAATTATTACAAAATTACCCCCAAAGGTGTACATAGCCTTTAAGTATCTTGCTGAGATGCATTGTGGTTCATGGTTCCCCTTAATGGTATATTCAGTCAGGGCAGATGTCTTGCAGACATTTCTGTGAGTCTCATTCTTCTGACTCGGTTTGCAGAAATCCATGAACAAACTGTATGGAACAGATTTTCAGTAGCAAAAAAATGGTTGTAACAAATCTGCCACATGTGAATCTACCCTAAGGCTGCATTCACACTGTGGTCTTACAAGCCTGTGTTCAGTGTACATGTACCCATCTAACATATGTCAAAAGAAGTCACTGGTGGCAGTCTGTGTGTGCCTGGACTGGGAAGTGCCTGTTTAGCTTATTAGGGCACAGAGACTTCATAGAGGTGGTCCTCTGGTCAGGATCCACCTGTAGGAGGCAGTACAGACGGCTTCTCTGGGAGACCTGCTCGCATTCTGGCACACTTGAGCTGTCCTCGTATTATATGATCTGCCAAAGAGCAGCTGGATAGCCGAAATATTCCTAGCAAAATCAGCTGTGTGCCAGGGGTACCAGGAACAGGACCAGCTTTGATAAGCTGATTGCCGTGGTGGCTGCATTTTGATAGAGAATGTCTCTGAAATGTAGGGTGCTTTAAAAAGCATCTTTTAGCAGGATCAACCCTATTAAGGGTTCTTTCACACTTGCGGCATGGCTATTCGGCAGGCTGTTCCGGCGGGTGAACAGCCTGACGGATCCGCCATGCCGCAAGTACCCGTGTGCTGACGCTCCGTCCCCATTGACTACAATGGAGCGGGGGGTGGAGCTACGTCGCAGCACGGCAGTGATCGCCGGACTAAAAAGTCGGACCTGTAGTACTTTTAGTCCGGCGGTCTCCGGCCGGGTACTTGCGGCATGGCAGATCAGTCAGGCTGTTCACCCGCCGTAACAGCCTGCCAGATAGCCATGCTGCAAGTGTGAAAGTACGCTAAACCAGTCGTAATGACTGATACAGTTGATCCTGCTGAGTAAAATGACACCGTTCATATACTTCTCTGTAGTGCCATTTTTAATTCTCATTTTTGTAGATGAGCTTACTGGAGCACCAAGGAGTGGGCCAAGCCCCTCAGAGCACCGATCTTTAGTGACTTTCAAAGGCATCTATCCTGGCTCTGTAATCTATCACATGCGCCAATTAAATCTGGAGCTGCTGGGAGCATAGTGACGTAAAGAATATCCCATGTCATAATCCTCCCCGCAGCTCCGGATGTAATCAGCGCATGTGCAGTAGGCGTCTGCGTTAATTAAGCAGCTGAAGCAGATGCTCTGTCTATGTGCAGCTCCTTCTAGCAATGGTGCAGACACTAGATTACAAGGGCTTATAAACAATCCCTATTAGGGCTCATGCACACCCTGTGCCAGTGCTACGGACAGTAAGTAGCGGTCCCCAATGCACGAGTCCCTGCCGTGTGCCCACCATTTGCGGATGTGGACCCATTCACTTGAACGATTCCTCGATCCGCAATATTCAGTCAGCACTGCAAAAAAATAGATCACGTGCTTCCCTGGGTTTCCGCTTTGTGCCTCTGCTCCGCATCCTGCTGCTTGCGGTCCCCCAAATCTTTGTGTGCATGAGCCCTTAGTAAGTGATAGCGTGTTTTGTTTACTGTCAATGGATGCTGCAAATTGCAAAACCGGAATACTCCTTTAACATGTTTGCCTCATCAAAGATAACTAACAATGAATCCAGCCTGGATTTGCAAAAGTGAACTTTTACTAGCCATTAGATAGCGGTCAGCTGTCATATGGCGTCATTAATAGGAAGAGCTATGCATTAGGGGTAACTACAGGAAGGGGCTTTTACCTGTGCCCCTGCAGATTCTGATAAACCACAAGACTGATGTAAAGAAAATCCATGTACAATTTAATCTACATAGCAGATACATTAGAAGTGTGATCATTGCTTGCCCCCTTGACATGCTGGGCCATGTAGTTCACAGATCTACTCAGCAGAGGAAAGCACTGCATGCACCACAGGGCTTCGACTGTGCTTTTCGTGGATGAAATCTGCAGCTTACTGCATTACAACTTGGAAAAAAAAAAGAAAAGAAATAAAATTCCAATTTTTTTAAAATTTTATTCTGTAAGCTAATGCTCCAAACCAGTAGATATAGACCCAGGATGTTCTTTGGAATAGCATTTTGTAATTTTTTTTTTTGTGTGAAGTGGAAGAAATACGATTGATTTGTAATAATATTGGAATTATAAATATAATAATATGTGACTCCCTGTTTATAGAAGGGTTAATATTTCCATTTACAGCAGAACATGCATAAACTGCTCCAGCCATCCATATTCTGCAGCATAATTTGCAACAAAAATTTACTTTATTCTATGTATACAAGGTGCTAGGATATTGTACACAACTATTCTGTGAAGTGCAACTCTATATTCCCCATAGACATGTGAGTTATAGATTTATAAGGCTGCAAACTCTTCCTCTGCAAGAACACAATCAAAGAAAAGGGGCATGCAAAGCTCCAACCCTATGAAAGCAATACCTATAGTGTTTGCTATTAGTAAGTGACCTCCTCTTTGTCACAATTTTGACTGGACAGCCGGATTTGTCCCTTGTCCCCACCCACAGCCAACTCCTGATTGGCTGCTCCCAGATTGCAGAGAGCTGAATGAAGTGCATGCAGTGTGGCTCAGTATAAATGCCATGCTGAGGCTGGGAGGACACAGCTGTCACCCCCACTTGCTGTGTCTGATGCCTCAGTCCACCTCTCCTGGCCTGTAGATCACAGCCTATACCTGCACAATGCCAAGGGGATTTCTTGTAAAGAGGAACCGAAGACCTTGTGGCTCCTACCGAATTCCTTGTGAGGACAATGGACCTCCCCAGTCTCTGCCCACACCTTCAGCTCTGGATATCATGGTGCCTTATAACTCCTTCGTGATCTCAGGTGCAGAGACTGCTGCTGAGAAGGACAAGCAGCCCTCAACTCCTCCAGAAGATCCACCAAGAACATCTAAAGACCTCTCCCCCCTGAAAACCAGTGGTGGCTTGGAGCCCATGGGGCACTGGAGCCCCATCCCTTACAGCCCTGTCCAAGCTGTGGGGTTGGAGATGAAGAAAACTTTCTTCAAGCGTTATATGGGTTCTCCAGCCGCTGCTGAATCCTTCCCTGTGGCTGCTTCATTGACCTCCATGGAGAAGCTTCTGTCTCACCATCGCCACAACCCTTTCCTGACGCCAGAATCCAAGCTCCATCCAAGCCTGTGCTCCAGGGAGCCTGCGAGGTCTACAAAGCCTGTCCCCAAGAAGCCCAAAGCCAGCAGGAAGCTGCACTTCACCGATGAGGTGACCACCTCTCCAGTGCTGGGCTTGAAGATCAAAGCTGAGGAACCTGATGGCAAGGCTCGCAGCCCCCTGGTCAGGAGGCCACCTCTTGGAGAGTTCATCTGCCAGCTTTGTAAGGAGCAGTACCCCGACCCTTTTGCATTGGCTCAGCACAAGTGCTCCAGGATCGTCCGGGTTGAATACAGATGTCCAGAGTGCGACAAGATCTTCAGCTGCCCGGCTAACCTGGCTTCTCATAGGAGGTGGCATAAACCCAGGACAGTGGACAATGAGGGGCAAGTGGGGAAGAAGCTTACTATTCTTCTGGAAGAGAAGGAGAACAGCAGTGGTGGGGGCGCTCCACTGAGCCTGACGGAGCCGAGCAGCAGCATTCAGCACCAGCACAGTGTGGACAGCTCCCAGCGCTCAGACCAGCACCTACGCCCGGGGAACAGCTCCTTCCAGAGCAGGGAGGGTGCCCAGACCCCCATCTCCCAGGCGGCCTCTGAAGAAGGCGAGGAGGAGGCTTTTCACTGTCCCTACTGCCACAAGAGGTTCAGAAGACATGCCTACCTGCGCAAACACCTGCTCACCCACCAGCCCTATGCCCCCTTGGAGAGAGGAGGGCAGCTGACTTACCCCTGCACCCTCTGTGGAGTTCACTTCCCATCCATGGACATTAGAGACAAGCACAGGCTGTGGCATGCAGTCCGAGAAGAACTTCTCCTGCCCCTAGAAGAAGCTCTGGTAGCCGAGGGAGGGCAGCAAATCTTCCCATGTGAATTCTGCCCTACTGCCTTCTTCAGCTCCCCTGGTCTCAGCTTGCACATGAACAAATGTCATTCATCTGAGAGCAGAGCAGACCTACCCCTCACCCTGAGACCTGGCTGCTGAAGAAGTCCAGGTCTGGTGGCCCCTGGTGACCACAAGGGTGGGGAGATGGGAATCATTGATCTCTGTGCCAGATATCGTTTTTAGTATTTACATGTAATAATAAGCTTGAAATATTTTTTCTTTCTTTCCCAAAGCAGCCTTGTCTTCTGATGAGGTTTTATCTATTGCATTATGTTTACATAGAGCATATGTGAAGATTGGATGTATATAGTATGGGGGGAATCCTGCTTGCCAGAAGATGTGTTTCTGGCTGAATGTCTCCTTTTTATTTTGTGCTTTAAAGGAAATAAACCAAAGGTCTTGTGTACATGTGTGTACTGGTGTCTGAATAAAGGAGCTCTGCCAGACTGGGGGCTACACCACATACAGTGGAGACTAGGAAGGGTCTGTGCTATAGTTATCATGAAAAGTCAATGGGGTGGATTGTAATATTGGATGATAATCAAGGACCCCATTCATTCTGTCTAGTAATGATCTATTTGCCGTATAATATTTTATTATAAAAACAAATGTAGCAAAGTTGTGTTTGTGATGTGACACAAATCATGGATACAATGTTATCTGGTTTCTGGTTTTATCACTACAGAGAGTTATCACTTTATCACGATTGATTATCAACTGGCAAATTCAGTTCTGATAGTTATATTCGGTTTCAAAAGGTAATTTGTATTGGGAAACCACTACTGTGCTTGCAGAATGAAGAAGAGAAAGGAACTGACTTATTTTGGTGAATTTTGGCCCGCCGTCCACGGTAAGATCTGACCATCATTTGCAGTATTTTAATCTCGGATGATCATCACGATGCATGTGTCGATACTCGCCATGGCAGCAAATTGCTCCATCGGGATTTCAATTCCTGCCCATCAGGTGATATAACACTAGCACTACAGTGTACATCAGTCATAGTATTTGTCCTATACTTCTGTATACCTCCACGTTAGGGTACATGGAAACTTTTGGTATACCAACTTCCCAATACCACCATGCTACAAAAAGTTTCCAATGCAGTTTTCGACTAAGCTATAACCTACTGTCTTTAGTGAGGGTTTTAGACTGTGCTCCTATAGCTATTGCACTTTGTATTTATGACCATCTTCACTTATCATAGTAAGGAAGAGGCACATAAGTGCAATATAAAGAATTAACATTTATCATTGCAGACTGCTGGTTAGATTTACATATACAGATTTTACCCCTACCAGGATGGTGCCCCAATGACTCATTCTCAAATCATCTTCTACCCATACACTTGAGAAGTCGGACGAGCTTTCCATTTGTGTCCAATGTGTTTAAAGTGAATGTCAGAAATATAATTTTGCCTTCGCTTGCTGCCATTGTGCATGTATGGCCAACTCGAATGACCGTAACGACCAATGCACCGAGCGTTCATTGGGCCAATTATCGTGGATGTGGGTTTGTAGAAAAGTTTGTCCCAGATAATTGTCCAGTGTAACTGTGCTGCTTATGGACTAACACTCATGGTTTCCGCAGATCGTCCTGGGTAAACAGGGATGCCCACAAACATCGAATCAGAAAGGGAATGAACAATCATACTAACGATCAGTCGTCCCTATACAGAGGAGACGATTGCTGCATGCAAATGCAGCTCTTCCCTCTGCTTGGAATGAACCATCCATTCTTGATAATTGCCTGTAAGTTTAGCTCCTGTAAAAGGACCATTGAAGGTGTATGGCCGCCTCTGTGAAAGGACTGTACAGCAGATAATAATTCTGCAGCTGCTGCTCAACTATCAAGCTTCTGTTATCGGACACGTATGGCCACCATTGTACACCACTTACAGGGATGTTTAGCTAAAATGTGAACATTTGTACGGAACAAACTGTTCCCCCTGGTAACAGCCAGTATGTGTGTGTACTTATACACTATGGCCCTGACCCATCATGCCTTCACTCCGGCTCCAAAAAGTCACAAAATGGGGCTTTTGTGACTTTTTGGACTTACTTGCGCAAATATTTATATTTTTTTTTACACCACTCACTCCAGTGAGTAGCTATGTGATTAGCTATGTTATTGAGCTTCACCCCAGATTTATCAGACCTAAAAAAAAAAAAAAAATTTGACTCCAGTAGGAGGGTGGCGTAGGAAAACTGGAGGAGCTTGTCTAGACAAAAGCGTTAGGTTTAAGGATAAAACAAATATATCAAACATGCAACATTTGATAAATGTGGCATCAAGTACTCCAACGCAAACTGAAGCGAAACCGACTTTAAATATTCTCCTCATAATATATCCCCCCTTATGTGTGTGTGATTTCATTTTCATGGACAGAACGGAGATATCGGTGTAATTGGATTAGCATCTAGAGATGACTGTAGTTGGGTAGAATGTTTCTCACTTCCACCTGAAGCAGTGGTCAGATAAAGTTTTTAATTGATGTAATTTCCCTTCAGTGTTTTCTAATGGCCCCATCAACCAAGGGTAAGAAAGGCAGCTAATCCTCAAATTACTTTGTGAAATGAAAAGTCCATTAAATCAGTTGTTAAAAAGGATTAGGACACACAAAGTGGTGAGAGTTGGTTATTGTATTATAAAATAGGCGGTGGGTTTCTCGTTGCCAGCCCCTTACAAGTGGGCAGAGCAGGCGTGAAATATTACATGCTGAGATCTTTACAGTTGGGTTAGGTAAGCATGCAGGAGATAGGCTCTATACGGCTCGTCTATAGTGGTGAAAAGACCAAAGTAGCCTGGCCGTATGCCTTAATGATAACTCCATTAGGGCTCATGCACAAGGCCGTATATCTTTTGCTGTCCGCAAAACATGGATCTGCAAAAAAAAAAAAAAACATTTGTGTTGCATTCGTTGTAACAATGCCTGTCCTTGTCTGCAAAACAGACAAGAATAGGACATGTTCTACATTATGTGGAACGGACATACGGAAATGGAATGCACACGGAGCAACTTCAGTTGTTTTTTGCGGACCCATTGAAATGAATGGTTCCGTATACGGACCTCTAAAAAACAGAACGGAAATGGAAAAAAAAAAAATTTGTGTGCATGAGCCATTACGTTATTTATTCCTTATTCACATGTCAGTGTTCGGTCAGTGATTTCTCAGTGATGAGCCAAAACCAGGTGCGGCTCTCTCCCTTATACCTTATCTCTGTGGAGGCTCCAGTCCTGGTTTTGACTCACAATCACTGATGGAAAATCACTGACCAAAACACTGACGGCTGAATGAGGCTTTACAATCTTAAATAAAAGCTGTAAGGCAAATATCGAGAAAAAGTGACTGCTGGCAGCATCCCCTACATACATAAATGTATATACTGTCCTATATGCCGCCTGACTCTTCACTGTGTTCCCCTTCTGTATATAACAATGCTTGTCCTGAGCATGTGGCAATGTTCAATGTACTCTATCTTACAGCTGGGCATCTTAGAGGCTGCAGCCATGCAGATTTAAGAAGGCCCTTGTATGTTTATTCAAACATTTCCAGGAGGAATAACAGAGGGATGGCACAATGCAGAGTTCAAAGGCAAGGCATACTAATGAATTGGGCTTTACAAGCATTAACTTAGACATGAAACCAGTTGTGCTGTTATGACAGGAGATCAACTGGCACCAGAGTAATCTGGCACAGACATTATAGCTTTCCAGTTAAAGCCTCACTATTTGTCCGGTGAGGCTACCCTTACTCGCTGGTGAGCATCGGATTGTGTACCTCTGATCTTGGAGGGGAGATGATTGCGCTAAGGTAATAAAAAAAAGTTAATGCCACTTTCTCTACCTGTGTTCTGGTAAGTGTAGAGAACAAATTCACCTAGATTTTATACCTTCTTCTGTAATCCCTTCGTGTACTGACCCTATGACAAGCTGCACTCGTATTCTTCAGGCTTCCATTGTGGATGGATCCAATATCAACACCTAAGAAGCTAGAAGCAAAGAGGTTTTCATAGGGACTGAGTCAGTTCCACTAAACATGGTGAGTAAAATCTGGACACCTGCTAAGAGGACATGTTTTTGGTACACATGTACTAGTCGCCTATCGCCCACATCCCGAGAGAAGAAACAGGCCTCTAGTACGAATAGCTGGTTTTGATAAACAGAATATGATATTTCTTTTAAGTGGTTTTAGGGCTGATGCATCTTGTAGGGCTGCAGTCTAGTCCTTAGAGATCCATACTCTGTTGCTGTGCCTCATTAAGGTACCATATCATCCACTAGAAGCGGAGGACAATACACCTAGAAAACAGTTAATTTCCACAAAAATTGAGAACACAATTGAAAACCATCCTGACGGCTCCTCCTGTAATTTATATGAATATTATAAGTCAGCAACAAGTCTTATAACCATAAAAAAGCACATGGCTGCAGGCCGCGTCATTGGACACCGCCATGACCTGTAATATGCTTTACAGTTTGTAATAGAACGCCTATTTATTGCTTATAATACACAGCTCAGCTTCTGCAGGACTTGGTTTTAAAGGTTTCTGGCCACAAATTAAGGCTATTTTCACATTATCGGCAGGGGAGTCCGTCAGGCTGTTCGGGCGAGTGAACAGCCTGTCGGATCGGTCCTGCTGTTAGTTCACGTGTGCCCCCGGACTGCTGCTTCGTCCCTATTGACTATACTGAGGGTGCGGGCGGAGTTCCGGCGGTAGCGCACAGCAAGATGCAGCCGGACTGAAAGTACTGCATGTTGTGTGCTGCCGCCAGAACTCCGCCCCCATTATAGTCAACGGGGACGGAGCGGCAGTCGGGGGGCACACGTGAACTAACGGCAGGATGGATCCGACAGGCTGTTCACCTCCCAGAACAGCCTGACGGACTCCCCTGCCGCTAATGTGAAAGTACATTTAGTAATTAATAAAATTAATTTGTTAATTAATAAAAACCCACCCACATCCTTTTCATAAAGAAGTTGTGCAGCAGCTGGGGCACAGAAGCCTTTTTTTTTTTTGCTCCATGTCTGCTATTGCTGGAAGTTCCTTCTCCTCTACCACTTTCTGTGATGGACAACCTCTGCGGGAAGGGATAAGTAGCATCTATATAGCGCCGCTCATTTCTGTATAATCATTCGGTTCTGACATCAGGATGTTTGGCGGGATATTTACAGACACTTTAATTGGAAAGTTCCATTGAGGTGTTTAAAGGGGACCTAAACCTTAACACAAAGCACAGAAGTTGCAGGTGCTCCTCAGCGTGATATACGTCTTCTGCTTTTCCAGCATGCAGAGTACAGATCCATAGAAAGTATATGGAATCCATACATTGCATGCTGCAAGAGCAGAGCAGAGCCGATGCAAGTGGAAGGAGCTGATCGCTCCGAGAAGCGTCGCTGCACCTTCTGTGCTCTACGTGAAAGTTTAGGTGCCCTTTTATGACAAAGAAATAACATGTAAATGAAGTATTTTAGGTGGTAGCCTTGTATGTAACCATTAGTTGTTCATACTCTACCTGAAGAGGTGACCTACCTGGATCCTTAGAAACAGAAGAGACGCAGCAGCATCTTCGTTTTTTCTCTTTATTGCGAAAACTTCACAGCATGTATACAAAGTGCAACGTTTCGGCTGTTACCAGCCCTTGTCAAGCAAAGGCTGGTAACAGCCGAAACGTTGCACTTCATTTGTATACATGCTGTAAAGTTTACACACTGTCTGGTGTGACCGCTGGGGATCCGCGGTTCTTTTGACGGCTTTTGCAGTCCGGTGACCCGGTGAGACCGTGTGTGCTGCTTTCATCCATTCCATTACTACCTGGATCCTTAAAAACCGCCAGCTGTTAGGCATCACGCACCCTAGGCATATAGATCTGTGTTATATGGACTGGGAATTTGGCACCCAAAGGCTGCTATAGGCCCATACTGTACCTCCAAGTTTATGCTTCCTCCTCTAGCTTCCATATTAATCAGTAAATGAAGAAACAGCTTGTGTTACCAAGGTATTCTTACCATTGCCTCTAGGGAACGTTAGGGTGATTCAGGGAGGTACTGTACCATATAGCGGTAAACAGAGTGCCTATGGGTATGTAATGATGCCGCTAATGCTGCCTAAGGGTATGTCCACACATGTATATATCACAGAGAGAACCCCTATGTAAATACTTAACTTTTAAAAAGACATACAAAAATGTATATTGTGATAAAATATCCACAACAAAATGCCCGGAACCTAAATCTTATCTAAACAGATAGAAGATAGATAAATCTCTAAGACTAGACATTACAACCAGTCGCAAAATAACTAAATCAATCACAGTAGTCACCTGTATAGGCAAGAGCAAGAGAGAGAGAGGACAAGTCGATAGGACTACACTGAAAAGTACATCACTAGGCCTTACAGTTCTCTTGTTTAGGATCAGAATAAAGCTCCACCAGGAAGTTGTGACCAAGGAGGACTGTCCCTAAAGGCCCCTTTGCACGGGATGAGAATCTTAAAGATAATCGCTAATGAGCGTTCATAGGAACACTCGTTAAAAGAGATTATCTGGCGGTGTAAATGTACCGCCGATTACCTGATGAATACGCAAAACGCTTGTTCATTGGGTAATCTGATTACCCGACGTTTGCTGGTAAACAACGAGTCAATATGGGGAAAAGCGATGTCATGAGTGATCACGCCTCCCCATACTGTGGAGGTGATGGCTACATGTAAATGCTGAGGTCTCCTCCGCCAGTGACCAGCAGATTGTCAGGAAGGAACGCTTCTTTCCTGATAATTTGCTGCTCTTTAGTTTCATTTGAAGGGCCCTTAAGGTTAGTCCTGCCTAAAAGTGGAGCACCCATCCCGACAGGGGTGACCCCACTTCTCAGAGGCTTAACCCTATCCCCTGTGTGACCCTGACTGTTTCTCCTGTGACTCTTGTTGTACTTCCAATGCATTTCCCCAAATGGATAAGCGGTTCTTCAGGGGACTTAATTAAAATGATGATGGCAACATCTCAATTTCAGAGGAAGAAACTATCAGGGCCACATCGGTGATAGAGAGGGTGTAGCCACTGAAGTGGGGTTGCCCCTTTCGGGAAGGGGGCTCTAATTTTAGTGATATATTTTTTTTATGTAGCCCTGTCAACTTGTGCTCTCTCTCTGTTGCTATCGTCTACACAATGTGATTGATTTGGTTATTTTGCGACTGATTATCACGTTTTGTCAGAGATGTAGCTAGCGTCTGTCTGTGTGATTGAGATGAGATTCGGGCCTTTAGTTGTGGATATTGTATTGCAATATACATTTTTTAATGTCTTATTATAGAAGACTTTTCACTGGCAGGGGCCTAGAAATAGCAAAACTCAGAATTGGGGCCCCCCCAATAAAAAGTACAATTATTACAGCTGATTAGTGAGGGTGCGCGGTGTTGCGTTGATATTGATGAAGCAAATCGGATTAAAGGGTCACGCACACGATCATATTTATTGTCGGTCTGCCAAAAATACGGATGACATCCGTGTTTTTTTTGAGGATCCATTGTAACAATGCCTATTCTCGTCCCCAAAATGGACCAGAATAGGACATCTTCTATCTTTTTTTGCGGGGCTACAGAACAGACATCCCGATGCAGACAGCACACGGTGTGCAATCCAGCATGTCTTGCATTTTTTTTTTTTCGCGTGCATAAGCCCTAATTGAGAAAAGTTTTAGTGGGCAATTCAATTTTTTTTAAAAAAAAAAATATTTTACATTTTATGTGTATTATATATTATGTTTGCATTGTCCACACAGAGCATTGTAAGGGTTAAAATTGTGGAATTGGAACTAGCTCCCTTTCTGAGGGAGCAGTGCGTTATACCAACTGCTGATGGCGCAGGCTCAGTTTTTGAGCCTGCGCCATTACAATGCTGTACATGGGATATATATATATATTACACATACATAGAGATGCAGTATGCTCCAATAAGCAGCGCAGGCAGCACAGCATCTCCCTGATTATTGGCCAGCTGTACTTGACAGACAAGGGCCAATGCCATTCGGCAGTAGAGGCAAGGGGAAGAGAGAAATCAGGAGGACCGGGGTCAGTTTTTATCCGTCTACTGTTACTGGCGTGCAGGACGCATTCAGGTTGGAAAGGGGCGGAGCCATGCAGCTTGGCCGGGCCCCCTGACTTCACGGCCCCCATAGCCAGTGCGTAGTCTGCTTCTATTGACGGTACGCCACTGTTGCGCCAGTGTTCACTGGTCCTGACATTGCCATATAAATACCAGGGCATATTGATGAGATGTGAGATCACTTACTATTCTTCCTATGTGTTGCTCCGGTCCCCTGCTGTGCCCCCCGTGTTGGTTTCCTTCTTGGTATGTAATTTCATATAATCGTTACAGGTAGGTGGAGACGGCCCTGTTTCTCAACGGGTGTCTCCTTCTCCCTGGCTGTGAAGCTCTGCGCTGCGATTGGACAGCTCACAGCCAGGGAGAAGGAGACTTCCATTGAGAAACATGTCCGTCTCCTCCTCCCTGTACCAATGGTATGGATTTACATACAGGGCAGGAAACCAGAACGGTGGGCACAGCACAACCCACAGAAAAAAAATAAGAGATATCATATCTCATCAATATGCCCTACACAGCCAGGTATTTATACGGTAATGTCAGGACCGGTCAAAGGTCATCTTTAAAGGGATTGACCCAAGAAAAAAAAATGTTTCTGCAGTTTTCAAACCAGCACCTGGATCTGAACAATTGTAATAAAAAAAGTGAGTTATTCAATAAACTGTATCTGTACAGCGCCACCTGCCGTTTGCTTTTTTTTCTTATTTCTTTGTCCAGCTCGCTGAGATGCCATACATGATCAGTTTCCTCCTTAGGCCTCTTGCACACGGCCGTATGGCTTTTTCAGTGTTTTGCGGTCCGTTTATAATGGATCAGTTTTTCCGTTTTTTTTGCTTCCGTTGTGTTTCTGTTTTTCCGTATGGCGTATATAGTAATTACATAGAAAAAATTGGGCTGGGCTTTAAATTTTTAATAGATTGTTCAGCAAAAATGGAACAGATACGGAAAACATACGGAAGCCTTTCCGTATGCTTTCCGTTTTTTTTGCGGACCCATTGACTTGAATGGAGCCACTGAACATGATTTGCGGACAAGAATAGGACATGTTCTATATTTAAACGTAACGGGGAAACGGAAGGCATACGGAGACACTTCAGTATTTTTTGCAGACCCATTGAAGTGAATGGTTCAGTATACTTTCAGTATACTGAACTGAAAAAACTGCCAGTATTCGTTCGGCAAAATACTGTCATGTGCAAGAGGCCTTAAACTGCCTCCTGATAGGGAGAGAGCTGCAGCAGAAAGGACACATCCCCTGAGCTAGATATATATATCTAGCTATGATTGTGGCGATCTCTGGATCCATGTGAGGAATGGGGCTGGTGCTGTCTGATTGTCATTTTTTACATTAGGTTTGGGATAACCCCTTTAGGTTATACATTGGGGTTCTGTCTGTGATATATATTTAGCCTGTTTGGGTTTTATTGATCTGACACCTGTAACTAAAATGGTGCAGATTCGCCATCACAATTTTAGTGCAGCAAATCTGCAGCGTTTGTATAGTACCAGCAAAGTGAATGAGTTTTCAGCGATTCTCATCCACAAGCTGTGGCGCAGTCAATTTATGCAGCAGATTTTACCCTTTTTTGATGAAAGGAGGGAAATCTGCATCAAATCAGAAGCATTTCCTCAACAAAAATGCATCATTTCAGTCAGTGTGGATGTACCCTTAGAATGTCTGTACAAGAGGCTTTGTTGTGTACATGAGAGAGCTGTCCAATCTACTAGTTTTTCCAGCAGTCAACTTGTTTTTTCCCCCGCCGCCTGCAACAGTTCACAGGAACAAGTCTGACCAGCGGTCTGCATGGCTGGATGTGTATGGTTGTATTCAGTGGTACAAAGGCATTTTCAGAAGCAGCCTTATTCACTTGAATGGGGTCTGCGATCCGCACCGCAAAAAAGTAGTGTACGCACTACTTTTTTTGCAGTGTGGAGGCACAGACAGAAAACCCATGGAAGCACTTTGTAGCTCTTGGATTGCAGACCCATTCGAGTGAATGGGTCCACATCTGTGATATGGTGTGCACACAGCCACTGTCTGTATACTGTGCCACAATACGGGCATGGCTGGGTGCATGAGCCCGAAAGCAGATATTCTCTAGTGGCTATGCGCAATGACATCGCTGCATCACTCCTGCTCCAAACTACCAGGTGCAGAGTGAAAGGTGGAGCAGGGAAGTCATGGCTTCTCGCTTCACCATTGTATTTAAATACATCTATGTCCAGAGGAAAAAATGTATATTGTCTGTAAAAATACTTTTTAATGTAAATACCTGAATGGATGGCACCCCTAGGTGGTACAGTGGCTCTGCCCTGAGAGTATTGTGGATGGGTCCAATATATTAGAACTGGACCCATGCATGATGTGGTACAGTTGTCATGGCGGTCCGGAACACATCACACAAGGTGGTCCGACTGGTCTGTTTCTAGCAGAGCTGTGCACGTCATATAGCACATATCTATCATTTTACACAGGACTGCAGGTAGACCTATTACAATAGTTCTACTACAATTCTAATAATTCTCAAATGAAAAGGTTTAGATCTACTACCTCTAAACGCAGGATTGCTAACCTAGAAACTATGTAAACCTATAACCCTGTGCTTTCCATCATGCCTTCCCCTGCAGAGGAGTGTAGGACATGGATAAATGGTGGAGTGAATAACTGTCCGTCTGGAGTGGTGCAGCAGTCCTGGTTACACCCTGCAGTCAGGAGTTTGGCTTTGGATGGACGCCGCAGACCAGGAGTCACCTCACTGCACCATCTGCCTAACAATTTGAGCTCCATCTGTAGTCTGACCCGTGTAGAAGAGACCTGCGCCAGCGAAGCATGGATTATCTAGGCTCCCGGCAGGCACAGGTTCCTACATACAGTCTTCAGATCCATTCAGAGAGTTATAGACAGAAATGTCCCTGCAAATCTGGCTTATGCAAGTCCGTGACAAGGTGCTGGAACATGTGCCTGTCTGGAGACCAGTGCAATGTGAACAATGTGGTCAAAAAAGGGTCAAACAGTGTGCCATAGGCTTCATCCTGCACTGCCCAGCCAGTTAGTCAATATGAAGAGTGGGCACTGTGCACAGGCGGCTGCATACTGAGCGCCCCAAAAATTAACCCTTTAAACACGAGCTCCTGTATCATGCATATAAAGAGCACATCTCCAATACCTGTTGGTGAAAAACAGAACTTTTGCTCCTCACCATGCCATACAGTACATCTGGACCGAATAGAATTTCTGGTAAACGCCATTCCCCTTTAGTCATGTTGCAGTACGGACCGCAGCAATTGAAAGGTTAACACCCAGGATCTGAGCTTCCTCCGACCCTGGCTGTAAAGCAGGAGTCTATGCTATGAAGTGTAGTTGTTACAAACAGCTGGTTCTTAGTGCAAAAGCCATTAACCCCCCCCCCATATACCCTCTACTGCATCAACACTAAGAGATGTTGCTGCTGACTGAAGCCTGGCCCTGGTCAACACTGTGGGCAGTCATTAAGGGGTTAGTCTAATTGGTGCCATCTATGCCCATGTGGGACATATTACAATTTTCCCTGTCAATAGGGTATGTCAGTTGTCAATGTATTCATACTTTTCTAGAAGGAATAACAGAGGAAACGCACAATGCAAAAGTCTAAGAAAATGTTAACCAGTGTCATCATATTAGTGGTTAAGGGAACCTGTCACTATGAAAATGCAGTGTAATCTACAGGCAACATGTAATGGAGCAGGAGGAGCTGAGCAGACTGATAGTTTTGTGGGAAAAAAATTCTACAAAACTTGAAATATTTTCATTTATATTTCTGCTTATTCTGGACTGTGAAGTCCAGGAGTCGGTCCTATCGGTGACTGACAGCCTTCCCGCTATGACTGTGTATACAGAGAGAGCTGTCAATCACTGATAGGACCTTCCCTCTATGACTGTGTATACAGAGAGAGCTGTCAATCACTGATAGGACCTTCCCTCTATGACTGTGTATACAGAGAGAGCTGTCAGTCACTGATAGGACCTTCCCTCTATGACTGTGTATACAGAGAGAGCTGTCAATCACTGATAGGACTGCCTCCCGGACTTCAAAGCCTGAATGACCGTTATGCAGCCCATAGACTTCTAAAGGCATTCCGTTATGCATCCCGTCACAGAATTGCGTTATGGTCCGTGGTAACGGAATTCATAACACAATTCTGATTTTACCACCAAACGAAGTGTGAACGAATTTCATAACATGAAATCCGCTCATCTCTAGTTATTACACACATTTACTAAAACAGGCACGTCAGGTGAGCTGACTGCATACCACTAATAAATTATATTCTCAGACTCATTTATAGATAAGTGGTGATTTAAAGGGGTTTTTCGGTACTTCTATAGTTTTTAACCACTTAAGGACCACAGGTTTATATCCCCCTAGTGACCAGGCCCTTTTTTACAAATCGGCACTTCACTACTTTCACGGTTTATTGCTCGGTCATGCAACTGGGCACCCAAATGAATTTTACCTTCTTCTCACAAATACAGCTTTCTTTTGGTGGTGTTTGATTGCTGCTGAGATTTTTCTAAAAAAAAAGTGTATTTTTAACTTTTTCTGGTAAAATTGTTCAAATATAATTACATTTCTATACAAGATTGTGTCAGAATTTATTGTGCTACATGTCTTTGATAAAAAAAATCCAATAAGTGTATATTTATTGGTTTGCGCAAAAGTTATAGTTTACAAACTATGGTACAAAAAAGTGAATTTCCGCATTTTGAAGCAGCTCTGACTTTCTGAGCGCCTGTCATGTTTCTTCAGGTGCTGGAATGTCAGGATAGTATAAATACCCCCCAAATGACCCCATTTTGGAATGAAGAAACCCCAAAGTATTCGTGGAGGGGCATGGTGAGTTCATGTATGATTTCATTTTTTTTCCACAAGTTAGCAAAAAAGTACACTTTCTGAGGAAAAAAAATAAAATAAAGTTTTCATTTCTGCTAACTTCTGGCAAAAAAAAAAAAAACTCCCACAGACTCACTATGCCCCTCAGTGAATATCGTGGGGTGTCTACTTTCTGAAATGGGGTCATTTGTGGGGTGTGTTTTACTGTTCTGGCATTTTGGGCGGGGCTAAATTGTGAGCAACCCTGTAAAGCCTAAAGGTACTCATTGGACTTTACGTCCCTTTACACACCTAGGCTGCAAAAAGGTGGCACACGTGGTATCGCCGTACTAAGAAGAAGTAGAGCAATGTGTTTTGGGGTGTATTTTTAAATATACCCATGCTGGGTGAGAGAAATATTTCTAAATTGACAACTTTGTATAAAAATGTTTAAAAAGTTGTCATTTACAGAGATATTTCTCTCACCCAGCAAAACACATTGCCCTACTTCTCCTGAGCACGGCGATACCACATGTGTGACACTTTTTTGCAGCCTAGATACGCAAAGGGGCCCAAATTCCAATGAGTACCTTTTAGGAGGGCATTTGGATTCCATACTTCTTCTTACGCTTTAGGGCCCCTAAAATGCCAGGGCAGTATAAATACCCCACATGAGACCCCATTTTGGAAAGTAGACACCCCAAGATATTCTGTAAGGGAATGGTGAGTTCATAGAAGGATTCAATATGCCTCTCAGTGAATACCTTGGGGTGTCTTCTTTCCAAAATGGGGTCACTTGTGGGGTGTTTGCACTGCCCTGGCATTTGAGGGTCTCCGCAATCATTACATGTATGGCCAGCATGAGAAGTTTTTGCTATTCTCCTTCGATTGAGCATACGGGTAATGAGATTTTTTTTTTCTGTTCATCCTCTGGGCTGAAAGAAAAAATGAACGGCACAGATTTCTTCATTCGCATCGATCAATGTGGATGAAAAAATCTCTGCCAAAAAATGTGCAAAAAAAAAAAAAAAACAAGGGGAAAGGACATAGGAGTGCTTGCGAAGTAAGGCCCCATTCACATGTCCGCATCTAATCCGCGGAATAGATGCGGACCCATTCAGTGTAAATAGTGCTGGCGGTGATGCGGAGAGCACACTATGTGCTGTCTGCATCAGCATTTGTGGAGCTGCGACTGCGAACTTCCGGATTTCGGCCCCAAATCACATCCGGCCGCAGCTCCGCAAAAGATAGAGCATGTCCTATTCTTGTCCGCAGCCTGCGGACAAGAATAGGAATCTCTATGGAGTGGTGCGGATCCGCAGCACACCACGGACGTGTGAATGGACCCCAAAGCTGCGATCGCTAATAAAGATCCAAACAGCTCAAAAGTGATCTTTATAGCGCCGCAGCGATTTTACAGTGTTTTTGTAGTGATCAGAAAAAAAAAAAATTTCGGACACTGCGGTGGGGCGGACTGAATACAAGTGTGGGCACAAGATCGGGCAAACACTGCGTTCTTTGTAGAGCCTAAGGTGACCCTAATGTACTGATATAGATCTGATTGCGATCAGTCTTGATCACTTACAGATACTATATAGTACTAGTGCTAATTAGAGACAGCAATGACGCTAATCAGTGACTGCAGTGGGCTGGGCGCTAACTACCTAATAAGTAGCTAACTGACGGTGATAAGGGACCCTTAGGCCCCATTCACACGTCTGCAATTCTGTTTTTACAGAACGGAATTGCGGACCCATTCATTTCTATGGGGACAGACTTTGTCCCGCTTGGATCCGGAATTGCGGATCCACACTTCCGTTCCGCAAAAATATAGAACATGTCCTATTCTTGTCTGCAATTGCGGACAAGAAAAGGCATTTTCTATATAGTTCTGGCAATGTGCGGATGCGCAAAACACATACGGATGTCTGAATGGAGCCTTACAGGGGGGTGATCAATGACATGGGGGTGATCAGGGAGTTAATATGGGGTGATCAGGGGTTAATAAGTGCCAAGGGGGGGGGGGGGGTTGGTGCACTTACATAGCTGCCTGTGTCCTCTGGTGGTCCCAAGCAAAAGGGACCACCAGAGGAGCAGGCATATCAGACGCTGCGATTTGGATGCGATTTACTGACATCTACAGCCTGCCAGCGAACAATCAGCGCTGGCAGGCTGTAGAATAAGTTCTAACCTACCGCGCGTTCACATGTAATCTCGGGTTTCACAAGATGACGCCGGCAGGCGTCATCGAGACCTGAGAGAACCACCTCCCGCATGCCTTTCGGCGTTAGTGTGACGGGAGGTGGTTAAAAGACATGCTCATGTAGTTACTTACTTCATGTACATCTTCCCTATGCTGTTTTGTTTTCATTTTGGACTCTTTCTCCCTTTTTCACCAAGTATACAAATCCCTCTGGTCTGTTTCCTTAAAGGGGTATTCCCATCACACCGATATGCCCCCGTTGTCTGATAGGTGAGGGTCACATTTCTGTGGGGTGCGGAGATAGCAGGGGCTGGAGGACCCCGGGTTTCCTGGGGTCCAACCACTGCCAAGCGCTCTACCCATACAAGTGAATGGGAGAGCACCGGGCTTGCGCAGTCACCGCTTCCATTTCTTCCTATGGGGCCCAACGGAAATAGCTGAGCCATCGTTCAGCGGCCCTATAGAAATGAATGGAGGGCGGCTGTGCATGCGGAGTGCGGCCTCTGCCACCTTCCCTGCCCAGTTCTCGAACCTGTACCTATCAGACAATAGGGGGCATATACTAGCGATATGCCCCCAATGTCTGTGATGGGCAAACCCCCTGTATGCATGTATTCCTATTTCTAATAAAACCTATGATGTACTTCTCCTTTCTGTCACAGCTCCAGCACTGCCCCCAACTATGCCATTGACATGTGACCACAGCCCAGAACGGAAGATAGAAGCATAAAAGGTAAAAACAAATACAAAATTACACTTACCTTCATAAATAATTATTAAAAAGGATGTTGATGCAAACCAGAAACCCCCTTTCAGGCCCCATATTAATATATTTAGTATTATAAAATTCAAAGCCATTAGCCATGTGTGTATATATAAGCTTAAAAGAGGACATCTTAGTGAACTATTTAATAAAATGTATCTGTATAGCGCCACCTGCTTATTGCTCTTCTCCTAATTTATTGTCCACCGCACTGAGGTTGTCGCACCCGCTCAGTTTAAATCTTCAACTGCCACCAGATGTATCTTCTGTTAGAAGCTGCAGCAGAATAGACACGACCCTGAGCTGCCAGCTTAACCCCATAAGTACCTGCGCCGTACATGTACGGCGCTGGTGGACGTGACTTAAGGACCAGCGCTGTAGATGTACGGCGGGCTGATCGGGCGGGTGCCGGAGTGGGCCCGCTCGATCAGCGGCAGGGGTCCGGCAGTCACTGATAGCTGTACCCCTGCTATATGCGCCGGCATCAGTGAAAACATAGATGCCGGCGCATTAACCCTCGCACTGCCGCAGTCAGCGCTGACTGCGGCACGTGCGGGATCGTGCCGTGTGGGGGTTGGCCATCAGGTCCCCGCGCTGCTGTGACGGGGACCCGATGGTAGCCCGATGCCTTCCGTGACAGCCTGTAAGATCCGGGAGGCGGTCTTATCAGTGACTGACAGCCTTCCCTCTATGACTGGATCTCACAGGCAGGAAGGCTGTAAGTGTATTACTCAGTGTAATACACTTACAGCTAATGCATTACAATACAGAAGTACCCCCAAAAGTTGAAGTCCCAGAGTGGGACAAAAAATAAAGTGAAAAAAAAAAGTGAAAAAAGTAAAGTCCTTTTCCCAAAATAAAGTAAAACATTAAATTGTAACAAAAAGGGGGGAAAAAAAAAAGACATATTAGGTATTGCCGCGTCCATATCGACCGGCTCTATAAAAATATTACATACCCTAACCCCTCAGGTGAACAACGTAAAAAATAAAAACTGTGCTAAAAAAAATGAATCTTTGTCATCTTACATCACTAAAAGTGCAACACCAAGCAATCAAAAAGGTGTATGTCCCCCCCCCCCAAAATAGTACCAATCTAACAGTCACCTCATCCCGCAAAAATAAGCCCCTACCTAAGACAATCATCCAAAAAAAAAAAAAAAACTATAAAAGTCAAAAAAGCCATTTTTTGTCACCTTACATCACAAAAAGTGTAATAGCAAGCGATCAAAAAGTGATATGCACCCCCAAAATAGTGCCAATTAAACCGTAATCTCATACCGAATAAAATGAGCCCCTACATAAGGCAGTGACCCGAAAAAAAAAAAAAAAATATGGCTTTCAGAATATGGAGACACTAAAAAAATCATTTTTTTCAAATTTATTATGTAAAACTGAAACAAAGTAGTCATATTTGGTATTGGCGCATCCGTAACAACCTGCTCTATAAGAATACCACATGATCTAACCTGTCAGTTGAACACTGTAAATAACAAAAAATAAAAACTGTGCCAAAACAGCTATTTTTTGTTACCTTGCTTCAGAAAAAGTGTGATATAGAGCAACCAAAAATCATATGTACCCTAAAATAATACAAACAAAACTGCCACCTAATCCCGTAGTTTCCAAAACGGGGTCATTTTTTTTTTTGTTGTTTCGACTCTAGGGGTGCATCAGGGAGTCTTCAAATGTGACATGGCAACTTAAAATTATCCCAGTGAAATGGCGCTCTTTTTCTTCTGCATCCTGCCGTGTGCCCAAACAGCAGTTTACGACCACATATGGGGTGTTTCTGCAAACTACAGAGTCAGGGCAATAAATATTGAGTTTTGTTTGGCTGTTAACTCTTGCTTTGTTACTGGAAAAAATGGATTAAAATTGAAAATCTGCCAAAAAAGTGAAATTCAAAAATTTTATCTACATTTTCCTTTAATTGTTGGTAAATTTGGTATTTTTTTTTATAAATAAGAATTAAATATTTTGACTCAAATTTACCACTGTCATGAAGTACAATATGTGATTAGAAAACAATCTCAGAATGGCTTGGATAAGTAAAAGCATTTAAAATTATCACCTCATAAAGTGAAAAATATCAGATTTTCAGAAAATGGCCTGGTGAAAAAAGGCAGGGTCCTGAAGGGGTTAAAATAAATTTAGCAAAACAATTAGAGCAGTGAATATGGAGATCTCCGGACCCATGTGATGTACAGGGCTGGTTTTAGCTGTGTTATACAAAGCGATTGTCATGTACTAGTTTGTCTGATTTAAATTTTTTTCATCAATCATGACATAGCCCCTTTAATAATTTTGGCACATCTTCCTCTAAAGAATCCATAACCACAAAAATGTATATATATATATATATATATATATATATGAATAATATATATAAAAATCACCACAGTGTTGTAGCACCAAATTCGGACGGCGTTGCAGACTTCTTCCGTGAATTGGGACAATTCACTTTCAAACGTCAGTATAATCCAAGAGAAAGTCGCGCTGCCAAAAATCCAGTAGAAAAATTCCCAGTTGGTGAAAGGATACAAGATCCTTCTGTAGAGGCAACCGAACATCTGATTTTCATCCAGGAGATTTTTCGACCTTTCTGTAGATGTTAAAAGTTGCAACACATAGTGAAGTGCATAGTGCAACAGCATTTAAAATCATAAATGCCCTTCTGAGATGCACGGACTTTTATGATTTTAAATGCTGTTGAATTTTATCATTTTGTAAGTAAATAAATGCGCTTGAATGACTTTGAATTGGTGGGTCTTCACTATGTGTTGCAACTTTTAACATCTACAGAAAGGTCGAAAAATCTCCTGGATGAAAATCAGATGTTCGGTTGCCTCTACAGAAGGATCTTGTATCCCTTCACCAACTGGGAATTTTTCTACTGGATTTTTGGCAGCGCGACTTTCTCTTGGATTCTAAAAAATCTATGCTGGCTATGAGCTGGTATACACTTGCCCTATAATTACGCTAGTTTCTGTTGTACATTGAAGTAACTCTGTCTGGCCCTGGGAGAGTCCATCCCACCCACTTTTCCCAAAAGTTACAAAATGCTGTTTTCCCCAGATACTGCTCAATAAAGCACATTAGTCTCTCACTACATGATGAGCATAGTTGTCCCAGTTTACCTATAACCTGTGGTCCTGTCATAAGAACATACAGAAAAGATAAAACGTTAATGCAAAAAATGGTTTTAAATTTATTATTTGTGACACACATGAAAACAATGCTATCATTAAGATATTCATGGCCTAACTTAAGAGTGACATGGTGGATGTAAAAGTCAGTGCTAGAAAAAACGTGGAGTCATTAAAAGCAAACCTAAGACAAGGTGGAGAATGGAAGCAGCACTATCGGCCAGCAGGTGAAATGTTATCAGACCAGTCTCTGCTCAGTCCTTTGGCATCTCTAGTGAAGGTGCTAGAAGCATTTATTACAAGAGCGTGTCCTCTGTGGTTGCAAGAACAGTAGGGCCACAGGGGGAAGCTCCCGTACATGAACGCAGTCAGCATTATAGTTATACGTGGCCATGGCATTTGACATTCTCCATTGCATATACAAGGCCATGTGTAATAAAATGAATGGAACCTACTGATTCCAGCATATAAAAGCATAAAATAACCTGAAAGGACTCTTCATCATGGAATGACCCCCTAGTACATGGCAAATAGAAAAGAAATCGCAGCCCCCTATATGACAATAGGCCCAAAGGAAAAGGCTAATTTTTTTTGACATTCTCATACATAACGCAGGCCCGTGAAAGGAATATATTTATATATATATATGTATATATAACAAAATAATACATGTATAAAAATATTACGTGACTAGTCATGTTACATTTAATATTTATCTGGTTTCATTGGACCAAAAAAAAACAAAAAACACCTTATATAGATATTGCTGCATAACATTTTCTTGTAAAACCAGATTAACCGAAAATATCTATAGGATTTGTTAGGATGGTCCAAAGAAAAGACAAAAGTCAGCTGAACGAGCCTCCAATAATAATAATAAGAGGCAAGAATATCAGAAATAAAATATACAACATGCTGGGTGCGGAAAGTATGTGGACCCGGGGGGACACCGAGAATGAAGTGATAAAAGCAGCAGATATACATATGGCACCCTGCATTGTACAGAACCATTTAAAACCACAGAGACATAAAATCTTAAATTATATCTAAAAAAAAAAGTCCAGTGTTATTCACTCAAAATAGTGAGGTGTAAAAAAAACAAACTTGGGATAAAAGCGTAGGGAGAGTGACCTGGCCACAAAGGCAAACATGAATGTGTGGTGCCCGACATCCG
This sequence comes from Bufotes viridis, assembly GCA_033119425.1. NCBI lineage: Eukaryota > Metazoa > Chordata > Amphibia > Anura > Bufonidae > Bufotes > Bufotes viridis. Next base: position 32,964,882 of record CM065599.1, on the reverse strand, counting down.
CTGCACACGGCAAGTCCCATCCAAGGTAATAAGAGGAAAACTAGGACTTGTTGGCAGAGCCAGAGGAACGGCGTAGCTTAATAGACATGCGGCTTTTGCTGGTCCGGGGTGACATAGGGGACGCCAATTCTGAACCCTCACCCTGAGTCAACACCATCTCATTCTGTTCATCGCTTGGGTAAGTGCCTAGAAAAAAAAGAAAGGAACAATGAATGATGTAGAAGAAATGCATGAAAATAACAATATACTGTACACGAAGAACAAGGTTGTACGCGAGACACTTTTCTTGTGATTTGCGGGAAACTGGTGAAATAAGTTTAAGGTTGTATAATGGCACAATTATGGGGTACACAATATGTTAATTAAGTTTTATGAACTCTTTCTGGTGGAAATGGGAAAAAACAGCAATTCTGCCATTCTGTTTTTACATTTTTAAAACTTTATAACTTTCACTTTGCAGCATCAATAACATCGGGTGATCAACGACACCTTTTAGGGTACGACCATACAGCGCGGTCATGTTGCGGTTGGATGTCGACCCGTTGTGTGGTCATACCCTCACACTGCCCAATTATCAGGAACAAGTGTTTCCATAAAAACTCATCCCCGAAAATCGGTCCATGTTAAGGAAATTTAGATTAGGCTGCTGTGAAAGAGTTGGCCTAGCATAAGGCCCCTTAGTGACGATCATAAAATGGCGCATTGGTGGTCACTAAGGCAGGGCTCGACAAATCTGGGTATTTGTCAGCCCGTTTTCTAAGGTGCCAGGGCGCAGGGCCGGCGTGTCCTATAGGCAAACTAGGAGCTGGCGCGCACCGCCCGGGCGCAGCATGAAGAGAGGGACTGACAGAAGGAAAGAGCTCAGTGCTCCCTCCTGTCACTCCCTCATTGTAGCGTGGCCGAGCCCTGTATGGTCCGCTGGTACAGGGAGCATCTATCTCCTGTACACGGCCGGACTGACATGAAGTGCATACACAGTGTGCACTTCCTGTCAGTCCGCCCGGGTACAGGAAACTAAAGCGCCTGTACCCGTGGACCATACAGAGCTCGGCCACGCTACACTAGAGGTAGGGGAGGTGGGGGGGAGAAAGAGAATAAGAAGGGAAAGAGAATGACAAGGGGGGAAGAGAATGACAAAGGAGGGGGGAGAGAGAATGACAAGGGAGGGAAAGAGAATGACAAGAGGGGGAAAGAGAATGACAAGGGAAGGGGAGAGAGAGAATGACAAGGGGGGGAAAGAGAATGACAAGGGAAGGGGGGGGGGGAGAGAGAATGACAAGGGGGGGAGTGAATGACAAGAGGGGGAAAGAGAATGACAAGAGGGGGGAAGTAAATGACAAGGGGGGGGGGGGGGGGAAGCTGAGGGGAAAGAGCTAGTGTTGTAGTGATTCGGGGACTGCAGAGGCTGAGCCCCAGTTGGGGGTTGTAGTGATGTAAAAGTAAAGTGTCATGGTGCCCGCTGTGTTTATGCCCTCCGGACCCCTCTGCCCTCTCCTCCGGACCCTGTAATCCTGTCATGGCGGCCGCCAGGGGCGATCACTTGGATGCTGGCAGCGTCTGACGTGTCATATAACCAATTGAAGAGGGGAAGCACTATGGGGGCCCTATATACTGGCACATTATGGGGGGCCCTATATACTCGCACATTATGGGGGGCACTATGGAGAAGAGGGGGAAGTACCACTATGGGGGCCCTATGTACTGGCGTGCATCATTGGTTGGCTCTATGGAGAAGTGGGGGGGGGGGGAGGGAGGAGAAGCACTATGGGGGCATCTACAGGGGGCTTTATGACGCCGCTCCGTCTGGCTCCTAACTTTTTTAGCTGGCTCCTAGATTCCAAGGAAATTTGTCAAGCCCTGCACTAAGGGGCTATGCTACTTAGTATTGCTATAGTAATACTTTGGGAAATAAACATATATAACTATAGTTCATATTATATTACCAGGGGAGTAGGTATAGGGGAAGCAGCTGCTTTGGGGTCCCAACTCAGAATGGGAGGACTAAAAGATTTCATTGTAAGGGCCCCCTCAACAGTATTATAAAATGACATTACATACAGAGACAGGGGCCTGGTCTGAGAGAGCAATCTTGACTAGCCACGGGAGTAGGGGCTGCAAAGAAGTTACTGGGGAGTGGGCGAGTCAGTTATTTCTAGTTACGCCACTGTATATAGCTATAATATAGTAAATATTAACCCCTTCAGTACCGAGCCACTTTTCCCCTTAAATCCCAGGCCGATTTTTGCAAATCTGACAGGTCACTTTATGTGGTAATAACTTTGGAACGCATTTACTTATCCAAGCCATTCAGAGACTGTTTTCTCGAGACACATTGTACTTCATGACAGTGCTAAATTTGAGTCGATATATTTCATCTTTTATTTATAAAATAATCCAAAATTTACCAAAAATGTATATGTCTGCTTTATGTTGGCATCATCTTGTAAATGTCATTTTTTTTTTTTTTTTTTTAGGACGTTCGAAGGCTAAGGGTACTTTCACACTTGCGTTGTGAGGATCCGGCAGGCAGTTCAGTCGTCGGAACTGCCTGCCGGATCCGGAAATCTGTATGCAAACGGACAGCATTTGTAGATGGATCCGGATGCGGATCCGTCTCGTAAATGCATTGCAATAACTGATCCGTCTCTCCGGTTGTCATCCGGAAAATCGGATCCGTTATGCATTTTATTTTTTACATTTTTAAAGGTCTGCACATGCACAGACCGGAAGAGCGGATCAGTTAATGCAGTATTTTTAATGGCAGATCCGGCACTAATACATTTTAATGTAAATTAATGCCAGATCCAGCATGTGTTCCGGAATTTTGGACAGAGATAATACCGCAGCATGCATTAGGATAAAATTGATCAGTTCTTTTCCAGTATTGAGCCCCTAGGATGGAACTCAATGCCAGAAAAAAAATAACGCTAGTGTGAAAGTACTCTTAAAAGTTTAGAAGCCATTTTTTATATTTCGCAAACCATTTTTTTAAGCTCCAATTCAGTTATAAAGTGCCTTTGAGGGGCTTATGTATTGGAAACTACCCATAAATGACCCAATTTTAGAAACTACACCCTTTAAATTATTGCAAACTTTACCCCTTGAGGTGTTCCACAAGAGTTAAAGGAAAATGGAGTTGAAATTTCAAAATTCACTTTTTGGTAGATTTTTTTATGTCAATCAATTTTTTTTGTGGCACAACAAGGGTTAACCGCAAAATAAACCTCAATATATATTACTCTGATTCTGCAGTTTACAGAAATACCCCATATGTGGCGGTAAACTGCCCAATGGGCACTTAGCAGTGGTCAGGAGGAAAGGAGCGCCATATGGATTTTGGAGGCAGATTTTGCTAGAATGGTTTTTAGGCACCATTTTGTATTTGAAGAGACCCTGACGTACCCCTACAGCGGAAACCCTCAAAAAGTGACCCTATTTTTAGAAACTACACCCCTTAAAGAATATATTAAGGAGGATACTGAGCACTTTGACCCCCTAAGTGGTTTACGGAATTTTGAAACACTTGACTATGAAAATGAAAAGTTTCATTACTTCCAATAAAATGTTTTCATTTTCACAAGGGGTAACAGGAGAAAAAGCACCCCATAATTTGTTACCCAAGGAAGGAATTGGGCTGCCGTCCAAGCCATCGGGTCCCTGTCACAGCAGCGTGGATGGACACCCGTCAGGATACTGCACGTGCCGCGGTCAGCGCTGACCGTAGCACATCTGGAGTTAATGTGTTGGCATCTGTGTTTTTACCAATGCCGGCACATACAGCAGGGGGTCCGGCTATCAGTGACTTCCGGACCCCTGCAGCTGCGCCCAAACAGTGCTGGTTCCAGCCTACGGGTTAAGTATATTACACTATAGTACATAATATTTACTGTAGTATTCAATATGTATAAATTATAACTAGTGCTGCACGATATTCCCATATGAACCGCTGGCACTGTTATGGGGGACCTGTGGATGATGCCGTTATGTGGGGGACCTGTGGGGGATCTGTGCAGGATGCTGTTATGGTGGATCTGTAGAGGACGCTGTTATGGTGGATCTGTGGAGGACGCTGTTATGGTGGATCTGTGGAGGACGCTGTTATGGTGGATCTGTAGAGGACGCTGTTATGGTGGATCTGTGGAGGACGCTGTTATGGGGGGGACCTGTGGATGATGCTGTTATGTGAGGGATCTGTGGAGGACGTGGTTATGGGGGGATCTGTGGAGGACGCTGTTATGTGGGGGACCTGTGGAGGACGCTGTTATGGGGGGATCTGTGGAGGGACGCTGTTATGTAGGGAGACCTGTGAATGACGCTGTTATGTGGGGACCTGTGGAGGAGCGCTGTTATGTGGGGATCTGTGGAGGACGCTGTTATGGGAGATCTGTGGATGACACTGTTATGGCGGAGATCTGTGGATGACACTTATAGAGGGATCTGTGGATGGCGCTGTTATGAGGGAATCTGTGGATAACGCTGTTATAGAGAGATCTGTAGATACCGCTGTTATGAGAGATCTGTGGATGGCGCTATTATAGAGGGATCTGTGGATGGCGCTGTTATAGAGAGGATCTGTGAATAGCGCTGTTATGGGGACCAATGGAGGACGTGGTTATAGAGGATCTGTGGAGGACGCTGTTATGTGGGGGACCTATGAATGACGCAGTTATAGAGGGATCTGTGGAGGGCGCTGTTATGTGGGGATCTGTGGATGACGCAGTTATAGGGAGATCTGTGGAGGACGCTGTTATGTGGGGACCTGTGAATGACGCTGTTATGTGGGGACCTGTGGAGGACGCTGTTATAGAGGATCTGTAGATGACACTGTTATAGCGGAGATCTGTGGATGACACTTATAGAGGGATCTGTGGATGACACTTATGGGAGATCTGTGGATGACGCTGTTATAGAGGGGAATCTGTGGATGACGCTGTTATAGAGGGATCTGTGGATGCCGCTGTTATAGAGGATCTGTGAATGGCGCTGTTATGGGAGACCAGTGGATGAGCGTTATTATGTGGGAGATCTGTGGATGACGCTGTTATGTGGGAGATCTGTGGATGACACTGTTATAGAGGGAATCTGTGGATAACGTTGTTATAGAGGGGATCTGTGGATGGCGCTGTTATGGGGGATCTGTGGATGAGCGTTGTTATGGAGAGGATCTGTGGATGGCGCTGTTATAGGAGATCTGTGGATGAGCGTTGTTATGAGAGATCTGTGGATGGCGCTGTTATAGAGAGGATCTGTGAATGGCGCTGTTATGGGAGACCTGTGGATGACGCTATTATGTAGAGATCTGTGGATGACAGCTATTATGTGAGAGATCTGTGGATGACACTGTTATAGAGGATCTGTGGATGACGTTGTTATTTGAGAGATCTGTGGATAGCGCTATTATAGAGAGATCTGTGAATGGCGCTGTTATGGGAGACCTGTGGATGACGCTGTTATGTGGGACCTGTGGATGACACTGTTATGTGGGGATCTGTGGATGACACTGTTATGGGAGTGGAGGGATCTGTGGATGACGTTAGTTATTGGAGAGATCTGTGGATGGCGCTATTATAGAGGAGATCTGTGGATGGTGCTATTATAGTGGGGATCTGTAGATAGCGCTGTTATGGAGAGATCTGTGGATGGCGCTGTTTAGAGAGATCTGTGGATGTCGCTGTTATAGGGAGAGATCTGTGGATGGCGCTGTTATAGGAGACCTGTGGAGGACGCTGCTATGGAGGGGACCTGTGGAGGATGCTGTTATGTGGGGATCCAGTGGAGGACGCTGTTATGTGGGGATCTGTGGAGGACGCTGTTATAGTGAATCTGTGAGAGGACGCTGTTATGGTGGATCTGTAGAGGACGCTGTTATGGTGGATCTGTGGAGGACGCTGTTATAGTGGATCTGTGGAGGAGCGCTGTTATGGTGGATCTATGGAGGACGCTGTTATGGTGGATCTGTGGAGGAGCGCTGGATCTGTGGAGGACGCTGTTATGGGGGACCTGTGGAGGACGATGTTATGTGGGGATCTGTGGAGGACGCTGTTATGGTGGATCTGTGGAGGACGCTGTTATGTGGGGGACCTGTGAATGACGCTGTTATGTGGGGGACCTGTGGAGGACACTGTTATGTGGGGGATCTGTGGAGGACGCTGCTATGGGGGGGGGAGGGGGATCTGTGGATGACACTGTTATGAGGGGGATCTGTGGATGACGCTGTTATGTGGGGATCTGTGGATGACACTGTTATGAGAGGATCTGTGGATGACGTTGTTATTGGGGGGGGGGATCTGTGGATGGCGCTGTTATGGGGGGGGGATCTGTGGATGGTGCTGTTATGGTGGGGATCTGTGGATGGCGCTGTTATGGGGGGGGGGATCTGTGGATGGCGCTGTTTAGGGGGGGGGGGATCTGTGGATGGCGCTGTTATGGGGGGGGGGATCTGTGGATGGCGCTGTTTGGGGGGGGGGGGATCTGTGGATGTCGCTGTTATGGGGGGGGGGGGGAGATCTGTGGATGGCGCTGTTATGGGGGACCTGTGGAGGACGCTGCTATGGGGGGGGACCTGTGGAGGATGCTGTTATGTGGGGGATCTGTGAAGGACGCTGTTATGATGGATCTGTAGAGGACGCTGTTATGGTGGATCTGTGGAGGACACTGTTATGTGGGGGATCTGTGGAGGACGCTGTTATAGGGGACCTGAGGATGACACTGTTATGGGGGGGACCTGTGGAGGATGCTGTAATGTGGGGGATCCGTGGAGGACGCTGTTATGATGGATCTGTAGAGGACGCTGTTATGGTGGATCTGTAGAGGACGCTGTTATGGTGGATCTGTAGAGGACGCTGTTATGGTGGATCTGTGGAGGACGCTGTTATGGTGGATCTGTGGAGGACGCTGTTATGGTGGATCTGTGGAGGACGCTGGATCTGTGGAGGACGCTGTTATGGGGGACCTGTGGAGGACGATGTTATGTGGGGGATCTGTGGAGGACGCTGTTATGGTGGATCTGTGGAGGACGCTGTTATGTGGGGGACCTGTGAATGACGCTGTTATGTGGGGGATCTGTGGAGGACGCTGCTATGGGGGGGGGGGGATCTGTGGATGACACTGTTATGTGGGGGATCTGTGGATGACGCTGTTATGGTGGATCTGTGGAGGACGCTGTTATGTGGGGGACCTGTGGAGGACACTGTTATGGGGGGGACGAGTGGAGGACACTGTTATGGGGGGGATCTGTGGATGACACTGTTATGGGGGATTTGTGGAGGACGCCGTTATGGGGGACCTGTGGATGATGCTGTTATGTGGGCTATCTGTGGAGGATGCTGTTATGGTGGATCTGTAGAGGACGCTGCTATGGTGGATCTGTGGAGGACACTGTTATGGGGGACCTGTGGAGGACGTTGTTATGTGGGGGACCTGTGAATGACGCTGTTATGTGGGGGTTCTGTGGAGGACGCTGTTATAGGGGACCTGAGGATGACACTGTTATGGGGGGGGATCTGTGGATGACACTGTTATGGGGGGGATCTGTGGCTGACACTTATGGGGGGATCTGTAGATGACGCTGTTATGGGGGGGGGATCTGTGATCTGTGGATGCCGCTATTATGGGGGGGGGGGGGGTCTGTGGATGGAGCTGTTATGGGGGGGGGGGAGATCTGTGGATGGCGCTGTTATGGGGGACCTGTGCATGATGCTGTTATGTGGGAGATCTGTGGAGGACGCTGTTATGGTGGATCTGTAGAGGACGCTGTTATGGTGGATCTGTGGAGGACGCTGTTATGGGGGACCTGTGGAGGACGTTGTTATGTGGGGGACCTGTGGATGATGCTGTTATGTGAGGGATCTGTGGAGGACGTGGTTATGTGGGGGATCTGTGGATAACGCTGTTATGTGGGGGATCTGTGGATGACGCAGTTATGGGGGAATCTGTGGATGACGCTGTTATGGTGGATCTTTGGAGGACGCTGTTATGGGGGACCTGTGAATGACGCTGTTATGTGGGGGATCTGTGGAGGACACTTATGTGGGGGATCTGTGGAGGACGCTGTTATAGGGGACCTGAGGATGACACTGTTATGGGGGGATCTATGGATGACACTGTTATGGAGAGATCTGGAGATGACACTTATAGGAGATCTGTGGATGACGCTGTTATGAGAGGATCTGTGGATGCACGCTGTTATAGAGGGATCTGTGGAGGACGTGGTTATGTGAGAGATCTGTGAATAACGCTGTTATGTGAGAGATCTGTGGATGACGCTATTATGGTGGATCTGTGAGAGGACGCTATTATGAGGAGACCTGTGAATAGCACGCTGTTATGTAGGAGACCTGTGGAGGAGCGCTGTTATATGGAGATCTGGGGAGGAACGCTGTTATGTAGAGAATCTGTGGAGGACGCTGTTATAGGGGACCTGTGGATGACTCTGTTATAGAGAGATCTGTGGATGACGCTATTATAGAGAATCTGTGGATGACACTGTTATAGAGAGATCTGTGGATAGCGCTATTATGCAGAGGATCTGTGGATGACGCTGTTATAGAGAGATCTATGGATAACGCTGTTATAGAGAGATCTGTGGATGGCACTATTATAGAGATCTATGGATGAGCGCTGTTATGAGAGATCTGTGGATAGCGCTATTATAGAGATCTGTGGATAGCGCTATTATAGAGGAGATCTGTGGATAGCGCTGTTATAGAGAGATCTGTGGATAGGCGCTATTATGGGAGAGGGAGGTCTGTATGAGATAGGCGCTGTTATAGGAGGATCTGTAGATGGCGCTATTATAGAGAATCTGTAGATAGCGCTATTATAGAGAGATCTGTGGATAGCGCTATTATAGAGAGATCTGTAGATGGCGCTATTATAGAGAGATCTGTGGATAGCGCTATTATAGAGAGATCTGTAGATGGAGACTGTTATAGAGAGGATCTGTAGATGGCGCTGTTATAGGGAGGATCTGTGGATAGCGCTGTTATAGAGAGATCTCTGGATGGCGCTGTTATAGAGGATCTGTGAGAGGACGCTGCTATAGGGAGACCTGTGGAGGACGCTGCTATGAGAGGACCTGTGGAGGATACTGTTATGTAGAGATCTGTAGAGAGCGCTGTTATGATGGATCTGTAGAGGACGCTGTTATAGTGAGATCTGTGGAGGGCGCTGTTATGAGTGAGATCTGTGAGAGGAGCGCTGTTATGAGGGACCTGTGAATAGACGCTGTTATGTAGGGGACCTGTGGAGGAACACTTATGTGGGGATCTGTGGAGAGAGCGCTGGTATAGGGGACCTGTGGAGGACACTAGTATAGAGGAGATCTGTGGATGACAGTGTTATAGAGGAGATCTGTGGATAGCGCAGTTATAGGAGGATTTGTGGAGGGCGCTGTTATAGGGGACCCTGTGGATGATACTGTTATGTGGGAGATCTGTGGAGGACGCTGTTATAGTGGATCTGTGGAGGAGCGCTGTTATGGTGGAAATGTGAAGAGACGCTGTTATGTGAGAGATCTGTGGATAACCCTGTTATGTGAGGATCTGTGAATGAAGCTGTTATGTGGGAGATCTGTGGATGAGCGCCGTTATAGAGGCATCTGTGGAGGACGCTGTTATGGAGGACCTGTGCATGATGCTGTTATGTGGGGAGATCTGTGAGAGGACGCTGTTATGGTGGATCTGTAGAGAGCGCTGTTATGGTGGATCTGTGGAAAGCGCTGTTATAGGAGATCTGTAGAGAGCGTTATTATGTAGGGGACCTGTGGATGATGCTGTTATGTGAGGATCTGTGGAGGGACGTAGTTATGAGGGGATCTGTGGATAACGCTGTTATGTAGAGAACCTATGAGATAACACTATTATAGAGAATCTATGAGATGACGCTATTATAGAGGATCTGTGAATGACGCTATTATAGAGAGATCTATGAATGACACTATTATAGAGAGATCTATGAATGACACTATTATAGAGAGATCTGTAGATAACGCTATTATAGAGAATCTATGAATGACACTATTATAGAGAGATCTGTAGATAGCACTATTATAGAGAGATCTATGGATAACGCTATTATAGAGAGATCTGTGGATAGCAGCTATTATAGAGAATCTATGAATAGCAGCTGTTATAGAGAGATCTGTGGATAGCGCTATTATAGAGAGATCTGTAGATAGCGCTATTATAGAGAGATCTGTAGATAGCGCTATTATAGAGATCTGTGAGATAGCGCTATTATAGAGAGATCTGTAGATAGCGCTATTATAGAGATCTGTAGATAGCGCTATTATAGAGAGATCTGTAGATAGCGCTATTATAGAGAGATCTATGGATAAGCGCTATTATAGAGAGATCTATGAATGAGCACTGTTATAGAGAGATCTGTGAGATGAGCGCTATTATAGAGAGAGATCTATGAGATGAGCGCTATTATAGAGAGAGATCTGTGAGATAGCGCTATTATAGAGAGATCTATGGATAGCGCTATTATAGAGAGATCTGTAGATGAGCAGCTATTATGAGAGAGATCTATGGATAGACGCTGTTATAGTAGAGATCTATGAATGAGCGCTATTATAGATGGATCTGTAGAGGAGCGCTATTATAGTGAGATCTGTGAGAGAGCGCTATTATAGTGAGATCTGTGGAAGAGCGCTATTATGGAGGACCTGTGAATAGCACTATTATAGAGAGATCTGTGGATGACACTGTTATAGGGATCTGTAGAGGACGCTGTTATAGAGGATCTGTGGATGAGCACTGTTATAGAGAGGATCTGTGGATGACACTGTTATAGAGAGATCTGTGGATAGCGCTATTATAGAGGATCTGTAGAGGACGCTGTTATAGGGACCTGTGAATGATACTGTTATAGAGAATCTGTAGAGAGACGCTATTATAGAGAGATCTGTAGAAGAGCGCTATTATAGAGAGATCTGTGAAGACAGCTGTTATGAGAGATCTGTGGATAACACTGTTATAGAGAGATCTGTGGATAACGCTGTTATGTGAGAGATCTGTGGATGACACTGTTATAGAGGATCTGTGGATGGCAGCTGTTATAGAGGATCTGTGGATGACACTGTTATAGGAGAGATCTGTGAGATGACGCTGTTATGAGTGGATCTATGAGAGACGCTGTTATGAGGAGATCTGTGAAAGCAGCTATTATAGAGAGATCTGTGGAGGACGCTATTATGTAGAGACCTGTGGATGACACTGTTATGTGAGAGATCTGTGGATGGCGCTGTTATGAGAGGATCTGTGGATAGCGCTGTTATGAGAGAACCTGTAGACAACGCTATGTAGGAGACCTGTAGAGAGCGCTATTATGAGAGATCTGTGGATGAGCGCTATTATAGAGAACCTGTGGATGACACTATTATAGAGAGATCTGTGAGATGACACTATTATAGAGAGATCTGTAGATGACACTGTTATAGCAGAGATCTGTGGATGACACTGTTATAGAGAGATCTGTGGATAGCACTGTTATAGAGAATCTGTGGATAGCGCTGTTATAGAGAGATCTATGGATAGCAGCTATTATAGAGAGATCTGTAGATAGCGCTATTATAGAGAGAGATCTGTAGATAGCGCTGTTATAGAGAGATCTGTGGATGGCGCTATTATGGAGAGATCTGTAGATAGCGCTATTATAGAGAGATCTGTAGATAGCGCTATTATAGAGAGATCTGTAGATAACGCTATTATAGGAGAGATCTGTGGATAGCGCTATTATAGAGAGATCTGTGAATGAGCGCTATTATAGAGAGACCTGTGAATGGCAGCTATTATATGAGAATCTATGGATGAACACTATTATAGAGAGATCTATGGATAGCGCTGATTATAGAGATCTGTGAATGGCGCTATTATAGAGAGATCTGTGGATAGCGCTGTCATAGTAGAGATCTGTGGATAGCGCTATTATAGAGAGATCTTTGAGATAGCAGCTATTATAGAGAGATCTGTGGATAGCGCTGATATAGAGAGATCTGTAGATAGCGCTATTATGAGAGATCTGTAGATAGGCGCTATTATAGAGAATCTATGAGATGGCACTATTATAGAGAGATCTGTAGATAGCGAGGATCTGTAGATACTTTGTTATAGAGAGATCTGTAGATAGGCGCTGTTATAGGAGACCTGTGAGAGACGCTGCTATAGGAGGACCTGTGAGAGATACTATTATGTAGAGAGGATCTGTGAGAAGGACGCTATTATGAGAGACCTGTGGAGAGCGCTGTTATGTAGAGGAATCTGTGGATAGCGCTATTATAGAGAGATCTGTGGATGACGCTATTATAGTAGAATCTGTAGAGAGGCGCTGTTATAGAGACCTATGAATAGCGCTGTTATGTAGAGACCTATGAGAGACACTATGTAGAGAATCTGTGGAGAGACGCTGTAATAGGAGACCTATGAATGAACACTATTATGAGAGATCTGTGGATGAACACTATTATAGAGAGATCTATGAATGAGCGCTATATAGAGATCTGTGGATGACATTTATAGAGAGGATCTGTAGATGGCAGCTGTTATAGAGAGACCTGTGGATGGCAGCTGTTATGTAGAGATCTGTGGATAGCGCTGTTATAGGGAGATCTGTAGAGAGACACTATTATAGAGAGATCTGTGAGATACACTATTATAGAGAGATCTGTGAGATGGCAGCTATTATAGAGAGGATCTGTGGATGGCGCTATTATAGAGATCTGTGAGATGGCAGCTATTATAGTAGAGATCTGTGGATAGCAGCTATTATAGAGAGGATCTGTGGATAGCAGCTGTTATAGAGAGATCTATGAATAGCGCTATTATAGAGAGATCTGTGAATGGCGGTATTATAGAGAGAGATCTGTGGATGGCGCTGTTATGAGAGAGAGAACTGTGGATACACGCTATTATAGAGAGGACCTGTAGATGAGATGCTATTATAGAGAGATCTGTAGATGAGCGCTGTTATAGGTAGATCTGTGGAGAGAGCGCTGCTATAGAGAGACCTGTAGAGGAGCGCTACTATAGAGGGACCTGTGAGAGATGCTGTTATATGAGAGATCTGTAGAGGAGCGCTATTATAGAGGACCTATGAAGAGAACGCTGTTATGTAGAGATCTGTGGATAGCGCAGTTATAGAGAGATCTGTAGATAGCAGCTATTATGAGTGAGATCTGTGAAGAGACGCTGTTATAGAGGACCTGTGAGATAGCGCTGTTATGTAGAGGACCTGTAGGACACTTATGTAGAGATCTGTGAAGAGCAGCTATAATAGGAGACCTGTGAATGACACTATTATGAGGAGATCTGTGGATGACACTATTATAGAGAGAGATCTGTAGATAACACTTATAGAGAGATCTGTAGATAACACTATTATAGAGAGATCTGTGAATAGCAGCTATTATAGAGAGATCTATGGATGGCAACTATTATGTAGAGAATCTGTGGATGGCAGCTGTTATGAGAGATCTATGAGAGAGACATATAGGGATCTATGGAGGACACTATGAGAGATCTGTGAATAACACTATTATAGGAGAATCTGTGGATAGCGGTGTTATAGGAGAGGATCTGTGGATGACACTATTATGAGAGAGAGATCTGTGGATAACTATTATAGAGGATCTGTGGATAGCAGCTGTTATAGAGAGGATCTGTGGATGGCAGTGTTATGGAGAGATCTGTGGATGGCGCTGTTATAGAGAGACTGTGGATACGCTATTATAGGAGGGACCTGTGGAGAGATACTGTTATAGAGGGATCTGTGGAGAGCGCTGTTATAGTGGATCTGTGGAGGGCGCTATTATGTGAGGACCTGAGGAGGGACAGCTGTTATGTAGGGGACCTGAGGAGGGCAGCTGTTATAGGGGACCTGAGGAGGGCAGCTGTTATAGAGGGACCTGAGGGAGAGCGCTGTTATAGGGGACCTGAGGAGGGCGCTGTTATAGGGGACCTGAGGAGGGCAGCTGTTATAGGGGACCTGAGGAGGACGCTGTTATAGGGGACCTGAGGAGGGCAGCTGTTACCTAGAGGGACCTGAGGAGGGACGCTGTTATAGGGGACCTGAGGAGGGCAGCTGTTATAGGGGACCTGAGGAGGGACGGCTGTTATAGGGAGACCTGAGGAGGGCAGCTGGTATAGGGGACCTGAGGGAGGGCGCTGGTATAGGGGACCTGAGGAGGGCAGCTGTTATAGGGGACCTGAGGAGGGCGCTGGTATGGGGACCTGAGGAGGGCGCTGGTATAGGGGGACCTGAGGAGGGCGCTGGTATAGGGGACCTGGGGAGGCACGCTGGTATAGGGGACCTGAGGAGGACGCTGTTATAGGGGACCTGAGGAGGGCAGCTGTTATAGGGGACCTGAGGAGGGCAGCTGTTATAGGGGACCTGAGGAGGGACGCTGTTATAGGGGACCTGAGGAGGGCGCTGTTATAGGGGACCTGAGGAGGACGCTGTTATAAGGGACCTGAGGAGGGACGCTGTTATAAGGGGACCTCAGGAGAGGCAGCTATTATAAAGGACCTGAGGAGGAGCAGCTGTTATAGGGGACCTGAGGAGGGCAGCTGTTATAGAGAGGATCTGTGGATGACACTGTTATGAGAGGATCTGTGGATGGCAGCTGTTATGAGAGGATCTGTGAATGGCAGCTGTTATGTGGGGACCTGTGGAGGACACTGTTATGTGAGAGGATCTGTGGAGGACGCTGTTATAGGGGACCTGTGGATGACACTGTTATAGAGGAGATCTGTGGATGACACTGTTATAGGAGAGGATCTGTGGATGAGCACTGTTATGAGAGATCTGTGGATGACACTATAGAGATCTATAGATGACGCTATTATGGAGAGATCTGTGGATAGCGACTATTATAGAGAGATCTATGGATAGCGACTATTATAGAGAGATCTGTGGATGGCGCCTGTTATAGAGGATCTGTGGATGGCGCTATTATATGAGAGATCTGTAGAGACACTTATAGAGATCTGTGGATGGCAACTTATAGAGAGATCTGTGAGATGACACTGTTATAGGAGGATCTGTGGATAGCAGCTGTTATAGAGAGATCTGTGGATAAGCGCTGTTATAGAGGGATCTGTAGATAGCGCTGTTATAGAGATCTGTGAATGGCACGCTGTTATGTGAGAATCTGTGGAGAGCACTGTTATAGAGGATCTGTAGAGAGACACTTATAGAGAATCTGTAGATGACACTATTATAGAGAGATCTGTGGATAGCACTATTATAGAGGAATCTGTGGATAGACGCTATTATAGAGAGATCTGTGGATAGACTATTATAGAGATCTGGATATGCTATTATAGAGAGATCTATGGATGAGCACTATTATAGAGAATCTATGGATGGCGACTGTTATGGAGAGATCTGTGGATAGCGCTATTATAGTGAGAGATCTGTGGATGGCACTGTTATAGAGGAGATCTGTGGATAGCTGCTATTATAGAGGGATCTGTGGATAGACTGTTATAGAGAATCTGTAGATAGCGCTATTATAGAGAGAGATCTGTGGATGGCACTGTTATAGAGAGATCTGTAGATGGCGCTATTATAGAGAGATCTGTGGATGACGCTATTATAGAGATCTGTGATGGCACATTATGAGATCTATGATGACACTATTATAGAGATCTATAGAGATACTATTATAGAGATCTATGAATGACACTATTATAGAGAGATCTATGGATAGCAGCTGTTATAGAGAGATCTATGAGATGACGCTGTTATAGAGAGATCTGTGGATGACGCTGTTATAGAGAGATCTGTGGATGAGCGCTGTTATAGTAGAGATCTGTAGTGACGCAGCTGTTATAGAGATCTATGGAGACACTGTATAGAGAGATCTGTATGAATAGCACTATTATAGAGTAGAGATCTGTGAGATGACGCTATTATAGGAGATCTGTGGATGAGCGCTATTATAGAGATCTGTGGATGAGCAGCTGTTATAGGAGAAATCTGTGGATGACGCTATTATAGAGAGAATCTGTAGATAGCGCTATTATAGAGAGAATCTGTGGATAGACGCTATTATAGAGAGATCTGTAGATAGCGCTATTATAGAGAGATCTGTAGATAGCGCTATTATAGAGAGATCTATGAGATAGCGCTATTATAGAGAATCTGTAGATAGCGCTATTATGAGAGAGATCTGTAGATGACGCTATTATAGAGATCTATGGATGGCGCTATTATAGAGAATCTGTAGATAGCGCTGTTATAGAGAGATCTGTAGATGAGCGCTGTTATAGAGAATCTGTGGATGGCACTGTTATAGAGAGATCTGTAGATGGCGCTGTTATAGAGGACCTGTGGATGACGCTGTTATAGAGAGATCTGTAGATAGCGCTATTATAGAGAGCATCTATGAGAGACACTATAGAGAGATCTATGGATGGCGCTATTATGAGAGAGATCTGTAGATAGCGCTATTATAGAGAGATCTGTAGATGAGCACGCTATTATAGAGATCTGTGGATGGCGCTGTTATAGGAGAGAGATCTGTGAATGACACTGTTATAGGAGGATCTGTGGATGACACTATTATGAGAGAGATCTGTGAGATGAGCGCTATTATAGAGGATCTGTAGATAGCAGCTGTTATAGAGAGATCTGTGGATGGCAGCTGTTATAGAAGAGATCTGTAGATAGCGCTATTATAGAGAGATCTGTAGATGGCGCTATTATAGAGAGATCTGTGAATAGCACTATTATAGAGAGAGATCTGTAGATAGACAGCTATTATAGAGAATCTGTGGATAGCGCTGTTATAGAGAGATCTGTAGATAGCGCTGTTATAGAGAGAGATCTGTAGATAGCGCTGTTATAGAGGATCTGTGGATGACGCTGTTATAGGAGAGATCTGTAGATGAGCGCTATTATAGAGACATCTGTAGATGAGACACTGTTATAGAGAGATCTGTAGATAGAGCTATTATAGAGAGATCTGTGAATGACGCTATTATAGAGAGATCTGTGAGATAGCGCTGTTATAGAGAGATCTATGAGATAGCGCTATTATAGAGAGATCTGTGAGATAGCGCTATTATAGAGATCTGTAGATAGCGCTATTATAGAGAATCTGTAGATAAGCGCTATTATAGAAGAGATCTGTAGATAGCGCTATTATAGAGATCTGTGATAGCAGTTATAGAGAGATCTGTAGATGGCGCTATTATGAGAGAGATCTGTAGATAGCGCTGTTATAGAGATCTGTAGATGACGCTGTTATAGAGAGATCTGTGGATGAGCGCTGTTATAGAGGATCTGTGGATAGCACTATTATAGAGAGATCTGTAGATAGCGCTATTATAGAGAGATCTGTGAGATAGCGCTATTATAGAGAGATCTGTAGATGACGCTATTATAGAGAGATCTGTGAGATAGCGCTATTATAGAGATCTGTAGATGAGCGCTATTATAGAGAGATCTGTAGATAGACGCTATTATAGAGAGATCTGTAGATAGCGCTATTATAGAGAGATCTGTAGATAGCGCTATTATAGAGAGATCTGTAGATAGCGCTATTATAGAGAGATCTGTAGATAGCGCTATTATAGAGAGATCTGTGGATAGCGCTATTATAGAGAGATCTGTAGATAGCGCTATTATAGAGAATCTGTAGATAGCGCTATTATAGAGAGATCTGTAGATAGCGCTATTATAGAGAGATCTGTAGATAGCGCTATTATAGAGAGAATCTGTAGATAGCGCTATTATAGAGAGATCTGTGAGATAGCGCTATTATAGAGAGATCTGTGGATGAGCGCTATTATAGAGAGATCTGTGGATAGCGCTGTTATAGAGAGATCTGTGAATGGCAGCTGTTATAGAGAGATCTGTGGATGACGCTGTTATAGAGATCTGTGGATGACACTGTTATAGAGGGATCTGTAGATGACACTATTATAGAGAGAATCTGTGGATGACGCTGTTATAGAGAGAATCTGTGGATGGCGCTGTTATAGAGAGATCTGTGGATGGCGCTGTTATAGAGGATCTGTAGATGAGCGCTGTTATAGAGGATCTATGGATGACGCTGTTATGGAGAGATCTGTGGATGAGCACTGTTATAGAGGGATCTGTGAGATGACACTATTATAGAGAGGATCTGTAGATAGCGCTGTTATGAGAGAGATCTGTGGATAGCGCTATTATAGAGAGGATCTGTGAATGAGCGCTATTATAGAGGATCTGTGAGATGACACTATTATAGAGAGATC
The DNA here is from genome assembly GCA_033119425.1 of Bufotes viridis. Taxonomy (NCBI): domain Eukaryota; kingdom Metazoa; phylum Chordata; class Amphibia; order Anura; family Bufonidae; genus Bufotes; species Bufotes viridis. The sequence goes on along the minus strand of CM065599.1, from coordinate 32,946,637 downwards.
TGTGGATGACACTATTATAGAGAGGATCTGTAGATGAACACTGTTATGAGAGATCTGTGGATGACACTATTATAGAGGATCTATGAGATAGCACTGTTATAGAGAGATCTGTGGATAGCACTATTATAGAGAGATCTGTGGATAGCAGCTGTTATAGAGAGATCTGTAGATAACGCTATTATGAGAGAATCTGTGGATGAGCGCTATTATAGAGGAGATCTGTAGATAAGCGCTATTATAGAAGAGAGATCTGTAGATAGCACTATTATAGAGGATCTGTGGATGAGCGCTATTATAGAGGATCTGTAGATAGCGCTATTATGAGAGAGATCTGTAGAATGAGCGCTATTATAGAGATCTGTAGATGGCGCTATTATAGAGAGATCTGTGAATGAGCGCTATTATAGAGAGATCTATGGATAGACGCTATTATAGAGATCTATGAATGACGCTATTATAGAGAGATCTGTAGATAGCGCTATTATAGAGAGATCTGTAGATAGCGCTATTATAGAGAGATCTGTAGATAGCGCTGTTATAGAGAGATCTGTGGATAGCGCTATTATAGAGAGAGATCTGTGGATGGCAGCTATTATAGAGGAGATCTGTAGATGAGCGCTGTTATAGAGAGATCTGTGAGATGGCGCTATTATAGAGAGATCTGTGGATAGCGCTATTATAGAGAGATCTGTAGATGGCACTATTATAGAGGATCTGTGGATAGACGCTATTATAGAGAGATCTGTGGAGGCACTATTATAGGAGAGATCTGTGGATGGCACTATTATGGAGAGATCTGTGGATAGCAGCTATTATAGAGGAATCTGTGGATAGCGCTATTATGGAGAGATCTGTGGATAGCGCTGTTATAGAGGATCTGTGGATGACACTGTTATAGAGAGGATCTGTGGATGAGCGCTGTTATGGAGAGATCTGTGGATGAGCGCTGTTATGGAGGGAGATCTGTGGATGACGCTGTTATGGAGAGACCTGTAGATGACACTGTTATGGAGGGATCTGTGGAGGACACTGTTATGGAGGAGATCTGTGGATGGCGCTGTTATGTAGGGGATCTGTGGAGAGACGCTGTTATGGTAGGATCTGTAGAGGACACTGTTATAAGTGGATCTGTAGAGAGCACTGTTATGGAGAGATCTGTGAGAGGACGCTGTTATAGGAGATCTATGGAGGACACTGTTATGGAGGATCTGTGGATGACACTGTTATAGAGGAGGATCTGTGGATAGCGCTGTTATAGTGGAGATCTGTGGATGGCAGCTGTTATAGAGATCTGTGAGATAGCGCTGTTATAGAGGATCTGTGGATGACGCTGTTATAGAGAGATCTGTGGATGACACTATTATAGAGATCTGTAGATAGCGCTATTATAGAGAATCTGTAGATAGCACTACTATGAGAGATCTGTAGATAAGCTATTATGGAGAGATCTATGGATGACGCTATTATAGGAGATCTATGGATGAGCGCTATTATAGAGATCTGTAGATAGCCGCTGTTATAGAGAGATCTGTAGATAGCGCTGATTATGAGAGAGATCTGTAGATAAGCGCTATTATAGAGTGAGATCTGTAGATAGCGCTGTTATGGAGAGATCTGTAGATGGCGCTGTTATAGAGAGAGAATCTGTGATAGCGCTATTATGGAGACCTGTAGATGATGCTGTTATGTGAGGATCTGATGGAGACACTATTATAGAGGATCTGTAGATGAGCGCTATTATAGAGATCTGTGGATGACGCTATTATAGAGAGAGATCTGTGGATAACGCTATTATAGAGAGATCTGTGGATAGCAGCTATTATAGAGAATCTGTGGATAGCGCTATTATAGAGGATCTGTAGATAGCGCTATTATAGAGAGATCTGTGGATGGCGCTATTATAGAGAGATCTGTAGATGAGCGCTATTATAGAGAGATCTGTAGATAGCGCTATTATAGAGAGATCTGTAGATAGCGCTATTATAGAGAGATCTGTGAGATAGCGCTATTATAGAGAGATCTGTAGATAAGCGCTGTTATAGAGAGATCTGTGAGATGGCAACCTATTATAGAGAGATCTGTAGATAGACGCTATTATAGAGAGATACTGTAGATGAGCACTGTTATAGAGAGAATCTGTGGATAGCGCTATTATAGGAGATCTATGAATGACGCTATTATAGAGAGATCTGTGAGATAGACACTATTATAGAGAGATCTGTGGATAACACTGTTATAGAGAGAGATCTGTAGATGACGCTATTATAGAGAGATCTGTGGATAGACTCTATTATAGAGAGATCTGTAGATAGCGCTATTATAGAGAGAGATCTGTGAGATAACGCTATTATAGAGAATCTATGAGATGGCAGCTGTTATAGAGGATCTGTGGATAGCGCTGTTATAGAGAGATCTGTGGATGACAGCTGTTATGAGAGGATCTGTGGATAGACGCTATTATAGAGAGATCTGTAGATGAGACACTATTATAGAGAGATCTGTAGATAGCACTGTTATAGAGATCTGTGAATGACACTATTATAGAGAATCTGTGGATGACACTATTATAGAAGATCTATGGATAGCACTATTATAGAGAGATCTATGGATGACACACTATTATAGAGAGAATCTGTGAGATGAGCACTATTATAGAGAGATCTGTAGATAGCACTATTATAGAGAGATCTGTAGATGACACACTATTATAGAGAGATCTATGAATGACACACTATTATAGAGAGATCTGTAGATGACACACTATTATAGAGAGATCTGTAGATGACACTATTATAGAGAGATCTGTAGATGACACTATTATAGAGAGATCTGTGGATGACACACTATTATAGAGGATCTGTGGATGACACTATTATAGAGAGATCTGTAGATGACACTATTATAGAGAGATCTGTGGATGATCACTGTTATGGAGAGAGATCTGTGGATAGCACACTGTTATAGAGGAGATCTGTGAGATGACACTGTTATGGAGAGATCTGTAGATAGCACTGTTATAGAGAGATCTATGGATGACGCACTGTTATGGAGAGGATCTGTGGATGACACACTGTTATGGAGAGATCTGTGGATGACACACTGTTATGAGAGAGATCTGTGGATGACACCTGTTATAGAGAGATCTGTGGATGACACTGTTATGGAGAGATCTGTAGATGACTACTGTTATAGAGAGGATCTGTGGATGACACTGTTATAGAGAGAATCTGTGGATGACACTATTATAGAGAGATCTGTGGATGACCACTGTTATGGAGAGATCTGTAGATGACACACTATTATAGAGAGATCTGTGAGATAACACTGTTATAGAGAGATCTGTGGATGACACTATTATAGAGAGATCTGTAGATGACACACTATTATAGAGAGATCTGTAGATGACACTATTATAGAGAGATCTATGAATGACTTACTATTATAGAGAGATCTGTGAGATAACACTATTATAGAGAGATCTGTGGATGACTTACTATTATAGAGAGATCTGTGGATGACACTGTTATAGAGAGATCTGTAGATGAGCACTATTATGGAGGGATCTGTGGATGGCACTGTTATGGAGAGATCTGTGGATAGCACTGTTATGGAGAGATCTGTGGATGACACTGTTATGGAGGGATCTGTGGATGACGCTACTATTATGGAGAGATCTGTGGATGACACACTGTTATGGAGAGGATCTGTGGATGACACACTGTTATGGAGAGATCTGTAGATGACACTGTTATGAAAGAGGATCTGTGGATGGCACTACTTATGGAGAGATCTGTGGATAACACTGTTATGGAGGATCTGTGGAATGACACTACTGTTATGGAGGGATCTGTAGATGACACTACTATGGAGGGATCTATGGATGACACTATTGTAAGAGGAGATCTGTGAGATAACACTATTGTAGAGGATCTGTGGATGACACTATTATAGAGAGGATCTGTGAATGACACTATTAGTCCAGAGAGAGATCTGTGGATGACACTATTATGAGAGGATCTATGGATAACACTATTATGAGAGAGAGATCTATGAATGACTCACTATTATAGAGAGATCTGTGAGATGACACTATTATAGAGAGATCTGTGAATGACACACTATTATAGAGAGATCTGTAGATGACACACTATTATAGAGAGATCTGTAGATAACACTATTATGAGAGGATCTGTAGATGACACACTATTATAGAGAATCTGTAGATAACACTATTATGAGAGAGATCTATGGATAGCACTATTATAGAGAGGATCTGTGGATGAGCACTATTATAGAGAGATCTGTAGATAGCACACTATTATGAGAGAGATCTGTGAATGGCACTATTATAGAGAGGATCTGTAGATGGCACTGTTATGGAGAGATCTGTGGATGGCACTGTTATGGAGAGATCTGTGGATGGCACTGTTATGGAGAGATCTGTAGATGGCACTGTTATAGGAGGATCTGTGGATGGCACTGTTATGGAGAGATCTGTGGATGGCACTGTTATGGAGAGAGATCTGTGGATGGCACTGTTATAGAGGAGATCTGTGGATGACACTGTTATGAGAGGACTCTGTGGATAGCACTGTTATGGAGGAGTCTGTGGATGGCACTGTTATGGAGAGATCTGTGGATGAGCACTGTTATGAGAGGATCTGTGGATGGCACTGTTATGGAGAGATCTGTGGATGGCACTGTTATGAGGGGATCTGTGGATGACACTGTTATGGAGAGAGGATCTGTGGATGACACTGTTATGGAGGATCTGTAGATGGCACTGTTATGAAGAGAGACTCTGTGAATGACTTACTATTATGAGAGAGGGATCTGTGGATGACACTGTTATGAGAGAGAATCTGTGGATGAGCAGCTGTTATGGAGATGGAGTCTGTGGATAGCTTACTGTTATGGAGAGGATCTGTGGATAGACACTGTTATAGAGAGGATCTATGGATGACACACTGTTATGGAGGATCTGTGGATAACACTGTTATAGAGGATCTGTGGATAGCACTGTTATGGAGGATCTGTGGATAGCACTGTTATGGAGGGATCTGTGGATGGCACTGTTATGGAGGGATCTGTGGATGGCACTGTTATGGAGGAGTCTGTGGATGACACTGTTATGGAGAGGATCTGTGGATAGCACTGTTATGGAGGAGTCTGTGGATGGCACTGTTATGGAGGGTCTGTGGATGGCACTGTTATGGAGGGTCTGTGGATGACACACTGTTATGGAGAGGTCTGTGGATGACACACTGTTATGGAGGGAGTCTGTGGATGACACACTGTTATGGAGAGAGTCTGTGGATGACACACTGTTATGGAGAGTCTGTGAATTGACAAACTGTTATGGAGAGGGTCTGTGGATGACACACTGTGTATGGAGAGGGGTCTGTGGATGGCACTGTGTGAAACCAACCTACGCCACTGGGTTTTGGAGGGCCTGTTTGCCAGCCTCTTGCCCCAGGATTATGAGGCCCTCTCATCAGCCCATGCTAAGCGTTGAACCCTGGTCTAATTCCTGACATTTTGGGATATGTTACATGTCTGTGTACTGTAAAAGGTGGGACATTGTATATTGAATAGTGATGTCTGTCCTATTGTCCCCACGTGTGTATCGGCGATTTCCCTTTGTCCTGAGAGATAATGGAATGACTCTCGGTTGTCTCCAGGACAGAAGACATTGTGTATTCTCCGGCCTGTGATGATTACAGTAACCCGTGTAGGGTAATTGTATCACAGGCAGAGGAGGCGAATATGCTGGGGTGTTTGACTGTGTTGTACGTGTTTATTGGTTGTTTACAAAAACCCTGGGGGTGAAGTAATCTTTTGGAAAATGTGTATAAGTCAATGCTTGTGTGTTCAATAAAGAATTCCTGTTTAACCATCAATACGGAGCCTCGTCTCGTACTTGGGGGGAATTGCTACTTTGGAACGTTCTCTTGCCTGTTCCAGGAAAGGAGGACTTCGTATGGTTCCAGTTCAGTGGATTCCAGCGGTTGTGGGTTGCTGTGCTCTTCGCCAAGGGAATCGCACGAACGGTATTAACCCTCACTATACCGAGTTATACCGTAACAGGTGTAGTCTGGAGGTATATGGGGGCCAGTGGGGTGCTGGTAACAGTGTGGGTGTAGTCTGGAGGTACATGGGGCCCAGTGGGGTGCTGGTAACAGTGTGGGTGTAGTCTGGAGGTACATGGGGCCCAGTGGGGTGCTGGTAACAGTGTGGGTGTAGTCTGGAGGTACATGGGGCCCAGTGGGGTGCTGGTAACAGTGTGGGTGTAGTCTGGAGGTACATGGGGCCCAGTGGGGTGCTGGTAACAGTGTGGGTGTAGTCTGGAGGTACATGGGGCCCAGTGGGGTGCTGGTAACAGTGTGGGTGTAGTCTGGAGGTACATGGGGCCCAGTGGGGTGCTGGTAACAGTGTGGGTGTAGTCTGGAGGTACATGGGGCCCAGTGGGGTGCTGGTAACAGTGTGGGTGTAGTCTGGAGGTACATGGGGCCCAGTGGGGTGCTGGTAACAGTGTGGGTGTAGTCTGGAGGTACATGGGGCCCAGTGGGGTGCTGGTAACAGTGTGGGTGTAGTCTGGAGGTACATGGGGCCCAGTGGGGTGCTGGTAACAGTGTGGGTGTAGTCTGGAGGTACATGGGGCCCAGTGGGGTGCTGGTAACAGTGGGTGTAGTCTGGAGGTACATGGGGCCCAGTGGGGTGCTGGTAACAGTGTGGGTGTAGTCTGGAGGTACATGGGGCCCAGTGGGGTGCTGGTAACAGTGTGGGTGTAGTCTGGAGGTACATGGGGCCCAGTGGGGTGCTGGTAACAGTGGGTGTAGTCTGGAGGTACATGGGGCCCAGTGGGGTGCTGGTAACAGTGGGTGTAGTCTGGAGGTACATGGGGCCCAGTGGGGTGCTGGTAACAGTGGGTGTAGTCTGGAGGTACATGGGGCCCAGTGGGGTGCTGGTAACAGTGTGGGTGTAGTCTGGAGGTACATGGGGCCCAGTGGGGTGCTGGTAACAGTGTGGGTGTAGTCTGGAGGTACATGGGGCCCAGTGGGGTGCTGGTAACAGTGGGTGTAGTCTGGAGGTACATGGGGCCCAGTGGGGTGCTGGTAACAGTGTGGGTGTAGTCTGGAGGTACATGGGGCCCAGTGGGGTGCTGGTAACAGTGGGTGTAGTCTGGAGGTACATGGGGCCCAGTGGGGTGCTGGTAACAGTGGGTGTAGTCTGGAGGTACATGGGGCCCAGTGGGGTGCTGGTAACAGTGGGTGTAGTCTGGAGGTACATGGGGCCCAGTGGGGTGCTGGTAACAGTGGGTGTAGTCTGGAGGTACATGGGGCCCAGTGGGGTGCTGGTAACAGTGGGTGTAGTCTGGAGGTACATGGGGCCCAGTGGGGTGCTGGTAACAGTGGGTGTAGTCTGGAGGTACATGGGGCCCAGTGGGGTGCTGGTAACAGTGGGTGTAGTCTGGAGGTACATGGGGCCCAGTGGGGTGCTGGTAACAGTGGGTGTAGTCTGGAGGTACATGGGGCCCAGTGGGGTGCTGGTAACAGTGGGTGTAGTCTGGAGGTACATGGGGCCCAGTGGGGTGCTGGTAACAGTGGGTGTAGTCTGGAGGTACATGGGGCCCAGTGGGGTGCTGGTAACAGTGGGTGTAGTCTGGAGGTACATGGGGCCCAGTGGGGTGCTGGTAACAGTGGGTGTAGTCTGGAGGTACATGGGGCCCAGTGGGGTGCTGGTAACAGTGGGTGTAGTCTGGAGGTACATGGGGCCCAGTGGGGTGCTGGTAACAGTGGGTGTAGTCTGGAGGTACATGGGGCCCAGTGGGGTGCTGGTAACAGTGTGGGTGTAGTCTGGAGGTACATGGGGCCCAGTGGGGTGCTGGTAACAGTGTGGGTGTAGTCTGGAGGTACATGGGGCCCAGTGGGGTGCTGGTAACAGTGGGTGTAGTCTGGAGGTACATGGGGCCCAGTGGGGTGCTGGTAACAGTGGGTGTAGTCTGGAGGTACATGGGGGCCAGAAGGGTGCTGGTAACAGTGGGTGTAGTCTGGAGGTACATGGGGCCCAGTGGGGTGCTGGTAACAGTGGGTGTAGTCTGGAGGTACATGGGGACCAGTGGGGTGCTGGTAACAGTGGGTGTAGTCTGGAGGTACATGGGGCCCAGTGGGGTGCTGGTAACAGTGGGTGTAGTCTGGAGGTACATGGGGCCCAGTGGGGTGCTGGTAACAGTGGGTGTAGTCTGGAGGTTCATGTACAGAACATTGCTGCTCCTCTGTAGCTGGTTACAATTCACTGACATGGGCAGGGTTACGTGGGTTATTGTGGTCCGCAGCGCCCTGGTGATAAGAGGGGGGCGCGCCCTGCGATGCTGACAGACTCCCTCTAAAACATGTTTTTTTATAGCGATCACCATAATTTGTGGTTAAATAAATGTTATGTTTTAAATGAATAAAATATGTAAACATTTCAAATAATTGTCGTCTTTTTTTTGTAAATTATCCAGTTTTGGTTCCTTGTATTTTTTTTTTTAAATAACTATATACTTTGGGAATCTGTCGCCGTGCATGTGTCCCCGAGGATGACGATATTAGAAATTTACCGCCATAGTGAGACATATCGCCATAAATGCCCAGAATACAGAAGTCCGATCCTATTATTGAGGTGACAAAAAAAATTGCGAACTGTGTTTTTTTTTTACACTTTTTTTATGTTACGGCGTTCAATAGAAGATATTTTTCAATAGTTTGCACTTTTTTGGACGTGGCAAAACATAATGTTTTTTTTTTGTTTACATATTTTTAAATGTAAAGGGGAAATTTTAAATTGTAATATATTATTTTTTACTCTTTATTTAATAACTTATGGGGCTAGAATAAGGGCAGCCAAGGATTCAGGAGCGTCCTGGCTGCCATGGTAACCGATCGGGGCCCCGCAATTTCATCGCTGGGGCTCTGATCAGAACCTGACACTGCAACACCAAAGAAGGGGGGGGGGTCTGTGGCCACTGCCACCAATGATTCTAATAATGGGGGAGGACACTGCGCCACCAATGGAAGTTACTCTCAGTACAAATATAGTCTGCGGATGCGGCTGTATCACACACCCGGCACCCGCTCTCAATGACAGGAAGCGACGATCCTGTGAACCGCACCAATTAACCCCTCAGGTGCCTCTGTCATTGAGAGCGGGTGACGGGTGTGTGATACAGCCACATCCACAGACTATATTTGTACTGAGAGTAACTTCCATTGGTGGCGCAGCGGCCACAGCCCCGCCCCCACTCCTCTCTTCACCCCTCATTGGTGGCGCAGCGGCCACAGCCCCTCCCCTACTCCTCTCTTCACCCCCTCATTGGTGGCGCAGCGGCCACAGCTCCTCCCCTACTCCTGTCTTCACCCCCTCATTGGTGGCGCAGCGGCCACAGCTCCTCCCCTACTCCTCTCTTCACCCCTCATTGGTGGCGCAGCGGCCACAGCCCCTCCCCTACTCCTCTCTTCACCCCTCATTGGTGGCGCAGCGACCACAGCCCCTCCCCTACTCCTCTCTTCACCTCTCATTGGTGGCGCAGCGGCCACAGCCCTCCCCTACTCCTCTCTTCACCCCTCATTGGTGGCGCAGCGACCACAGCCCCTCCCTACTCCTCTCTTCACCCCTCATTGGTGGCGCAGCGACCACAGCCCCTCCCCTACTCCTCTCTTCACCCCTCATTGGTGGCGCAGCGGCCACAGCCCCTCCCTACTCCTCTCTTCACCCCTCATTGGTGGCGCAGCGACCACAGCCCCTCCCCTACTCCTCTCTTCACTCCTCATTGGTGGCGCAGTCGGCCACAGCCCCTCCCTACTCCTCTCTTCACCTCTCATTGGTGGCGCAGCGGCCACAGCCCCTCCCCTACTCCTCTCTTCACTCCTCATTGGTGGCGCAGCGGCCACAGCCCCTCCCCTACTCCTCTCTTCACCCCTCATTGGTGGCGCAGTGGCCACAGCCCCTCCCCTACTCCTCTCTTCACTCCTCATTGGTGGCGCAGTGGCCACAGCCCTCCCCTACTCCTCTCTTCACTCCTCATTGGTGGCGCAGTGGCCACAGCCCCTCCCCTACTCCTCTCTTCACTCCTCATTGGTGGCGCAGCGGCCACAGCCCCTCCCCTACTCCTCTCTTCACCTCTCATTGGTGGCGCAGCGGCCACAGCCCCTCCCCTACTCCTCTCTTCACCCCTCATTGGTGGCGCAGCGGCCACAGCCCCTCCCTACTCCTCTCTTCACCCCTCATTGGTGGCGCAGCGGCCACAGCCCCTCCCCTACTCCTCTCTTCACCCCTCATTGGTGGCGCAGCGGCCACAGCCCCTCCCCTACTCCTCTCTTCACTCCTCATTGGTGGCGCAGCGGCCACAGCCCCTCCCTACTCCTCTCTTCACCTCTCATTGGTGGCGCAGCGGCCACAGCCCCTCCCCTACTCCTCTCTTCACTCCTCATTGGTGGCGCAGCGGCCACAGCCCCTCCCCTACTCCTCTCTTCACTCCTCATTGGTGGCGCAGCGGCCACAGCCCCTCCCCTACTCCTCTCTTCACTCCTCATTGGTGGCGCAGCGGCCACAGCCCCTCCCTACTCCTCTCTTCACTCCTCATTGGTGGCGCAGTGGCCACAGCCCCTCCCCTACTCCTCTCTTCACTCCTCATTGGTGGCGCAGCGGCCACAGCCCCTCCCCTACTCCTCTCTTCACTTCTCATTGGTGGCGCAGCGGCCACAGCCCTCCCCCTACTCCTCTCTTCACCTCTCATTGGTGGCGCAGCGGCCACAGCCCCTCCCCTACTCCTCTCTTCACCTCTCATTGGTGGCGCAGTGGCCACAGCCCCTCCCCTACTCCTCTCTTCACTCCTCATTGGTGGCGCAGTGGCCACAGCCCTCCCCCTACTCCTCTCTTCACTCCTCATTGGTGGCGCAGCGGCCACAGCCCTCCCCTACTCCTCTCTTCACTCCTCATTGGTGGCGCAGCGGCCACAGCCCTCCCCTACTCCTCTCTTCACTCCTCATTGGTGGCGCAGCGGCCACAGCCCCTCCCCTACTCCTCTCTTCACTCCTCATTGGTGGCGCAGTGGCCACAGCCCCTCCCCTACTCCTCTCTTCACTCCTCATTGGTGGCGCAGCGGCCACAGCCCCCCCTACTCCTCTCTTCACTCCTCATTGGTGGCGCAGCGGCCACAGCCCCTCCCTACTCCTCTCTTCACTCCTCATTGGTGGCGCAGTGGCCACAGCCCCTCCCTACTCCTCTCTTCACTCCTCATTGGTGGCGCAGCGGCCACAGCCCCTCCCCTACTCCTCTCTTCACCCCTCATTGGTGGCGCAGTGGCCACAGCCCTCCCTACTCCTCTCTTCACTCCTCATTGGTGGCGCAGCGGCCACAGCCCCTCCCCTACTCCTCTCTTCACCCCTCATTGGTGGCGCAGCGGCCACAGCCCCTCCCCTACTCCTCTCTTCACCCCTCATTGGTGGCGCAGCGGCCACAGCCCCTCCCCTACTCCTCTCTTCACCCTCATTGGTGGCGCAGTGGCCACAGCTCCTCCCCACCTATCTTCACCCCTCATTCACTTT